>OU015497.1:52197790-52692790 GCA_907164885.2 Dolomedes plantarius | reverse complement strand
TTTTTTATTTTCTGCAATGCATATTTTGAATATCTTCCTTCCGCATTACGTAAAAGGAATATGAAAGACATTATTGGTATTAGTTAAACGGCACTTGTGGAGATCGCTAAATATAAAACGAGATTTTATTTTTGTATTTTAACTGTAGGTGAAAAGAAGCCTTTTATTTGCCTTTATATACTTCAGTAATATGCCAAAAGGAAGCGATTTTCAATGAAAACCATTACTCGATTATTCAGCAATGTTAAAAATCTACATGAAAATATAAGAACGTTTTATGGCAAATAAATATTTGCTGTTTTGATAGTTTTGTGGTTATCCTTAGAAAAAATTAACTGTTTTGTACACAGTGTTTATAAATTTTATTAAATAGGGAAATTGAAGAAATTTTTAAAATTTATGTTTTTTGAAGAGATCATGGCACATTAATAAAATAATGTTCCTTTATTTATTTATTTATTTATTTGTTATAAATGCCCGGAACATTGGCTATGACGCCATTAGTTCACAGTAAAGGACTAGATTTCTGGCTTCTTTCATTTAAGGCGGCACCGTATAGGTGGCAAACATTATCCCCTACAAGCCGGTCCCGTAACTAGACCTGAACACTTGACCCCGCACCTCCAGAGGTAAATTTGAGAACTTGGAGGACATTACTAACACGACAGATTTTACGCGCACAGAAGATTGTATATAACACCATTTGTTCTCAGAAAAGGGCGAGACTGCTGGCCATTCATTTAAGGGGCACCGTATAGGTGAACAGCATTACCCCCCACAAGCCGGTCCCGTAATTTAGAGCCGAGTAAATTGACGAGAACTTTTAATTATTACATTCACTTCTCGTTGTAAGTATTGCATTTATGTTTATGGTTTTTCAGAATTTAAGGCAAAGGGTCACTTCTTTTCCGCTTAACACATAAATACATTTTCATTCTTAGTCAAGAATATTAAATGCAATCTTTTATTGTTTCTTAATTTTCCAAATTTTTGTTTAAGATATTTTAGTTTTTACTCATTAATATAAATAGCATAGAAAATCTTCTCAAAATATCCTTACACCTCTTTTTCTCTAAAAAATTGAAATGATTCCCTTAATATATAACTCCATATGTGATTTCTCTATACTGTTTATTTCCTGTAAAGGTTTCTTTTTTATGATTAAAAATTATATTATTATCACTGTAGGATTTGAATTCAGATATAATTCATTGGCAAATGAATTCAGAAATACGTTAAATTATGAATTGTTTTAAAATATAACTCCATATGCGATTTCTCTATACTGTTTATTTCCTGTAAAGGTTTCTTTTTTATGATTAAAAATTATATTATTATCACAGTGGGATTTGAATTCAGAAATAATTCATTGGCAAATGAATTCAGAAATACGTTAAATTATGAATTGTTTTTGACCTGTGATTTGTATATCTTGTGGTTTGTGGAAATTATAAAACGTAGTCCTTTATTTCAAACTCAGGTTTTCTTTAGTGAACTTAAATACATTTTATATTTTCCCTTCAAATTCATAATTAAACGTGACTTTAAATAAAACAATTTAGAAATATTTATGGCCTTTAATAGAAAGTATAGAGGATTTGAAAGGTACAACCGAACTATGAGCATTCAATGGAACGCGAGTCTAAAGAATGTACCCAGAGAATGATCGGGACATTTGTACCAAAACTAGTGAGACAAACTGGTAAAAAAAGACTTAATAAAATCCCGGTATAACTGTTAATCAAGCTCATCTGGATTTTCATAGCAAATTAAAATTTCATCCTCAAGAGCAGTGTATGTGATCGACAAAACATAATGCCAAGTAATATAGAATGGATTAGAAATTTGCAAAGAGATCATTCACATTTTTTTCTAGTGATTTTATAATAGATATTTTTGTATTTTTTTTAGTATGACAGTTAAGGAATATGTCACAAAAAAGAAAATCAATTAACTAAAATTCTGGAAATACCAGTGGAACTATCAAAATTGGCTCTAATGAAACAACGAAGGCTTAAGCACGTTAAAGCAATATCACAAAAATCGTGATCAGAGCTTAGTGTCACTGAAAAGATTCAATTATGGAGGGAATCTATTATTTGAGTTGAACCAGATTAGTGCCACTTTCTCGACAATTAAGTTGAGTTTCCGCTATTTGAAGTTAGATTCATTTAGTGGGGTGACCATCTGCTAGATATTCATTTTGGCGACGAATTGTTAGCTAAAATATTTCAGTTATTGTCTATAATACCATCTTCCCTTGTACACTTCAGTACAGTGGAGGATGCACATTCTATTTGTAAATTAGAATTTTTTTTTTATAATCGTAACACTAGAAACCTGGGATTCCCCAAGTAGTTATTCTCCCATAAAAGAAATTTTTAAAAAATCTCCATTAGCTATAATTTTAGCAAAGCGCTAAATTTTTACTCCAAAAAATTATAACTATGAATTTTTCCTCAAAAAGGAATTTATGCTGTTTTAATTTTCGATAAACAGCAAATATACTAGACACTATTTTGATTCTACACGACTGTGAACGCAAATGTCTCAGACATGTTTGCAATAGTTCAGGCAAATACAGTAGTATTATTTTCAATGGAAAACCTGGTTCTCTATTGAAATCAAGGAGTCAATAATATAGATACTTAGAGGTTTGAAATTTACGAAAATCTGGAATTTTAAAATTCTAGTATCTTAATTTTATATGATTCAGACAACAGAAAAGTGCATACAAACCCCTAATCGGTTAGTCCGTATATTTCTATAACATATATGAAGTTCAATTGTTTTCTTTTACCTTACTTTGCGGATATATATATATATATATATATATATATATAAACATTGAACTCACCACAAACAGGACACACGACGAGGTTTCTTAAACTAAAATCTATTTATTTGCAATAACACTTAGGCAGAATAATAACAGTACTCATTATTAGCAGCCAACGGGAAAATTAACACGTTTGTTAGTCCCGGTAGCTATCACACGCACTATAGAATGACTGCCAGAAATCAGCTACGCCACTACTTGTAAATTCGCTGCACTAACTTTTCTGTCTTAACTTTCGACTACTTGAAAGGGGATCACCGGGTCGCTGGAAAGATAACTAACTCCAAAACTCCTTCGGTGAGCTTGTCGACGTCCAACTGCTGTACTCGAGCTGAACGAGAATCCGATCGTTAAATTTTCAGTTCGTTCCACACTTCATCCCGGTCCCGCCTCGTGTCATCTCTCGTCTGCCTGTCGTGTGCGTTATCTACGCTTCTTCGCTTCCTTAAATATCTACCCATTTCGCTGCTCATTTGCATTCGGGCTTGTTCCTTCTTTGAATTATTTAACATAAACGGCGATTTACTTTAACCGGATAGGGTGGGATTCAATACATCACACACACTTTCAAATTGAAAAACGTTTAGATGGATTTTTCTCTTCTACAGTTTAGTCTTCAACAGAATCTAAATAGTACAACTGTTGGACGTTATATTACGTCTCTGACGAATTTCAAGCTGTAGAATATTGACGGAAATATACGCCTCGAATCACGTAGAGAAATGAAGAATGCCTGCTAATCTCCTTTTTAAATGTTCCATAAGTAGCATTTCCTGTTTCAGATCAGTGTTAAGTCTTTATTTTGGAAAAGGAAATTGAATACTAGTAGAAGGGAATTAGAGAAACTCACACATTCTTATTCACGAATTTCACTGTGGAGTAGACATTCTAGATTTCACATTTAACACGAATTTCTTAAAGCAAACTGTAACCACATCAAAGAGCAAGCACGAAAAGAACTTTAACATGCAATTATGGAGTAATATATTCAATATAATATAAATTGTCTGCCAAATAAAATAATTGAGACAATTTTCTTTTTTAGTATAACAAAACTTAACAGAAAAAATATCTTTATCTCGGCAAGAAGAATTTAAAGAAGATTTAGATAAAACTATGCTTTTATTACAGTATATTTCAACTAATAATCTATATGTGACATATCATGTAACTCAATAAGTGTAAAAGATAAAGTATTTCATGTCTACTATGATACTTTAATGGCCGTAATGCAATAAGACGGTGGTGAATCAGCAATTTTTCTAAGTGAGTTTTAGTTTATATTCTCGGAGGATGTGGGAGAAAAGAACAAATTTATCTTTGCAGTTACTTTTATTTCAACTGAATTACTAAAATATAAATATCTTATTTCACTACAGGTAGTGGAATTTCAATACTGCAGAGACAAAATGACATTCATATTTTACTCATGAGTAAAACTTTACTCTAAATAGAAGCTAAATTTGGTTGTCTAACAAGTTTTGTCTGTTGATAGACAATATGTAAATTTAGAAAATAGTACTACTTTATCTTTGAAGAGGTCCTCTTTGCAAATTTGTAGATAATTTATATCTATCAGAATCAACTGTTTTTTCGATGACCATAATTATCAATCAGACACCTCTAAATCTGCTTATTTTTTAAAACTGAATTAAAGTTTTTACACCGAGCATTACACAACATTTTTTGTGATTAATTTTTATTTAATGATATGAAAAGCCATGCTGTAGGCTTGCGAAATAGTTTTTTTTGAAGTGTGCTTTGACATACTTGAAAAATGGTTGAATTTCCCATAAAATACCATTGGACCACACTTTTAAACTGATTGAACATTAAAACGGCTAAATGGTAAATGGTAAACACTGGACTAAATTATTGTATTACTTTCATGATGAGTTATTTCAGATTTTCAGTCTAGAGTGTTATGGTTCCACTTTTCAAATTAGGAATTTATTACAAAATAAAATCGTATAGCTTACAGTCATGTAATGACACTTTTTAGTACCTAAAAGTTGCTGTGTGTTTAAAAAAATTCTCATTTCCTCCAAGGTATTATTTATTCAAATTTCTAATAAAATGCACTATTACTAGAAGATAAAAGAATCCATATAATTGTAAAACTGAGTTTTTTTATGTGTGATTCAATATAATAAAAATGACACGCAAAACCATTATATCACTAATCCATTTTACTCATTGTCGATATTTTATAACACGACGGTACCCCTGTATGAATAAAAAGAAGTATAAATGATGCTTTATCAAAATGAGAAGGACGTTCAGAAATATGGGCATATTTAAGGCTGTAGTTCCGATTTTGCTTCTTTTTGACGATTTATCAGTTTTGGATATATTTTGGGGGTAACCCATATAAAAAGATCCCATTAATCTTTCCTAGGAGGAAAAATTAAAACCAAAGTTGCCTTATTTTGAGTAAATCGTAGCGAGAATGAATGAAAAACAAAAACATTAACTAATTGGGACTGCAATCTGTTTTAATAAGGATAGGATTTTACAAAATGTTTTTTATAGATTGATGGGTTTATTTTAAATTTCCTCTCTGTTATACAGAGAGGAAATTATTCCTCTCTGTTAGCCCTCTCTGTATGCCTAAAAATGCATTTTGTTTATCTTTAGGCTGAGATGATTGATGGGTTTATTTCAAATTTCATTTCTGTTAGTTGGCTGAAAGAAAAACAACTTTTACAGAAAAGTAATTTTATTTACTTTCTTAAATAAAATGTATGGGATAATAACTACTTAAAATATTTAGCAGCATTGAAATATTATCTACTTACGAAACAAAAGAGCTATAAAACTTATATATTGATATTTATATATTGATATATATTGATATCTTTAATGAGCTAAAGTTTCACTTTGTATGGATCAATGGGATCAAGTAATGTATCCACTCTCATTTATTCTTTTTTTGTAAAAGAGAAATCTTATTTTAGGTAAAAGACATTGAACTCCGAAAGGTTGCTTGCAAGTGAGAAATGCAATATTTATAGTAAACACACAAATAAGTTCAACTTTTGTATTTTGAAAATATACAACCGGATATAAATTTGCATGAATTTCTTCGACAAAATTGCTAAAAGTTTACCACCATTTACATTTTATCCCCAAAATATTCTAACTTTAAAACTTGTTTGAATTTTCAGAAACACAGAAAGAATATTTTTAGTTTTTTGTATACTTAAAATTGTATGAATAATTCTTTTCCATTGGAATATATTTACCGTACCATAGGAAAAATCTAATAAAAAGACTCCAGATTTACATACTTATTATTGTATAAAATTTGAATAATAGAGTTTGAAATATTTCTAAACATTTATATTCTAATACGTAGATTTGATGCAGATATATTTAGAGCTGTGTTTCCTGGGCTCTATTTAGCAATATGTTGTTACACAGCACATCTAGAAAAAGAGGATAGATAACTGGTAAACTGATAAATTGAAAAACAGATATTGTATCGCATTGGCGAAACAATAAATAGAGTTGTTTGGACTGTTACACGATAGATTATTCTCTGAATGTCATAACATATTACAAACATAGCCCATTGAGTAGTGAGACTAAGCAATCCTATTTTGCTAGCGTTGGGGATCAAAAATATTTTTCTCAATTGCTGCAGAGAGACAAAAAATGCTGTATTTTTTGTTGTAGAGCAAAATCAAATAACAAATCCAATTGGTAAGAATAGCAAATTCGCATATTTTCTAACGTTCATATTACAAAGACCTAAGTATTATGTGTCTTGTTGAATAGATCTTTGAGAGGAAAAATCTGAGGAAAATTGTTTAACGTGTAAACATTTATATTATATGTTAGCATTCATGTACAGTTAAGGCTTTCCAATTACTGAAATTGGCCAGGTTTAGGTATATGTTTTAGAGCAGATACGTTTGAACCTGAAGAAAAAAGAAAAGTCCAATTTAAAATTTCAAAATCGGAAAGAAGTGTGTAAATATTCTAAATTATTCTATTAGTTATAGGTAATTTTAATAGTTATATTAGCGATGCGTAAAGCATAGTAAATGTTTTGGGAATAATAATTTATTTTTATATAGAAATTTTTTATTAAATTAAAATCTAATTAAAATTGAAGACAAGGAAAAAAAATCTAACAGAATGTTCGAAACTGGGAAAAAATTTAAGTCGTGTAAACACTCACATATGTGTAAAATGTTATAAAGGTTTTCAGAATACTAGTTTGTTTTTATAAAAATGACTTTTTTTCAAAATTAAAATCTAATTAAAAATAAAGACGATCTTAATTATTAATTGTATACAGTGATCCAGCTTAGAATTCTGTACTTTGTTCTATGTACCAAACGTTTATTTACTTTTGTCTAGCACACTGAAGCAAAAAAAGTGATAATAGTAAAAATGCAACGTGAATGTTAACACGAAATATAAAATTCACCTCGAAAACTCTAAAAAGCATTTTGTCTTTATAAAACACTTATTTTTATCGCATTACATAAAAATTTCTAAATATTAGTTTATGTATATCAACTATTAAGGGGAATTTCACAAAACGATTATTCAATAGTTTTTAAAAATAATTAAGAAATATCCTAGCTGTTTATTAAAAGATATTTGTTGGCTGATAAATAAATGTTGTTTCTCCCAGGAAAATGTTGACTGGGAATTCCTAGATGATTTTTTTTTATCTTAAAGACACTACCTACTTGTAATACTCTTTTTTTGATAACTGATTCCGGTAATTTTTTAAAACACAGTATCATTCTATTTTAAACTGTCATTTTTTCTGACTTATAGAGTTTGCTGTCTGATCAATTTTTTCGATTTAACCATGTGCACACCTGTCTAAAAGGATGTGTTAGATAATTTTTTTCTAACTAAGTGGTTGATCTCCCAAATTTTTTCACTGACTGATTCGGAAATTGTTTTAAAACTAGGTAACTTTAAATCTATTTTATTTTTCTCTTTTTCTTGACTAATTTTGCTTGTTTTTTAAAAGTTTTTTGAGTCATCAGCACAGTGTATTTTATAAAATTAATGAACGATTAGAAACCAAAAAAAAATTACTGGTATTGTGGAAAATCTGAAATATAGCCTTATCCATTTACTACTATAAAGCATCTCGTATATCAGTGGTTCGGAATAATTATTAAAAAAAAATTATTATAATATTTCGTAACCAATATTACATCATTATTTGAAGCATAAAAAAAAATTCCAATTTACTGGAGACGAATAGTGTTGCTCGATAAATTTAGAACATAATCTCACCAGGTATAATCTTATCTCTCTTAAAGCGATTTTAATGTTTAGTGCATCGAGCTTACATTACATACTAGGTAAAATATGGAAACCTTGAAAACTAATTTCGTAGTAGTAAAAGTAGTACATCTTATAATATGAATTATTATATAGTAAGTAGTTTAGCGTTAAATAAGTCATCATTTTTTGAATTAAGGGGACGATGGACATTATAAAGTGATTTTTGAAAATTTTACCTCAGAGATATGAAATTTTGTATATATATATTCATTAAAGTATAACTATATCAAACACTTTATAAAATTTTATAAATAAGGATTTTTTTTATATTTTAAAAATTGAAATTTTTATTATGTTTTTTAAAATGGTCCTTGCGATTCAATTTATAACTTCTCCCCTTAATTTTGTATTTAAATTGCTTGAACAGAGTTATGTATTACTTTGTGATTTCGTTGAATAGTTAATTTTTAGTAAATATTTTTATGCTTGTACTCTGAATTTTCGTGAAATTTTTGCACTTTTCTACACTTAAGTTAAACTTTGATAATCTGAATGATGTCGAAATCTGAAATGGATACATATCTTTATTTTAATGTATTATAGGAGTCTTTATTATAAATTTTATGAATTTCGTCAAAAAGTATGACGCGAGGAGCATTTCAAAGACTTGCAAATCTGGAAATGACTCATTTTGAGAAAAAACCATTTAAAAGATATTTTTCCCCTACTTTTAATATTGACTTTTTAAAATTCACTAAGTTTTCATCTTAATTTTCATTGCATAGTATTTTAAATGCATTTTATTACAATATTTACATATTTTTAAAATATTAATACACCCCAAAAAATTCCACTTTTTTTTCGTTTTTCGGTGATTTGAAAGTCCACCATCACCTTAATGGTACGAAAAAGAACTAAACTTAAGGGGTCAGATACCTTTTAAAAGCTAAGAGACTCGACAAACATATCCCTATTTCAGTCATCAGTAGATATGAAAACAATTTATTCAGGACTATGAAAATTTTACTGTGAGTTCAAACATACTTCCTTCATTATAAATATGGCTCTCAAATATTTTTAGATTGAAGATTAAGTTTTTTAATTTTTTAAATTTCAATCGCTGTTTTTTCAATGTTATATCACTGTGAGCAGAATTGAATCTGTATTTTAATGAATATACACATTTATTTTAGTTTGAAAATTAAGTTATATAATATATATTCTAAATGACCAACTTTGAAATCAAAATTCTTAGTTCTACATAGGAATTTTTAAAAAAATTTATTTTAAAATTTCAGAAAAGGTTTTTGATAAATTTTACTGAAATTACATTTTTTATAATAGAAATGACATAATAGTCGATCATTTTAGTTATACATGTTTATATTGAAAGTGTATAAAGTTTCATGGTATTCTAGCCAACTGTTCTGGTTATATCATGTGCGTAATGACATAACAATGAAAAAAACAATGGTTAAAATTTTAAACATTTAAAAACTTTCTCTTAAAGCTAGAACAAATTGAGAGCCATATTTATAAAGAAGAAACAGTGTTTAACTCACCTTAAAATTTTGATATTTCTGAATAAATTATTTTCGAACTACTGATAATTGAATATAGGGATATGTTTATTGGGTATCTTGGTCTTTAAAAGGTACCTGACCCCTTAAGCATATGAATTGAAATGATCCTACAACTTAGAATTACTTACATTTATTGTGCTGAAAGTCTTTTTTATGGTGAAATTATAGAAGGCTAGATTTTTGAAGGTTGGATGGTTAAACTAATATAATGTTTCTTGCTGAGCCTACTGAAAAAGGACAAGGGACACAATGGCAAGTTGATGGTGATTATTTACCTTGCATTAAAGGTTGAATTATGAATCTTTGAGATATTTTTCTTTTTGTATCTGGTACTAGGGCCATTGGGAGTTAAGAACAAAATATTTTTAGCTCCAAGGATAGCACCTGTCATGTGTGATAACGTAGTACAATGGAATGAAAAACATTTATCGTTGATAATGACGTAAGATAAAGTAGGGGGGGGAGCTAATTGTGATCCTGCTGTGATACAAATAGATATAATCAGTAAATCAAGCAGAATGAAGCATTTATTTATTTTTATTTCGTTATACTTTAGAATTAATGCATATTTAGTAAAAACCTCTTCTTCTAGAACTATTTATATATTTATCAAATATGCAATATATCATTATCTGGCATAAGTTGCATTTCAATGGATTTAAAAAGATAAAACATGGTAAACAAATAGCATTATTTCTCCTTAAAGGGCTTTCGAAAATAACTTTAAACAGAGCAATTATTTTATAGCATCAAAAGAAAGCATGGAACTCCCTAATGTAAACCCGATTTCAGCCCTATCCACAGAAAATGTTATTTCAGCGTCAAAATGAATTAATACTAGTAATAAACAGCTTACTGAAGCGAGCGGAAATTCAATCGAATAGCTCAAATGCATTTTGTAGAATTTTTAGCTTAGGAAGTATTCTTTTCCCAAAGGAAAAACATTGTTTAAAATTTCTGAAGTACGTGAAAGCAGTTGATTGCAACACTTTATCTATTTAATGAACTTTATATCCTCTATGATATCATTATCCTTAAGAAAAGTAATTCAGATTAAATGTTAAGATTCACAAGTCTCGTATTTGTAAATAAAATTTCATTCATAGGGATATTTTACTATACATACCATTTTATTCATCGTATGCGCTATATTATTTTTGTAAAGAAAAGAGGGCTTATGCATTAACGTATTAAATGCATTAAAGAATTAATGAATTATGTATTAAATGTATTATTTTTATATCATCTGATATTATACCAACGCATTTACCTGTCATTAGACTAAAAATAAATTACTAGCAGCACTTAAAATTTAAAAAATCTGGTCCGGGAAAAATAAACTTAGCTTTACATTTGTACATATCCCTTATTTCTTTTACATATTAAAATTTTAAAGACTGAAAAAGAAGATATTTATCTCCAAAATTTGCTAAATATGCTGTTGATAAAAAAAAATTATTTTCATTTACGATTAGGGGCAAAAATAATGCAACAGCCTACATAATATGCCGTTTTTAGGTGATTAGCAATGATTTGAAAAACTAAACACTACGAGAGACTATTGGAGGCGTCCATAGTGATGTACCTGAAGCCTAATTGGAAGGTATTTTATAACAATATAAAAGAAATAAGTCTTGCTCTTCATCCCAAAAGCGCCTTTCTATTTGCATACAGTTTAAGAAAGGCAGCGAACTGACTCGCAAATTCAAACGGGGCTTCGTTGTGATACAAGTAAGTAGTTTGTATACTGTAATTTTACCGTTAATGCCTCGTAAAGACAACTGGGATTTGAGGTGGAATAAACTCTACAAAAAGTTAGGATGTGTCTTGCGATATGTAGACTGCAGCCGAATTCAAACACATTCATTAGAATGGAATGATGGGAAGCTTAATCATTCTTTCTAGAGCAGTGTTGAGCAAACTTTTTAGGACCACGACCCATTTTCTTTATATTCACAAAACCTTGAAATTCGACGATATGACTATAAATATGGTCTAATTCTAATTAATAAAATTAATAATAATATAAAAAATTAATAATATTATAAAAAGAAGTTTTCTTTCTTTATACATATAAAGTACATATCTTTAAATATGTCATATATAAAAATGGAAACTGTAAATCTAAGAATAATTTTCAAATTAGCAGTTTAGAATTTTATATGATTAACTGCTAATTTGAGTTTTCGTGCAGCCTTACTGTTAAATTATCAATATAAAGCTGATAAAACTACACTAATATGTATGTTTCACGGTTCTGTACATTTTAAGACCAGAAAAATGTGCAATTTTAAAATACTTCTTTTATGGGGGAAAATTATGCAAATAATTGTGATAATTTTTTAAGTTTTCCAATTTTATGCTCAATTTTTATTTAAATAATATTTATTACAATTTATTTGGTTTTACATTACAGGAAAATATATTCAAGTGTATTCTGGCCATTTATTATTTTCTTTAAGCATATAATCTCAATTTTATGATGCGTGCAGCACATTATGATTTTTAATCACCAGCTAGTCATATAAAATTCTAAACTGCTAATTTGAAAATTATTGATAGATTTATAATTTCATTTTTGTATATGACGTATTTAAAGATATGAACTTTATAAAGAAAGAAATTTTTTAAAAAATATGATTTGATTTTTTGTCGTTAGAATTAGACCACATTTATAGTCATTTCGTCAAACTTCAAGGTCCTGTGCCCCCTTAAATAAAAATGTCACTCGACTTCAGTGAAAAAGTTTTGGTAGTGTTTTTTTTATTTTTCTGTTTTTTAATGAGGAAAATGTTAACAAAAAATAAAAAAAGAAATAAGCAAATTTCGGCACACTTATTAAATTATAAATGAACTGTAGACTTTGGTTTATATTTACTTGGTACAATAATAATTAAAAAATGACTAGCTTACCTTCTGCACTTGTTTTTGACAAATCTCACATGACTAAAACTTCATATTTAAATATTAATACAAATTTGTATTTCATTTAGATATAAATTAAGGGCAATTAAAATTTCATAGAGAGCACGATTTCAAAATTATTAGCCTCATATCAAAATGCGGAAAATTATAAAGTTCAGTTATCAATATAAAACTAAAGCAGAAAACAATTAATGATAACGGTGAACCTGGATCTCAGATGATATTTGTTCAGTATTTGACGAAATATTTGAGAGTGCTATTATCAAATCATCTTCCGGGTCCAATCCTGTTTTCTTTACTCATTTTGAAAACCCATTCTCACACATACAGGTAGAAGCGAACGGAAACAATATAAGTGTAGATATGTAAAAATGTTTGACACCTTCTTTCCAATATCATACATATATTTTTTAACATATAAAAACATAAATAAAAAATATTGATAATATGTAATTATAGAAATTTAGAACCTATTTTTTAAAAAAATAATTCCATATGATTTAAATTTACTTAAAACTCTCCGCTACTCCTCTTATTCTTTTCACGACCCACAGTTTGAGTACCACTGTTCTAGAGAATGATGGCCAGACTCCAGGGGAAAAAATTACAAGATAAAAAGAACTTTTTATATACCAGGTTTTTAAATTTTCTGTTGAATCATATAAACTTGATAATTATATGTATTAATAAATACTTTTTAAAATTTTTTCTGATGAATTATGTCATCAACTTGAAAGAAAATTAAGTTAATTGGAAGTTAACTTGCGTTTAACTTTTCGTTCCTGTTCCGGTCGATAGATGGCTTCACCAGTCTACAAAACAAAATTAACTGAAAATAATAAAAACAGGGTAAAAATCTGCTTAAAGATGGCTAAAAGTATTAAAAAATGCATTGTCATCGTGTTCTGAGCTATTCTAAAAGTTTCAAATGTCTAGCTAGTCGGGAAGTTAGTTAAAAATCGATTGCAAGATTTGTACTGGACAAACACACAAACACTCACACAAACAAGAAAGCAAGTTAATAAAAAACATTGAAAAAAATGCAGATACGCCATTCCAAACTGCAAATTTTAGGGATACGTACCTTTTACTTTGAATATTTATCATTCCCTAATGACACTCAGATTGTGATACTATCAGGGGGTAGCTGTAACACTAATCGGACATTATAACGCAAACGTTTCCGTTTGTATCGCTTCGTTAGTAACGACAGAGGAAAAGTGGTATATTTTGACATTTCTTACAAGATTACTTCAGTAAGGTTGCGTCAACTTATGCGACCTTCTTTATCTTTATATCACTCCAGTTGCACTACATGTTTTTAATTATTTCTTAATAACAGCACTTAGATCTATCAATTCTGTTGCTTCTTGTTTAGATGCAATGCTTTCTGTGTGGAAATGTTCAAACGGCGTCCTATTTATATAACGTGTAAAAATAGGAAAAATTCATATTCATGTGTCATCCGCATAGTCACTGATTAAGTGTCAAGACATTTCATTTCAATTTTATTATCTTCCTTATTACAGAGCACCTTCCCAGCCTCTATTCTTTTTTGCATGTATGAAAATATTTGTTTACGTTTGAATGCTTTTGAAAATGTTGCGTATATTTCCTAAGAACTGACTTTGTTATACTATATTATTAAAATATCATACATATAGAAAATTATTTAGCATATTTAGGATTATATAAATTACTAAAGTTCATTTTTATACACGTAGGGATAAAAAAACTTTGATGACACCCCTGGAAAATTAAAAAAATTTATTAGTAATTTTAAGAGAAGGGAAAACTTTTACTTTCCATCAAACGTTTTAATAGATCTTAATTAATGTAAAGAGAGTCCTAATGATAGTTGAGATACCCCTGCCTCCCCAAAATTTAAAGAAAATAGCAAAATTCCATTGACACATCCTTTTCTCATAAAGCTCTAAATACTTAACCATAGGTAAATCATATAATTGGACACCTGAAAACCAATAGATGCTCAGAGACTGTACGAAGTATTTAGTATGCAACTTAATATTCTATTGCGGATTTTTTTCTGCTAAACATAAGTTTATTGTCTTTCAAAGTTGGAATAAAAAACACTTAAGTGGGAAAATATAAATATAACAAACATTTGTTTAAAATTCATACGCAGAGAAAGAATAAATTAAGATTATTGACGTGATGACTTAAATAGACTCATGGGATTAATTTCCGTCTGATGGAATTAATACGGGTCCATATCATTTGCATATATTATTGAAATTTCCGTTTATCTAAATAGATATGTTTGCATAGTCCATCTTCTTTATTGTAAGAGGAGTTGTTTAATTTTTGAATTGGACACAGACACATATAACTATACTTCGATTTCAGTTGAAACAATAATAACAAAAAATAAAAGCTTAATAATTATTCAAACGTTTCCTAAACTTATTTTTTAAATGGTTGTCTAATACCAAGAAAAATTCTAATGATAATGCAAATGTTTGTTAAGTATTTAAATCTTAAGTGATTATCATCAAAATGATTTAGTTATTTTAATCCCGTTCTGAAAGTATGTTGAGAGAAAAATTGTTATGATGTTGTAGCTCATCGAAAATATCACATCGCAGGTGTGACAAAAATGTCAATGCACACACAACATTTTGTGAACATATTGTGAAGCTTCTTTGTAACACAGCAGTTCCGAATCAAAGTTTTCAAAATACACTATTTAGTCCTATCACTTTTGACTGCAGTATAATGGTTTCAAAATATGAAGACACTGACTTCTTCATAATGTAACATTGTAGATAGCTGCCTAAAATATGGCATTTGTAGACCGCTGTAATGCGACTACAACATAGTCATGTGAAGTCGCATCAAAAGGCATAATCACACTGAGACAGGGACTACGCTTTTGTTACACCGAAGTGCTGTATAGCATAAAATTATGCAACATCCTTGAGAGAATTGATTTCCAAAATTATTGTTATATGTTTAGTAATACTTATACATTTAAGAAATGATGAAACAGAAACTCTCCAGCAATAAGGTATTCTTTTTTTTTTTCTGAAACATCACCAAATATCCAGATTAACTTTATGGTTGTTAAGAGATCTAAAGTACTACAATTACCATTTAATTATTTTTAGTAGGTTGAATTTCAATGAATGTAGTTTCAGTGAAGGAAATTTCAATGAAAGGCTTTCTTAGATCCACAGGGGTGTTACAATGGTATATTTGAGGTGTGAAAGATAGGGATCAACTCCAATAAATAGCCATAGATTTTTATAAAAGTTATTTGAATCTTTTAAAACCTTCTTGTTTCTGATATGTTAAACTGTTCTAATGGTCAAAATGTTAGCATTTTACCTTTTCAGCGTTTCTGTAATCATTAAAGTTTAAAACACGATTGTGATCATTCATTAAAAAACATTTCAGTTTTGTGTAAATAACATGATAACATTTTAACATATAACATGATATTCATTTGTTTTTATTATCCAAGTGTAGTATAATTAAAAGCTTTGTTGTATCAATTCAAACATAAAATTACACCTTTAATAAACCATATCGGTTTAAAAGACACTTAAAATAATTTAAATTTGTTTTTTAAAAATAAAATTATGATAAGAAAATTTAAAAATAAATCCTCTATATTACGTCTTAAGTTCCATATTTATGTAAAAAGAGAAGTCAATAGTTATTTCAGTCTTTCATTTTAGAACTCGTGTGAACAATGCTTTGTTAAAAAAATGTTTCTTCCTTTCATTAAAACTTTCTTTATTGTTGTTGAACTTATCTTGTTTTTGTGAAAAAGAAGTTTTGTTTCCTGTACCAAATGGATACCTCATAAAGTGCTCTTAAGAGGCCTATCAAGTTCTAACTTTTTATCACATTGTATCATCGATCATTTATTTACTATACCAGAAATCAGTCTCATATAATCTACTTGAAATTCAAAAATTTATGTTTTGTTACTTTAACAGTTATTTTAGAGATTCTTATTTGATTTTCAAACATCGCTGGCAAGGGACTGGATAAAATATACTTAAATTGAATAAATATTCTTTATTATATAGAAGGTAATTTAGAGATTTTGCGATCAGATATCAATGGTCTTAAATCTTACTTCCTGAGATTAATACAGTAACTTTTGCACTCTCTAAGGGAGATGTAAATCTGGAAGATTCAAATTAGTTCATCTCCAGACGATATACAATTCCTGTTAATGGTACAAAATTACGAGACTCTTTCTCTAGAGATTCTTAATCCTTAAAATCCTTAAAATGCAAATATATCACACTACTTACTCCATTTTTATAAACTGGGAGAAAATTTTAAATTGTGTGGTTGTTCCTGAAAGGGAAATATAAGGCAAAATTGTTATGCCTCGGTTGGAAGCTTGCTCGAAGTTGGAATAATTCATAATAATGTGAAAAAATTTCCTCGCTTTGCCTTGTAAAAGATATTTATCATAACCTCACTCTGATTAATGAAAAAGTTAAGGTAATCTCTTCTAACGAAACTTCCACGGTTTATTAACGTAGGATTACTTATCGTTTCTTACCTCTTTTGTATGTACATATGTATGTATCTGTTATGTATGTATGTATGTATCTATATATATATATATATATATATATGTACGTATGTATATACATACATATACGTATCTAAAAATTTTGACGCATTTTGGTACTTTTTGTTTAACTGTTTACTGCTTGTCTAAGCCATCAGACTGGGTTTGGCGCACTGCCAAAATTATAACTCGCGAGGTATGGACGGACGGCTTTAGAATCAGAAATTTTGCTTTCCAGAGGACCGTTATGGAGGAACATAATCCTACGTTAAAAACAGAGTAATTATTCAAAAGAGTATAAAACATTTATAATTTGCCAGTACATCAAGCATGTTAATAAAAACATTGCTACCATGGGAATATCACATCAATATTTTAACGAAAACGCTAACCTAAATTTAAGTGAAGTTTTTTATGTAACAAAGCAATAAAAGAATGATTTTTCAATATATGAAATTATCAATTGATGTTTCAGAACATTATATATCTAATTGACTTATTGTTTTTGTTTGTAATATGATGTTTACGTCAAGCGTGACGACGCAAGGGTTGTAGAAACTGGACGAGGAGTCTTGAGAACAAATTTTTACTGGTTTCTTAGCCCCCTAAAACTCTCAGGTCTGGGAATACTCTTCTTTTTATCTTATCTTAAATAGAGTCCCTCCTATCATATCCGGAATGTTAGAGATAAAGGACATTTCTTCATTGATGTAAGATGGCTGGCAGATGGTAACGTCTTAGATTTTCTACAAACGTTTCACTTTATGTCACAAGTGTAACATATGAACAGTAAAGTCATTATATCCGAACTTTTATTTTCGGTATTTAAGTAAAGATAAAAAATGCAAAGATATTTAAACTCCATTCTTGTCATGCAAAAACCTACTCACAAAAAGCCCCGATAATCGGGAAATTCAATTTCTATTTCAAGTGTGAAGGAAAACGAACGTCAGAAATATATGGTAGTCAAGTCGCTTCCCGAGCTTTAGTTAATTAGATGAATACACTATTAGAATTTTTTAAAAAGATAAAAGGGCAAAAATGCTACCGTATTCTTAATGTAACAAATGGAATAATTTATAAGACTCTTTTTATAAGCAATTATAAAGGCGGTATCTAGAAACATAAGGTAATTTTTCGAATGCAAATTTTTCAGAAAATGTAACCTTTTTTTAAAATCTTTAAAGAATAGGTGTATTACTCAGGATGTAATTTTTTTCTCATTTGGGCAGGAAATGAAATCCAAATGCTTTGGCGCTTATCCAAACGTGGGGAGGAAGTTGAATTAAACCAGCTTACAAATCACAAGCCAATCCTAAATAGGCACCAGGGATTATTTTCTAAGCAATCGCATCGGTTTCAAAGTAGCTTATTATCATAAAGACTTGGAATGCAATTTGAATTTTCCTTTACTTCCACTGAGAATCCATTCGAATATTTCCAAATGCTTAACTTTAATATTAGTTTCTTTCATGAAAAAAATAAACGTGTGTAATTTAGTATTAAAGATGATTAATTTTTTTTACGTATCGATTTTTCTTGCTAGTAGAAAGGATTTGTCTATTATAAAATCGTATTGTCTGGTAAGTCACAATGATACTCAAAGAATTCCTTTCTTAAGCTAAACAGCTTTTTTCAAATTTATTCTCTTAAGCAAAATATAATTTTTCCGAAATAAAAAGCATAATTTGGATTTGCTAAGTTTTGATTTTCACAATGCAAGTGGCAAACAATTTATTGAGCTTTGCAATCACAACAAACATTGAGAAAACATCGCACCGGTAAGAAAAGTGACAAAACTCAACAGTACAGCTTTTGAGAAAAATCAACTTAAAGAATACCATACAGCTTCATGGGCATAACCTCAAAATTGTCACTTTTTGACTTGTGTCACTTTTTTGGCCGGGGTGCGACATATTTAACGTCCTTATCTGCAAAGGAGTTGTTTGCAGTTAAGCTCAATATCCAGCTCAATATCACCGTATCTAGGCGGACCACGAATCATATATTATTCTGATCGTGATGATCAATGGTCGAATGTCGAACAGGCGGAATATCTGACAAAACAAACAAGGTGAGAGACTGAATTCAGTTAAGAAAAAATTAGTTTTGAGAATACCCATTAAATCAGAGGAACTTTAAAAGACAAATCAGTAACCGTTGTTTTTAATATAATATCCATTTGGTTTTTACATCAGTTGAGGGTTATTTATAGGAACTAGATATAAGAGATATGCATAAAGGAAGAAAGTCATTTGGGAGGAAGCTACGTTTCAGCATTTTGCCGATGTTATAAAAGAATGGGATTTGGTGGTTTAAAGTGGTAAGAAGGAACTGGCTTTGACAATGAATAATACAGTCTTCTTTTCTTCAGATTATGGAATTGGTTGTTTCAAGTGTATAATTAAAAGTAAATACCAAAACCTTTATAACTATTGTATTGATACTGTCTGTGTTCTTTTAGATTCCTTACTATATAAAAAAATACAGTTTTATTATATCAGATCGAAAGTTTTGCCTTTGAAAACGCTAATTTGGTACGTTTAACCTCTATGGTTTCTTTTTGGATTTTATAACACTGTTATACTTTATAACAAAGCTACTTATGGCTATAACTTTCAAAGTACAAGTTAAGGCAGCCAGTAATTGATGTAAATTGAGGAAAAATTGCATTCTGTAATTCAGCTATTCGCTTAAATCATTCAAAATTTTCAGAATAAGGAATGCACTTTAAAATGTAGGTTTCACGAGATAAAATTGGAAGGAGACTGAATATTTGTAGCTTGATGACGTATACTAGAAACTATACCTAGACTTTAATGATATCAGCCTACTAAATATTCCAAAACCACGTGTTGCTCTTACAAGTAAAATAAACGAATGAAACAATAAGTTATTATTTCACTGTGACATAAGGTAATGAATTCTAAAATTATTTTTCAATTGATCAGTTTGGATAAGGTTTGAAATACACTCTATAACAAAAAAATCGACGCATCAAAAAGGAGTTGTCCCATTATAACGAACGTATGCAAAGATGTTTCCACCGAACATGCAAATGATTGAAATTTGGTGTCCAACGAATGAATAGCGGGAGTTCCAGCTCATCAGAACTCTGCATCTAGCAGGTGTATATATGGAGCGATTCTCGAGCAATATTTCTGTTGCATTTCGACTGCGGATATCTTACGTCAACTGTAACAATGCCTAGCAGATGGATTAATGCTTATTACGGGCATATTTCAGATTTTGACAGTCGTGTCATCGGTTTGAAAGAAGCTGGTTGAGCAAATCGAAGTATCGCGTTGCATCTGGGTCGAAACGATACATCAATTATACGATACTGGCAAGAGTGGGTCAAGACGGAAAATTTAAGCATCAGGACGACAGCGACTTAGCACCACAGCAGAATGGGAAGATAGATCTACTGTCAGATCATCTGTCACAGCAACGGATTCGTCGTTATCAACCATGCGCCATGTGACCCGGACGCAAGTGTCTAACGTGAAAACTGACTGATGAATGAGAGAGCTGAATCTAAGCTCACGCCGACCTTTACGCCACTTACCCCTCACGCCTCTACATCGTCAAGTCCGATTACAGTGGTGTTTAACTCGATCAACTTGGAACTCACTGACTGGGGACGTAATAGTCTGTAGTGACGAGTCCCGTGTCCAACTGTGTTGTGACGACCATCGAAAACATGTCTGGAGACAGCCACGGCAGCGTGATGATCCTGCCCTAAATATCGCACGCCACACAGGCCCACGACAGGGGCCAGGTGATGGCCGAATGGCTAGGGTGCTGGAATTCGGTTCAGATCCTGTGGGCTCGAGTCCCACTGTTGACATGGATGTTTGTAGCCGTTCGGAATCGGCTTTAAACTGTGGGTCCCGGTCTAATTACCCCGTTGCAAAAAGTTGACCGTAGCGCTCCAAACCAAACCAAACCACGTCAGGGTGTTATGGTCTAGGGTACCTTCGATTTCCTTCGATATTTCTTCGGTTTATTTCCTTCGATAGCCGAATCCCTTTGGTAGTCATTAGCGACACACTTATAGCCCAGCGGTACGTAGACGACATTCTGAGACCCGTTTTGTTGCAGTTCCTCTTGCGCCACCTTGGACTTACTTTTCAACAAGATAATGCCCAGCCACATACGGCACGTGTTGCTATGAATTGTCTTCAAGCTTGACGAACACTTTCTTGGCTACCTAGGTCACCTGATTTCTCCCTCATAGAGAACATTTGGGACATGATGGGACGGCGATTGAAACTATCCCGGAATGATGCCGGTTTAGCCCGATAGTTGGAGACAATTTGGCAAGAAATCCCGCAGGACACAATCCGAAAACTATATCAGTCTATACTAGCCCGAGTGACAGTTTGCATCCAACGCCGTATTGACTTCCAATTTTGGCAAGAAATCCCGCAGGACACAATCCGAAAACTATATCAGTCTATACTAGCCCGAGTGACAGTTTGCATCCAACGCCGTATTGACTTCCAATTTTGGCAAGAAATCCCGCAGGACACAATCCGAAAACTATATCAGTCTATGCTAGCCTGAGTGACAGTTTGCATCCAACGCCGTATTGACTTCCTCTCTTTGTAACGATCAAACTCTAGAGTAAATCCTTCAATTGTTCTGAAATTTTAATCTCTTTTTTTCTGTGCATGTTCTTAACATCCACCAATTTTTGTTGCAATCGGACAACCTCTTGGTGGGTCAGTTTTTTTTTGTTATAGACCGTACATTAGATTATAAGAATTATTCAACGAAAATACAATAAACACAAAATGTAACAAAAATGTAAATGAATGAAGGCCTGTAGTTTATGCAATCAGTAAATCACTTAAATAATTTGTCATATGTAATATAACTAAAAATAAATAACAGTGCTAGATAATTATAAGAAGAATTTCTCGTTTAGATGTTTTTCTGGTTTAGTTCCGGCACTACTACAGAATCTTGCCTCTGGTACGTGGTGCCCTGAGTGTTTGATTTTTGTTTGTTTTTTGTCTAATTTCTTCTTATAATTATCTAGCTCTGTTATTTATTTCTAGTTATATTTGTCCTTTTTCAATATGAGGATATGAAGCAACTGCGCAATCTTTTATTGAAAAGTTATATAAGTTTTCAATGCTAGGATAGGTTTTAAGTTAATTTGTTTGGCAGTCTATGCCCGCTTTTTAATTTTTTTGTTCGTGTTGATGTGTTTATATTAGTATACATTGTCATATATAAGGGATTTATTTTGTTTTGCTTCTTTTATGTTAAACTCTGTGAGACTAGCGGATTTAACTAAAAGTTCTTAAAGGAGAAAAATTTTAATCAAATGAATAAAGCTTTGTAACAATACATCATTCTCACATGTAGAGTATTAGATTAAATATCACGCATAGTTTGCATTTAAAGTCGTGATAAGAAACGCAGTTCTTAAGTTATTTGTCTATAAATATTAATTTGTGTGACTGTAGCGTGGAATTTAACGCTACAGTTAATGTGTGCTAATTTTGCCCCAATTTAATCTAGAATTTATTTAATATCAGGAAATACTTTAATTCAGGCACTCTGTCAAGCAATATTTCACGTCAACAGATGTGTTTCTATGCCCCCGCTTGGAATTCACGGTGGTCTCCCTTTACAACATCTTTGTTCATTCATGCACATCTGTGCTTAAATAGAATCAACTCGATTGTGTTGAAGAAATATTTACTGTTGTATTATTCCCAAGTTACGGTTCTCTTGTTGCAAGAATTTCTTTAAATTACGGTTTCCGGTTTACGGGCTAACAAACAGCGTACCATCTATCAAAACCCCTTTCAAAAGCAGTTACTCATTTTCACGGCGCTCAAGGTGACGTTTCCATAATACAAGCCATTTCTCTTGCCCCCAAAGGCAATACCGTCAAATGATTCTGAGCAGCTTTTGAGAAAACCGCTTTGGCGATAAATCGCCAAATTTTGGTGAATTTCAAAAGTCGCCAGGTCTCACCTGCTCAGCCAATCACCGCTTTTTCAACCTGCCGCGCCTTTACGTCATAAGCAGATGGTTGCAACTTTTCGCCCGTTATCGCCCTTTTAATTTAATACGCCTTCTGCCTTCACACTACGCACGCTACGACGCTTGGCATCTTGGCACACAACTTTCGCGTAACCCCTCTCCATATACTTCTGTCTGAGAACTTGAATAAGCAGAGATGCACTCACTTACTTAAACTCTTAGAATAGTACTTTGAGAGATCACAAGTTTTTTTCAACCATCATGGTCGTTTTATGTATTTGCTACTAACGATGAAAGTCTCCGAAGTGATTCTGAATAAAGATCTATTCGACCTAATAATTGGCTCGCTTTCTTTTCTTCTTCGTGTGAATTTGGTTCCCGGATTGCAGAAGACGATGACGCCGCCTGAGGGTATTGTTGTCACATCATGCTAATGCCACTATACAACGACGTTACCGGCCAACATATCTACTGAAGCTAGTTAGGCTTCTAAATTCTACATCACATTTTATTGAAAAGCGGTTATCATCATCGAAGCAATTTTTGCTTGTTCCTAGTTCCACGAACTTTCTAGACTGGGTTCATCGGTTTCTTCTTCGACGTATACTTTCGGCCATATTCTTCCCGTACGAACAGTTCGTCATCGAGATAGACATAGGGCCGTGCCGCTTCCTTTTCCTACCACTAACTAAGGTGTAATTCTACAATATAGAGATAGACATTATTTCCTTCATTAGAGAATGGATTCCGTATTTCTTCATTAGATAATGGTGCCGCTCCTATTTTATCTCTACAAACTAAAGTACAGCTTTATCCTACAGCACAGTGACACATATTTCTGCAATGTCTTAACAGCCCCTTGCTATACTGCAAAATAAAATATTACTCTAAAAAGTAATTAACCCTAATCATTATATTGCGTCGCCCTATTTCAGGTATATGTTATCATGATTAAGCTACCGTGTCTGCAACTTCTTAGAGGAAAATCCTCATTTACAAGGATTGAGAGAGGACATTTCCCAAAGGAGGACATACTAATGCTTCACTATCTCTCAACTTTTCGGTAAGATTTCAAGTTTTCTCAGTCATAGATAATAAAGAATTTGTCTTTATTGGAAAACTTATATTAGTTACCCTTTCTCCCATTATATTTAACGTAATTCGTTCAAGCACAATAAAAACTGAGGAAACTGATTAAATCAATAATTCATCATTGCCTTTTTAAATTAAAGTGGACAGGAAAAGCAGAAAAAAGCAAAAAAAAAATAACAAATTAATCAAGGTGGGCCCCATTTTGTTCCATTTTTGAAACATTCCTTAATTTAAAATCAGAAAGACCAGCAATAGATTCGAACCCAAAACATTATGCTTTAAGAACAAAAGGGCTTGTATTCCTGAGCCATGTTGTGGTCTTTTGAAAAGCCCTCACACTCTCCGACATGTCTGGATGTGTTTACCTTGCTCATTTTAGTTTATTAGCCACCAAGTTGATAGTGAAATTATTGAATAATGTATACTAACTAGGAAGTGTAATATTGCAATGCGAGTATCACAACCACTCTAAACCAGTGAATTTTGGGCAGACATTTGCATAAATGGCATGGTCACATAAAAATGTAAATTTTTAAGGTCAAAAGAACTATTTCGTCACTTAAACAAATGTTCATTTACTATAATTTTATGAACAATTTTGATGCTACTGACACTTTGTTGTTTTTTCTTTGATTTATTCCTCTTTTCACGCATTCAAATTGTCTGATTTATATTTATTTTTCTTAGGCCTTTTAGCCAATGACTCTACATACTCAAAATATGTGCGTGGGTTTTGCCGATAAATGCACTCCAAAAGACCTCTATTAAGTAGTAGCCATATTTTGAACTAAATACTACTGACAAAACATTGATACACGAACTTCAATTGTATTCCAAAAAGTAAACTTTGAGTATAGGTCAAGAATAGTTTTTTTTTGTCACTGAGAATTTTAAAAGCAAATTTTACAACTAGCTTCACATAAATATATTTTATGAACTAGGGACACTAACTGCGTATATTTAAAAAATGAAATAATTGAAGTTAATCAAATTCCAAACTAAGAAAAGACAAATTTTTATCCTGGAAGCAAATGAAATGAACTGTGATTTTAATGTTTATTAACGAGTGAACTAAAAACATTTTCAAGATTAAAAATCGAATTGACTTGCAAACACGATCAAAGCTATTGTTGAAAATAAACCTTGAAAATTTATGAAAATATGCATTAAAGGTCTGCATTATTGACCAAGAAAAATATTTAATGGTGTTTTTATGAAAATTTATTTATTCATGAATTATATTGTTAAATATGTGTTAAAAAATTGGTTCTGTGTTTAAAAGCCTAAAAATTAAAACCAATTGACCTAAATAACGTTTCTTTTGAATTGTTATTTTTATTTTAAATAAAATAAATTTCCATATATATATCGCCTTCTTACTTTTCAAAACCAAAGCAACTTATAAAAAAAAAAGCAGTTAAGAAAAAATAATCAAGATAAATAACTACTATTAATTTTAATTTGAGGAAGGAAATGAGGGTTATAATTTAGATTTAAGCATTTTCCTTTACAGTGTTTTAAAATCTACCCTTCTTAGAAAACAAATTTCTCATAAATACTTTTACGAAGCCTGCTCTTCTATGTTCTTCGACTTTCATTTTCGTTTTCTTAAGCGAAAATAAAATCTTTGAGTGTTTTACTGTAATAGAAATTACAAAGAAAAAAGATTTTTTAGCAAAAGAAGTTAATAGATTTTTTTTGGGGAGAGGTATTGTTCTAGCCTATAAGGTTTAGTTTTATATCATCTTATAACTCTTTTACGAAAGTTAAATAGACCCTAAGGATTTATGTTCAAGACAAAGCATTACATTTAAAAGAAGTCATTAGCATACCTTACTTAAGTTTTTATTAAAATAAAATTACTGATGATCAAAAGAATATGTAATTTTAGAGTGAAATTAGACTGAGCATATAAGTAAAGAACCTCAAACCTTTTTTGTCGTCGTGTTAGGAAAATCTTTAAAATTATAAATTGATTTCATTACGATATATGCATTTTAAAATGATAAAATGATTTCCTTAGTATCTTGTATTATATTAACAAAACTTTAATCCCGTGCAGTTTAAATTTAGTTGAAGACAGAAGTTTTTATTACGATATTTGCATTTTAAAAGGGTAAAATGATTTCATTAGTATCTTGCATTATATTAACAAAATTTTAATCCCTTGTTGTTTGAATATAGTTGATGACATATTTTTTTATTTTGAGGAATAAAAATGTAAATGGTAATATATAATTCCTGTCAAACAAATTAATATATTCCAAAAAGTTGCATTTGCGAGCTGATTGTGATATCCAAGCGTTAAAAACTGTAGAGAAACAATTTAAATAGAGGAAACAAATTTTGTGTATGAAAAGCTTAAATAGCTTTTATTAAGTCATCTTAGACGTTTCTCGTTGTAAACTTTTTAAATGTTATTCTTGTTTTATTTTTGAAAAAATATTTCCTTTTCTTTTTAGACCGGTAATTTTTTTTTTCATTTTTTCATCTGGAAAGAGAGAAAAATCGGAATATTCCCATATTAAGATATTAGGACTAAAGTAGCAACAAATTTTAATGGAAGTATTTTTTGTTAAGTATATTTAAAAACATATATTTTTAGGTTCTATGTTACGTATCTGACAATTTTACTCGTTTGATATGAATACACTTCTATTTTTATCATTGTACCTCTACTTTAGATTTTAAAGGGTAATTATAGTTGCATTATTTTATGGAGGATCTCACTTTTAGAAAGAAAATAAATTAAAATGTGTGTCACTGTGAGATGGATGCTTAGAAAATCTCCCTCTTACATTTTCTTGATTACCGTTTTAAAGTAACTCAAACAATTTATACTATATATATATATATATATATATATATATATATATATATATATATATATATATATATATATATATATATATATATATATATATATATATATATATATATATACATATATATATATATATATATATATATATATATATATATATATAAATATATATATATATATACATATATATATGTGTTTGTTGCATATGTGTTTGTTTCTCCCTAAATCTCTCCATGTTGTGCGCAGTGATTTACTGTATGATCAACACCCTCGTGCCGACAGCATCACACCCTCGTGCCGACTGCATCACTCCCTCGTGCGGACTGCATCTCCCATAAGTTCTACACATCAATTCCCTTGTGTTAAAATTTCCAAATGTGATTATTATCATATATATATATATATATATATATATATATATATATATATATATATATATCACGCATAAAAAAAAAATTGTTTTGTTGCCTAGGATTTTAGGACTGACTCTAGCTATATTTGGGGCGCTGAATCTAGGAATGAAATCAATTTTTATCTATCAACTGTACTTTTTTTGATAAAATCTCAATTATCTGGACTAACTGGGACCATAGTCAATCCGGACAATCATAAATCCTGATAATCCGGGTAATATGGGTAATAAGCAATACAAAATCATTAACTAAGAAGACTTACTTTGTTTTGCAATAAAATTACATAGTATTGTTTACAAGACATTAAAAAATATAAAAATAACTTTTCACATCATTTTTTAACAAAGAATTTGTAAGTATAGAGAAACTTTCTTAAACTCAACAAAGAGCATTTAATTTCCATAATTTATTGTACAATCTATGCATGAACTGTACATTGAATCAAGCTAAAAAGCGATTATTTGGTGTACTTGTAGTTATGTTCTTAATATCATAGTTAAAAATTATTATATAATGTGAATATTAAATAAAAATAATGTCGACAAGTTTGATACGGATCAACGAGAGCCGGATAAACGAGGTTTTACTTTACATCCACCTATCTATCAATTTTTTTTCTGTTCAATGCATTCAAGTATGGGTGATTTGTCCTCCTGGGAAACTGGACTCCTGAAAAAAATGGGTCCTCCTGAATATTTTTCAGATGATTGGAGCCTATTTATTGACAGCTCAAGGCGAAGTTTGAAATGTGTCCTTTTACGCAATGGGAACAATTATGGTTCAATACCAATTGCTCACTCAACGAAAATGAAAGAAGAATATGACACCATAGCTTTGGTCTTGGAGATGATAAAATATCATGAACATCAATGGGTGATTTGTGTGGACTTAAAAATGGTAAACTTTCTCCTTGGACAGCAAAGTGGCTACACCAAATATCCTTGCATCATGTGTCTCTGGGCTAGCAGAGACAAACGCACCACTCTTTTCTAACAAACCATTGGGTGGAGAGAAAACATGGACGTTGGGGAAAAGAATGTCATTAACGACCCGTTAATTGGACGACGAGAGAAAATCATCATTCCTCCACTGCATATAAAGCTGGGCCTAATGAAGGAGTTTGTAAAGGCTCTTGATAAGAACGGATCAAGCTTTAGGGGAAAAGGTCGAAGTTGAGTACTGAAAAAAAATAAAGCAGGGATATTTGGCGGCCCACAAATAAGACAACTAATTAAAGATCCTGTCCTCGTAAATTCCATGAATGAGGCTGAGTGAAAAGTCTGGACTTCATTTGTTACATTTGTCGGAAATTTTCTGGGCAAAATGCAAAGCTGAAAACTATGTTGAACTGGTAAACGAGATGCTAAACAGTTTCAAATCCCTTGGGTGTAATATGAGCATTAATATGCACTATTTACACAGCCACTTAGACCATTTTCCTGAAAATTTAGGAGACACCAGTGAAACGCAAGGTGAAAGATTTCACCTGGATATTAAAACTATGGAGGACCACTACCAAAGAAGATAGGATACGCACATGATGGCAGATTACTGCTGGAGTTTAAAAAGGGACTGTTCCAAAATACATTTAAGAATGTCATGGAAAAGAAGTTTCCGAAGTGTTCAGTGACTAGTTGGTTTCATCGATGACTTTTTCCTCTTTCTTGCTCTTTGTAATTAGTTAAGTACTACTGCAATATTCTCTATTTTTATGTTCCTTTGTCCTTTAAAAAAATATAATAATAAAAAAATTCCGGGTTTAGTTTTTCAATTTGATCATAGATTTAACTTAAAATAGTGTAACGTATATTTCACTAAAATATTATATCGTAGAAATTTGAACCCCTAAGCAAAAACTAATGTCACATTTAAGTTCAGGGCATCGAAGTCATATGAAATCAACTCCAAATACTCCGGCAGCAACACCACTTTTGGCCTGCGTACATCATTGTTCATTTGTATTCTTCATTCAGGAATTTTTTTTTATCTAATGATATATACAGAGGCTGTTCACACATTTTTTAGACGATGTATATTGTATTCACAAAACTAAATTACATAAAATTCTTGTGTTTTAAATGTTCTATTTGACATCCCTTATTCTGAACTATCTTTCGACACCGCAATTTCCAGGATAATAATGCCTTTTGAAGTGTCAGAAGAGGTATTCTATCCCATTCCTCCTGAACAGCTTTCCAGAGTCCTGTAAGGGTTTTGGGATGACGTTTGGATAATGCAGATTTTAAAAGTCCGAAAACACAAAAATCCATAGGTGATACATCGGGAGATTTAGTAGGGATATCAGTGAAGGGTATGGCCTTGATACCAGTTTTTTGTTCCATTTCTTTTAGGAAATTTACAGTGGATTTTGATGTGTGACTGCTAGCTTTGTCCTGATGGAGTCTCACAGATTGATGGCACTGTGGGTAAAGCGATGGTATTTCATTCAGACAAATTGGCGATAAAATATGTTCCTGATAGTATTTGGAGTTAATCTTGACATTTTTTCCCACTCTCTTTATTTTTAACTTGCCATTATAATAAAAACCACCAACAATCATGAATCCCTTAGAAAAACTTTCTTTCGATTCTTTGAACCATGTACTTAAATTTTGTCTCCCCTTTTATGATAATAAATGGCTCTTTTTTTGTTGCAATCATTTAAATATACCCATGATCATCTATTGAGACAATTGTTTTCCATTTTTCTTTGGATAAGTGTTTCTCATATAGAATTCTGCAGCGTGTCCTGCGTTCAGCGATATGATTTGGAAGAAGACTATGCACATTCCTTTTTTTCGCTTTCTTAAGATTTAAATCAACGTTTATCATTTTGTTTACAGTGGACACCGGGCATTTTAATGATTTTGCAACTGTCCTTTGACTAGGGGTTTTTCATTTAACATTAAACAACGTACCTTTGCAATAGTCGAAGATGTCCGTTTTTTCCTTGGACACTTGTTTGGAATTTTTGTCCCACTTGAGGCTCCAATTTGACGTTTTTTCCTTTCTTGTTGACGATATTATCTATCGACGCTTTAGATTTCACAAAACCATAACTCTCACATCGTTTTTGGATAACGGAGTATGCATATTTCTCTTCGGAAAGAGCATAAATGTAGCCTTCGAACCACTGCTTTGTTAAAAACGCCATTTTGAATAAAAACAAAACTTTCAAGCTGCAGACGATAATTTTGACTTTTTAAAACATAGTACAATTGCAATTATTTCTTTTGCAGCAAACGAATTTTTATTACCGCTTACCAAATTCGTCTAAAAACAGTGCGAACAGCCTCTGTATTTTACAGTGAGAGTTCAATTTTACTTTTAACCCGAGAGCACTCGCGCCCAATTTCGAGCACAAGAACTCGCACCGGGTATGTCATACCCTAGTTCATTTCTGCTATTTAAATATCAATTAATATTATTTATATGCAAACCTTACGTAACTAAAGAACATACGATAATAAATTAAAGATTTTTAGTGAATTTTAATAATACTTACATTTTTATAAACAATTTTTACAAACTACATACTGATGTTTAACTCAGACATTTTCCCCACTTTTGGCACATAAACTTTGTTTTTCAGTCCTTATTACTTGGGCAAATTTAACATCGTTTATATTTTGTCTTCAGTTTTTTTGGCAGGCGGTTCATTATTAGTGATTTCCAGTTCTATTGAAGGGCTTGAATAAGTTGTTTTTGTTTAAGGCACCATCATATTTAGCATGTTGCTATTGAAGAGAACATTCCATGCATCTACGGGAGAAGCGACATCTCTTGAATAATGTGTATTACATGGAAGCTTGATAATTTCGTTCCTTGAAGGCTTTCTTACATTTTGCCGGTATTTTTTCTTCAGCCATTTTGTAATTTTATCTTTACCAATATAAAAATCGGCTGTTGATAGTGAACCTTTATCTTCGGTTTCTGTCTCACTTTCAGTAGAAGAATCGTGATTGCTACAGTATTCTCCATCCTCAGAGGCATCATTATCTTGGGATAAAGCTTCATTATCACTAGAAACAGTCTCTAAAAGGAGTCGCAATTGTTTTATTTCCTCATCGTAATTCAAAAATCGCGCCATGATGCACTAAACTGACAGAAAAAAAGGAAAGATCTGACTGACGCGAGGACTCGCACGGGTATGACATACCCGTTGAAATATTTTTCTCAAAATCTATTTATTGAGCAGACTTAGTTTTTACTCCGCTGAAAGAATGTGGCCTTGAATCCGATAAGAAGAAGATCCTAATCCGATAAGAAGAAGATAACAAAAACATTGAATGAAAATGGATTGGGTATGTCATACCCGGTGCGAGTTCTCGCGGGTTAAATCAGTGCTAGTACACATAGTTTAATGAATTTGCTTTCGTTTTTTCAAGAATCAAGATAAATAAATAAATAAATTATTTAATTAAAAAATATATATATATATATATATATATATATATATATATATATATATGTGTGTGTGTAGTGTACTGGACAACCCAAGGAGAAGACTGGTGTCCAGCACATTACAAGGGATGATGATGTAGTCGTGGCTCGAATCAAAGACGAAGCGGCAAGTTACGGCATTACATTTATTTTGTCGGAAAATACGTCTTCCCAAGACAGTTACAAAATCCGAAAAGCGTACAGGTTTGTTGATCAGACGGCTTATATAAACTTTGTCATGTGATCATGATAGCGATTAGGGATTTGCTGTTGTCGACAAGTCACATATGGTTTTATGTAATCTGCCCAGAGCCTATATGAAATCTTGGATGACGCCACGCGAGTTTGAAAAAGGAAGCCATTTAATATTTTCCACCGGAGGCCTTTTAGGATTTAGAATTGAAAGCGAAAATTAGCTCCTACGCCCAAGGGAATTTAGAATAATTTTAGAATTTAAAATGGTATGGGGTTTTTGATGTTATATATATATAGATGTGTGTATGTACACTATAATAGGTATGAGAAAGTGCATTTATAGCTTAAAAGCAGCTCATATGGGAAAATTATAGGGAATGTTTCAACACTCCGTCGGGCGCGTCTCGAAACTTACGTCATCGGGCGCGGTGTATCTATGAGATACATATGTTTTATGTGCTTTCTGTTTATTTTTATTACTTTAAATCTTCTATTTTTATTCTTTTTGGGTCCAGACTTTTACACCCGAGCCTTTTTTTTATTATTTATTTTTTATTTTTTTAAATTTTTTATTTTTCACAAAACACCAGCTAATAGAAGTAAACTGATAAAGGCTTTTATTTCAATATTAACTGTTAGTCTTGCATCTCTCTCTCTACTACATAGATTAGAAAGTGCAGAAATGTATTCTTTAGTGCATTTCACAATTATTTCCAATATTTCGTCAGAAAAAAACAGTTTCAAGAGCCGTATGTAGATTTTATACCTTTCGCACTTCCGATTACTCCAGGTAATTTTGTGATAATATTCTGCGATCTACCTTTGTCATTTTTTCTTCCGATCCATTTTGCCCATTTAGTACTATTGTCTTTTCCTACATAAAAATCATCATTATTAGCATCATCATCAAGTTCTGAGTCATTATAATCACTTTCACTGCTATCAGAATCAACTTCACATGTTTCTAAAATATCTTCTTCGTTATCATCACTTTCATCAAATTCTTCAGCATTTAATTCATTATTTCCATCACTAAATATAATACTATGAACTAGCTCAAGCTCTGTTTGATTATTCAAATTTCAAAAGTGTTTAGCACTCATCATGGGAAAAGATAAATCAAAAGCGTACAGGGAATCTTGATACTTCCGTAAAGCTTCAAGAGACAAACGTTATCGGGCGCGTGTATCTAACATATACAAAACTTCACACAATCTTCAAAACGGAAAATACTCCTACACGGAACTGGTCGTTACTGCATTCCAAAGGAGCAGGTGATCAGATGGACAGATACTGATAAGGTCAAGGTCGTAAGAACAAGTTTTAGGAGACAAAAGCAGAGATGTTGACACACGTGTATCTGTCAGATCAACGCGCCCGATGGAGTGTTAATATCAGATATTCTATATTTAAGAAACATAATTATTTTAATTATGTTTCTTAAATTATTTAAATTATGATTCGATTTATTAACGTTTCATTAGACATATTTTTGATTCCTTATACGATGCCTTTGTAAGTATATTAAAATAATGAGGAATGTTTTAGAAATCATGTTTTTCATACGTTTTCTTAACCTTACTTTTCAAATAGCAATAACAGAAAAATTAGTTTATAAAAATAAGATACAAAATAATGGGGACTTTTCTATAGAATAGGTGTGAGTGACAGACAGCAGTATGGAATATTGAAAGGTTTTCAGCTCTCACTGAGACAGTGAAAACTAGCTTTCAAGTTTCCAAATTTCTTTCTGTTAGCATGAATATAAAAGGAAATTAATTTCAGAAAAAATCTCTTACAGATATTTATTAATGTCTGCCTCTCACAAAATTAAAAAATAAAATTAATGCAACCAAATACAAGATTCGAAAAAAATTCAAGAACCAACAACCATCTGTTACTTACCACGGATATTCGATGTTGAGGACTATTGGTTTAGATAGCAATATAAACCCGTTATTAGAATATACATCCTTATAAAAGCCTCTAGTATGTTATTGATAGGGTTACATGTCTCTAGCAAATGATTCCAGGGTTTTGAAGTTCACGAGGTAGATAATAATACGAGGTCTAATTTAATAAATCTGAGAATTTTTTAAAAATAAATTCTATACAGGAATTTTAATAACAATATTTAATGTAAAACTTAAAGAGATGAAAATAAGCCGTAGATTTTGAAATATATTCATGTACCAATCTTCAAAGATATATATTGCCCCATTTTGTGATTAACACACAGTAACTTCAGTTCTGAGGAGTTTATGATCTTGATGTTACTTGTGGGAATAACACCTCGTGAGCATAAATTTGTGGAATGATAATGTGGTATCCTCCATTACAGATCAAAATGAGCATGGTTGCTTTTGGATCAGGGAGAATTCAAATGTATAAGACGTCTACATGCAAGGAGAAGTAAAAGTTGCAATAGATAAAGAAAAGACGTCTTCAGGAAATATTACCTTAGAAAAACGAACTAACAAGCTCTAAATTTTATCTAGAATTCTAAATGGACTGAGAAAATCCCTTTTTGCCTTCGCTGAATAGAGAAAAAAATAAACTTATAAACTTATTTCCAATACATGTAATCTTTCAAGTAATTTAAACACGATTCCAATCCAGACCTAAATATTCCATTTGCGGTCTTGGAAACAAAATAATCAAATATTTTTGCAAGTTCAGTTGATGTAAGGGAAACATCATTAAATCTTTCCTAATGCCACTCGAATTTTGTATTTATTGTGATACAAAACTAGATTTGTACAGCCAAATAGTGTCCTCTTATTTTATTTTGCAAGCGAAGATTGAAAGAGATTATTTCAAAATGTGCATGTACCTTAACTTTCAAGGGATCTAAAATCTAATTTAAAGCAAGAACTTTTTTTATAACGAGAAAACAACTTATTCTTTTAAAAATGCATATGAGATTCCTTTTTCTAAACTACTCCTTTTTGAGATTTAAATCTTAATTTCACTGTTCCGTTGGCAGAAATTATGTGTTTGCTTTTTGTTTCTTCCATCAATGCCTTTTTTTACTTGGTTGAGTTTCGTAAGTAATGGAGATTATGAAACAAGAGTAAACAATATGCGGATTTGAATAATGCTGAAAAATGTAATTATTCTAATGTTAATAATGTTGAGAATCTAAATATCTGCCGGGGATAGTTAAATATTTAAAATCAGAAATAGGGAAAGTAAAGAAGTCCCCTTAAAACATTTTATTTGCTTTGTTTGTACACATCCTAATGCATTTCAAACAAAACACCATCATAGATATTTAAGCTCCATAAGTATGACACGAGGAAAAAATTGTGACAACATTTTTGAAAAAAAAATTATACTTCTCTTTTAATGAATTACATTAATGAACAACACTTTAATATTAGTTAATATATAATGTCTCTTACCATAAATTTGTAAACTTTAAAATGAATAAATATGAAGTATGTATATTATGAACTATAACATAAAGTCTCACAATAATGAAAACAGTGGAGACATACAGGTTTAAAATTGTAATAATTTGACTTACTTTTGACTTGATTATTTGATGTAATGTAGTTAATTTTGACTTTTTTTCATCAACTATTCTTCGGTATGATATACGAATAAGAAAGGGAAAAAAACTATGGACACAAACTGTACGAGCATATATTATTACAATTCATAATATTGCTTTAAATGGGATTTCTGCCATAGTAATTAGCAAATGGGGTACTTCTCAGTGAAAGAAGATAAATATATAAAAAAAGGAACTTAATTTCAAAACTTGAAATGAAACAGAATCCACAAAATTAAGTCAATGAAAAAAAATATTTGCGAGAACTTCTCTTAATAAAGAAATGTTAAAAAGAAACTTTGTACTATAAATTAACAAAGTTTGGTGTCCTTTCATACTTTGCATCTCCGTTTCAACATTTATCTGTTATGTAGAACACATAATTTTAAATATCTACTTTTTGTCCCGCTTACTTGATGCAAAAACATTTAATTCACCATTCTTCAGTAATTATCCGTCAACTTTAGCATTTTAAGTATTATTGTATTCCATCAGATATTTCTCAGACATTTCTCACACCAGTTAATTTACTAGAAGCTGTCGCAATTCGATACTACCTCAAAAATGTTCATTGCTTAGTGTATAAAGATTTACACCCAAGGATTATTATTATGGGAATTAAAAAATATAATTAATGTACAATTTTACAGAGAAACTTAATTTATAAACTTCCCCTTCAATATAATAGCAAAGCATGACACGTGTAACCCCGGGATACAATCGTAATGTGTTTCTTGCTAACACACACACACACACATATATCTGTGGCTTGGCACAAGAAGTTCCTCAGTTTTTTTCAAGATGACTTTGTTTGATTATGACTCTTAAAAAAATACGTATTATTTTCAACGTAAGAAGACCTAAATCTGCCCGATACTCTAAAATTTTTTTCTAAACCTTTGTACAGACTTGGGTACTTCTTACATTGAAAAAAAATTTTTTTTAAAGAGTAATAAGCAAACAAAATCATCTTGGAGAAAACTGACTTAGGCACTTCTTGGACCAAGTCACACACACACACACACACACACACCCATATATATATATATATATATATATATATATATATATATATATATATATATATATATATATATATATATATATATATATATATATATATATATATATATATTGTAATGGGGAAATGAGGACGGAAGCAGTCTATTTTGAAGAAACGATGTTGAAGCGGGATCAGTCTATCTAATAGAATAATGGAGGCAATTAAAGGCACACGTCTCTATTCAGAGATGACGAAGAGGATACCAATTAGTCTTATAGCAGTTGAGACATCATTCTGTTGTGCTTCTTTTGTTGGTAACTCCTTCTGTAATGATGAATTTGTAAGTCTCTATTTGTAGAAATAGTTCTTATGGCACTTTCTGTAATAACGAAATGTTGAGTTGCTCTCTGTAATGTAAAATTCGTAAGAGTCTCTGTGGATGTAGAACCGCCGCCTTTCTATATACGGCTGACTGCTTAAGAATTGTCCCAAGACATCAGGAGATGTACAATGCTACAGATAAAGTTCTTTAAGTGAAAAGAGACTATGGCACTACAAAAGTTCTACCTACGGTAGCAGGAGTCCCCTAGTTCGGGCGGCTGGAAAGTGGTGTCGATTACCGGATCGTATGACATTGGCTGTCCGCAAAAACCTTCAGGTATTCACTGTCAACGTTAGCATGAAAGGTTGTAGTAGCTGGTAAGCAAGAAATTTTCCGAGGCATTTAAAAATTTAAATTTTTTTTATTTTATTTTCTGAGCCAATCTTGGGTAACATGAAAAGATATTTACAACGTACAAAGGAGCTCGGTACTACATGAGCTGCAGCGAATAAAAAATAACCGTTCAGGTTTAATGTCTGAAGACTATATCTAACATGGTATCATTAACATATAGAAAGATAGCTCCCCGATGCAGAATTGGCAGGGCCAAAACTGATGGGGTGCTTAAACGCAAAAATATAAGAGACAACTCTCTCTTAGGAAAAAAATGGCTCACTCGTATTTTTTTATCATTGCTGGACAGGAGTGCAAAACAAGGAGAGCGAGGGTTACAATAATTTTAAAATTACCGCCAAGCGAAGCGAGCATAGGGAAATACCATAGAATCCTACAGGAACGGCGCAGACGAAGAGCGCGTTGTGCAGGGAGCAGGTTAGATTGAAATAAAAGGCGATTCACCGCCAACAAATGAAGGAACACTTACGCCAAGCAGGCGAAGGAAGCGGCGCGCACAAACTTCATTGGTCAAGCGAGAGATGACGTAGGAATGCGCCAAGTTTTAATTGAATGAAGTTTTCCCAACAGACTAAGGAATACATTTTCCCACGCGCCAGAAATCACACCCGCCGTAAAAGATGTTATCTGTGACAATTGGAGACCGATCGTCTGCCATTAGTGTAAGCGACAGCAATTTACGGTTCAATTAAAGTACCCCCAAAGGAGCGTAGATACAGGCTAGATATATCCGATGCTTTTGAAAAGGGGATCATACAAAGAAATGCAATTTTACTTGACCACGGGGCAGCGTTTCGAGAAACGAACAGATTTTATAGTCCAACTTAGGGGACTAATGTTAACGGCATGGCGTGGACAAAGGCTAGTTGGATGTTCACAAGAAACACCCTGCAATTACCAGCCATAAAATGTGCATTTTAGACAAACTTAACAAGGGAATCCGGAGACTAACACCTGGCTAAGCAATTTATTGTTGAAGCATTTACGGTTTAAGAAAAATGGGCAAATGCTGAATTCTCAGGAACACACACGTTGAGGGAACGGTATGGACATTACACTATTTTATTTTATGGAACAACTATTCAGAATTGAGATTTTATATTAATTTATCGTGCTTTATTAGCTCAACCAATTAATTATTTCTGGAACGAATTCCTCGTTACACACACACACACACACACACACACACATATATATATATATATATATATATATATATATATATATGTGTGTGTGTGTGTGTGTGTGTGTGTATGTAAGTAACTCTAATAGTGGATATTAATAAGGATACATGAGCAAATGAACATTCTATATTTCACAAATCAAGATGATTTGATTTAACGGTAATTCGTATTTGATTCACTGGCTTTCAGTTTATGTCGTACATATGCTGTGAGTTGAAAAAAAAGTTTGTATAATGTTAACGGATAAGAACTGGCAATCGTATGTACGAATTTCCTTTTATTTATCGTGTAATACAAGTCTGCATTCGAGAACATTAACATATTTTGATCATAATTAATTTAGGGCATGGTAATTTTAAGGATTTAGCATCGTGAATAATTATTTAATGAAATAATTATTTTATTGAAATTAATTTCGTAGGGTCATATTGTTTGAAATATTAGTTATGTTTCATGCAGAAAATTCAGAAACCCATAGCATAGAAAAATATATAACTTTTGCTTGTCCTGTAATTTAGACACGCTATAAATATAAAACTATTTAATTTACACCTTTGTTAGATTCGCTCGCTCCAAAATCAATTCTAGTATTCACCTTTCCGTAATTACTAGAAAATTTAATAAACAATAAAAGAATTATGCAAACATATTTGAGAGTGTCTATATTTTACCCATACTCTTTATTATGTGAAAATGTAAGCCATAATTTTCCTTCACATTAATTTTGTAAACGTAAATAATTTAGGAGAGTCGACAAAAAATGAATAAAGTTGGGTGTTATACTTTAGAAATGTTTTAATATTAAAATCTACAAGCATTCTTTCGTAGAAAACAATTTTGAAAGATAAAACAGTACATTTTACTTAAGTTTGTATCCATTAAGATCTCTTTAATGTGTATTACATATGACTGCAATTAGATTTCATGGTAATGTATTTTAATACTATATTTAATATACAACTATGGAATTAAAAACTGAATATTCTTAAAAGTAAGACAAATATTTAAGAACAGTGAAAATATGAATAAATTAAGCTGTATAAAGTTTTTTTTGTCTTTTTAAGTGAAAATACTTATACGTAATTAAGATAGGAAGTATGAAATTAATAAAGAAATTTTTTTTCTAAGTTATATTTTGAACAAAAATTTATAATAATTTTTACAAATGAAATAACTAGAAAACTATGATTAGATTTAATTGTCATGATTATGTTTTTTTTTTGTTGTGCTCAATATATAACGACTGCAAAACATATTTTTTTAAAATTAAAATGATCACTTATGCTCAATAAACATATGAACAACATATGAAGGGACGCGGTGCCCCGGTTGACGAAGGAAACGAGCCAGTGATCTGAACGTCTCTGCTTCGATGCCGGTCGCTGACAAATCCACCACCGTGTACACTAATGGCGGCTGGTGCACGAAAAATAGGTCGTGGCTGCCATGTACTCCAAGTTCTCGTATTTACGTCTGAAGGTGTGGGATCAAGTGTTCCGGTCTCGTCACTTGGTTCAAAATTACGGGGCCTGTCCTTTAGTCAAGTCGGACTCCGACCCTTGTGGTGCTATTAAAAACCGGAGCCGCACCACTTTACCCAGTAGCCGTTATGGACTTGAACTGACAATATACTGTCGGTCAAGGGGCATCAGTCACAACAACACACCAAACATATGAAAAAATTACTTCCGTTTGATCATTAAAATTACTTTAGCTCTTGATAAATAATCTTAAAAAAAATTCTAACTCTATTTTTAGGAAGGATTAATAACTTTTATGAAATTAATATCCCAAAATTAAGTGGTAGTTTGTATTTGGAAGTTTTACGTTTGTCGTGCTACCATTTAAATTAAAGATTTTTCAGAAAAAAACAACATAGATTTGAACTTGTGACCACAAATTACTGTTAAAAAGGGAATCAAATATTACTTTGAAAAGAAAATTTCTTATTAAAAATTTATCAGTTTTTCAGATTTGTCAAATTTATTCGATGGTTAACAAACTTTTCAAAATAAAACTATTAAAAATTCTAACTATATTTTTAGGAAGGATTAATAACTTTTATGAAAGTAATATATCAAAATTAAGAGGTAGTGTGTATTCGGAAGTTTTACGTTTGTCATGCTACCATTCTAACTAAGGATTTTACAGAAAAAAAATATAAAATTGAACTTGTGACCACAAATTACTCTTAAAAGGGAATAAAATATCACTTTGAAAAGAAATTTCTTATTCAAAATTTATCAGTTTTTCAGATTTATCAAATTTATTCGATGGTTAACAAACTTTTCAAAATAAAACTATTAAAAATTCTAACTATATTTTTAAGAAGGATTAATAACTTTTATGAAAATAATATCCCAAAATTATGAGGTAGTGTGTATTCGGAAATTTTACGTTTGTCGTGCTACCAATCTAATTAAAGATTTTTTAGAAAAAGCATACATTTGAAATTGTGACCACAAATTACTATTAAATGGGAATCAAATATCACTTTGAAAAGAACTTTCTTATTCAAAATTTATCAGTTTTTCAGATTTATCAAGCTTATTCGATGGTTAACAAACTTTTGAAAATAAAACTATTAAAAATTCTAACGATATTTTTCTTTTATGAAATTAATATCCCAAAATTGAGAGCTAGTGTGTATTCGGAAGTTTTACGTTTGTCGTGCTACCATTCTAATTAAAGATTTTTCAGAAAAATACATAAAATTGAACTTGTGACCACAAATTGCTCTTAAAAGGGAATCAAATATTACTCTGAAAAGGAAATTTCTTTTTCAAAATTTATCAGTTTTTCAGATTTATCAAATTTATTCGATGGTTAACAAACTTTTCAAAATAAAACTATTAAAAATTCTAACTATTTTTTTTAAGAATGATTAATAACTTTTATGAAAATAATATCCCAAAATTAAGAGGTATTGTGTATTCGGAAATTTTAAGTTTTTCGTGCTACCAATCTAATTAAAGATTTTTCAGAAAAAAAAACATAAAATTAAATTTGTGACCACAAATTACTCTTAAAAAGGGAATCAAAGATTACTTTGAAAAGAAAATTTCTTATTCGAAATTTATTAATAATTCAGATTTATCAAATTTATTCGATGGTTATAAAATTTTTTCAAAATAAAACTATTATAAATTCTTTAAATAAATGAATGGAAATGATAAAATAAAAAAGGAATAGCACGAGACACATAATACCTTACTAAGGGATGTATGCCATTTTATTTTGCCATACAAATAAATATCTTCTGAACAATACTTAAAAGCTTATTCCAGAGTCGTGTGAGATGGCGGTAAATAACTACCCTAATATATTTTGTGGTAATAAGTACTATAGAGTCTCTTTCTATAGATAATATATATAACTCCAAGTTCCGGCTTCTGGTTTTTAGATGAATATCCTTTATGAAACAGGTAAACAGGATTTTGTTTGCTGTTTCATAATTCACTAAAGAGACAGAGAAAAGATTTGTACGCCTTAGGTAAGAAAATTTAAATAACCGTTCTTAAACTGCAGGTGAAGATGTGACCACTACCAGTTTGTAAGAGGACACTACAATGAATGTGGTGCGGGATAAATTTTCTGAAGAGTTTCAGTGAGAGTGGATTCTGAGGTGAAATTCATGAATAATTTTTTCAGCAGCAATAGAAATAACTTTTTTTTACATTACTCATATTTAAGACCGTAAAGGAATGCGCAATCAATAAAACAGAAATGATAAATTCAATAAATGATAACTGTTGATCCTTTGAATGGACTGTATGTTCAATTTGAAATTTAAATCTATACTTATATATAAAGAGAGAGCGATTTTGTACGTGGAGGGTAATCTTCAGAACCACTGTACCTATTTGAAAAATTCTTTCACTGTTTGAAAGGTACATTATTCCAGATGGACATAGGTTATATATTATGTATATCTGATCAGTAGAAATAAAGTTAGGGACTTAATCTTAACAATCTCCATTGTTTCCGCTACTGTCTTCTACCGCTTTTTGTTCCGAAGCTTTCAACGATTCTTGTCGTGGTGCTATCGCGGTGGGCTTCTGTTCTGACGCTAGCGGTTCGAACCTAGCCGTTCTCCGGCACGCCTTTTTCTTTTAAAAAATTTATTTTAATTATTAACTAACATAAAATTAATTTAAGGTATTATTTAGGTTATTATTAAGGTAAAAAAGATTTACAATTTATTGGCTATCAACTGGAAATTTATTGGTATAATATTTTGTGCAACCCGGACAAAGTCGGGACGGGCCTCTAGTTATAAATAAATTAGAGGCTTTTACAAAAACAAAATTTATTTTATTTCATGCTTCCGACATCAAAAGTGACATGTACATTGAGTTCTTTCAGTCAACTTAGGAAATCAGTTGCAACTGACAAGATTAACCGTCAAAACGATGTTAGGGTTACAGTTATTAACAGTTAAAGTTTTGATGCAGTTAATCGGTTACATTAAAGTTTTGATGCAGGCGTCAACAGTAACTATCAAAATTAGTAAGCAACAACAAAATAATTAGAATTAAATAAATTAAATTCGAAAAGTTTTGAAAGAATCATGATTTGAAATATTATTCGAAAAATATAAAATGATGTACATTTTTTTTCAATTCGTAACACGTATTAGGGAATATCATAAAATAATACTTCAATCTCTTCGTGAAATTTCTCTCAGTGTTTTATTCAGTTTTCTCTTTTTTCTAATTTCACTCATTAAATGTACCTACACATAACAATATTTAGTATTTATACACCCCCTAAACAAGATGGGAAACAAAGCGTCACATTGAAAGCTAATTAACCTAAAGCTTGAGACCGTCTCTTTGCACTCCATGTCTGTCATCTTACTTAATCTCTAACGTCCTCGGCTTCTCAGAGAGAAATCTCCACTTTTAATGATTGAAAACGGAACTTTCCCCACGGAGGGATTTCTGACGACTTAATGTCACACAAGCTTTCATCAGCTTTAACGAAATTTGACTTTGGAACGGTGAAGTTTTAAATTATCTTGGGGAATTTTTTTCATCTCTGGTTATTCTCGGGTTTTTTGCGAAAGTAGATGATTAGAGAATGGACATGCTTGATGCTTCATTTTAAATAAATATATATATATCTTATTATGGAGTTGTAACACGTAAGATGATTCATGAGATTTGAAATGCAACTCAGCTTCACATATTAAACAAGTTGTGTTTAAGATAGAGAAGACACTACCTGCATCAGTCATAATTAAGGGGGAAGTTTTTTGCTGTTTGCCTTTCATAAAAATGCCATAAGGATTTATTGGTTTTAGTTAATTACGCTTTATAAGCGAAAATGCAGATAAATAAATAAATCAAAGCCATTAATTTGAAATGAAACACTCAGCTAATTACGTCACTGGATTTGGAATAAGAAACCAATCATTCAACTTTTCTTAATTTAAAAAATATATTAATAAATATTTATTTGCAAAATGTGTTTCCGACATTTTTTTAAAATTTGATCTCATAAGAGAGGGTTAAAACTTCCATTTTCCAGTTTAGTACGATTATATATAGATCCACACAAAATGAGACTTCTTTTGATAGTTGCATTTTACTTGGATTTCGATTTAAACTTATAGGATAATTTACACATTAAAAGGAATGCGGATTAAGTTTTAGCTCATATTTTTTTATGTAAAGACAGGTAGATTAAATAGTAATTGTAATCATTCATCCAGAGGTTCGGACTAAGATTAATGTTGGTAAGACTCCTCATCTTTTATTTATAGCCTCGGGTTTCCTGAAATTTCATTCCTCTTTGAGTGCAAGGTTGCTACAGAGGAAGAGAAGCAGCGTGTGTCTTCTGGATGTACATGGTTGTCAATAAAGCAGGCTATAAGACATCGGGGCAGCGGCGCAAATGTTGGCTTAGATTGCTTAGGGTAGATCAAAGACCATAAAAGTTATTTCTCGTTAAATGAAGGAACTTGACAGTTTTATGAAATAGCTGCCACATACCTTGGTACAACCGACAATGCTTTAAGAGAACACCTGCATGTTTCGATAGATAGTCACGTTAAACAATGAGTCATGTCATTAATATTGCCGACTCAAATGCGGAATCCGGAATTTGACTTAACCCTCCGTCGGGCGCAATGTAAATCCGAACACGATAGGGCGCAATTCATCTGACAGATTAATGTATGCAATTAATGCAATTTTTGAGTGTAGGTAAAGAAAAACGTATAAAACTTTTCACTTATATTTGCGTATAATTATGCTTTCGGATAATATTTTAATATTTCTTTGCAATTTGTTTTGAAAATTTGAACAAATCATCAAATTGTTCCAAAAATTTTTTTTCTCAAAAACATAACTCAAAATTCACTTTAATTTCATAAAGCAAGTCCACAGAATCATAAAAATAAAAAAATGAAAAGTTATTCATTAGCCAGGTTGATGCACTGTAAAAGCTGAATCATAACATTTTTCACATATCATCTTGGCATGCTCCAAACAAAATACTCCAACATTACATTTCAGACATTTATATTTGGAATAGCGAACATTTTTCATTTGACGACATTTGGAACACCTCTTATTCTCTCCGTCGTGGCATGCAGATGCAGGCACCTCCTGATGTTGTGAGGTAGGCTGGAACTCACGTAGTTCATTTTCTAGTTGAATAGGCATTTCCCTTGTTTCAATGTTCCTCCTTTGGAGTTGTTCGAAATCCAACTGTTTGCATTGAAAGTAAAATAAAGGTAAATAAAGGTCAATATCACTGAATTCGGGGCTAGAACTTGTTTCATATTCTATTTTAGGTATAAAAAAGAAATATAAACAAACAAAAGTGAAAATTCGAAAGTCAAAAATACTTACACCATCGGGCGCAATTCATCTGACAGATTAATACATCTCTCACGACACTCAGCGAAGTACTGGAGAAAAACTGAAGACGATCTTCTGTAAGTGGGAGGGAGACAGTAAGCTACTAGGAGACTCACTCCACTTCACCCCCCCCCCCCTCGATCTCGCTGATTGGTGCAAAAAAAACTTGTGACTTCATCTCACAGATTAGTTGCGCCCGACGGAAGGTTAACATTGACACCGGAGGTCTCGAAAAGATTTCTAAGGTATATCTTGCAAAAAGACTTGTGGAAAATTCTAAACAGGAACACAGAGATTCTTAATGTCCACCAAAAATAAATAAATAAATAAAACAGTGACATCTAGTTTATAAGACTTTCGTAGACCAAGGATGATTAGATGTGAGTAGCTCTATGGACAATCTATGATTGCGAGGATCATGAAACTCTTTGATGTAAATAATGCAATACGAAATTTCAGAAAAACGTAGGAAAAGACGTGGTAAGAGTTAACACTTGAAAAAGGAAAAGCTTGGTGAAGGAAAGGAGATGGAGAAATTTTATGATTACCAGCTCTTAAAAGGGATAAAACTCGTTAACGAGACAAACAAATAGGGATAAACAAAACAAGATATCTGCGAAAGAAATAGAACCGAGAAGACAGGACTATCAAAGGGAATTAAGAAATAAAGGAATAATATTAAATTTTTAGAAAAACGGGCATTGTAAAAAAGACGGATTTACTCGCATATTCATTGAAAGCCAACATATAAGGACAGACATAACATTGAATAAAACAGAGGAAGTAATATACATGTCTAAGTTACCCAGAAAATCTAATTCAGATGAGGAGTTAGTATGGAGAACAATTTTCTGGTCAGAAAAACTTAAATTTATATCCGCATTCACAGGAGTATTTGGCCGTCATTGATTTACGGAATTCTTGAAATCACTTTAATGCGCGTATAAATGGCACGTTCGGTTTGACAAATATAAGACAAATTACGTTTGCAAGATATCATGGCATTTATACATTTTCTTGTAAATTTCGTATGTGAAAATTAAAACTAATTTCAAAGAAAAATATCCACTATTAGGGCAATTGAATAGACTTAAATAGGGATAGGAAGTAAACATTTTTTACTCTAACCTAAATGTTTTAACAAAATGAATGAGGGGAATACGTGCACAACGGAAATTTTTAAATCAGTAACTATTAAGTTGTGTATTTAATAAACTTGCTCTATGTCTATTTTCATATACTTTAGACTACATGCCTTTACAAAAATTGTTTATTTTAAATTAGAAAATACTAAAATATTTTAAGAATTATGCAGGAGGAAAGAAAAAATTTCTTACTAGGTTTATAACTCAGAGCCCTAAACCTCACGGGCCTTTGTTGTCCTCAGTTCCCACAATGGCACGCCCCTGATTGGGCCCTCATATCACTGTCACTCACTTTCAAAGGTTCGTTTGAACAGAGAAGTAAAGGAATTACTCGTACGAATGCTTGTTTGCACTGAATCAATTTGAATTTATTTTTAAAAAGGTCTATTCAAGACGTTTAGATTATATCTCATGTCAACTTTCTCTTAATTATAAAAAAATATACTTAAAGCTGTAGTATAATTAAGGAAATCCCCTACAACCTAAACAAATTTGGTTTCCTGACTATCGAAACACGTTTTAACTCAGACGACTTTAGCGTTTGAGATATTGATAGTGCTTAAGGAAACATTATGGCAACGGTTTGCCACTCCTCTTACCTCATTAGGGAATTCTAGTTGTTCACTTCATTTTCGGAAACATTTGACGCTTTGTTCGCAGAAAAGAGCTAAAAATAAATGAGCACTCTCTTAAAGCTTTGAAATATCAGCTTCTGCTCTGTAATTTAATTTAAAAGAGTAAGCTTGCGGAGGGAGAAGAGAAATGAGAAACGGAGACTAAGAAAATGTATCCTTTTGAAAGGAATCAGAATAAATCTGTTATATGATTGATGATCTTGATTTTCTTTTTATAATTCAGAACTTTCATTAGGTTAATGATTACTTGTTTCTACCTGTTTTGTCCCATTAATGATTAATATAGTGAGTGGAGATATAGTCTTTAAAATCAATTTTTGGTACTATGTTTTAAGCTTTTATTTTATGTTTAAATGATGAAAAAAAAAATGTGATGTATTTTTAGAGAGTGCACGCACCACACCATATATATATATATATATATATATATATATATATATATATATACATACATACATACATACCTATGCTGTGTGTGTGCTTATATACTTCTTAATAGACGAACTCTACATATATCGAATAAAGAAAGTGGTTAATTTAAAGTATTACGAAAACTATAAATGATACTTCTATTCCACATTTTTGAGAAAAGTTAAATCCCAATGAAATAAAATGATCCACTTTCTGATCATAAAGTACGTCTCTAAAACTGCAATCTGTTTACTCATCTGAATGTTGTAATCATGAGAAATGTTTCCATAATAGTCCAGAAAACGGATGGAATTGAATAAACTATTCATATCATACTAGAGTTGTAATTTCACGAGAATTTGAAACAGGTCAAACTCAGATTAAATATCTGACATATTTAGAGAACATCAGTGAGCTACTAAGACTGATTCGAATTCATATGTTGAATCATCTATATTCTCGATTTACCCACTTTAATAGTAAAGAGATAACTAATAAAAATGATGTTTAGCCACGGAATTTTTATTATCAACAAAAGAATACTGCATAATTAAAATTATTCTGCAAATCTAATGACGTCTTCGGTAAATAGACTTTACAAAATAAAATAATAGCTTAATTTATGAGAGACTATGGAATTCCAGATCGGGAGATTTTTATTTTATATTTTAACTAAGTAAGGATAAACGTGCTGTCATTTTTTATTTGATAACAGATAGCTGTTTTCTACGAATTTGGTTATAAAAAATTGAGCAGTCGAGTAAATTATTTTTTTTGGCGTTCAATCTAACTTAAGTAAATATTTATCTACTTTATCTAAAAACGAAGAATAAGAGTTTGTTTTAAAAAATCCCGTAAGCAAAGAAAAACATATATCGACCCAATATTTAAAATGTCATACATCATAAGTTTTTCTTAGATTTTGAAGCTTTTTTACTTAAGTTCAAGTATGTTTTCAATTTTAATTCTAAGCAGAGTAAAAAAATCACACCGTTGTAATATTATTTAATAGTAATAATTTTAAAATAAATCACGAACGACAAACCATTTCATTTTCTCTTAATTTAGTCTTTTATTGCCATAGAAAGCACATTTTTAATGAAAAATATGTAATTATACCAGTTCAGGTTTATTTTATTTAGTGTTTCAATAAAATGCTAAAAAGCCATTTTAAATATCTGATGCTGTGGTCTCCTCAGTATTTATTCCATGAGAAACAAGCTTTCAATTTTCCCTAGAAGGTTTCGAACAAAATAAAAGTCTTCGTTTGTCTTAGAGGGATATGGAAATTTTTAAATAAAAACAAAATGGAATTTTTGGTTCTGGAAGTCAAATTTTAAAGAAAGGAAATCATACAGATGTATCATTAGGAAGCTCGCCATTTGTTCAACTTTGATGTTATTGAATCCCCCGATATATCAACAAAGGGGAGCTCAAAAAGCACGGTCTCTTACGAGGATTCCATAGTCAAAGCTAGTATACAATTTCATAAGACACATCACACATATCTTATTACATTTTGTACATTATTTTATTCGTGATTCAATTTAACCATTGCAGTCTAGAGAATTACAGTATAGAGTAATTCTGCATCATATTGTGTCTCATATATTATTCGGCTTTGTCATGATGAAGAGTCCTCTATTGGGGTTGAAATTCTAGGTTAGTGCAGTTAAAAACAGTAATCTAATTAAAAGTAACTCATTTGTAGAATTTGGTTAATTTTTCATGATGTGTGGCTTACTTGTCAGTTAAAGCAAAATTTTTAAAGAAGATTTTAGAGTAATGATAATGAAACAGCAGTTGAAAATTGTTTGAAAAATTAGATTCCCAGCTAATCATGGGAATAATACTAGAAATAAAAAAAAGGATTAATGTAATCTATATATATAAAACAGTTCCGTAACTGACTCATTCATTCACTGACTGACATACAACGCACAGACCAAACCGCTAGACCTAAAGGGCTGAAATTTTGCATGGCGATTCTTCTTATAGTGTAGGGGTGCACTAAGAGAGATTTTTGAAAAATTCTTCTTACATTTTTTAAAATTAAATTTTTAAGCTTTTTTTTTACTTTTTTTAAGTTTGCATTTAAAATAATAATTTGAGGGTTATAAAATTTATATCACGAGAAAGATCATAAAAATTCCTTTAAAATGAAATCTTTTTCGAATCTTTACCTCCATTTCCTGATTTTTAGTGAATTTTTAAAGATTAATTTTTAGAATTTAATTTATTAAATGCTGATCACGTGACTTCTTTTTCTGGTACTTTAAATAAATTTATCGTCACGTGCATAAAAACTAAATAGAGAAAAAATAATTTTTTTTTCTTGCTAATGCGGCAGACGATTGGACATTATCCAAAATAATATTAAAATACAGTAAAAGAAATGTTCTAGAAACTGTACTATATTAACTGTACTATATTCTTTAGTATTCTTTATATTATATTTAATTTGAATATATTCTTCTACATTATTTTGTCCATAAAAATATCCCTTACGATTTTTTTATAAATATATATATATATATATATATATATATATATATATATATATATATATATATATATATATATTTTACATCAATTATATACATTGATCGTCGTATTTATTATATATATATATTGGCATTAATTGCATACATTGACCGAAGTTTTTACTTTGAATGTACTCCGTAGCGAAGTGCGGGTTTTCAGCTAGTGTTATATAAGAGAATCGGAATTACCAAATATAAATTGCTCACCTAATATAAAGTGTTATACGTAATGAAAATTATTACTTATTTCTATGCTAGTAAATAATGTTTTCTGCTAGAAAAAAAACAAAATTATTAAATTTAGTCGTATAACTGATATCAGAATATTATAAATTCCATACCGTTTTTGAAAATTTTAGAAATTATACATTATAAAAAATATTTTACACCTTTCACCATATTTAGATCTGAATACATGAAATAAAAAGTCAGATATATAAGTGATCCAAAAAACGAGAGATATTTATGTGAAAATTCTTGAAAATCAATATGTTCCTCGATAACCAGCATTAGGCTGTCACTGAAATGTTTTTGACTTCTACTTCCTCCTATCTACCTAACATTTGACACTGCACGTTGAGGGATAAAATTTCTTCAAAATATCGTGTTACGTAATATAGGAAGCTAAGTGTTTTCAGTGCTTTTCATGTTTGATTTGAAAAATAGGGCAACACTTTGATTGCAGTAAGAAGTAGCCTGATTTTATAAATCAAGTTGTATTCTCCAAGATTCAACCTATAAAATTTAGTTGTGTTTTAACAGACTAGACAATTTATTGTTGATTCGAGTTAACAAATCATTAAATCTATAATTACTATCAAATTCGAAGAAACAGCGCGTTCTGTAGGGAATCTCCTGCTAGCCTCTGCTTACAATTTCACAGAACATGGCTCAATACGTTCATCAACCAACAAAATCTAGATATAGTAGGAATCAGCTGTTTCCTCGATGCATTACATTTCTGTGGTTAAAAGTCTACTTTTCGTCTTTTTACTTCATACGAAAAATTTCTGTTTTATTTCTTACAAACTACTTTCTTCATTAACTCAAACAGGATTTCCTTCTTAATTTTTTTCCCGATTATAATTTCTAATAAATAATACTCATAGCAGAATAAATCAAAATTCTCATACGATTTTCTGTGAAAAATTGCAGCTGTTTGAATGTGATAAAATTTCACAAAACACATCCTCGTAGAAGCGAGAACTTACAAGTTTATCTGATGTAGGTGATACGGGATGAAAATCATAAATGAAGCACATGATGCGTGATATACATGATATTTCCACATAATAGATAAAGCTTAATAAAATAAAAGTCTCAGAATGACAAAAACACCATAAAGAACTCATGAGATACATAATATTCCAAGATGATATAAAATGCAGCATAAAGTAAAATCCTCAAAAGGAGAAACGTCTATGACTAATTATTAAAATATCTGTAAATACAGTTTTAGTATTAAATAGAAAGAAAAAATTCTTACCATAATCTAAAATATAAACTATCTATTAAATATAATCTAAAATATCAAATATCTACAAACCATAACCTAAAATTTAAACTGTCAAACATTAAAATATTAATATAATTGCTATAATTTTCATAGCTAAATTTCAGTTATTTATATTTATCAAATTTTAAAATAATCACACGCTTATTTTACATAAAAGCAGGAAACATTTACTGGTATTTATCTGTTTTAGAGGAATTAACTATTCAGCAATTTTCAAACACCGTAGAAAATAATTTTTTTAAATCTGGTTTTCGTAAAAGTTCGTATGGTAAAATTTAATCATGAAAAAAATAATTTATTAAGGTCACATATCTCCCTATCTCAAAGAAGAGCATACTTTTGTTTTTCAAATAAATAAAAAAAAATACTACTATTTGCAACAGAGACATGACCTTTATGTTGTCCCAGATTTACTTTATACTTAACCCCTTCAATGAAGTTTTGGTTTTCGATGGCGATTCCGATTTGCTACCGAAGTGTCAACCTGTCATACTCCCCGCCATCTGTTGATCTTAGCAACGTGTTTCAAATCGATACTTGGTTAAATCAACATCGATGCGGCTACTTTCCGATTCCCCTCCTTCTCGGGGAGTTTCGATAGCGCCCTCTTAGCGATAAAATATCAACACACGTGGTAGATGTGATGTGTATTTTAAACGCTGCTGGAATGTTTTCTTTCGTTAGAAATATGGAATTATTTTGTCATAAATGTTCTTTTTTTCTTAAGGTTAATTTTGATCCTAGTATAAATATATTTTTCCACCTGTTTCTTTGTTTTCAGTTCTTGGTGCGCGATACATTGTGCGGTGGTTTATTATTTCATTTCAAGCCCGGATATGTATGAAATATCTGTTAGAAATTGTGATAAAAATTGTGAAAGCTATGACTAATTCAACTATCTTGATATTTTAGGGTATTTGACTATTGTCAGCTAATTGCAGTTTTAAAATTTCAGCCAAACGTTTGACTATTTTTAAACGTTTAACTATTTTTAAACCTAATTATTTCAAACAAAATTTCCTTTCAAACACATCATGATCTATATTCTATATTTTAATATGATGGTAACCTTGGATTATAAACATTAATTGTTTTATGTAGTTTTAATAGGTCTAGCATATCTGTCTCAACATGATGTCATATTTTCATAAATATCAAAGGATATTTTTAATTAGAGGTAAATATTAAATTTAAATTGTTGAATTAGGTAGTCTAAATTAACGAATGAAAAAATTAATTCAAAATTACTAAGTATTATATAAATACTTACATCTTAAATTGGAATAAATATTCATTAGCCCGTTTGCAGTTAAAAATATATAAATAAAAAAAAGGAAAACTGTGCTTAACAAAATTGTAATCCTGCATTGAATTTATTAAACTATTTGTGAGATTTAAAGAATTGATTTTGTGTCATTTCTTAGATCAGATAACTTATGATTCTAATAGAGAAAGGAAATATTTTTTTCTTTCATATATGCATTAAAATATTTTTAAAAACAACTCATTATTGTTACTGGTCAAAGATCAAAGTGTCACGTCCATACATTAAAATATTCAGTTTCATCCAGCGTCGTAATTTAATCGCGTCGTGTTTTGAAGTGTATAATTCATAATTTTAAATAGTTTAAATTTTCACGCCAGTACAACCCAAGACAGCAAGGACTATGAAAGCAAAATATTTCCTTTTTGTTAATAATGATAATGGATTTAAATATTAACGAGATACAACAAATTATATCGAAATAATTTCCCGCAGGTATCCATTCAAGATAAAGGTTGAAAGTTCATTTAATTATATTGTAGAGCCTTATGGAGAAATTTCTCCAATAAATTACTCAACATTTAAAGTATTAAATTTTATTAAAATTACCAACGTGTCTTTAAAAATTCAGACCGATATGCTAGAAATGATGAAAAACTGAAAAATGTAACTAAGATATTGCATACAAATAATATAAACATAGAAAGTAAAAAGCTTATGTTTATCAACAATATGACATTGATCATCAGTTTAATACTATTCTCCTTTTGCAGACTAAATAAATACTATAAAGTAATTTTACAAATTATATTTGTACGTTAAATAATTATAGTATAGAATATTTTAAAATAATTTTAGAACAATTTACACCGCATTAAAATACAAATATTATTTAAAATCTTGAATTACCCCTTTTATTTATCTTAAACTCTTTCATTCCGGGCTCCAGATAAAAAAAAAGTTACTTTTATTCCGAAATGTTAATTTATTCATTATTAATTCTGTTGAATATTTTATACATGGATACATTTTGTAAAATTGGTAAAATAAAGCATTTTTGAGCCCTCAAAACTTTTAATTTATTAAGCATAAAAAAGCAAGACTGCTTTTGTTTAAAATTCATGAATTAACTTCGTTGGCTGTAAGCATTATTTTGCGCTTGTTAAGCTTTAATAAATTAAAAAGGGAGTAAGCAGCGAATAATAAATTATTCCCTTTCTACGTGTCTCCAGACCCGTAATATACTAAGTAATGTTTACATAAGGCTTATCGATTTTCGGATAAATTTTCAATGTTGAGCATGACGTATCACCACATAAAAGTGTTATTTACGAAGAAGTTATTAGAGCTGACAGCATGTCGCGTTCCAAAACACGTTTCTGTGTCACACAGTGTAAATTTACTTTCAAAGGGGAAATTTTATAAAAGATATATTTTTGCGTAAAGATGAAAAGATAACAATTATGATCAAACGGACTTTATACAAATTTTACTGATTAAAAAGAATATTACTCAGATGTTTAATTTTAGAGAAATTAAGAGAATTTTAGAGAAATTTAGAGAAAATGTAGTCGATCTTACATTTTGAAAGTAATTCTTAGTTTTGCCTTTTTTCTTCAGCACCTATATTTTTTGGTGGGGTGTACCTTGGTAGTGACATACATTATATTGTTTTAAATAATACTTTACCATATTTAACGTTCAATTTCATTTTGCATTATAAAAAGGATATACTGAAATGTTCATCATTTAAATTTCAGCAAAAACCTAACAATTCTAATTTCACCAGCCACAGCACTTTGTAAACGCCTCGTTAACAATGAACAAGAACATAATTTCCTTATCGCATAACACTATTTTTGTTCCTAAAAATTCACTATTTTTAGTGGCAATTTTTTTTTGCTAGTAGTTTTTTTCCTATGTCCTACTATCGTATTGACTATGTCCATTCTCCTCGGGAACTATATGAAGGCCTTATTTGAATAGTGGCTCAACTCCTCTTTTTCAAAAAATGGAGTTAGCCTCACTTTCATGTTCATGCAAGTCATTTCTATCTTATTTTTAAATTGGTACATCTCCAGCTTATTTCTGCTGCAAACAGAGGGCATTACAAATCAGACTTCAACAGTCATTTCCCAGCACTCATTAGACTTTAAGGCTCTGTATCTCAAAATGAACAAGAATGGAGTTGGACCACTATTCAAATAAGGCCTTCATATATTACTGTTGCACTGAGAAATTAAAACTTAATAAGATGCCTTCTAATTACAACAATATCGATTCTCTCTAGCCATTCCATATTTTAATGACAATATCAGAAAATCTTATACTAGATCAAGAATATACAACAGACTTGAGTTCAGAATTAAAAGGGAGAACACAACTTGTATTCTAGGAGTACACAGCAGGAAGTCCAATATTATTTCCTAATCAAAAAGCCACCCTCAGTGGTTTGCTATTGACTTCAACCACGTACTAGTTTATCCTAGGTAACCAAACCAGCTTTGTGGCCTGAAAGTATTCACCTCTCCGGCCTGTGCAGTTGAATCGTTCTAACATTTTCTCCACGTTTTCTTGACCTAAATCGAATATCCTCCAATTAATGCATCAGTTAACGTCGCATATATATGGTGCCCGGTATAGGGCTTAAGTCAAAAATAGTGATTTAAATATACCAAGTTTTTGGCTTTTATACCAGTCGCAGAACAATAATTTCAACTTGAGTCTTTGTAAGGTATACATAAGATTCGATTCACAAGAATCGAACTTTTGAGTGAATAAATTAAAGAATCTGCTTGAGATATGCTAATTTCGGCATACGCGCTTGGTATAAATACCATGCAGCTTGATTAAAAGAGAGGTTGAAGAAAAGGTTGATAGATAAGCGAGGCAAGGGAGCTACGAGGTAAGCAGCTCCAGGTGTTAACCGGCGCTTGTGCTTAGGGGGACCAAAGTTTACGTGGCAGAACTGCTGGTTTGACTCTCTAGTTTGTGAGTATTACAAAGTGTATTTTTATTGAATGCTAATATATATTTCGTACTAGTAGTACGTATGCTTATTGTTGAAAAGCAAATTCTATATGTGCAACGAATTCAATAAACATTGTTTCATGTATAAACTGTGTTTGTATCAAATTCAAATAGAGTGCCCCTTAGTATAATTCTGTATACTGGCGCCCGAAAGTTCATATACAGGCGAACCCCGTTATAGCGAACCTGGGATATAACGAACTCCCGGATATAACGAACGAAATTTTTGGTCCCGCCGTTTTCCTATTCTATTTAATGCTAATTTACCCTTTTATAGCGAACCTCTGAAATGTTAAGAATCGGCTATAACGAACCTTTTTTTTCAGTCGACTGATTTTTAAAAAAAATTTTTTCGCAGTTGTGAAAACATGACTTCGACTTTCATTTCATATGGAAATGTATGTCAGCTAGTGAAACACGGAGTAAATCAGCGATAAATGTTTATTCAAGGGTAGAAACATCTGCATTCTTTCCCTTTTACGATAGCCACTCTGCAGTTCTAATTCAGCCAGTAATTCGGTAAGCGAAACCACAGTAAGAGGAGGCAGGGGAGGGGAAAGGTTCACCAAATGCTCGAGGAGAACAAGTAAAAGCATGAACAGTATAGCATATGCGCACCCGAGAACAAGGGGAAAGGTCAGCTCAGGATCGAGCCGGAAGATTCATTTCCACACTCAGGTGGAAGGGAAGTCATTTAATCTAATTCACCTATTTGAGTGTTTATCACAAGTTAAAGATTCGCTTTTAAGAAATCATTAGGTACATCATGCCGAGCAAGCGTAAAGAATTCTGCATCGAAGAAAAAGTAAATATCATAAGAGAAATACAAAATGGAGGTAGCCAAGTTGACATTTGCCGAAAAAAAGATTTATCGAAATCTACAGTTGGAACAATATGGAAAAACAGAGAAAGCATACTTTCTGCTTTCGAGAAAAATTTGAACTCCCAAAAAAAATTAAGAAAAGCTGACCATAAAGAAGTGGAAGAAGCTTTATTAAAATGGTTCAGCATTCAAAGAAGCCAAAATGTTCCAATTTCTGGGCAAATGCTTCAGTCAGAAGCTGATGAATTTAACAGTAAATTTGGAATTCCATTTTCGTGTTCTAATGGATGGTTAGACAGATTCAAGAAGCGGAACAACATATCTTCCGGAAAAATTGTTGGAGAATCGGGAGATGTTTCAACATCCAACATCGATACGTGGAAAGAAAATATTTGGAATGACATCTCTAGTGAATATGACGAGAATGACATATTTAATGCTGATGAAGCTGCACTGTTTTACAAGATGACTCCAAACCAGACATTAAAATTTAATGGAGAGAAATGTAATGGCGGAAAATTGTCGAAAGACAGAATCACATTCCTTGTGTGTGGCAATATCAGTGGAACTGAACGTCTTAAACTTCTAGTAATTGGAAAATCTAAACACCCCAGATGCTTCAAAAATATCAAACGGCTTCCTGTTTCTTATGAAGCCAACCGTAAGGCGTGGATGACTAAGGAACTGTTTGAAAAAGAACTTCGAAAGTGGGATCGTGAACTTTCAGCTAAAAAACGGAACATTCTACTTCTGCTTGACAATTGTAGTGCACACAAAAACAATAAACAGTTACAATCGATTAGAATTGTACTCTTTCCCTCGAATGCAACTTCTGTAGTACAGCCTATGGACCAGGGTGTCATCAGAAGCCTTAAATGTCATTACAGGAAGCAGCTCATTTTACGAATTTTAGAAGGATATGATAAAAATGTAAAATGTGACGTTTCTCTTCTTGATGCACTTATAATGCTCGAAAAATCTTGGCGTCTTGTTACAGATTCTACAATTAGAAAATGTTTTCGACATGCTGGCCTAGCAAAGAATGTTGAAGAAGAAAATGATGAAGATTTACTTATCGCGATGTAGATAGAAAAACACAATATTTCCTCATTCTCGTATTGTGACATGCAATTGTTCGAAACATTTGATGATGAAATCATTACATGTGAAAATCCGACTGATGAAGATATTGTGGAAGAAATTAAAATGAATCATTCTGAAATCGAAGATTCTGCATCTGATGCTGATGAAGAGGAGCACATAAATGATGAAATTCCCACCATCTTAGATGCTACAGCAGCAATGCATGTAATTAATAAGTTTTTTTCCACACAAACAGTATAAGAAAGAGTGTTGCAGTCATTTGACGTACTGGACAAAGAAATTCATATAATGTTTTAGAAATCGGTATCACGTCAGCAGAAGATTACCGATAAAATATGCTCACTGTAACAAAACAGTGAGCAAGAATTAAAGGTAAAATGAATTTATATCCATTTGTCTTTCATTTTTAATCAGTTTAATTAGTATTGTATCAGTTTAATGTTATCGATTTTAGTCAATTTAATTCATTAATGGTAATTTTTAATAGATTTTATCGTTTTTTAATACATCATTATTGAATACACATAGCAACTAATGAGTTATACATTTTGTAAACATTTTTCTTAACGGTTCGGATATAGCGAACCACCGGATATAGCGAACCAAACCTTTGGTCCCTTGAAGTTCGTTATAACGGGGTTCGACTGTATACCCTGGTTCTTCTCGTTACATTTATAACGAACAACATAGTTGAAGTTAAACTGTGTACTGTGTACTTATATTGATAAAATTGTTTCAAGTACTTATATACTATTTGAAAATGAGTGTTGTACAACAAAACCCTGCTGGAAATTTTCCTCGGGTAATTATGGTTCAGCATTTTGCGCCATTCGAAGGCACCTTCAGTGGCGGCCCCTCAAGCCAATTCCTAAAGAAAATTGAGCTTTACTTTCAGCAACATTGCACCCCAGAGGCGGATATACTTAAAATTGCTCTAGCCGCTTTAAGAAGTAGTGCATATCAGTGTTACACGTGTATGCAAAGCAGTAATCTGATTTTTGACTATTTGTAATTCAAGCAACAGTTTCTTAACGTTTTTCCAAAGACCTTTAATCAAATTCAAATAGAAGCGGAAATTTATTCGCTAAGGCAACGTGAAGGTCAATCTGTGTTAAATTTTGCTATGGAAAAGATTATAAAGTGTTAGGAATATTTAGAAGGGATGACGGAAGCGGTAATCTTAAAAATAGTTATCCAACGTTTGAAGCCAAGCGTTCAAGATTTTTTGGACAATCATAATATTACAAGTAAGGTTACCCTCCTTCAAGCTTTAGCTAAACATGACAATAGGCATTTCTTCGCTACCCCTTACCCTCACTCAGGTACGAGAAGTTTTATACCCCCCCCCCCCCCCGCCAAAATTTTTCTCGAGTTTCAAACCAGCAGCGAAACCAGTATCGCGGGCGAAATAATAGAAGCTCACGGCGTTACAATGAAATTAGTGCACTTAAAGTAAATAATATGCAAGCACCTTACGTGCACTGGCAAGTTGATTCACAAGATATGGTTCAAACTGTTGAAACTGTGTGGTCAAATGTATTAACTTGTCCGAGCAGTAATAATTATTTTGAGGATAGTGAAAGTCGGGGAATTTTTGTGGCTTATAATGAAAGTGAGCCTAGCTGGAATAATGCGGAAATGGTAATTCCAGTGCAAATTTCTGAAAGTAGTACCGATACTAATGCTAGTGGTTTAGAAAATAAACCGTCCGGAACTTCTATTAATGCTATACCTGATATTTTAGATGATATTCACACATCTGATAATGAAGGAAATTTAGTAGATGACGAAGTATGTGTTACGGAAGTTAGTGAATACTTATTAGTTGATGATAATAAACATGCTTTACACGATAGTAGGAACTCGCTAGGTAATGATGTTATCGTTTCAAGTTTCCAGCCGAATGAGGATGTTTTAGACCAAGTTGATAATATGGTCTTAAATAAAGTACATGAAAACCTGACTGAGAATCAGGATGAAAAGTTGACACAGAGTTATACTGTAAGTAGTATAGCTGATGCTTTGGAAGTTGTAGACGTAGTTTGGATTAAAACTCAAGAGTACGAAAAGCTTAATCTTCCTAAAACTGAAGGAGTGTTAAAGAATTTAAATGATAACGATTCTGATGTCGCAAGTTTCAAAGAGACTTTTTCGTCAAAAGAGGATAAAACTAAGGTTAAGGGTGATTAAAAAACGAGAAAAAACGCCTTCAGGTTCCAGCATTAAAACTGCTAATACTGAAGTAATTAAGTCGGTAAACAATAGGTCGTATAAGCAGAAATACGAAAAGCAGAGTCAGGTTGTTGAAAAACATGAAACAAGCAGCGAACCAATTCGTAGACGTATCATAAATGGCGAGATAAAGCCAGTAACTAAGCACGTTGGCGCGGCGTATAAGTTAATAGAAAATAGAATCTGCATTAAAATCTAATACCGATACAAGCAAAAGATCGAAGAAAAGTAAAGTGTGCACTACAAAATCTCCATCAAAGGATGAATGTTTCGCTGATAAGGTACACAAGGTTATCAAAAGAAAAGATGACAATTTTAAAGGTCCTTTGCATAAGTACAGGAATTGGAAGATATCAGCCGCCCAGCAAGGTTGACCTCCTCCCAAGAGACCTCCCGTCCCTCGTCAAGCAAGATCAGCGCCACAGGACCAACGACCTGCTGCACGAAGGATGCCCACACGGTCAACGAACCCCTTTACTAGGACTGTGACCATCAAGAGAGGTCCCACGGAATGGACAGATTGGTTCAACGAAGTTGCTGCCTTCATGAACAGGTCTTGTATACATTCTCTTATTCTATCCCACCCCCTTCAATAAATTCGAACCAAATTGGTTTGAAGTTCCCCAGTGTATATGCTGTGAAAAAAAAATTTGAGAGGAAAGGGGCCAGCCACAGAAAAAATACGGCATACTGTTGTTTTATAAATTTTTGAAGGGGACATGTAGTGAATAGGAAAAAAATACATACCAACTACAGATAACAATTAACTAACTGATGTACTAACTTCACAAAACATAACACATGTGCATTATGAATTATGGGAGAGCAGCTACAAACAGTCAAGAAATGTCATACTGTGCAACTGTGTTGACACTTTTAACTAAAATACATTTTCTAGGGCGCAGTTGGCCAGCCCAGTACCTGCAACTCTGCAAATCCACTGTGTGTTGGTGTCACCTGGAACCTTCGGGCTTAGTTTTGTAAAATGGGAGTGGCATTTTTCCCCCACACAACGTGTGGAAGGTTTTTTTGGCTTTGCCACCCATTATGTAAAAAGTCAAACCAGCACACGTTATCAATTAGTTAACTGAAGCTGTTCAGACCTCAGTTACCTAATTTTTTTTTCAAGGGAGGCCAGTGTAAGGTATACATAAGATTCGATTCACAAGAATCGAACTTTTGATTGAATAAATTAAAGAACCTGCTTGAGATATGCTAATTTCGGCATACGCGCTTGGTATAAATACCATGCAGCTTGATTAAAAGAGAGGTTGAAGAAAAGGTTGATAGATAAGCGAAGTAAGGGAGCTACGAGGTAAGCAGCTCCAGGTGTTAACCGGCACTTGTGCTTAGGGGGACCAAAGTTTACGTGGCAGAACTGCTGGTTTGACTCTCTAGTTTGTGAGTATTGCAAAGTGTATTTTTATTGAATGCTAATATATATTTCGTACTAGTAGTACGTATGCTTATTGTTGAAAAGCAAATTCTATATGTGAAACGAATTCAATAAACATTGTTTCATGTATAATCTGTGTTTGTATCAAATTCAAATAGAGTGCCCCTTAGTATAATTCTCTATATCTTTTATAAAAAGAAATACCCTTTTGTATACAAAATTGATAGACTTAAGCCTTTTATACAAGTAAAAAGATTTTTTTTATCAATACTAACAAATATCTAAAAATCACTTTTTTTTACTTCAGCCCTATATACCGGGCACCATAGATATATTCAATCCAGTGTTAATCTATTAGGAAATATTCCTCGCGGTATTAAAAAATTGACTAATGCATATTTTTGAATTCTGTTTTTGAATATGAAGGTAGACTTTAAAAAGAGAATGTGAGGCATTCAAAAATTTTTTTACTCAATTAATTTTTATAGGTCATTAAATTATTGATGCTTATAGCTACAAAATTAAAATTGTTTAAATAGTTGAGTTAAAATAAAAATACTTTTAAAGTCTCAAGTATTAAATTTTAGATTCAGAAAACGTAATTAAAAAATATTCATTTGCTAATCTGTGATTCTAGAAATACTGAGACGAAAATTTGCAATAGCTAAATAAAGATCTTTGATGTTAACCGAGGTACTTCTTAAAACACCTGTGGGAATTCTCGAGTCACTAACGATGATTACTTCCGCAGTTCACCAAATCTTCAATAGCTTAATTGTTCCTAAATTTGCATAAAGCTTTGTCATGTCTTCTCGCGTCCAAGTGACATAGTTTGAGGATGTTGCAAAAGGATAAGAACTGCGACTAGAAATATAAATTTAACGAAAACTGGGTAATCACTAAAAATTGACTACATGCTTCTGAAACGGAATATGCACACCTGTCAGACAGGACCTCTTTTGACTTCAGAAACAAGAGATACACACCCATCCTTGGATAGTTCAACCCTATATTCAAGAATTAAGTCGGTTTGGGAAACAAACATCATTTTCGGAAACTTTCAATATGTGTGACAAGAATTGGAAAACTAAAAAAAAATCTTTATGTCTTTGACACTTTTCGTAATTAGAATACGTTCCTTCGTAAATGGAAAAAAATCTTTTTTTTAAAGTGGTAGTTGAAGTTATAAAAGCTCATGGATCAAACGTTAGAAAACCTGAAAAAAAATGTAAGGTACATCATTTTAAAATTACCCTATAAATCATAAACCACTTGAGAAAGGCTTTAAGCTTCTTGAGCTTAAAGTCTCTACTATGCAAACAATCGCGCTTTTTGAATTCTTAAAATTTAAAAAAAAACTAATGAATGATGTATATCTATTAAAAAATCCCCTACGAGAGTATAACTGGCGGAAATTATGCAAGATACCATACTTAAATTTCTCCAAACAAGCTTTTAAGCAAATCTGTGGGATCAGTAAATGCCCTATTTCTTAATCTGCTTTTTATTAAATGTTATACAATATCTTTTAATCGATATAGTAATAATAAAACATTAAAATTGCAATTATTTTATACCCTAGATACTCTGTCAAAATTCTCTTTTCGTGTGCAAGATGCAATAGTTTTCTTTTAGAATTTGAAACAGCGTTTCTGTACCAATAAGCTTGCAATTCATGGAATCGAAAGTCTTAGGTATTTTCTATAATTATCTGTTAATTAAACTCATAGAAACTTATAGAAAACAAACTTTTTTTACTGGTTTTGGTGGAAATTTCCCTATTAATTATGTAATTATTTGAGGCTAAGATATTATTTCGTAGCAATTTCATGTAATAAGGCCACTTAGCAAATCTTCTAAGCCTTTCCTAAAAATTCTACAAAAGACTATCTATGTATATTAAGTAGTATTATATTGTGTTTAATATACGTAGAGTTTTTTATAATAAGATGCTATTTGTAAAAAACCACCTCTGTTCATTAATTGTCGATATTTTGATACTGTATATCTTGAAATAGAGCTTAAACACTTCGAAATGATTCTTGACGTTAACTAACCAAGCAATTAACGAATAAGGAGATGAGAGGAAAATATATTATTTTAAATTTTGGCTTTCTTGAAATTCATCAAAGTATGCAGACAAGTTAGTTTCAAATCCTTATCAAATTTGAAATGTATGTGTCCTCTTAAGTTTGTGTTGGTAGCATATAAATTCTTAATTTACAAGAATATAAATTCTTAAGAACGCATGAGAGACGCCTTTTGTAAGAATGGTCCCTAATGCAAAGGTAGACAGCTTCCGTGTGCCCAGCAGTGGTGGATTTAGGCTCATTATGAGCTTATCATGAGTGTATATGAGTGTATATGAGTGTATATGTATAGTGTGATAATGGTGTAACAAACACATACTCTGGAGGTGAATGTATGAAACCCAATACTGAAGTGAATGAAATGTGAGTGAAATCCACTGAATGGCATTTCTTTTCAACTCTGTACAGTTATTGGTCCCACAGGGTGATTTAATTAAGGAAGACACCTTAGTCCATTCCTTAAGTAAGCTGCTTATGCTGAAGAAACATAACTGTATAATAATTGCCTTCCGCAAACAATCCGTTAATAAATTAAAACTGGCTGGATTTCAGGTTTATGAATGACTGAACATTTTGATTACCACCAAATAACAGTTACTCCGAAATCTAGGGTGATAATTTTATACAAACAGTTTAGAACCGTTTCTCTAGGTAAAATTTTGTTTGTTTTTGTAGGTAAAATATATATGAAAGCTACTAAGGACATTAAATACAGATGCATATTTACGTGTATGAGATGATGTTGAAAGAATGGAAAACAGCCTAAATGAAATGTTTAAAAAATTTTACGCTTTTACAAAAGCATAACAAATACTGAAAAGGGATGTTATATCTTTTAGAAATTAATGGGCCAGGTAATAATACTTTCTTACCGTGATGCAACAAGTCATATAAACTCAGATAAATATAAGAAAAAATAAGAAAGATATGCTCTGACGAACTCAAAGCTTTTTTTATTCGTAAAAGTGAACGCTTCAATAGATAACTTATCGAATTTAATGTATTTCCGGTTGATCTGAAGTCAAAATTATTCAGTTTTTAAAAATATTCAATGCAACAATCCCATTTCACAGACAAATGATTTGTGAAAAAAACATTCTTTCAATACATTAACTACTAACACGAGTCCAAGATATTCAACGCATTTAGTTTGAAATACATCGAAAAGAAATATTTACTATGTAAGTTAATAAAAAAATATTGAATTTTAACATAGATATTAGTTCATGAAGTCTCGGGATATCTCTTATCTGATGACATAAAATTTTAAAAATCTCAAAAAGAGATGAATTTTTGTAGCTCTTTAATTCATGCTTAGCAATTTGCGAGTATGTTAACACAGAATTCAGGTAGACCATAGAGAGAAGTGTCTGTTGTCACTATTTGGAGAATATTTATCCAATGCATGGAGATGAAGTAAAACGATATTGTACTTTTAATTTATATTTTCGCAGTTTTTTTTGTTGCAGGAATGATTTAAGTATAAGTGAAATCCTCAAAAAATGTTTTATACCTTTTCGAGATTTTAAAGATTATGTTATGAAAATATTTTTTAAGCATTCACTAATTTTTTATTGTTGGTTTAAAATCTAAGCTTAATTTAATATCAGGCTAAATGCAGTTCTAGCTCATGACACGTATTTGAGGTTTATTGACGATTAACATGATTTGATATATTGTAATTATAAAGAACTGACCACTAATCATTGCTTTCAATGAATTTGTATTGCACATTAATGCTTCAGGTTTTGGTTCCCCTGTTTTTCTTAGATAAAGCTACAATAAGAAGCATGAAAATTATATACGTTGATATAACACTACAAAAAGTACTGTACTGAATGTCATTGTTGAATATGGAGTACATAATGTTTACATAAGTTAGGTAAGAAAAAACTTCTTTGTAATTTCATTAACCCTCTAACAGGCTCCCGGTCTATTTGGGGATAAATCTATCCTTATCAAGGTTAAATAAAGACATACACAATATAATATTTTTTTAACAAATTGTATGTTATAAATCTAATTTTTTTTTTGGCGTTGGTATGTATTTGTTGTTCGGCATAATTATGAACATTGTATCACCTAAAATCCTTTCAGAAATATGAGGAAACCTTACACACCAAACATATTATAAAAGCGTACTAGATTATTTCTATGCGGTATAAATAGTTTCAAAATAGAATTGATATCCTTACGATAAGTTAAGGTACGTATAATTTTATATATTATAATAGATATCATAATAATTAGAATCCTTTATGGTCCCTTTTTACTCTGGAGTGCAACTTCCTGACTTATATAAAACTAGCATTTAAAATCACATAGCCTTCTGACTGATATAAATCTTCCTGCTGAAAACTACCATTAACAATTTTTGCATTTTTCAAAATATTATGGGTAAAACTCTATATCTAATCTGAATTACTGTGCTTTCTTAACAGACCTGCTGACAATCACATCACTTATCCTTCCTGTGACCTTTAGTTATAAATATCCTGCATTCCGGTCTTATACAATGGCAGGATTCAATGGCAATGGATAAAATCTTTTATTAGTTCGGCCACCTCTATTATGATCTATGTTCCCTATTCTTAATAGTTTAATTTTTGCTCTCTTCAAACGCAACTGACTATCACAGAATTCAGCCTACAAAGTTCAGCTTTCTGTTAAGACCTTCTAATTTTTACACACTAACCCATGTCATGATTTTTATGGTAATGTTTCTATTCAACACGAAGGTTGTAATTGGATATCTAATAGGGATTTATTGATGTACAAACAGAAGCACCAACCATTGATACCACCATACTATACCATGAACTTTTCATTTAATCCTCACATCCTTCCCAACTTGAGCGATCCCAGGTATATCGACCTCTCAGGTAACATACTAATTCTTATAAATTTTCTTCACTTTAAATAAAAGAGACTAGCGTGAGAACCAGACAGTTCAGTATCCTTGAATGACGACCTGATCATCACATGAATGCAACACTTTACATATGAAATCATAAAATCTTAATATATGTTTTGTACCATCATATTTGTAAGGATTAATAAAAAATGTCAAGATAAACGGAATAACTGGAAAATTAACAGCCGGAGTATTTTGGATCATTTTTCTTTTAGAGTGTCTATATTCTGATTAATCTTACCGCAGGGAATTTCAGGATCACATTCCTATTTGTCACTACCAATCAGTGTTATGCAATATGTTGTAATATTGGAAATATTTATGTAACATATTTGTTTTGAGGAAGTGCATTCTCACCTAACTATTGACACAAAATTGATGTCTCATAAATGTAGTTATATGAATATTACTTTGAAGATAAAAGTAATGTTTAAGAGTTAACTTGTGAGGTGTTAAATCAAAATTTATCCTCCCCTCTGGTTTAAATAAATCGCCGTTTGAGGAAGAAACAAGCGAATGCAAATGAGCTGCGCTTTTCTACTAGATGGGAAACCCCTTGGATAGCTTACACGCGCGACAGTGAGAGAGAAAACGCCACGAGGCGTGGTCGGACGGAGATGAGCGACGAACGAAAAACAATTGAAGAAGTAAAGATCGCTTTGGCGTACAGCAGTCGGGCATTATCAAGCATAGCGAAGGCGTTTTGAAGTTAGTAATTAAAATCCTTTATGTTCCCTTTTTACTCTGGAGTGCAACTTCCTGACTTATATAAAACTAGCATTTAAAATCACATAGCCTTCTGACTGATATAAGTCTTCCTGCTGAAAACTACCATTAACAATTTTTATATATCGTTCCAGTGACCTGTTGATAAAGTGAAGACAAAAATGTTAGTGTGGCGTATGTACAAACAGTGGCTTGGCTGAATTCTGGCAGGGTTTCCATAATATAGCTACCGGGATTAATACGCGTAGTGAATTCCCCGTTGCCTGCTAGAAATTGAGTACGGTATCTATGTAGACAAATTGTTCTTGTAATAAGTAGATTTTAGAGTAGAAAACCTCGTCGCATCTTGTTAATTGTGAGTTCGTTGTTTTAGTATATACGTTACCGCAAACTAAGGTAATGTAAAAAGGGAATCTCACAAACTTTCTTTTATTCAACCGTGTTTAATACATATTTCCTCAACACGAGAAAAATATTTAATAATTTTAATAAAAAGTACACAAATAGGGCGAGACAAAAACACGTCAGAAATAAATATATTTCTCGGAAATATTTATCGCAAGCTTAATATCTAAGACGTATATTTTTTTGCTTCGGAGATTTCACCAATTTTTATTCTCGTATCACGCAGAAAAATATTGGAGATGAAAATGTCATCTTTATGCTGAAAGAAGCATCTATGATCTAAGTCAGTTTTAAGAAATTTTATCGCCGTCTGAGATTTATTTCTGATTTTTCTCTCTATCAGCTAAGTGACGGGAAGGTTAAATTGACGTTTCTTATGAGATATTTCAAAGATGTATGCAGATTAAATTGACATTCTGTTAAGCCAGTGTTTCCCCCAGATCCTAAAAATGAAAACTCGAGGTATATAAAAATTCAGCGTTTCAAAGAGAAATAATATTTTGTTAAATAAAAATGCATTGTAACATTCATAAACGTTGTAATACGCATATATATTTTAAGGAAGCGTAAAATGGAAAACGTGTGTACACGGAAAAATTTTAATTGAATAAATTACCAGCTAGCAAATTACTAAAATAATGTAATTAGCTATTTACATTATGTTTTTATTTGAATGATTTTTGTATAGTACGGTACTAATTTTTGTTCTAATTGCTAACCCATTACTTGAATAAAACTTTAGGATTTTAATGTTAGAAAAAACTGAACTCTTTAAAACCCGAAGTAAAATACACAGTAATTATTTTTAATGTGTGTTTCAAGAAGCTGTGAAGTTCTATTCTGACATTTTTTTTCTCAATCACTCTTTAGTAAAACTTTTCAAAGAGTACTTATTACCGTCAATGGAGATCAATAATAAAAAGAGAAGACAGAAAGAAAGTGGAAATAAAAGAAATTAAATAAAAACACAGTCGAAAGAGAAATGAATAATACAAAATGAATAAATAATTAGGGATATGCCAGTGTCTTGTGACAGGAGAATACTAAAGAAGTTGAATTCATATCCTCATACAATTAATTACTCAACTATTCTTGAGGATAGATTAGTAACACATCATCTTCGAGATTAGGCAAAAAAGTTTAGAATCTCGGTTCCAGGGAACGATAAAAAAATACAAAAAATTTTGAAACCGCAAATTTAAATCTTTAAAATTATTTTTGTCACTTTTCATAATTTAAGTATAATTCTTTATAATGTGAAAAAACTTCAATCACAAGTTATCAAGGACAATTCATATATGTTTTATACATTTGTAACGGCATAAGATGTAAATAATTACTTTAAAATTAACTCATAAATATTTTTATAATTTTAATTGTTACTTTTGCCATTATTGTTGAAAATATTTTTTTGGCAACAGTTATATATGTAGTTTTGTTTTAGAATCCAGTTGAGTTGAAAAATAAAATGCTTGGTGTTGATAAGTTGTATTATTAGTTTGTTTTTAGTTAAATACCGTTAAAGAGTAAGTTCTTATTACGTTATCACAACTGGGAGACAATAACTGGTGACCCGGACGTGATAAGAACGTACTCTTAAACGGTATTTAACTAAAAAAAACTAATAATACAACTTATCAACACCAAACCATTTGTAAGGTATACACAAGATTCGATTCACAAGAATCGAACTTTTGAGTGAATGAATTAAAGAAGCTGCTTGAGATATGCTAATTTTGGCATACGCGCTTAGTATAAATACCATGCAGCGTCATTAAAAAAAAAAGGTTGTTAAGGTTGAAGAAAGGTTGTTAAAGTTGATAGATAAGCGAGAGGGAGCTACGGGGTAAGTAGCTCCAGGTGTTATCCTGCGCTAGTGCTTAGGGGGCCGAAAGTTTACGTGGCAGAATTGCTGGTTGACTTACTGTTCGTGAGTATTGAAAAATATATTGTTCTTGAAAGCTGTATTTATATATCTGTACAAGTAGTACGCATGAATCTTGTTGTTAAAAACAAAGCCTACATGTGCAAGAATATTCAATAAACATTGTTTCATGTATAAACTGTGTTTGTATCAAATTCATTTAGAGTGCCACTTCAAATTATATACACCCAAGTCTGGGTAGAAGTGAGCTATTTTCTCTATACATTTTATTTTTTAACTCAACTGGATTCTAAAAAACTGCATATATAACTGTTGACAAAAAAATATTTTCAACAATAATTGCAAAGTAACATTTAAAATTATAAAAATATTTATGAGTTAATTTTAAATTAATTGTTTACATTTTATGCCGTTACATATTAAATAAATTATATAAAAATGAGACACAATTTTATATAACTGATCTATAGTATGTATCCGCAAACACACACAAAATTATATAAAAAAATAAAATTTTGCCTGTATACACATTTCATTTTACTAATACACTACAATCTTTAATTCACCTATCGGTTCTCTCGAACAAAAAAATTATATTATGAAAGCTGATATATTTTGAAGACTTCCAGCTTCAGTTCTGATGCCGCTGTCATGTTTCGCGATATGACATAGTAATCTGCTCTGAAGGCGCTGTCTGACTAGATTTTTTGGTGTTTGCTCTGATTTCTTTCTCCTACCTTTGCTATAAATTTCACTTCAGTGTCAGTAGCAATATGAGAAATGACGCGTTAGGGTTGAGATAGACAGACAGATTAATCGAAAAACTTTGTCTTCTTTAAAATGAAAATCACGTGTATCTCTTTACATATTTAATAAATATTGAAATCTGAGATATATATAATTTCAAAGCAATTTACATTGTCTGACTGGAGATTAAACATTTCAGAAACATAAGAGAGAGCTATAAGGGATGTATTTTACTTGTCACCTGCGTGCTCTTTATAGTAAGGGATAAATGACGTGTGAAGTTTGATTTTAATGAGAAAAAATAAAACAAAGCATGTTTAATGTGAAATAATCATGTATTAGATAATTCATGTGCATTTTTAATGAATGCCTTAGGGATTTTGAAATTCAAATTAGTTTATAATTCGATATTTTTCTAAATTTTTGTGTGAGGAATTTAATAATTAGATGTAAAATAAGCCCAATGTATTTTAAAATATACTGGACTTATAGAGACAACCTTATACAGTAAGTCGACAAAAGTTTTGAGTTTAGAAGTTGGAAATCTTTCACAATTTTACACCAGCATGTAATTACTCCAAGTTCATATTATATCTTTTGTAATATACTAATATAGAAATGTTTTATGTTATTGTATTAAGAAGATGATTTATGCATTTATTCCGAGGATATCTCATAAGAAATAAATCCAAGGACATCTCATGGATTACGAAAGATATAAACCTCATAAATGGCTATAATAGACAACTATATTTTTTTGATTACGATTTGAGGAAAGAAATACTCATTGAGGAAATTATTTTTATAGGTATTTGACATGGCACCAACAATAAAAATTCTTAAGCGCGATGCTTCATAGTTGAATAAAAAGTTGATTTCCTGGATATCTTCTGAAATCTGTGTTCTTCTTCTCTGGCCCCATGTTTGTTACTCTCATCACTGAACGAGCAACTGCATATTTGTTTGTTTCTCCCTAAATCTCTCCATGTTGTGCGCAGTGATTTACTGTATGATCAACACCCTCGTGCCGACAGCATCACACCCTCGTGCCTACTGCATCACTCCCTCGTGCGGACTGCATCTCCCATAAGTTCTACACATCAATTCCCTTGTGTTAAAATTTCCAAATGTGATTATTATCATATATATATATATATATATATATATATATATATATATATATATATATATATATATATATATATATATATATATATATATATATACACTGCTGGCCACTGTAAATGCAACACCCTGAAGGAAACATACAAATAACATGAAATTTACAACATGCATTAGCGAAGGTGAGATATGCAAATGATTAGAATTTCAGCGCAGACGCACATCACGCGCGCCTGTGGCGCCACTTCAAAGCGCTATTTAAGGCTTGGAGATTTCAAATTCGGCAATTGTGTTTTTCTTGTGGTTTTTTCAAAAAAAGATCAATTGTGCCTCGTCGAAAACAGCGATCATCTTTTGATCAAGTATCCGAGTTCGACAGAGGAAGGATAGTGGCCTACCGAGATTGTGGATTATCTTTCATGGAAATCGGTAGTCGTGTTGGACGAAACCAAACAACTGTAATGCGGATATGTGATCGTTGGATGCAGGAGGGTACGACGGACCGGCGTGTTCGATCGCATCCACCTCAGCGCACCACTTCACGTGATGACAGGCAATCTGTGCGCATGGCAGTGATGGATCGCTCAGTCACATCACGAACCATAGCACAGCACATGCAGTCTGTAACGCATCATCCAGTGTCTGCGCGTACCATTCGACGCCGTTTACAGCAGAGTGGTCTGTCCGCAAGACGTCCATTGCTTTGTCTACCCTTGACGCAGAACCACAGATGTCTCCGCCGCCAATGGTGCGATGACAGAAGGATGTGGACGGCAAAATGGAATGAAATTGTCTTTACTGACGAGTCACGCTTTTGTCTGCAACACCACGATGGTCGCATTCGAGTCTGGAGACACTGTGAAGAGAGGATGCTGAACAGCTGCGTTATCCACCGCCACACTGGTCCTGCACCTGGTATTATGGTATGGGGCGGTATTGGATATCACTCTCGCACACCTCTAGTACGCATTGCCGGTACTTTAAACAGCCAGCGCTACATCTCCGAGGTGTTGGAGCCAGTTGTCCTTCCATACCTTCAGGGCTTGCCCACAGCCATATTTCAACAGGATAATGCGCGACCACACGTGGCACGCATTGTCCAACGGTTCTCTGTCAATCGCCAGATTGAATTGCTTCCCTGGCCGCCTCGCTCTCCGGATCTTTCACCGATAGAAAACATGTGGTCCATGGTTGCTCTACGATTGACCCAGATTCCATCCCCAGCTGCCACAGCAGATCAACTTTGGCAACGTGTGGAAGCTGCTTGGTCTGCTGTACCCCAAGAACTCATCCAAAGTCTCTTTGAATAAATGCCGAGGCGTGTGGCAGCGGTGATCTCCAACAATGGCGGCTACTCTGGCTACTGATTTTGGCAGGAACCACACTTCACAGAAGTCTATAAAATTAATCATTTGATACTTGGTCAACATGTTATCTACAAAATAAATTTTGTTGTGATATCTCTTGTCTTTCTTGGTGTTGCAATTTGGGTGGCCAGCAGTGTATATATATATATATACGCCCAAGCAGGGACGATGTTATTTGCTCCAATGTTGCAGTTCTTTCGTTTGATATGAATTCCGACAGATGACGGTCACAATTATCCAAGTATTGAGTCTTTTGATGGCCACACTATTGCAGTAAGCTCGATGTTTTACCGGAATTTTTCTAGTCGAAGTGCATTATTGAAATGGTGGAAGTAGGAAATCTAAACTTTTCCAGTGTCTCAGATATGTCATGATCCATCGTACGAGCATCAACAATCATACCTCGTTGAAATTCCCCATAATAATGATTCCCTGCCATGCTCACTACTCAATCCAATTTTTAAGCATCCACAAATGTCTGTTGCTTCATATAAGCTGCTTGCTGACGAAAGCAGCACTTCTGGCACTTCAGTGTATAGTTTAACGAAATTTGTATGTATGACAACTGTTAATCAGCATATAGGCAGTAGATACTTAAACTTTATTTACATGTAAATACGTTCGGGTAATATCCAATTAAGGTTTTAAAGAGTATTTAATGTCAATTCAAAAATATTGAATATCAAATAAAAATAGCAGAGCATCAGTATCATTGGTTGCTAAAATCTACTTACTAGATACGTATTTATATATCAATATTTCTCCGCCAAAAATGTAATAACGTTAAAAAAATAAAACAGTTTGCTGAACAGTATGATACCTTTCTTTGTATCTCAGATGATTGTATTTTTTCCCCATCGGAAATAATTTTCTACAAGAAAAAAAAATCATTTTCAATAAGAATATTGTGGAGGTGAAAAGTACTAAATATAATTAGTTGGGGTATTAGATATTAATTAAATTATTAATGATAATAATGATTTTTGATTTTGTTGATTAAGATTGTGGTTAGTACAATGATTAATTGTGATTTCCAAATGATGGAAACAACTCTTGTTTGCACTGACAAATCAATTTATTGAATATTAAACACATAAACAATACGATACAATACTGCTAAATATTTCATCCTTCATTTCTACATTACTCACAACTTCATTACTACTAGGTTAATTCACCACGACACATATATTTAATTCATTCAATTATTATGACAATATTTTAGACATAATCACTCATATAACCATGTTCCATTACTACCAATATTTACTCATATATATAAGCATAACATCATATTAATTAAATTGTTTTTTACGAATTATCGGTCATCTCCTTAACATTTTATACTCGAATAACATCATCATCGCGCTCTATATTAGTTATTAAGGCTACACACTGAGCAGCAATGATGGTAATATAAAAAGGAAACGCAAAAGTCGGTACCTCGAAAGATGACTGTTGGATCACTATGATGAGCAGCTGGCACTCGTAAGGACGAACTTCGTTGTATTATCATCGCAGGTGAACTAGGGCACTTTCTTCGTCTGGTACAAGGCTCCTTCAATCATGACAGACACTCTACACGGGACACTGGGGCACTCTCATCGTAGGTTATATGACTCCCTCACTCCTTGCAGACCCTCTGCACGGGACACTGGGGCGCTCTCTTCCTAGGTATTAGGGCTCCTTTGCATGGGCCACGACTTATATTTATGTCATCGGGGTACTTCGTACATTCATCGGATTGACACTACTTCTATTTCAAACTTCTGACTAACTCTCCTTCTTATGTGCCTCCCTATCTTATTTCATATTATTTTCTCTTATTAATGCGGACTCCACCTCTTGCAATTTCCATTGGTCATATTATTACCATGCCATCGTCCTTCGTCCGTGGCTGCCTCTTCTCAATCCCCTTTTCACCAATGCGCATCGAGGGCGGGATTTATAAAATTCTCCTGCTAATTTAACTTTTTCCCATGCTCCGGAATCAAGCAGGGTTTTATAGCCATCAAAAATTTAGTCTTCCCTTTCTTCTTTTCTTCTATTCATTAACTCCCTCTCTTGAACTTTTATCTTATACTTCTTGCTACAAGCACAATCTATGTATTTAGTTTCGCTATATTGTTGGCTTTCTCCCCTTCTCTTTTATTGCCCGTCATTTGCCATGTTTCTTTCTTAATTTTAGCAATTATTTTACTTCGTCCTGTAATTTTCAATTCTCCTGCCCCTGGCCGTGACACTATTGTCATGTCCCTATGACAAATATCCATCTTGTTTAATGAGTTTGGAATTACTCTCTATCTAAACATTTTATTATGCCAGCATAACATAACCTTGGCAATTTCAATTGAAAGTAAAATAAATTATCAAATATTACAGAAAAAGTTTTTTCTGATGATTTCCCTGTTTAATAAATAATCTGGGAGAAAATTTTCGGAAAGATGAATAATCTTTTTGGTTATTGTTTACTTTAATAATTAAAAAATGCAGTTCAATAGTTAAATATTTTCATCAAAAATACGCATCTTTTATAGCTACAGGTAATTTATTTTTTCTGTAGTCTACAATAATAAAAACTAGAGTAATGATAGGACTTATAGTCTGGAGTTTAAAACATTATAATAGTAGGATGATAATAAGAAAAAGCATGCCTCATGTATTTCTATGCCGTTAGACAGAGGGGTTCCAATCAATGAAAAATGGTGGAATGATTGTGTAGAAAATTCTGTACTTTATTCTTTGTTTGCGATAAATTTGTATAAATTACTATAAACCCTTATTATGGAGAGAGTATTTAGACGGTTTTAAAATTTATATGAACTGTAATTGAGGTATTAAATATCAATAAAATTGAAAATATCATTTCACTTCAGGAAACACTACAAAATATTGCCCTCGGACCTTAAACACCAAAATAAATTTTCAATAATTTGAAACCTTTACACAAGTATAAAACTTGGCAATTTTATTCTCAAGTATTGAAATCCCATGAGTTCATATTCTCAATTACACACTTTTTATCACTTTAAAAATCTTAATCCAAAATCAGAACGGAATATCTCGCTTATAGGATAGAAGTGTTAACCATCATGTTATAGAGCGACCTCAGGATCTGTCTTGTTCTGTTTCAGATTTTACCGTACCTGAAAAAGACATGAGACCAACAAATATATAGTGACTTAAACTTTAACACTTGTTTTTATCACGTACATTTACACTTGATTTCCTTTGGGTATCAATATACCCCTCTACGGTGGCCCTTTTGGAACTTTTCTGAGGTGGTTTGGAATGTGCTTCGCGAATCACTCGATGAGGAAATGACAAACACTGTTCCCCCCAAAAGGTCATTAGTTACGAGGAAGAGCTTTGGTTGGGGTAGAAAAGCATGGTGCACAGGGCATAATGTAAAGCTATTCAAAGAGGACTTCAAGGAAAAATCGCAAACCCGGCTACAAGAAACACTTGGAAACTTTAAAACAGCATAATAGCAAAAGAAGACAACTTTTCCAGGAATTAAGAAACGATTATTATGACAATACTCTGATTCAGTATAATAATATTCAATATTCAATATGACTGCAAATATTAAAATTCCATCATTCCCTCAATTTCTATGACTGGTTTTTATTTCAATAAACAATCCTCTGAGAACAAGTTTCCAACACTTAGTTTTAACGGAGAAACTCACTAAAACCGATTTTCTTGGGTACCTTGGATTTACTCTTGACCTATTCCTGTCATTCTGCGGAGAATTGTGAGAACGTTGCTGTCTCAGTTAAGATACGATTGAATTTTCTTAAGAGAATCACTGGTAGGGACTAGGAAGCCGACGTTTCCTCTCTATCAGTATCTACCTGGCACTACTTAGACATTTACTTAAGGATGCAGTCCTGACTTGGATTAGTGTGAGCAAAACTTCTCTTTCTAGATTGGATAAAGTACGTCATTCAGCTTCAAAACTCATATGTGACCTTTCTTGATCTACTCTGAATAACATCTCAGAATTCAAAGCAAATTCAAATTCCTTACCTAACTGCAGAATGTTTTTCTACTTTAAATTTATCACTAAACACCACAGTAATCCGAGAACAAGAGACATTATAAAAAGTTGGAATGGCACAATGCGATTGAAAAGAAGAAGCCTAACGTATATAATGCCTCAGTGCTCAGAATGTTACCAAGAAGGGTTATACTACCTTTCCTGCTGATCTGAAAAAAGTATTCTTTGCACTGAGTCTGAAATGACGTGACCAGTGAACAAAGCTGAAGATCTTCATATTGAGACCACCCTCGCTCTGTTGACAGATACCATTGATATAGTTGAAGGAGATACCACAATTTATATTGACGGTAGCAAATTAGGCGGCGGGTCCTCTGAGAGTTGAATTTTATTGATTAATAGTGACAGCAATCGGGAAGTGAATACCACTAACATCCCAGACACTTCTTCCTATAGAGCAGAGATTATTGCCATCTATGAATATCTCAAATTAATACCCAGATTCACTCTCTTGCTCATAACTATTTACTCTAATTCAAGTTTAGCTACTGAAATGCCTAAAAACTGTTATAACAGTACTTACTATCGCTTGAAATAAATTGCAATTTGCCAACCTGGATATCGACACCCATGTGTTGCAACAGTGGATTACCACTGTGGCAACATTGGAGGGCTGACTGTCTTGCGAAATATGAGGCCTTGCTCATTTGTTCATCCGCTTCAATTCTATGTAATGAAGACTAATTTGCCATTTTTAAAATTAAATATCTTGGGAATCAACACTCTTCTCACCAGTGGTACAATTACAAAAAATCAAGAGATCTGTTAACTTCGATTCTAGATAGACTTGGTACGTAAAGATGTCCAAACTGCGGATCATATCAGAATTCGGAGGATCTGATATTGAATCTGATTCGGAACACATCAGATTGTTACCGTTCGATAAATCGGCATCAGAGCTTTCTTGCCTTGCACCCATTGTACTGAGGGTTTAGCAACTCCCAGTAATATCTTTCATTGTATAGGCATGTCCAAGTAAGATATCTCCAACAATAATATCTACCTCTTGTATTGTAAAATCAAATTAACTCCATTGTGATCCATGAACTAATTCAATACCTTGGGTTAGACTTAACTAAAATTAATCATTTGGTTGTGACAAAGCTGTTTTTGCTTTGAATTAATACCGTTGTTAACTCGGCAGTATGGCTCTATGTAGTTAACAGCCAAGGAAAAAGAAATAACAATTTTCGCTATTTTAAAAGGATGGAAATAAAACAAAAAAGTTGTCCTCAAAAAATGATCTTTATTGAACATAGATAATTTACTTATTAAAACATGACATATGACTAATTGCGAATCTAAAATCATGAACAACACATGAATGGATGGAAAAATTTATTTAAATTATCTCTAAAAAATTTAATTGAATGCAATATTGATTCTTAGAACTTTGATTCTCAGAACAGATAAATAGTGAAATGCCAAACGGAGTACGGATGATGCAATATGTACTTAAGATTTCAGATCAATATAAAAACAATGCATTGAAATTATTTTGAAAGGTTTTTTTTGGTGACATTATGTAAAATTCTTATATTTTATTTGCATTTTTTCCTAATCTAAAATGCATAAAATAAAACTTGTCAGCATGATATATTTTTTGTTTGAAACAAATATAAGGCTAACATTTTTTTATATACCACGTAATGCGATTTCCAAAATAAGAACAAATAAAGAATTATTTTCCTTTTTGTAATGCGCTTTTAACAGTGTATCTAAATTTCAAAGACTAAAAGCTAAGCAATTTATTATGTTCGACATTTTCTTTTCGTATGCGAAAAATATTTTAAAGTTTTACTTTGTAATGCAAGAATTTCTTTGTTCATCGTTAATTATGCTTTTCAATAAAAACGCAAGGGCTAGGTATTTCAAGGAAATGATAAACTAAACGTAAATATGATTTCGTGAAGGAAAAAAGTATTAGTGAGATCTACGTAAAAGTATAGGGAATCTAATTAAATGAAAATTCATAAAATATCTTTTCCGAGTGAGTATAAATGATTTTTTTCTTTTTTAGGTTCTTGATTACAGGAAAAATAAAACTTTTTCATTTAATATTTCCTTTTTTTCTTTGAAGATTTTGTTTTGTCTTTTGGATGATTTTGCATAACCCGAACAACATTTTTCAATACTAATTTGTACTACAATAAATAACGTTCTAATCCTTTTATATTTAAAACACTGCGATATTTGAAAGCAGAACTTTAATTTACTGACTGCATACCTCCAGACATTTGTGTATTTTCCTTAGATTCCTTAGATGAGATAAGACCTTCAAGGTAAAGCCTTTTGAGTAAAAGTATAGCATGGTTAACGGAATAGACACTCATACGATGGGGACAACAATAACAGGTATACATCAAGCATCGTGATTTCCTTGGTTTACAGTCATGTTACAATATGGGGTAGTTAACAGATACGTTTTAGATGAGAAGAGTGTTAGAGATGTGCTTAATTTAAGATGGTGATCTAATGAGGTTCATGTTTTAGATGGTTGTTTAGGAGCTCATGATTGATTTCAGTGTTTGCGATGAGCCAGGCGTCTTTGAAGTGTCCCTAGGATGTGTCATTTATTAAGATATTCCTTTCCCAACGTGCCAAATTTCTTTTCGTGATTAAATAGTTGTCTGCTTTTCATTAAAGGATATTAAAATTCCTACATTGGCTTGGAAACATAGCAATAAGTGAAGTAAGGAACAAAGGAAGAAAGAACAAGAAAAATGTCTGTTAAATCATTCCGCTTGTCTAACAATAACGCCATCAGAGAAAGTCCGTGAAGTGACTCGGTCTCTGAGGTTGTATCAGAGATTGTAAGTTCCTTTTAGAATGATAAAGGTAAACGTCGCTGGAGAAGGCTTCAAGAACGAATAGACGTGCTAGCCTGTGAGGCAGTCATATTGATTTGATTGTTGAAACAAAGCAACAATCAGTCTTAAATAATAGCCATTCAGGTGCACTGGCTTTGGTTTGGTTTGGTTTGGAGCAGTACGGTCAACTTTTTGCTACACGAGGGCTAATTAGACCGGGACCTACAGTTTAAAGCCGATTTCGAACGGATACAAACATCAATGCCAACAGTGGGACTCGAACCCGCAAGATCTGAACCGAATGCCAGAGCCCTAGCCATTCGGCCATCACCTGGTGCAGGTGCACTGGCATTCACCAAGTTAAATTTAATTTTTTTAGCAGCAAGCTCAGCAAAATCTCATAAAGGTCTATTGTTTACATACTTTCACATGGAAAGTATTTAAGCCTTTTCCAAGATCAGTAAATGCAGAAAGTTTGCTTTTCCGATGGCATAACAGTTTTGCAGGGAAAGTTATAACTGGTTTTCCTTTTATCTCTATTTTCTAGTAAAATTTTATCAATTTATACATCGCTAATGAATGGTGCGTGAAAAGATTAAGTATAAAATTCAACAGAATTATCCTATTTACAAAGTTACCAAAAAGGGCGGACAAGGTATATGCAAGCGATATGCATAGCAGCATTTATAAATAAAATGTACCTAAATTTTTGACTATAGCCAATACAATATTCATTCCTAACCATAATATTAAAAGAAAAAGAAATATGTTAATAGTATAGCCGTTCAGATATCGAGCATGCGTTATAGTCGTTCAAATGTAGAAGAGTTACGATTCATAAGGTTTAAGTTATATATTAACTTCGTTTTAAACCCTGTTCCTGGTTTTTCACAGTAATCTATATCAAGATACTCACTCAAAATGGCAAATGAGAAAAATAACGGCACACGCAATAAGCCAGATAAAAGAGCATAATGTGTGTGTCTGATCAAGCACATAACACAGATTTACCTTGTAACTACGACTTTCGCACTGCGTGTTGTTTACAATTAGACGGATGGCTTTGCTCAACGTGGATGGGACATCTGAATATTCTAGTCACATATTTATTTTAATTTTAAAGAAGTGGGAACCAAAACATTACTTGGTGATCCTTAATCTTATTTTCTTGCTACTTAGCTTTCCTCAATCCGTTTGTTTTGAGACTTTAAATTATGTTCCAGTATTTTAGAAACATAATGTAGTAGGTATTCTGAGAGTAGCGTGACACAGAACTGAAAACAGTTTAACTCAATGTTCGACTCTATTTTCTATTCTTCACAATAAATCATTTGCAAGACTGCCTTGGAAGGGAGAGGCCAGCATATTCCTTCCTATGTGGTATTTTGTTTATTTTAATTGCAAAGTTAGTTGTTTATGCCTGAATTTATTTATGCGGAAAAAGAACTGAGAATATCTATACCACACGCTTTACAGAAAAGAAAAAGAATTTAAAAGTGATTGAGATGGTGATATTTTTAAAATGAATATGTAATGCGACATAACTTATGCCTCGGGCCTAAGTTTAAAGCCTTACTGTTTCAAAATAAAATAAATTATTAAGTGTCTCTATCATGATTTGATGTCTACGTACTGCCATTGCTCCGAAGCAATTGTATATAATTTGGAATTTCTTTACCCAGTGCTATTAAATTACGAACGTTGGAGTTTAGTTACAAAGTTTGTAGTTAATACCGTCCTAAAAATATGTGTCACGAACGAGTTCACAATTACTAGATATTAATCCTGGATAAAGATTTTACTTTATGCAGTTATAAATAGCAATAAATTGTTCATGGATTTAACTTTCCTCGACTAATTTGCAGATATTGTTTAAATACGGTCTTCTAAAGGAAGATTAACCTACAACGACATCTTTTACCAAAAGTTAAAAAGAAAGTAACAACGTCTATCTAAATTTTGGAAACTGTTAACCTAGTTAGAATAAATTGAAGTGCGTATTCAGTGAATGTAGAGTTAATTACATTAAAACTATTTACATGTTAAACCTAAATTTTTTTTAGTTAAAAGCAAATTAAATCTAAACTTCATTTACCCTTTCGCATATTTTAAGAATTGGTATAATTTGATATCAGAGTTTAAGAAACGAACAAAATAAACCCATAAAACGCCTTATAGTTAAAATATTTATGAAGTCTAAATCTTCTTCAGTTAGCTTGTAATTAACTGAAGTTCCTTGGAGTAGCTGGATCGCTTGTTTATAAAATACACATTATAGCTAGATACTTTAATATTTTTGTGCTTCACATGTGTAATTTACAACATTAATGTTCAGGTTTAATCTTTCAAAGTCAAACAAAATTTAATGGCCAGTTTCATTGAAGTTATAGTCTATGCTGCAGCAGAAGTAATAAAATATTGATAAAATTAGCTGCAAATGTAAAACAAAGTGGGGAGATTTATAAGTCAATTTTGTATTTATATTACATTAAATTATACTTAGAAGCATTCCCTATATAGTTTAAAATTTAAAGGTTAGTTACATTTTATATATTAAAATTTTATTACTAGGTTACATTAATATTTCTAAGAAATAAATATCTATACTTTTCTGACAGAGAATTATTTTTACCATCTTAATCTGATTTCCTGTGAAATGATACTCCGTCCTGTGTCTAATGGGGTTATATGATTTGATATTTGAAAAGTTTTTATTTAAATATATGTAATACACATGTTTATAATAAAGATAATACTATGCTAGTATTTATGAATTAACAGTAATATATAACATTTTAACAGTAGAAAGAAAAAGATCGAGGAAGTGATTTTTATCTCAATAATGAGATTCTTCTAGGATCCTAAATTCAACGCATGTATTTTAAGTTCAAGACCGTATATCTATCAAGTGAACTTTACTGGCGATGCGAGAAATTATTTTCTTACAATTCGTATCCTAATTCTAACCTTCTTTTATGTGAATGACATGAAGCTAACATGTGCGTATTTTTTCTCTTACATTGAATTACTATTTTTTCCCACCATGAATACTGCTCATGTACTCCCTAGCGTTTCATAAGAGTTTCTTCTGGTGAATAGATGCAAGTATAACGACCTCCTGTATGGCTGATATTCAGATAAAGACCTCAAGGTCTACTTAAGTTCTGCTAAATAAACTAACACAATGATGTAATGAACCCCCAACATTCACATCTATAGGCTTGCAATACGCAAAATCTTAGTTATATAGATTTAAATAAGGTTTTTTTTTAAATCTGAAAATAGAGGTCAAGAATGTCTTATTAAGTTCCACGTAAAAAGACCTATCAAGGAAACAAAACACATTATTATCGTGATAGAAATGATAAAGAAAGTAATTATGTGTATAATTCAATGATTTATATTGTATTATTATACAGAAAAGTTTTTTGTTTTAAAATATAATTAAAATATACCCACCCACTTTTACGAAGAAAAACGAGTTCTTTTTCAATTAGATTTGCCCAGAAATGATCTTGAATACATCATTTATATTTAATATGATATATTTAACAGCATAATATGATATATTTAACAGCAGGCAAAACTAGGGGAAATTTACAAATGTTATATTAATTTTAATATTATCACGTTAAATAATGTAAGAAATAAAGTCCACGGTATATAAGGTTTCAAATAATTTAAAATTAAAGGACATTGAGCGCTATATCGTTTGGAAAAAATATAATTCACTCTAGATGGAATCTTTAAGGACTTTTATTTAAGGAATTGTTCGGATTTGGGAAAAATATTATAAATGTTATTTTACCCCCTACATCCCACGTTTTCAAAATATCTATTACATTCCAAGATCAAATCAAACGGTTGATAAAAATTTCCACTTGTGTTCATCGGAATGCAGCCTCGGTAATCTTCCATACGTTGACACCTTAATCAATATCTGATTAAATAGGATTTAAAATACTAATTAAGGTCAAAATATTTTACTAACCATGGCATGTGGAATCCTTGTAGGCTTTTGAATAAAAAATTAATGATAAATTGAGTATAACGTTGACATTGTGTAAGAAAAACTATACCTTCAAATAAAAGCTCTATTTAGTATATCATCTTGTAAATAATTATTTTTCGGTGAAATGGATTGTAATAAATTTTATAGCCTATAATATCAATAATTTCATGCCTATGATTAATAATAATAATTTAAAATTAATAATAATAATTAATAATAATTATTATTAATAATAATTAATAATTATAATTATTATTATTATTAATTATTATTATTATTATTATTATTATTAATTATTAATAATAATTATTAATAATAATGAATTAATAATAATAATAATTTTAAAATTTCCTCCTTTACTGAAGTGTATTTTCGAGAGAAAGTAGAATAAAACTAATTAATAATGAGTATCTTCTTTCAAGTTTCCAAACTTTCATAGATATTTAAGTCATTCGATTTATCCCAATACCTAAAATAAATTCAATTTAAAAAATAGATGCCTTATTTTCTTGTTGCCGCTAGTAAAATTTGAAGAAATGACTAAAAAAATTCCTCTCACTCTGGATTATATTGTCACTCCCAAAGAATTCTTCAGACTGGCAAAAATATCACTCAAGACATCCTTTCTTCTAGAAAGATCAAAGGTAAATTTACAAAAAAATACAGCACAGGATTATTCTAATGAATTTATTTCAAGATGATAGTCTTTTTTATTCACCATTTTTACTTCAAGCTCTAAATCTTTCGCGTGAAAAATTAGAGAAAACCAACACGGTACTCTTTTCCCAAATGATTAGAATCAACCTTGTTTCTTTTTTAGCGTGTAAGTGCTGTATAAGTACACAGGAACGTAGAAAAATAATTTATTAAATTAAAAAATTAATTCGTCTTCCTAAGTCCTTTCTAAACATTAAGAATCTTGGGTCAAACATTTTTTTTTTTTGAAAAATATTCTTCATCTACGGAGTATGTTTTTCTCAAATATTGATTTCTTTTCCCTTGTTCTGGAGTATATTAATTATAAAAAGTATGTTTGAAAATTTAATAAATGAAAGCGAAGATTTACTGATGTCACAGTTTCATGCAAGCGAATAAAAACGAAGCTCTGAAAATTTAATTCTGATATTAAATTTCGAAGGTACTAAAAATTAGCTGCAACAAAATTTTTTTCTTGACATTTGCTTTAAATATCATTTGAATAAATAAATAAATGCAGATACACACATTATATATATATATATATATATATATATATATATATATATATATATATATATATATATATATATATATATATATATATATATATATATATGTATATATGTACTTATTATTTATATAAATCACTAACGTAGTGATCTCTATAATCACTACGTTTGTCAATAAATGGTACAAAATGCATTTAAAAATCCATTAGTGAATTCAAGCTTTTAGATATAATCTTCGAAATGAACAAGATACGAGTTTTAAACAAATAACAGCCAAACATTTCAATCGTGAGTAGTTAATTACCATAATTTTTCAGCAGATTTTTCTCGTGATATCAACGAAAGGAAGGAAGTTATTAAGCTACGTTTTTACTGTGCAGTTAAAAAAGGAATCTGTATAAAAAAAATTATGCTGCAGCGAAAAACCTCCCTTTAAAGAATTTCCATGCACTTAAAACAAAAGTAAGAAACATATTAACCTCATAAAAGCGTAGTTCTTCTATATTTCCGGCTAGTTGAATCAGATAAAAATAAATGCTTCACCGCTTTTAAATGTCTTTTCCTCATTAAGGAGGAACAGTGGCTTATGTTTGTGCTCTCTTTCCTTGAAAATATATAACATGATGGAGCAAAGAATTGTCCAATTTAACTGAAATTCATATATTTTTACATTGCCTTAATTTGCAAAATTTTTGTGTATTTATTTTTAACATTTTATTCAAAATTAAAAGCAAATTAGTATATGGATGTTTTCTAGGGGTTAAATTATTAGTGCTGATTATACTGATTAGGAATCAAAAAAGTTAGAATAAAAGAAATATTTGCCTAATGAATCTGACAAAATATAAAATATAATTATTCATGTTTTATTGCGAAAATCTCAATCCCTTTGTAATAAAGACTTTTTAAAAGTGTTATATTGGTATTTAGTATCCACATGCACGTAAAGCATAAATTCTAATTCGGAAAATTATGCACTAATTTCCTATGAAAAATTCATGAAACTAAAAAAAAAAAAAGATTTTCCAAAATTTTCTATAAATTAGATTGAAAAATTATTAAACAAGTCTTCATTACCTAAGGTTCTGCTAGATTAAAAGGCTTAGTATATTAAACAAAAGACAACTAATATCAAACAAAAGACTGAAAAAAGCATTATAAACATTATTTTAGGACCCAAAATATGTATACGAATGTTTATATAATTATATATGTACACATTTATATTCATATATATATATATGTATATATATATATATATATATATATATATATATCATTTAAGACTATGGTAGTTTCTTCTTAAGTAAAACTTTATTTTTTCGTTTTATTTGATTAATAGAAAAAATGAGTTTTAATTTCTTGTATGAAATAATTTACAAGACGAAGTGAAATCTAGAAAAGGAAATTTATTGCTAATGTCCAAAATAGACTAATGTTAAGGGTTTTCTTTAGAATTTTCAGTTAAATTTATAATGGCATTCCTTCTAATGATAAACAGCTAAAAGTAACTGAAGATTCTTACGCTCCAATTTTAGAAACCCTGAATTTAAAAGTTTAAAATAAAAAGTGATAAATAAGAATTATTTTATAACAAATGCAGATTTTCCTTTTCAACATCTCATCTAATGTCATAGCAAAGGCCGTATTACCTCCGAAAATTCAAATGCTTGTATAAATATAAGCCTTTTACTTTTACTTTTACTTTTAGAATACAAAATTGATTTTTCCTGAAATCTTCTAGTCCAGAATAAATGGCTGCCCACCTGGTGTAGTGCGGTTGGAAGCCTCCAAATATGGTCTCAGGTGTGAATCCTGGCTAAAGTACAGACTCTCTTAGGCTCCTCTTGTACTGTTGGTTTAGCTATATGGCAATAAAGTATCAAAATAGGTCGTGTTGTGATGGGTGAATGTCCTCAAATTTCCTATTGAAAATAAAGTCCCTCGAAGTCCTTTGGCGAAACCTTAGTTAAATGTAATTTATCCTGATTTATTTTCCCTTCAATATATAAATAGTCGAAGAGCTAAAACATTTTGTTAGTACATAATTCTAATTTATTTCCATGCAAACATAATAGTCAGGTAAACATTTTATATCATATAAAATATATTTCTTCATTATTTCGTGTCTGGTAGTTGTTGATCAAAATTTAAATGCTTTCGATTGTGTCAAAATGTCGGAAGTTCATATTTCGATGACGAACATAAATCCTAATTGTTGTTTAAATTTTTTATGCTATTTAGTTAGAGGAATATTGATATTTGGATGATTTTAAAATTCAGTATCAAACAAACTTGTATGGTACAGAACAACGTTTAAAGCAATATTTTACTTTAGCAACAGGTTAAAAAATTGTAATAAAAGAAGAAAAATCCTAAAGAGGTCGAAGAAAAAATTAATTCGTATCAGGTTTTAAATGGCCGAAGCAGGGAATCTCCGATTACAATTATTAAACTGTATTGCAATAATGCTCTAGCAAACATTTTTCAACTTAAAGATCATACTACAGAAAACAAAAAATATTTTAATTTCTGAGGATTATACTTTTAAGATAGAAAGTCATTCAAATTTCCAATAATATAAATAAAGCTATATTAAATTATATTTTTTAAGTGGAAAAAACGACAGGGATAAGATTTTGTATTAATTCCTTAAGTTAATAGATACATGTTACTGTTATTCATTTAAAACACTTAATGAACGACTTATATTTTTATTAATACTTTCGAATTCCAGCCATGAAATAAATATACAGGTCTATGAATCATGTATGGTCCTAACCCTCAAATAGAAAAAAAAAACTTTACAATTCCATATTGGGTCGTAGTATCAAAAGTAGTAATCTCCAACTATTTCTATTTAAAGCAGATTTCAGGATACTTTCTTATGGTATTTCAATCAGTTAAAAAGGAATAATTTTTGAAAAAGGCCTACTAATAAAAAAATGTGGGAAATTTTCTAAAGGTAATTTCAAATTTATATCTTCAATAAAAACATAAAATATAGATATTTTCCCTTTACAGAAAACACAGGGCCGTATAACCTTCGGGTGTGGACGGCGGCGATATTACTTACAGAAAACACAGGTCTGATGGAGATTGCTAGTTTTGATCCTTCATCGCTAAATTCTGTTTTGAGAGTTAAAATGAAATTAAAGAGGTTGAGGAGCAGTTGTTTTCCCTATATAAAATAAATAACCTCACTGACCTCTTGCGATAAACCACCTTCACAACTCACATATCTTTTCAACCAGACACATCCTCAGTTTAAAAGGAAACAATGATGAGATTTTTGTTTTTTCAGTTTTATAATATCCTAATAGATAGAATTACCAATTAAGTACAATTATAATTTCATAAAATTTTATTGCTATTCTTCAAATTAGATGCCAAATCCTGTTGCTGAACAAACAATATATATATATATAAATATGTGTGTGTGTGTGTGTGTGTGTGTTGGAAGGTTGCATTATTTATTATCATTTATTCCTCATAGTTATAAATATTTTATTTTTGTAATTTAAAATATTACGTCGAGAAATTAATAAAGACTTTTATTAATCGTAAAATATGAAAGGCATGCAGAAACTATTCTCTAATTATTTATTCTGTAATTAATAGATAAATTTATACCTGAAAGGATTTCTTGACTATGGCACATCATTAACGAAAACGACATATTTGCGAATTTTCATGCATGAAAATTTCGAGAGTTACTTTTCAATATCATATTCACTGTTTAGCGTTTTGGCAAAAATAAATAACCATAGTATGTTATTATGTGTAATTAGTATCTGTAGTCTCTGAATAAATTAGTTTTTAATAAAAAATAAAAACTCAAACACAGTTTTACGATTACAAAGATTAATATGGATGAGTCCAGGATATATAATACTTTTCATTTAACTTTTCAATTTATTTCATTGAGATTGTAATTTATTTAAAACAGCTTTAAGTTATTCGTTGCTGTCAGGGCTTCTGATGTTCACAATGTCAGCCTTGTGGGAATCCAGAAACCAAATGATGAACTATTTCTTGCCTGGCCACAAAAAGTCTACGGTGAGCGGCATTCATGCTCTAATAAAATTCTGTAATCGTTTAAAAGTTTAATCTAGCTTTTAATCATTTAAAATTGATTAAATGCTATTCTGTTTGGCAGGATAAGAGTGAATTTAATCTATAGATATAAACACTCATAATCTGGTTTTACAAATACACCCTTTCTTTTATAGCCAGTTTGATTACCATTATTAAGCGTTAGAGCATTCCAAATGAAATTTTCGATTTCAATCTTATTTGACGATGAAATTTACTTTTGAATGAAGTTGAAAATAACGGGGACTTTGAATGCTTTTCCTAAATTAAACATCTTTATACTTTAATTTCCTTCTTTTTGAAAATGTACCAAAATACATTATTCTGATAATGACACAAAGTACACTTTCTTATTAACGTCGATTATAGATTGATATATCTTACAAACTTGATGAATTCCTTATGAGTTGTCAAAACCAGACTAAACGAAAAAAATGCGTCTACTTATCGGTGGTTTGAAAAATTATAGTTAAAAATATAAAATCCTAATGCAGGTGCAATCATCTTAGATACCGTCTGCGAGTGATTGAAAGACTTTCTCTAAGATGTATATATATATATATATATATATATATATATATATGTGTGTGTGTGTGTGTGTGTGTATTATTTATTATATATTATATACACATATGTCTCTTGTTATTATTAAAACTATAGAGGTATTCTGAGTAATGTCATTTTGCTATTATTCATACTAAAACTGCTGTTGCAAACGTACAATCTACCTCTGGATAATGACAGAACCACAACACAGGACACTGTTCTAATCACTGAAATACAAAGATTAGTATCATAGAAACCCTCCTACCTCTTGATACTTTTTTTCGAAAGGAAATAAAAATTAAGAAAATGCTCAAAACTTTGAACATTAAAATCGTTTAACCTATGATTATTAAATACAACTTGATTTGTTAAAGAAAACTGTGGCAGTGAAAGAAGAAACGGTTGTATTTATTATAAATAAATAATAGATATAATGATGATTTTTGACTTTGAATTTGTTGATTGATTGGTCAAGATGTCAAGGATGTGGTGGTTAGTACATTGCATTCGTTGTGGCTCCAAATGATGGAAACAACTCTGGTTTGCACTGACAAATTAATTTATTGAATATTACACATGATATGATACACTCCTACTAAATATTTCATACTTCGTCTACACATATTACTTACAAATTCATTAATACTTAGATAATTATCTACGACACATACATTTAATTCATTCAGTTATTATGATATCATTTTATATGCATAATCACTCATATTAACCTTGTTCAATTTACTACTAGCATTTACTCATATACAAGCATATCATCATGTTAACTAAATTGTTTTGTACGAATTATCATTTGTCTCAATCAACATTGTATACTCAAATCACTTCATCATCGCGCTCTATATTAGTTATTAACGGCTTTGCTATGAGAAGCAATGACGGTAATATGAAAAGGAAACACAAAGGACTGTACCTCGACAGATGATTATTGGATAACTTTTATGGGTATCTGGCACTTGTAATGACGAACATCGTTGTACTATCATCGCACTGAAACTGGGGCACTCTCTTCGTGAGGTACAGGGCTCCTTTAATCATTATAGATGCTCGGTACAGGAAACTGGGGCACTCTCTTCGTATGGTACTAGGCTCCTTCAATGATTGCAGACTTTATACAGGAAACTGGGGTACTCTCTTCGTAGGGTACAGGGCTCCTTTAATCATTGTAGACCCTCGGTACAGGAAACTGGGGCGCTGTCTTCCTCGGGCTCTTTTGCATGGGCCACGGCTTACATTACTATAATCGGGCGTACTTCGTACATACTCGTCAAGTTGATACACCTTCTGTCTCTAACTCTTAACTAACTCTCCTTTCTTTTTTTCCCTCCCTGTCATATTTCATATTATTTTTCTCTTATTAATGCTGGCTCGCCTTTTCCAATTCTACTGGCCATATTATTACCATGTCCTCGCCATTCGTCCGTGGCTGCCTCTTTTCAATCCCCTTTTCACCAACCGAGGGCGGAATTTATAAAATTCTCCCTCTACCTCAACATTTCCCATGCTCCGACATCACCAAGCACGGTGGTCTGTTTTATAACCATTATAAATTTAGTCTTCCCCTTCTTCTTTTCCTCTTTTCGTTGCAACTCATTCTACAGAACTTTTATCTTATACCTTTATTTCTTCCTACTAGCCCAATCTTTAGTAGTTTCAATTTATTGTTGACTTTTCTCCCCTTCTCTTTTATTGCCCATCATTTGCTTCTTTGCCCTGTTTCTTTCTTACATTTATCAATTATTTTACTTCGTCCCGTAATTTCCAATTCTCCTGCCCCTGGCCGTGACACTATTGTCCTATCCCTATGACAAAAACCATAATCTTGTGTGTGTTTAAAAATTTATCCTACTGACAATTTTAGGAATAACATGTATTCTTTTTGAAAATGTACCAAAATACAATATTCTGATAATAAATCAAAGTACACTATTTTATTGATGTAGATTGTAGATTGATATACATATCTTACGAACTTTACGAATTCCTTAAGAGCTGTCAAAACCAGACTAAAACGAAAAAAAATGCGTACAATCTAATTATCGGTGATTTGAAAAAAATATAATTAAAAATATTAAATACTAATACAGGTGCGATCATCTGAGACACCTTAAGTGAGTGACTGAATGACTTTCTCTAGCAGTAGCTTTAATTCACCTAAGCGAACCACGTCGTCTGGTTACACAAAAAAGTGTAAAGAAAACAACTTTAAGACAAAAGAGATTAATAACGGCGACCGCAAAATGTCAAGGGTTTAATGACAGACGGGAAGTAGGCATGGGGTTAAAGAAAGCCCTTTTTATTAACCTATTTTTTCCCACGTTCCTTGAGAGCGACTATACAAAATTTCGTGCAGACTGATCAAAGAATTTAAGAATGTATCATGACAGACAGAAACGATAGATCTCAGACAATAAAATTCAATACTTTTACATATTTAACGGACTTAAACAGCAGATCTGTAACTAGTAAGAAATTTCATTTCAGGAGTTAGGATTTAATCTATTTAAAAAAAATTAACACCTTGAGAATTTCTTTTATTTCGCGTGACGAAATAAAACCTTCACATAACTTTTCAAGTGCAACTTTGTAATATAAAAATAAAACCTAAAGTAAAATATTTCCATTTTTCAATAATATATTAACTTTTTCAATTTTATTTTCACATTTCCTAGTAAAAAATGTTTTTTCGAACTGGAATAAGCGTTGCGATAGAATCAAAAAGGCGTTTAAAAGCAATTGTAAATTGCAACAGAGAAATGTTTAGTCAAAAAGATTTCTTTAATTCAACTTATGCACTTTTCAATAAAATTATTTTCAAATTTAGATTGTTGGTGATAAAAAATAAAAATTTGATTTCAATTCACAATGATTGGTAATTTCTTTTTTCTACCATGTTTATTTGTCTGTCTGACTAATAGATTAGTTTCGTGTAAAGAAAACAAATCGTAAGAAAATTTTAGAATATTATTATCCTATGCCCCAGGGAAATTTTTATTGAATTCCTCCCTCACAGTTGAATTGTTTTTGTCTGTTTTAAGAACGCAAAAAAAAACACGCGAATTAAACAAACAGAATTAATATATAAGAATGTCTTACTATTTAAAATTTTTGATTTCTATGAACTTTTTAATACAAAAATACAGGTAAAATTTTAAACAAAGGAAATGTTTGACATTTTGGTAAAGGTGGAATGAATATGGTGGAATGAATTTAGTAAAGGTGGAATATTACAACATTTTCTTGCCTTCCGTAAGTCTTGTTCCCTGAAAAATTCTTTTCACCAGCCTGTTTAACTAGTTCAGTTTTAACAATGTTATGAACCAGCTTGTCATAACATTGTTAAAACTGAACTAGTTAAACAGGGAAAATACAATGATGGGAAGAAATATTCTTTTTGGTTTAACTGTTTTGGTGTTTTCACTGTACAGTTGACTCAGTTAAATCAAACCTCTGGTGACGCCACAATTTTAATATGTCATTTCAAAAAGAGAAATTCACAGTTTAAATCGAACGGTTGGTCTCATTTATAAATTGTTTATATTCAAAGAGTTAATGTTTAATACACAAAATACAGGTAAAATTTTAAACAAAGGAAATGTTTGACATTTTGGTAAAGGTGGAATGAATATGATGGAATGAATTTGAATTTATCATATGGCAGTGGTTACGCCTAATGATGGTTACATGTGATGTCAACATTAAAAATTTAGTAAATAGGAAAGTCAGGATGTTATATGTTTATTCTGGAATTTTAAAGATGTTTTCAGTAGTCATATTTACATCTTATCATTTTATATTCACTTGTACAGCAATTTAAAAAGATGAGATTATATCCTGCTTAAATCTGGATGCAGCGTCAAACGCATAAACTATCTTGTTTCTTAGCTACCTATTTTATGGTATATAATCAAAATAATTCGTTATAATTGACATGAATTTAATTACAATCTATTTACTTATTTTAAAACATACTAATTATAACTTATATCATTTTTAATGTCATTATATAAATTATTAGATTTACGTAAACGGAAAACGTTAATATATTAACAGAAAAAAAGATTTTTCGGACATTTCACTCTCGAGGATTCATTAACAACCGTAAAATTAGTCTGAAATATGAATTTTTTCCTCATTTTCAACTTTTATGACAAAACTGGTGAGTCTATAGAAGAAGGTAAATGAAACGAAAGAATTATAATGAGATCTTTTCCCAAGAAATTTTTGATATAGTCGAAATACATAACAGGTGAATTATTGTGTAATATTACGATTTATTACGAACTCTTAGGGGAACAAGTGAATTTGAAAGCAATAATATAAAACTATGTGGCCCATGTGAAAATTTCGCTTGCGAATAAAATTCGATAAATTTTATAGCGAGGTGGGTGGTTTGTATAGGATGAAAGAAGAAACGTTTCATGTTTGGCCATTGTTTATTGTCAAATAATACAAAGGGCCTGGGGCCGTAGTCGGGTTGGTGTGGCCAACTCCCAGGATGTCGGGGTCCGTTGTGAGGATCACGGTGCCTGGAAATGGAGAGGGCAACTTTGATTCGCCTGGGGGAGTGGGATCCTCTGAGCGAGTTGACGTAGCACCATCAAGGCTTCGGATGTCACCACTTCCTCGCAGTCCCGGCTGCTAACCGGGCAATGGCCTGGTCTCCGGCTGGGGGGATGGGGGCAGGAGTCGGGTTGGTGTGGCGTTTTCCCAGGGCATTGAGGACCGTCGTGAGGACCTTGGTGCTTGGTAATGGTGGATGCTACTCTGACTTGCCTGGGGGAGTGGGATCCTCTGAGTGAGTTGGTGTAGCACCTTCAAGGCTTAGGTCGACGACACCAATGGGTGACCAGTGGTGCGGCCCCAGGGAGTGGAAGTCGGGCGGATGTGGTGTCTACCCAGGTCGAAGGGGGCCGTTGTGAGGCCCACGGAGTCTGATAATGGTAGACATTACTGTGACTCGCCTGGGGGAGTAGATCTCCTGAACGAGCCACTGTAGCATCTTCAAGGCTTTAGCAGTCGAGCGACTCCTCATGGTCCGGCTGGGGTCCGGGCGGCTCTCCGGGCTAAGAGTGACAAGGGACGTTGGGGCCTGTAGTCTTGCCATATGGCATTTCTCAGGAGCTCCGTTTTTGTCCTAAACTAACACGGACCTGTGTACTCCGCACTTCGTGCGTCGTGGGTGGTTCGATCGCAGAGGACGACGAGGTCATGCAGGTTGCACTAAGTTGTATGCCACAAACGTGGTGGGCCGACGTAAGCTCTTCTACTTGTCAAATAATAATGGTGCTTAAGGATAATACAAAAGCCGACTACAAAACACCTTCGGATACAAGATTGGAGGTGAAGCACAACACAAAACAGGGGAACGTGAAATATGTACAAGTTAAAACACCTTTGTAGGCAATATTAAAAATTAATTAAGACGCAAACGCATGGAAAAGGGAATTTACATTAAAAAACCTCTTTGTGCACACAATTTGGCAGTGCCGTATAGACGCCACCTTGGTGAAAAACTATGGGGCCAAAAGTCAATGTTTAACTTCTATTTTTAAACAAACGATACACTGTGTCATTCTAAATTAACAATTCGTCAGAAGCGGCGAACGTAATCTTTAAAATGGTACCTCATTTATCGATTTTGGTTAAGTATCATGAGAGAAATAGGGATTGTCAGAAAAAGTCACCTTCTAGAAATATTATTTATGAGGATGATGATGGTATGTTTTTTTTTTAATTTAAAGGTTAGTGTTCTAGAGATAAAAGTGAAAATGAATGAATAAACTACCGCGTGCTTGCCATCCTGCAATAAAGCAAAACTTTACATGTCTCGCGCATATTTTCCCATAGTTTACGTAAGACATTTGCCGATCCGCGAGGCACTAACCGTTGCCCCAATCTCATATTTTTTTCTTCGACTTCCACATCTACGCGGTAAGACCTTTATTTTGAGTATTCTTTAATTATGAGACGAATTAGAAGCTTTCCCCTGAGAGCTCGGTAGAATTTTCTCACGTGCAATTCTATTGTGTACACAGAATTGAATAAATAAAATTAAACTATAAAAAAGGCATACCGAACAAACATACCACTCATAAAATGTTCTTCAGGGAGAAAGAAAATATATTTTAGTCTAAACAAATTGAATAAATAAAATTTAACTATAAAAAGGCATACCGAACAAACATACCACTCATAAAATGTTCTTGAGGTCGAAAGAAAATATATTTTAGTCTAAACAAATTGTTTTTCTATGCAAAAAGAATAATGTACACCTACGTGGAGGTCGCCAAGAAAGAAACTTATTAATTCACAGAATGATAATAAATGCAGAAGATTTTAGAAGTTGGAAAGTTTATAAAAAGCGAGCGCGCGCATGCCAACTTGCGGAAGAAATTTTTTTATAATGTTTATACATCGATTTTTAAATAAACAATACAATGTGTAACTCTAAATTAAAAATTAGTCAGAAGCAGAGAACTTAATCTTTAAAACGGTACCACATTTATCGATTTTGGTTAAGTATGAAGGGAGGAAAAGAGACAAAAGAAAAAATAACCTTCTAGAAATAATATATATAGAGGACACGTACAACTGAAAAGTTTTTATTTTAGTTGGTTTTGATGGCAGTATTATTAGCATATACTTTGGTATTATCAACAATAATTCCACTTATTGAACGTTCTAATAGCAGAACTCAACAAAGTTCTGAAATATTTCCGACTGACTTTTAGTTGTAGTTTCGGAACACTATTGCCAAGTTAATCTGGTGTGTTCTAACCAGGGCATGGCTTATCTTACATCCACTCCATCTTTTAAAATATACATAAATTGGAGTCTTGCAATAATTTTGCTGGTAAAATAATTTTGATTTGTTTTGGGGGATGATCTTTGAGATCTTACGACTCAGTTGAAAAGAAGATTAAACTGATTCGAGTATGAATACAGAAGTGGAATTAGTGGTTCAGGGTCACTGAATTTCTGTTTATGAAATCACTAAGGAAGCACACACAAAGGAGCTGTAACTTTAATGTCGAATTTAAAATAAAAACTCCCCCGAAACTATGAAAATATCTAAACAAAAATTTCACCTATTAGAAATTTATGGTCGGCAAGGGGAGTATCTGATGTTAATTATGTGGAGATATCAAAAAACCGGATTTCAAAGTTTGTTAGCTTCTTTCGAGTGCCTTCTAAATTAAAGAAGAGCGATTATATAAGATCAAAATCAGTTTTGTTTTATAAAAGAAAGAAACATGAACTGTAGATTCACCTATTAGAAATTTATGGTGGGCAAGGGGAGTATTTGATGTTAATTATATGGAGATGTCCAAAAACCAGAACTCATAATTAGCTTCTTTCGAGTGACTTCTAAATTAAAGAAGAGCGATTATATAAGATCAAAATCAGTTTTGTTTTATAAAAGAAAGAAACATGAACTGTAGATTCACCTATTAGAAATTTATGGTGGGCAAGGGGAGTATTTGATGTTAATTATATGGAGATGTCCAAAAACCAGAACTCATAATTAGCTTCTTTCGAGTGACTTCTAAATTAAAGAAAAGCAATTATATAAGATCAAAATCAGTTTTGTTTTATAAAAGAAAGAAACATGAACTGTAGATTCACCTATTAGACATTTATAGTGGGCAAGGGGAGTATCTGATGTTAATTATATGGAGATGTCAAAATTCCAGATCTCAGAATTTGTTAGCTACTTTCCGGAGCCTTCTAAATTAAAGAAGAGCAATTAATGATTATAAGATCAAAACCATTTTTGTTTTATAAAAGAAAGAAAGATGAACTGTAGATAGCTACACAAATAAAAAACTGTATAGAATATTTCAGTTGCGTAATCAGAAATAATGTCTAATGAATAATCGATGAAAATGCAGATTTTTCAGAAATATATTCAAAAGCGAAATTACATATAAATGTAAAGTAACAAAATGTCATTTAATCTAAAAAACAGTATTTATTAATTAGTTATGAAGTAATTATTATCCAAATATTTTCCGAAATATTTTAAAAAGCATAAGAATTGAAGTCTGAAACAAATGTAAATGAATTCAGTATCAAACCATAAAAAAGTTAATTAATTACTATATAATTTGATAAATAACGTTTTTGTTATTAATAAATAATTTTGTTAATTATTCTTGAAGAAAATTAAAAATCAAATATACGTGTGTATATTATTTAGTAGACAAAATTTTAAAACTTGATACGAAAGTTACCGTTGAGATTAGTGAATAATTTAACATTTTATTCCTTTTTTCCAGCCACGCAGTAGTTGTGAAGCACCTGAACGCTGAGAATAAATCACTGATAGAAAGCTGTTTTACGCTGTATCATTCTGTGCTTCTCCTTTGGACTTAGACCATTAGTGCTTGTATAATATGTAAGAGATGTTTTCTTCTCCCCATCATTATTATACAACGTTCTGTAGATTCTGCACAGAGACAAAGCTCACTCGAATTATATAAACATTTATTTAAATTCTAAGGCATCGGTAAAGCAAGACCATTAGGAAAAAACCACGCTATCTCGTGACTTACAATGTCTTGAGGAGGTTTTGAATATGAAGCGTTGTGCCGTTTATATTCAAAATCTTACGCTCACTGAATCATTATTAAATTTCGAGGGTCGGGGAACACGCCAGATCTTTTTTTTTTCTTTATTTTTTCTTACTGTTGTGGTTACTGCTGTTCCGCAAACTTATTTCTTTCATCCTAGAGATATTTATTGTTCACAAAAGAAAACGGAGCAAGGAATGACCATCTTATGCTGTCTTGTATGGGTAGGATGTGATGGTTTTTATGTGAGGCTCAATGTATTGAGAGAGATATCGTTTGTTTCTTTGTCTTCAGAAAAGTAATAAAAGTTCTTGTAGTTTTGTGATATCCATATTTTTAGTGAACTTCAAAAAAACATATGTTGGCCTCTCACATGATATTTTTTTCTCTCAAATCATTTGAGACACCACCAGAGTAGTGTTATATGTATGGAACTATTAAAGTAAACAACGTAATTCCTAAATATAGAGGGTCGTTTGTCGAAGAAATATATAAAAGCAATAATATAACATACCCCCCCCTTTTAAAACATAATTTTTGAATCCTAGTGTTTCAAAGGTAGTGTATTTTTTATGAAATGCAAATTTACATAATTAATTTTACAATAATATGAGCAATATAAATCATATATACCAAATGATTTATATTGCTCATAGGTCAAGCATGAGCTATTTTACAAACAATTAAAGGTATATATCCCAGGTATACATAATTAATTTTATAATAATATGAGTATTATAAATCATGTATACCAAATGATTTATATTGCTCATAGGTCAAGCATGAACTATTTTATAAACAATTAAAGGTATATATCCCAGGTATATATAATTAATTTTGTAATAATATGAGTAATATAAATCTTATATACCAAATGATTTATATTGCTCATAGGTCAAGCATGAACTATTTTACAAACAATTAAAGGTATATATACCAGTAAAATTTATTCAAATTTCTCCGTACATCTTTTCTTAATATATGATTTTTATAAGTATTGTATTGCTATTGTTTCAAATTGGAGTTCTTTGTGAGACCTTCAGAGTTTCATTGAGATTAATTTCAAAAAACATTACAGTAATTTTTGCTGGAATGTATTATAGGAATTATTACAGAAGTACATTACAAGATATTATATCAGGAATACATGCAGATTCATACATAGTTCTTTCTAAAGTCAGTATATTTTATTTTATAAATTGTCCAAAAGGTAAAATAAAAGTAATGGATCAACTTTTAAGAAATAATATAATTTATTATTAGATATAAGTTTAGATCTTTATGCTTAATTACCCAAGTCTAAGAATTTTTAATTATCCGATTTTATATATTTTAAAGCCATGTTTTAGATTTCTGTGTACAATATAAATTTTATTTACTGTGTAAAGAATACTTAGGGACAATATATCATCATGCATGATTCATAATACTTAGTAAGTGTGCAAAGTAGATCACAGTAAAGTTTCGTTACCTCTGTTATGCAGAATTATACATTTTCTTGAATCAATCCCATAGTAGTAATGGTTTAAAAATTAGTTTTAGTAAGGGGAAACTGATTTTTCTATTTTTATGCTTAAACGAAGCTAACACAAAACCTTAATTGATAAAAATTACCTAAAAACAATCTAGTAACTGTACGGAAAGCTTTCTAATTGAAATGAAAGTATGCTAATTAAAACTATAGTAATGTTCCTTAGACGAAAACAGTTTTTCATCTGTTTTTATCTGACCATATTTATTATTCTTAGTGCTAATAGTGTATATATAAAGATTAAAAACATTTCGTATTGGAATTTAGCTAATTTTAGATATAAGAAAAAAACTACTTTTAATTTTATGCTAATTGTCTTGTGTTATTTAAAAGATTTTAAAATTTCAATTTATTCACAATATTTTGCAGGTAACGGGAGCTAATTCTCTTTTGTATCAGAGCTCATGAAAGAAAAATTTAAATTAAAAAAAATAAGTAAAATGAGGAAATTATGACATACCAATATTTTTTAATATGGAAATGTCAATAAATACTCATTTTGATAAAAATAAAACTTGAATTAAATTTAACTTTAGTTTAATTAGCAGCAAACATCCACCCCACCAACGAGAAATTTTTTTTTTTTTATTATTTCGAAAAATAAAAATATAAAATTGAAATAAAAACTTTTGAAATGTACGAATAAAGCTGTAAACAATTGTTATCAACTAATTAAATATTAATATTTAAACATTAATTCATTAAACATCATCATTCATCGTTGTTAACAATTTATTAAACATTAAGGATTTGGAAAAACCACATTTCATAAATAAGAATCTCGTTCATAAACTAAAACCTCCCACGCCGAGAATCGAGCGAGTCCGGTAAACATAAATTAAGAGGTTACCAAAATGCACTATTTATTGCCCCATTTGGCGTAATTGTACGAGTATCGTACTTCAGCCAAATAAAAATTATGAAATAAATTTATGCTTAAATGATTACTGGTACTTTTCAGTAATTTTTGGTCTATTTTTCACATTAATTTTATATATAATGGTAAACAAATAAAAAAATTATCTTAAAAGGAAATGTTAAGAAATAACGTGTTAATAATTCTTCTGATAATACTTATACTTTCTTTTTCCTTTCTCCTTAAAATTAAAGTAATTATAAGTAGAATGTCCAAAAGTATACTTGATACAGAGTTGACAAATTTATTTTTTGGTTTACATCCTGGCAAGAAACTTTAATAAACATCAAAATTCCACAAATATATTTCTCCAAAAATTACTAGTACATTCTTATTTTTCACAATCACAGCATGTTGTCACAAAATATAAATAACAGCGACAAAAATCTAGAATAGTTACATTCTTTAAATGAAAATGCTACCTAAAGTGATATTTTAAAACTGAATAAACCAACATGTCATCATCCATTTCTTTTCAAGTATGGATGGGCCTGGTTGCAAAGAAACATCATTTCTTCAAAAGGTTTTTCGTAAGCTGTCAGTGATCGATTGTTCTTTCAATATTTGAGGTCAGACATGATAAGTGCTACAACCTATTTCCAACCCCATTGGTCTGATTTCAACCCTCAGCAAAGAATTTGAAATTGCAAAATTTCAGCTTTTCGGGATTAGGATTTTACATAATTTATGCGTCTTTTTTTTAATTTTAGAAATCGAACACATACACGTTGATAAAAAGAATACCAATTCATTAGGATTATCAAATGCGTAACAGTGTCATGTATTTATAAATTTCATGAATTAGATATTAAAGGGCGTCTCTGTTTTTCTTCCAGATACTTTATGCTACTTTGTTACTTTCCCTTAGCAATCTAGTGGTAAGAAGCAGATAAACTGTTCACTTCAGAAAATGAAATGGTGTTATTTATTGTCTGTAGTATAATATTCCGCAGACAAAGCTGGTGAAAGAGATATTATTTTAATCATTATTATTGGAGATAGTCTGCCTCAGCCATTTGAACACTGATATAAAAAAAAAGTTTTCATCGAAATCGTAAGGTAAATTCCTAATTTACTGTATAATTTATTTTAAAATTGTAACTCGAGTAAGAGATAGATAAATATTATTCTGAAACATGCATATTTGTTTGATATCGAATTTTTAAATTTAACCAAAATATCAAGATTAGACTAAATTTTTCATCTAAATTATTCATACTACAATTGAGAAAACTTAGATTTACATTCGCCATCTAAATAGTAAGTTCAGCCACATCAAAACAAATCTAACTTTCTATGAAAAGTTACGAACTCATTCTCTTGTATAGATTATTCTATATCTGACTTTTAAACTCAATTTTTGGTTTAATCAGTTAAGTTATATGTGCATGCATGCATACATACATACATACACACACACACACACACACACACACACATATATATATATATATTAATTAGAAGAGAAATCCTACAAATTTAGTTCCCGTGGAAAGCCTAAACATAGAGTGTAACATGTTACCGTTGCTATCCCTGGCGACTAACTGTTGAAACGGTAATGGAACCAGCTGCAAAAGTGCGGCAAACTAAGGCCATTACTGAAGTCTTGTAACGAATGAGTGAAAAATTTTGCAGTAGAAGAAACAAATATACTTAGTATAGAAGGCTATGTCAAACTGCAAGTTAAGCATACTAAAAAGAAAAACAGGCTAAAGTTTAAATACATTTATTAAAAGTAATGTAAATAAAAAACTAATAAAATAATGGTATTTATAACTAAGTATATAAATATAACTCAAAATGTATGAATAAAAGAACTGTTAACTTTTTTTATATTCAATAAAATAATATCTATTAAGAAATGTTAAACTAATATATCGGATGCTCTTTTAAACTTCTAGATCAGGAGTCTGACTGCAATCGTATGAACTAACACACACATATATTATATATGTGTGTGTGTTTGTACGTGCATAGGTGTGCATTTTTGTCTTCATAATTTTAATCTTTATACTTTACAATTATCTTTTCTTACATCTTAGACCAGATTTATAAACGTTTCCTTTATGCGCAGGCTTAAATATTATAAATCATTTTATCCTAAATCTGCCTATGAATGTTAAAAATGAACTCTGAAATTAAATACTTATAATTGTCTTAGCATTTTCAATGTTTATGTGTTAATTATCGTATTTTGTTGTAATATTACTTTTACTTCATTTACATCGGACTGGAACTTAAATTGTCATTTACAGTCTCATTAGAAGACCACAGAGAATACAGAGGCTGTTTACACATTTTTTAGACGATGTATATTGTATTCACAAAACTAAATTACATAAAATTCTTGTGTTTTAAAGTTTCTATTTGACATCCCTTATTCTGAACTATCTTTGGACACCGCAATTTCCAGGATAATAATGTCTTTTGAAATGTCAGAAGAGGTATTCTATCCCATTCCTCCTCAACAGCTTTCCAGAGTCCTGTAAGGTTTTTGGGACGACGTTTGGATAGTGCAGATTTTAAAAGTCCGAAAGCACAAAAATCCATAGGTGATACATCGGGAGATTTAGTAGGGATATCAGAGAAGGGTATGGCCTTGATACCAGTTTTTTGTTCCATTTCTTTTAGGAAATTTACAGTGGATTTTGATGTGTGACTGCTAGCTTTTTCTCCCCTTTTATGATAATAAATGGCTCTTTTTTTATTGCAATCATTTAAATACACCCATGATTCATCTATTGTGACAATTGTTTTCCATTTTTCTTTGGATAAGTGTTTCTCATATAGGATTCTGCAGCTTGTCCTGCGTTCAGCGATATGATTTGGAATAAGACGATGCACATTGATTTTTTTCGCTTTCTTAAGATTTAAATCAACGTTTATCATTTTGTTTACAGTGGACACCGAGCATTTTAATGATTTTGCAACTGTCCTTTGACTAGGGGGATTTTCTTTTAAAATTAAACAACGTACCTTTGCAATAGTCGAAGATGTCCGTTTTTTCCTTGGATACTTGTTTGAAATTTTTGTCCCACTTGAGGCTCCAATTTGACGTTTTTTCCTTTCTTGTTGACGATATTACCTATCGACGCTTTAGATATCACAATACCATGACTCTCACATCGTTTTTGGATAACGGAGTATGCATATTTCTCTTCGGAAAGAGCATAAATGTAGCCTTCGAACCACTGCTTTGTTAAAAACGCCATTTTGAATAAAAACAAAACTTTCAAGCCGTAGACGATAATTTTGACTTTTAAAAACATAGTACAATTGCAATTATTTCTTTTGCAGCAAACGATTTTTTATTGCCACTTACCAAAATCGTCTAAAAAATGTGCGAACAGCCTCTGTATCTCTATAGCAAAACTTGTTACATGTGGAAATAATCCCATAAAATACGTATTTGCCGAAATGATATGTTTTTAATTTTTTCTTTTCCTTGTTAATGTTAAAAAATGTTCATGAAATAAAAGGATTGTACAAAATTAAGAAAAAATTATTGAAAACTAATTTATTAAATATTTAACACATTAGACTGTCACCTGGTTAAAATATTTTAGCAATATTAAATAATTTTCCTCAGATTGCAGTATTAATAGTAAGAATTTAAATTAGAAGATTGAAAAACACATTCGAATTTGCAAACAATTTAAAAAAAATGTAAAGTAGAAGAACTATTGTAATAGGAGACAGTCCTATTAACTGGACACTTTGACTGCACTTTTAAGGCAGGTAAACCACGTTTGAAAATCATTTATCAATTGAAATTGTTGTAGAATTAGCAGAATTCAATACCCTAACTCGAATATTTTTTAATATCATATTGATGAAAATTCATCTAAAATCTGATTTTTCTTAATAAGAAATGCTTTCAATTGATTTTGAATGTTTTTCTGTGATTTTAATTGATTTATCTGTAGTTTGTGGTAATTAGTGATAAATAAGGAATTTATCTGTGGGTTGCGTTAATTAGTGAATAATCAGTGATTTATCTGGTATCATAACATTCAATAAATGCCGAAGACTTGATTTGTTTATTATTGAAAGAAACAGATAAAACATAAAAACCATTTATTTTAGTCGGTCTCGGATGTATTAATTTCTGAAATTTTATATTATAAATATTTTATATTTAAATTCAAAATCATTCCCAATTTTCAAATGAGTGTAACATTTTGGAAATTTTGTAATGTTTAGTTCTATGACTATGGGATGGTCAATTTACGCCATATGAATGAAAGAGCGGCTCTTCTACACAGTAAAAGTATACGCTATAACGTGACACTCACTCAAAACACATCTTAATATTTATTTATTCATTTTCTGCAGCTTTATTACCTTCACAAAAGAATTCTGTCAAACTTAGTCGTGGACACATTCCAAAACAATTTGTCAAAATGCCAAATGAGTACATTAAATCAAGTTCTTCCCTTGAACATATATAAGCTTAATGTAAATGTATGATTTTTAAATGAAAAGTACGAACTACGTTTATTCAAACAACTTTACTTTTTAGTTTCTAGCGCAGAAATGATATATTACATTCTTATCAGAAATAACCATCCACAGTTTAATTAAATTATCTTGTTTGGGTTTTGCATTTACTGGGAATAAACAGAAGACTCTTTCTGATTAGAAAATTATGGAAGTTAATGTTTATTTCCACACCATGAATATATTTTTCAATTTAACATTAACATTATACGATATTACAACAAGTTTGTTAAATAATCAACCCATAAAAAATTATGAACATCTTTTAAGTGTATTTGCAGTCTGATTGGAGAAGATCAGAAAACAATAAGTGATCTAATGCTCAGCCGTTTTTGTTTGGAAAGTAAAAACTCTCGGAACTTTCCTCAATTGAGGGTTGAATAATTTAGACGAAAATTTTAGTCTAATCTTGATAGTTTGGATAAATTTTTAAAAATCAGAGCTAAACAAACATGCATGTTTCAGAACAATATTTATCTAACTCTTACTTTAGTTACAATTTGAAAATAAATTATACATTAAATGAGGAACTTACCTTAAGATTTCGATGCAAACATTCTTTTTACATCAGTGTTGAAACTGCTGATGACTTCTACTGATATATGCATTTGATTTTCTATTTAGAGCAAGAAATAAATGTGATATTTCAAATGGGCTACAGAGTAGTCATTTTTTAATTTAATATTAACTAAATAGAACCCTACAACATGTTTTTTGTCTTAATCAACTCAGGGAAAAAAATTATGTACCGTTTAAATGCGTTAGCAGTCAGATTGGAGAAAATGAACACATAACATGAATTTGAGTTGTAATGATCAGCACTTTTGTCTGCAAAGTAGTAAGGGTCGGGATCAGTTGCTTTATAATCCATTTGTCATGTAACTGAAAAAAAAACGGGATATCACAAATCTGTATCATAGTAGTCATTATAGGATAAACAAATATCTATCCTCACCAAGATATCCGAAACAAAACTCTGATATGAAACGCAGAAAAAATCTAAAAATTCATTCATTAAACTCTATCATAGTAGTATTTTTGGTTTATTTCTAATAGCTTTTATAGCAGTCTAAGATTGTTTTATACAAGTTGGATGTAGTTTTATTTATAAATTTTCAAAAATAACCTTTTTAGAATTCTCTGAATTGTATACTTTATTTGTGACATCAAGTATATGCATTGAAATTACTGCTTCATTTTACCGTATTAGCACGTTACAAAACCAAGATTATAATTTCCTGTAAATATATTATAAATAGCATTCCATAGATTTGTTCTTAAAATATACTCAATGAAAAGAAATATATATAGTCCATGTAATAAAATAATATCAAATATTCCTTTCAATTATTAACCTCAAAATGCAAGAGCAAAAGGTAACAATTATAGTAAAAAAAAGTCCATTGAACAAATATTAAATTATGTATAAGAGTTTTAATGAAGTATCTTGTAAAGTAACGGTACGATAGAGGGATTCATTTTGTCCGTGATAATTATCTTAATTAAAACTACTTTTTATATCAAGTAAATACAGATAAATATCGTCTTTTCATTTTTTATAAAAAATTTGAGAAAATAAACGATCTCTTTCAATTTTGAGGACTATCGTTACGATTCAATAACCTTCTGTTTCAAAAAGGTGTTGGATCTAATACTATTTAAACTATCGTTTTTTCATAAAAAATGCTTGTAATGGATATATGAATATTTTTCGTTTTCACTGTTGACATTACACAAAATGAGGTTATGTTCACAGATTCAATCTGTAATAGAAGTAATAGAATGCATAACTAAGAGATGTGAATGGAGAAAAAAACAGATTTTTTAAATTTTGATCCCTTCTTTAATTATCAACTCATCTATATATATATACACTGCTGGCCACCCAAATTGCAACACCAAGAAAGACAAGAGATATCAAAACAAAATTTATTTTGTAGATAACATGTTGATCAAGTATCAAATGATTAAATTTATAGACTTCTGTGAAGTGTGGTTCCTGCCAAAATCAGTAGCCAGAGTAGCCGTCATTGTTGGAAATCAAAGCTGCCACACGCCTCGGCATTGATTCAAAGAGACTTTGGATGAGTTCTTGGGGTACAGCAGACCAAGCAGCTTCCACACGTTGCCAAAGTTGATCTGCTGTGGCAGCTGGGGATGGAATCTGGGTCAATCGCAGAACAACCATGAACCAGATGTTATCTATCGGCGAAAGATCCGGAGAGCGATGCGGCCAGGGAAGCAATTCAATCTGGCGATTGACGAAGAACCGTTGGACAATGCGTGCCACGTGTGGTGGCGCATTATCCTGTTGAAATATGGCAGTGGGCAAGCCCTGAAGGTAAGGAAGGAAAACGGGCTCCAACACCTCGGAGATGTAGCGCTGGCTGTTTAAAGTACCGGCAATGCTTACTAGAGGTGTGCGAGAGTGATATCCAATACCGCCCCATACCATAATACCCGGTGCAGGACCAGTGTGGCGGTGCATAACGCAGCTGTTCAGCATCCTCTCTTCACGGTGTCTCCAGACTCGAATGCGACCATCGTGGTGTTGCAGACAGAAGCGCGACTCGTCAGTAAAGACAATTTTATTCCATTCTGCCGTCCACATCCTTCTGTCATCGCACCATTGGCGGCGGAGACGTCTGTGGTTCTGCGTCAAGGGTAGACAAAGCAATGGACGTCTTGCGGACAGACCACTCTGCTGTAAACGGCGTCGAATGGTACGCGCAGACACTGGATGATGCATTACAGACTGCATGTGCTGTGCTATGGTTCGTGATGTGACTGAGCGATCCGTCACTGCCATGCGCACAATTTGCCTGTGATCACGTGAAGTGGTACGCTGAGGTGGATGGGATCGAACACGCCGTTCCGTCGTACACTCCTGCATCCAACGATCACATATTCGCATTACAGTTGGTTGGTTTCGTCCAACACGACTACCGATTCCCCTGAAAGATAATCCACAATCTCGGTAGTCCACTATCCTTCCTCTGTCGAACTCGGATACTTGATCAAAAGATGATCGCTGTTTTCGACGAGGCATAATTGATCGTTTTTTTTAAACCACAAGAAAAACACAATTGCCGAATTTGAAATCGTCGAAATCTCCAAGCCTTAAATAGCGCTTTGAAGTGGCGCCACAGGCGCGCGTGATGTGCGTCTGCGCTGAAATTCTAATCATTTGCATATCTCACCTCCGCTAATGTATGTTGTAAATTTCATGTTATTTGCATGTTTCTTTCAGGGTGTTGCATTTACAGTGGCCAGCAGTATATATATATATATATATATATATATATATATATATATATATATATATATATATATATATATATATATATATATATATATATATGTATATATATATATATATATATATATATATATATATATATATATATATATGTATATATATATATATATATATATATATATATATATATATATATATATATGTGTATATATATATATATATATATATATATATATACATATATATGTATACATATATATATATATATATATATATATATATATATATATATATATATATATACCCAACAAACACAAAGGCATCGGGCCGGGGTCGGAAGGTTCCGGCCAGCCGATTTCACCACTGCCGGGCCGGCGCATTAGGTCAGTATCGTTTCCGTCACGGCTGTGTCCTCTCGCCCGCGACTACCCCGTCGACTGCCGGGCCGCTTCCGGTAGGATTCGAGCCATCGTTCATCCGACTACGAACCGTTAGGCAGCCGCGATTAAGCCATCGATGCGGACAGATAGCCGGAGCGTAACCGGAGGTTGACGGGCCGGTTACGGGAGCAATAATTGGTGTCGACATACCGTCATCTACCCATCTCGTAAACAGCAATGTGCCGTAGGTCCGGGCATCATGCCAGCATTCTACCAGAATCGGACCGCCGGCAGTTTTTCAAATTTTTGCGTAGGACCCTTTCGTTTATATGCTTATTTATTTCATTGACGATTAACCTCTGATATCAACCCTTTCACTTTTATTATTATTATTTTTTTGCCTTCATATTTCTAGTATTCTTTCAGTTTTGCCTTATGTATTTTTAGGTATTACCAAATACTGATCTTTGTTATTACCTAAAAATTTGTATAAGAATCACAAGTTTACTTGTTAGAGCAAAACCTCATTTTGCATTAAGATACATTTACCCAAATTTGAAAGTTAAGATAACATTAATACCAACCATTAAAGCTAAATCATCTTTCCACTCGATCTAAGGTTACAGTTTGATTTTTTTAAATTTAGAATGAGATTATAGTATGTAAAACAGTACTACTTTAATAATTAACCCAAAAAATTTGTTCTTCCCCAGTATAAAATTTATTAACATAATTTGATAAATTTATAAACATAAATTTGATACATTCTTCAAACTTGAGTAATGTGTAGTGTGTATGATGAAGCCCATCTTTGTGAGCTTGTGAAAACTTGCTCAGAAGAATTTATTTAAATTATTTTTTGGTGTAGAGTTAATAAATACTCTACAGATAAGAAAATTATTTTTTGCATAGTTTTGTGAATTAAAGAGTAATTCATTAAATTCTTATAAGTCATTTTAAAAAAATATTTTCTTTTATATTATATTGGACTTTATATCCAACACTTGATAGTACTATTTTTGAGAAATAGTACTATGATAGTAATATCTTCTATTGTAATTTTGAGAAATTATAGACACATGTTTTTAAATACAGAAAAGAGCTGGTTTAAAGTAAAAATAGTTTATTTAGAAAGTACATAGCACATTTACACAATTTTTTTCTATATTTTCTACAAAACAGGATCCTTTCGCTGTACCTCTGGCTCCATCTTTACAGCATCTAGGGAAAAAAAAGAAAGAGAAAATCAGTTCATAAATTTATGTGAAAGGAAAATGACTCCCATCCCCAGATATAATTTATGAATCAAAAGAATTTATTTAAATTATTTTTCTATGTAGAGTTAGTAAATGCTCTGCAGATAAGAAAATTATTTTTTGCATAGTTTTGTACATTAAAGGGTAATTTATTGTTGTAAAAATAGTTGATTGTTGAAAGTAGTTGAAAAATTCATTGTTGATAAAGTAGAATTAAATAAATCCAATTAGGAAATATAAATTCTGAGACGGGTTTAAAAAAACTTGATATAAAACAGCACCCAACACATGAGTGCAGTTTTAAATCTGTTGTCATTTTATTGATAACTACTTCCAAGAAGTAAATTCCTACCACATTTTTTTTGTAAAACCAATTACATACTGTGAAAACTACATCATGTAAAAAATATTTACTTGATTAAATAAATATACTAATAGAAAATAGTTATAAAATATTTGTTAAAGAGTATTCCCCTTTTCACTAAATTTCTCTCTGTACAGTAGAAAATCCAACCATGTCGATTAATTTGTTATTATAGATATAAATAAAATAGGGTAGATTGCCTTGATAAGAGTACAATAATAAGTTTTTAATGTTGAGCATAATTTCAGCTCAACATTGAAAGCTGAATCAGAGACTTGTCTAGAATGACACCAAAATTTCCTCTTCACTACTGACAATAATGCTGTTGAAAGTAGAGAAACACAAGAATAAAGATTGAATGCTAAGTAAAACATTTGCATACAAAATCTTAAATTTCTAAATTTAATTACAACATGCCATAGAGAGCATTAATACAGATGCTGGGTCAGATTTAGAAATTTAAGATTTTATATGCTAACATATTATTTAGTATTCAATGTTCATTCTTGTATTTCTTTACTTTCAATGTGAGAGTGATTCTCGATAGTGAAGAGAAAATTTTGTTGTCATTCTAAACAAGTCTCTCAGTCAGCTTTCGATTATTGTACTCTATCAAGGCATTCTAATCTATTTTATTTATATCTGTAATAACTAATCATTTAATTAACAGGATTGAATGTCTTACTGTACTCAGAAATTTAGTGAAAAGGGTGAATACTCTTTAACAACTAATCTATTACTATAATAATGAATAAAGTAAACATTTATTATATGATGTAGCTTTCACAGTAATTGGTTTTACAAAAAATGTGGTAGAAAGTACTCTGGGATAAAACTTCTGCATAGTAATTTAATAGAGCATATCTTTTGTTATTTAATTGTCAAATTATGGTGGAGATCTGTGTATAAAATATTTTTTATTTGCGAGCAGCTGTTATTAGGGATAACCACAGTAAGAAATTATTCAAAATATACTATTTAGATTCAGTAATTACTAAACAATTGTTATGATATATTGTTTGATTAGTCTAGGTTAATTTGAAAAATGAGGTGGGTAATATTGACTAGCTGTCAATGTTGAGTGAAATGGCATAGATTATATTATAAAGCGTGAAGAAACACTTAGACTTTTTGAACCAAGCTTCTAACCCAAATTTAAAATTTTTTTTAAATATTTTGCTAATGAGAGTATTTTTCACAGATCTTAACAATGGAATAGAAAACCCGTATAGTCAACAAATTCATGGATAAACGATTCAGTTCTAAAAGCAAAAAGCCTGGTTTCTGTATACTGTTGTAACATGATTAATATAAAAGTATACAGAAACCAGGCCTTTTGCTTTTAGGGCTGCATCTTTTATCCATGACTTAGTTGACAATACAGGTGTTATGTTCCATTCTTTAGATCCATGAAAATATTTTCAATTTTAAAAGTTTTATTAAATTTTTTTTAAAATTCTGGTTAGAAGTTCGGTTTGAAATGTTAAAAGTATTTTATTGCACTTTGTAAAATAATCTATGCTACTGCACTCAACATTGACAGCCAGTCAATCTTTGTATGCTTGCATCATTTTTCAACTTAAGTTAGATAAACCAAATAATACACCATAAATAAAAACCTACACACTTGCAAACATAACCTTATTATAGTCAACAATTGTTTAATAATTAACTGAACCTAAATAATATATTTTGGAATATTTTTTTACTGCCCTTATCCTTACACTTTATAATAACAGCTGCTCACAAAAATATATTTTATGTGACAGATCTCCACCAAAATTTGACAATGAAATAATAAAAAAATTAAATACTAGGCAGAAGTTAGTATTCCAAATGACATTCAACTACCTATTAGCTCATCAACGAATGATCTAATACATCTATAAGCATTATTATTATTATTATTACTTCTGTAAGGAATTATGAATGAACCCCTAACTACTTCTCATGAAATTCTGATAACTAAATTTAAAAATTTTTTAACATTAACTATCAAGAGTAAAATAACCCTTGGCATTTTATATCTTTATAATATAAAAATATAAAAATTTTTTTGGTAAGCAGTTATGATAAAAGACTTTCACAAGAGTCATGGTTAACTGAAGTCCCTGAACTGCACTTTCGGACATACCTAATACTTTAATAACAGGCTTGCCAGTTAAAAATATAATGAATAAAGGAAATCAATATCAATCCACAAATTACTGCAACCAAAGTTTATGAGAATGTTCGGATTAGCATATATAATATACAAAGATAAATTTGAAAATTTGAGTTGTTTATTAATTAAGAATTATGTAATAAAAATATTTTTTATGGTTTTTCATAGAAAAATTCAAATTTAAGTACAAAAAATAAATTTTAAAAAAATATATTCACAACCTTGTGATTTTGCCCACAAGTTCACTGCTGAAAAAAAAAGGATATCTACAGAATAAAAAAAAATGGGTTCAGTGAGGTTAAAATCAACTTACAGATTATGAATCGAGCACACTGCCAAGTGAGTTGTGGAATCTTTTCATGGAAATCACAATGAGGTGAAGATGGATTCCAGTTTTAGAATTCTGTAAAGAAACCAATATTTTCTTATAATGCCATAATAAAAATTAGAGTCATTTGTGATACCAAGAAGCATTGAAAAGCAGAGTTCATTATAAATTTGCTTATCAGTGAAATAAAAAAGGTCGATCCTTAAAATTTGAAATATTATGATTTTTTGAAATTGAGTAACAATAGAATTGATGTTTGAGTAGTATTCAAAAAGTTATACAATGAGAAAAATAAATGTAATATAAATAAAAGAAGAAAATAATGTAGCATCGAATTTTTGTTATGGATCATATTGTTAAAAACTATGTTAGGGCTAAAGACATAATCGGTATTTTCAGTTTCACAGTTTGAAAAAAACGGGAAAAAACCAACTTTCTTAAAAGTTTTCTACAATTTCCTGATTTAACCGAACTTCTATTAACGTTTTAATTTATTTCAAGTTAAGTTGGGGGGGTGGGGCGTCTATGCTTTGGGCCAGTAAGTTTTTATTTATTTTACACAACATGACAACTAAATACTCTCTAAAAGTCTTGAAAACAAATAGCTTATAAATAAGTTATTGAGGACATTCTCAAATTTTTAATGACACACACAGAATGCAAAAGTTTACCTAAAGTTTTAATAAAAATCTAGCACACATGATGGTTCTAAATACATTCACATGATGGCACTAAATAAAGGTTCTCCTTGTCAGGTTATACAAGATTTTAAAGTTGAAACTGACAAATTAAATTATATAAATGCATGATGACCAGCAATTTAATAACTTAGGAATGAAAAATATAATAACTTTCTGCATATATTTATATACATATGATTATGCAATACTAAAAAATAAAAACAACTATAAACATTAATATTCAGATGTATGCTGATAAGTGCATGACTTTTTTTCCAGTTGCTTCTTTTCTGCACTCATACAGACTGCATGATTGAGCATAAATCAGAATTATATAGTATGTTGTGTTAAAAATATGCATATCAGATATCTGATCTATAAGTATAAAATCAATAAACTTCTGTTAGAATTTTTAAAAATTATAGCATGAAGTTGAACATATGCAAAAGAAGTTTAGAAGTAAAAATTTTGAAGAAAAATATTAACTTTCTTTTTTATATAATTTCCTGCTCTGGTTGACTGGAGGTTGGGAAAGGAACGAAGTCTGTATGCTTAAAGAGAATACTTTGATAGACATAATTATTCTAAACATTCAAATATTTACTATATAATATACTACAAAATATCATTGATTCAGAACTATAATGAAAGGCTTTTTTTTTGGTTAATAATAAAGTCAGTTGTTCAGTCAAGAAGTCAATTATTGTATTTGGATGATCAGAAATTTTATGTCGTAGAACATCAAGCAATTCAATTACCACATTTAATACATTTTCACCATCACTCATTACTGTTTTCATTTAATCCAAATTCTTTTAAAATGCTTAACATATTATTTATCTTATTTGTTTTGCAAGGAAATTTATAATTATTAAATTTTGAAATCTTACAATTCTTAACAAATGCCACAATATTAAGTTTTAGAATAGCACGTTACCTTTTGATGCTTTCCACAATCCTTTAAGCCAGGCTGATGTTTTGTTGATCTTATCTACGAAGTTAAATACAAACAAAAAGATATTTACTTTACTACAAAATAAAATTACATATTTCATTTAAATACAAAAGAATTTGCATAAATGTATATCTAAATTAAACAGTGTTAGAATGAAGTTTCTGGAATTTGTATAACATTCAATTACATTAATTTAACTTTTATATCCTTTACTAACTGTAGGCAAGACATTTAAGATCAACTCAGTTAATCCTACCCATTCTTTTACATCAATATATGCATTAAATTTGAAACGTTGAAAATTAAAAACAATAATTTATTTTAAATAACTGCAATTAGTTTAATCACAAATCTCTAAACAATAAACAATGTTACTTACTCTTAAGCTGGAGGTAACTTCTTTTAAGAGGCACCCACTATGAGTGAAGCTACTCTAACTACGTCACGCTTTAAAGTGGCAACCCGTGCAAAAGCGTTGTTCTCTACGTCGTTCATTGGTCCACGTAGCTGCCATTCATCCGAAGTCCTGCCTTTCTTCCCCGATCTTTCAAAAATGGCGGCGAATTTAAACCAAATATCAAATTCGATAGCTGAAGCATTTTTTTCTGTTTTCATAAGCTTCTGAGAAGCTAAAAACACAGACGACGACCCCCCTTTTTTATATCAAACCACTGAGCTACTCTTACAATGTCAAAATTTTTGTTAGTTTGTCATTATAAGAAATCTTAGTCATATGAACAGTATTTGCAGTTTAAAGAATTCAAATCATAATGAAATACATCTCATTTTCATCATATTAATTTTACAGTAGCATATTCTTATACACATTGGAATGAAAGAAAAACAATGTTTAATTCACGGACCATAGTTAAAACAAACAAATCACAGCTATTTAGTTCTTGTATATTTTTCAAGTTTATTCTGTTTCTAGTTTATATTGTCGTTTTCAAGTTTATATTGTTGTTTTGTTTTGTTTTGGTTCCTTATCCTTTGTAGTACACAAAAACATTCATGTTTTTCAAAAGTCCATAGTAATCACACATGGTTTCCATCACTTGTTTCACTGACACATTGAATTTTTTTTCTTTTTGTTTCAAATTTTGGTATTAATGTAATTTTGTTTTTATCAATGCATGTCTCGCAGAAGTGCCCCGAACGGACAACGATGACTCGCTAACTAATTTAACAATCCCTTCTACTGCTTCAGTGTGACATGGAAAATTATTGAAGTCAATACGTTGACTCTCGTGATAGGTTCCTTTATAAACTGCTTTAGTTTTTCATCAGAAATGCCTCTTCATAGGAGATCCTGTTACTTTAACATCATTCCATTCAATCATATCAATAAAATCCTTGGCATCAAAGTTTATACGTTGAATTAAAAACTTTCCTTCATTTGCAGTCCTTGCTTTTAGAATCCTACGTAATCCAAGCTCTCTTACATAACTGCGATCATCTGATATCATACAAAGGAGGAATTTTCTGAAGCAGATTTTTGTCACTGGATAAGGTATAAAAGATGGCATAATAGCACTTTCAACGGCAACAACCAACACTTAAAAATTACTGTAACTGGATGTGATGGAACTGGCTTGAACACTGGATTGAATAATGGTGCGATTCCTTTATTGGAAAAGGAATTAAGAAGGCCACTGCAGTGGTTGATTTGTCTATTTCAAGTAAATGAACTGCCCCTACATCCTAATTAAAGGTCCAAATGAATTTGGAGGAGAAATACACTGCTGGCCACTGTAAATGCAACACCCTGAAGGAAACATGCAAATAACATGAAATTTACAGCATGCATTAGCGGAGGTGAGATATGCAAATGATTAGAATTTCAGCGCAGACGCACATCACGCGCGCCTGTGACGCCACTTCAAAGCGCTATTTAAGGCTTGGAGATTTCGACGATTTCAAGTTCGGCAATTGTGTTTTTCTTGTGGTTTTCTCTAAAAACGATCAATTATGCCTCGTCGAAAACAGCGATCATCTTTTGATCAAGTATCGAGTTCGACAGAGGAAGGATAGTGGCCTACCGAGATTGTGGATTATCTTTCAGGGAAATCGGTAGTCGTGTTGGACGAAACCAAACAACTGTAATGCGGATATGTGATCGTTGGATGCAGGAGGGTACGACGAACTGGCGTGTTCGATCGCATCCACCTCAGTGCACCACTTCACGTGATGACAGGCAAATTGTGCGCATGGCAGTGACGGATCGCTCAGTGACATATCGAACCATAGCACAGCACATGCAGTCTGTAACGCATCATCCAGTGTCTGTGCGTACCATTCGACGCCGTTTACAGCAGAGTGGTCTGTCCGCAAGACGTCCATTGCTTTGTCTACCCTTGACGCAGAAACACAGACATCTCCGCCGCCAATGGTGCGATGACAGAAGGATGTGGACGGCAGAATGGAATGAAATTGTCTTTACTGACGAGTCACGCTTCTGTCTGCAACACCACGATGGTCGCATTCGAGTCTGGAGACACCGTGAAGAGAGGATGCTGAACAGCTGCGTTATGCACCGCCACACTGGTCCTGCACCGGGTTTTATGGTATGGGGCGGTATTGGATATCACTCTCGCACACCTCTAGTACGCATTGCCGGTACTTTAAACAGCCAGCGCTACATCTCCGAGGTGTTGGAGCCAGTTGTCCTTCCTTACCTTCAGGGCTTGCCCACAGCCATATTTCAACAGGATAATGCGCGACCACACGTGGCACGCATTGTCCAACGGTTCTTTGTCAATCGCCAGATTGAATTGCTTCCCTGGCCGCCTCGCTCTCCGGATCTTTCGCCGATAGAAAACATGTGGTCCATGGTTGCTCTACGTTTGACCCAGATTCCATCCCCAGCTGCCACAGCAGATCAACTTTGGCAACGTGTGGAAGCTGCTTGGTCTGCTGTATCCCAAGAACTCATCCAAAGTCTCTTTGAATCAATGCCGAGGCGTGTGGCAGCGGTGATCTCCAACAATGGCGGCTACTCTGGCTACTGATTTTGGCAGGAACCACACTTCACAGAAGTCTATAAATTTAATCATTTGATACTTGGTCAACATGTTATCTACAAAATAAATTTTGTTGTGATATCTCTTGTCTTTCTTGGTGTTGCAATTTGGGTGGCCAGCAGTGTAGGTAAACTACTAGAAAACTGCTATGAACTACCAGTCATCGAATTTGCACCTATTGAAAATGACATTCCGTTACTAGAAATTAAGGAAGATTTACGTGTGGACCTAAAATATTTGTTAGAAATGAGTAATGCAATCTGTGTTGGGAGGTGTTCTTCTGATTTGTCCATGAGAAAACCAGGAAAACTTTGTCATTCAAGATGGAATAGATTAGCAAACAGAATACTTCCCTTGTATGCGGGAACAGAATATCCTGCAAAAAATCTCCGAATACTGACGGAGTACATTTTGAAAGTTTATGCAGCTGTTTGGTTTAACCTAAAGCTGAAAGCATCTTGTATCCATGGATCAAAGCACCTGTGGAAACTTGCAAGCTATTCACGTTACCTCCATCAGACTCTTAAAAATTTAATTCACCCAGTTATTCAAAGAAATGCATACTTTGCTGCTTCTGAAAATCTCCTCCTTTGTATGATATCAGATGATCGCAGTCACATAAGAGAGCTTGGATTAAGTCTGATTCTAAACACAAAGGCTAAAATTGAAGGGGACATCAGAAAGTTTTTAAACCAACATATAAATTTAGATACCAAGTATTATACTGACATGATTGAATGGAATGATGTTAAAGTAACAGGACTTCCTATGAAGAGCCATATTTCTGATGACAAACTAAAGCCGTTTATAAAGGAAGCAAAAGAATCTGATCACGAGAGTCAACGCATTGACTTCAATAATTTTCCATGTCACACACAAACAGAAAGAAAGGATTGTTAAATTCTATACCGAGTTGTCCGTTCGTGACACTTCTGCAAGAGATGCATTGATAAAAACAAAAATACAATCTCAAAAGAAAATGCCAAAATTTCAAACAAAAAAACAATTCAATGTGTCAGTGAAATAAGCAATGGAAACCATGTGTGATTACTATGGACTTTTGAAAAACATAAATGTTTTTTTCAAAATAACGTTTTGCTTTTAAAGACATTAATCACTATTAATATTTTTCTAAATAAGTGAGATTTGTTTATTTTAACTAATGCCCGTTAATTAAAAATTGTTTTTCTTTCATTCAATTGTGTATTATTAAGATATGCTACTGTAAAATTAATATGATGAAAATCGCGAAATTCTACAAAATCAGTTGTTCTGTAATGGCATTTAACAGTTAGAAATACTTAGAATTGTAAGTTTCCTGTAAAAATATCGTATTTTGAATATTTTATTTACAATATATATATGTATATATATATATTATTTTAATATACTATAAAAGAAATAAAAAAATACAAATTTTATCACTTTTTCATAAAAATATCCATTTTGAAGCACTTTGCGGTACTTGAAAAGATTTTAGTAGAACAATAAAATTTTATTTTATATTCTTTATTCTAATCCCAAGAGGCAACTTTTGAAAACTATAGCATATTTAAATTTAAAAAAAAGTTTTTTCGTTCCACCCTAGCAAACATGCACGAAGATTATCTTGAAACCGCCAACATGCTCTGGTTTGTTATCGGTAATTCACACATTTTTCTTGAGTGGTTCGTAGCATGGGTGGTAGCGCTCTGGGTTTGTAACCTAGCGGTGGCGGGATCGAGTCCCGCGGCTGGCATTTTTTTCCTCTCTTTCCCCTGCTTCAAGGCTGGCAAGCTGAAGTTCTTAGATTATTTCCTTCATGTTAATTAAAAAAATATATGTAATTAACATGTAGATGTTAGTCGACGGCAAAAAAAATTTTAAATGTCGTAAAAAAATATTAATACATAGGCTATTTATGGCAATATAACCTATAAGAAAAAATATTTTGTTTACAAATGTTAACATTTTTAAACTCTCTTGCAAACTCTCTCTGACTGCAGAAATTCCAGGAACATGCTATCTCTTTTCTATATCTTTTACTAACAATTCTTGCTACCAATGGTGTTAGACGAGCTCCACAAAATAAGAACTATTTTCAGTATAAAATTTGTATTTTTTTATTTCTTTTATAGTATATTAAAATAATATATATATATACATATATATATTGTAAATAAAATATTCAAAATACGATATAAGTAGAGGGCATAAATATGGAACCTCTCCCCACATTGGAGATCTACGTCTATATCCGTTTCAAAATCAAAATCATACCCGTCTGAAATATGTGCTTGAAAATTAACAACTGCAAATATATTTTGGTAGCTGAGGCACTTTCTTATACATTTTAGGTATAATTATAATTTGGTTACATGCACTAAATAGCATTTTATTTTTGCAGTGCAGGTAAAAACAAAAAGAGAAGAGTTTGATTAAGAAAAAATATCTTTAATATTTACTAGGAAATTCATTGTGGAAGTTGCTACGTAAATGTGTGACATCCACCGCTAAAAATAAATGAGTAGTAAAATAAGATAGACACCACTAATTCCTCTCTTTTAAATAAAGAGTGGTGCAACAAGGCTCCATTTTTAAGTAGATATTTTTAAAATTTCTCCAGTAATAGATAAAAAATTAACAATGAAACTACTTTTTGATTACCTTACACTTCTCACATAATATAATCTTTACATACCAAGAATGTTATGTGAATTTTCCTCGTAAAAGAGGTTACACAGAAATAAGAGCTATTTCTCTGAAAACTATCTTTTGTTTAATCATCACCTTCCCTTTCAAATCCATAATTCTGATACAGATTTCTGCTACTTATGGCTACGAATCGGACAGCCGATTAAGGTACGATGGAGCCATGTCGGTATCGGCGCGGTTCATATCAACCCATCACAGGCCCTGAAACACGTAAACAGCAAAGCGTTCCCCTTCGAAGGTTCGTAAACAACCCGCGAACGGCCCAGAAAATTTCTCCCGTACTTGTCGTTCTACCGGCGCTTCCAGCACTGGCCCGATAAGCTGCCGTCAGTCCTGTGTTTGTTGGGTATATATATATATATATATATATATATATATATATATATATATATATATATATATATATATACATATATATATATATATATATATATACATATATATATATACATACATATATATATATATACATACATATATATATACATACATATATATATATACATACATATATATATATATATATATATATATATATATATATGTATATATATATATATATATATATATATATATATATATATATATATATATATATATATGTAATAATTTTAACGGAATCACGATGGAAAACGGGCCGGTTGAAATGACAGATCTTACATCACATGTCATCGTTGTAGTCGTAGCTGTTTTCAAACACGAGTGGATGGCGAATGGCATAGGAAGAAAATCCAGGTGAATACAGACATCTAAGTTGATGGAACAGTCTCTTTAGTTTCACAGTATTTTGATGATTAGATATACTTCATTATCTAAACACTACATACTTAGTTCAGAATTAACATGCGTGAAAAATATCGTTAGGGGGCCGTTTATCGGGATGAATCCCGGCGGCGCTACTCCGCGACGTATTTGACGGAGAGCTTAAACTTATGTCATGTTAGTGTCATGGTTCGAACACAAAGAGTACAGAAAAGGACACCAAAATCTCCCAGGTAGAGGTGCACTGACTTTTTAATTGGCCAGAAGCGGACACATGACCCTAGCGCGTTATATTGCATGATGCTCTCGCCAGACTTCTAGAACTTATATAACGATTATATAAGGTTTGGCCGCACGTGTCTTAGGGGAAAAACTACTAGATTACTTCGGGTTGGATTTAGGACCAAATGAAGAAAGAGGGACGGTGTTCTATTACGTTAGGATGAAGGATTTGGAAAGGGCGTGTTAAATAATGAAAAGGGTTTGAAATTTATTTCATATACATATATGTTACCTAGATTTTCGTATTTATATTACATATTTCATATCAATTATATCATGAAAACAAATGCTCTCCGGTACGAGGAATGCAAACGTTTCACAATTTACGGTCTTACAGAATTATTCCTGAATTATAACATTTATAATGATTTCCTCATTTTATTTTGTTTTTATATATATATTATATATATGCTATATATATATGTATACTGGCATTATTGCCCGGCGACGCCCGGGTAGATATATAGATATAAAATTTTTGATGCCTTCCATCAAAAAATTACTGGACTGCACCCTCCGCTCTTCATGTTCATCTGGGTAGACAGATTGCACTTAGCGCGTTTCTACTGAAATGATATACAAGCAATAAGAAAGAAAGAAACTTTGAGCCTGCGGACCTTCGTCTGATTATACGTCTGATTTTATTGAGAATTAATAACACAGTGTTGCGTGATTCCCACGTTTGGATTGTATAAGTTTACTGTTTAATTATATTTGTTAGATACTGTTTAATTAGATTTAATTAGATTTGTTTGATCCACTGATTAATTAGGCCAAAAACCGTAGAAAAAGCAAATTGTAAATCGGTTCAAGCGATGAGAAAAACTGCAAATAACAAAGGACACAAAGCAGAGCCGGGAAAGTTTTGTTAAAACAAACTAATTTGAACTGCATTCTTAAAAAACTCCCATCTCAGTTAGTCTAGTGGTTAAATTTTATCTTTTGCCGTATTTTAATATATCTTTTGTCAATTTATTTCGTTGTTATGCACGTAACGCAAAATTAATTTAAAGTACCACAAAAAGAAAAGAAACCACGTGATCATCATTTCATAAATTAAACTCTAAAAATTAATATTTAAAAATTCAACACAAATCAGAAAAGGGAGGTAAAGATTCGAAAAAGATTTCGTTTTAAAGGAATTTTTATGATTTTTCTCGTGATATAAATTTTATAACCTTCTGATTATCATTTTAAATGCAAACTTAAAAAAATTAGAAAAACAGCTTAAAAATTTAATTTTAAAAATCGAAGAAGAAAAAATCTGTCTCAGTTCTCCCCTCCACTATAGACTCCACTATAGACTACACTATAGAAGAATCGCCATGCAAAATTTCAGCTCTTTATGTCCAACGGTTTGGACTGTGCGTTATCTGTCAGTCAGTCAGTTACTTAGGCAAGGCCAAAGGTTATTACCATGAAGCTCCCCCCCCCGCGCGAGTGATAGGTTCAGATTTCAGTGATAACATGTTGTGGGGAACGGTCTGTATCCATAGGGGGTACTCGCACCTCTTAGGGGCACAAAAAATCATTAAAAAATTAATTAAAAAAATTTAATTGAGCCCCAAACTTCGTTTTTGCTGGTTTAAGTTTCTCGGGTCCTAAACATTAACTGTGCCGAATCTGGTCCCGGTGGGTGAAACAGTCTATGATTCTATAGCGGACAAACAAAAAGACAAGGTCTTTTATATATATATATATATATATATATATACCGGGTGGCCATATTTAAACTGACAGTGCTCACAGTGTTCTGTAGCGCGATCTATTTCCGAGAATGACGCCACATTTTGTAGAAAGATTAAACAAGACGGGGGACGAAGGATTCCGCGAAAAAATAAATTAGTTCCAAAAGTCACCGCTAGGGGAATATTTGGCGCTGTGTAATAGAAAATAGAGTGTTAACAAATGCCAATTAATACTCTGGTCCTCTGTCGTCAATCGCCGTGGCAACTGCTTCGATTGTATCCTGTGGTACAGGTTTTCGTCCTCTGACTGACTGAACCTTCAAAGAACCTGTTTTCTCAAACGTCGCAACCATTGCTTTTAGCCCATTAACTGACACAGGACCGTTACTTTTACGCATTTTTTGTGCGTTCTAGAAGCACGAAGAGTTGCTGACGCGTTGCACTGGTTGAGGTAAAATAATTTGACCAGTAACGCACGCTCGACTAAAGAAGGAGACATTGCACATAAACTTTCAATCCGATTGATTCGAAACGTAACACATTGCCTTTTAAAACCCAAGCAGCTGGCACTGTGCCAATGGATGTAACGTGAAATTTGAATAAAGAACTTCTTCTTCTGCTCAGCGTACGTGATATTGCAGATCACGAGACTTTATCGGTGTTTATGTAGATTTTACGCTTTTTTAAAAGTGTTGCCATATTGCACTTGAACTAAATAAGAAAATGTGCATAATAAAAGGCAATTTTATTCCGTATTAATTTGCATTTGTTAACACTCTATTTTCTATTACACAGCGCCAAATATTCCCCTAGCGGTGACTTTTGGAACTAATTTATTTTTTCGCGGAATCCTTCGTCCCCCGTCTTGTTTAATCTTCCTACAAAATGTGGCGTCGTTCTCGCAAATAGATCGCGCTACAGAACACTGTGAACACTGTCAGTTTAATTATGGCCACCCGGTATATATATATATATATATATATATATATATATATATATATATATATATAAGTGCTACCCAAAAATGCATTATTGTTATTTCTTTATACATAAAATGTCTTTCTAATAGATTTATTAATTATCTAATACAGTAAATAGAACATATTTTATCTGAATTATACTTCCAAAAACAAATGTGTGTTACCAAAATGAAGTAGGGCTTATAAATAGTACTGTAGGTGTTGCATCAGAAATAATTTCGTATATCTTTTAATATGAATGTATTTTTATGCTACTATTTAGTTCATAAAAATAAGTAATGTGTTAAATATATATTAAACAAATTTTGAGTCATAAATTAGGAACGGGAAGGAGAAATCAAGCATAACAGTGGTCTTCAAAAATATCATACTGTAAAATTAATGATACCCGTACAAACACAAATTTCTGTATTTCTTGAAACTTATTACTCTCAGAAATGGCCATTGTGGAGAGAAATTTTTATTAAAAACAAATTATGGGGAACAAGGCCAGGAAATCAAATCTGATAAAGTAAAAAATGATAATATTTGACTTACAAAAAGTATGGAAAAGCTATCGAATAATCCAATCAGATGATTTTGCAAATATTGCAAATTATTTTCTTTCTAAAATAACATTTATATCATATTAACTTTCTTTTAACCTCAATACAGCATGAAGACTTTTGTGAGAATATTTTTCCTCGTTAAAAATTAAAAATTCAGTATTTTTCTTTCTATTTTAAAATTACGTCTAGTTTTAAAAGAAAACGTTCACGCAAACTTCAAAATTGGATGCATTTGTAATATCAATTAAATTTAGTTATGCTCGATGGTAAAAAATTTCGCAATTCAATGGTTCAGGAACATTGATTTACCTAATACTAGAACAGAATAATTACTTAACATAGGAACTAATGCGTCATACGAATATTATACTATTTTTGAGTTTCTGTGTCAAAGACTAGGAACGTGAACGCGATTTTAAACATGTATCTGTTGTGTTTAAATTCCTACTATGTTTAAGTACCTGTTTCACCTGTTATGTTATGAATGTACCTGTAAATGATTCAAATATATCTTTTTGCCAGTGAAAGTTTATAAGTTTAATAATATGTTTGTTCTTTTTTAATACATTTATACAGGTAGAAAAGACCATTTTGCAATTTTCTTTAGCTATAGCTTAAAAGGACTCATTTTAATTATATGCCATTGAGAGTTCCTTGAAATTTATTCTCATTATTTAATATTCTAAGTTATTAAAATAAAATGAGCTAAAAAAATTAATTCCTGTTTCATTTAAAAAGTTAGAAGAAATGTTTTAATCCTTTCAAGCATCTCATCTTACATTACTCAGCAGTAATATTTAGATCATATAAATGAATTTTCGTTTCAGGTTTATGAAATGCAGCTGTCTAATTATACGTGAAAGAGATTTTGATCATCAAACACTGCTTATTACGTGTTACAACAACGATATTTCGCCATCAATTTTAATGCCATAAAATTCGACCATGACATTCCAAAGACGAACAACTTAGCCTGAAAAATAAGTTCTCATTCTATTAAAGGCTTGCAGTGATTAATTTTCATGACGGCCTTAATTCTGCTGCCTGAGAAAATGGAATATTTAAATTTTTAATTTATATTCCTTTCCAACTACATTGCTTATGCATCAAAACGGTTTCTAGTTAATTGGAATAACTTCTTCGTAAATAATAAATACCCACTGCATTGTTGCAGAGAGAGAGAGAGCGGTCTGTAGGAAATTTCCCGTGTGCTGAGTTTTTGCAAGGATCCCCTGCCTTTGTTTTAATGCCAGACGAAAATATCGTTACGGAAAACTTTAATTAAGACTTATAGGTTTGGACTTGATTAAGAAACGGTGAAATGAGATATTGATATTAAAGACTCGGTGTTTAAATGTCCTGCGAAATGAGATGAGATGCCTCTGCAACAGAGGTTTTTGATTATTTATCATCTCTCAGCATTAAATTTTATTCATTTTGAACATGATTGCTCTCTGATAATTATTTTTCCGGTAATAAATTAGGAAACGTTAGTTCGTGATTATTTAAGTAAAATAACTAAGAGATTTTTTTCTACCTAAATTTCGAAAATCTCCTTTATAATTAATGAGTGCTTTTAGTTACCTTTCAGAATCCATGAATATATGCAAAGAAACAACTGTCTTAAATGCAATTATGGTGAAAGTTTAGGGATATATATATATAAAGTATGAAAAGTAATTTGAAATTATATGTGCACACAAAGTGACCAATGCGGTGACCGAACAGTTGGTGTTTTAAAACAGTCACAATTGACTATTTATATATATACAGAGGCTGTTCACACATTTTTTAGACGATGTATATTGTATTCCCGAAACTAAATTACATAAAATTCTTGTGTTTTAAATGTTCTATTTGACATCCCTTATTCTGAACTATCTTTTGACACCGCAATTTCCAGGATAATAATGCCTTTTGAAGTGTCAGAAGAGGTATTCTATCCCATTCCTCCTGAACAGCTTTCCAGAGTCCTGTAAGGGTTTTGGGACGACGTTTGGATAATGCAGATTTTAAAAGTCCGAAAGCACAAAAATCCATAGGTAATACATCGGGAGATTTAGTAGGGATATCAGTGAAGGGTATGGCCTTGATACCAGTTTTTTGTTCCATTTCTTTTAGGAAATTTACGGTGGATTTTGATGTGTGACTGCTAGCTTTGTCCTGATGGAGTCTCACAGATTGATGGCACTGTGGGTAAAGCGATGGTATTTCATTCAGAAAAATTGGCGATAAAATATGTTCCTTATATTATTTGGAGTTAATCTTGACACTTTTTTCCACTCTCTTTATTTTTAACTTGCCATTATAAGAAAAACCAGCAACAATCATGAATCCCTTAGAAAAACTTTCTTTCGATTCTTTGAACCATGTACTTAAATTTTTTTCTCCTCTTTTATGATAATAAATGGCTATTTTTTTGTTGCAATCATTTAAATACACCCATGATTCATCTATTGTGACAATTGTTTTCAATTTTTCTTTGGATTAAGTGTTTCTCATATAGAATTCTGCAGCGTGTCCTGCGTTCAGCGATATGATTTGGAAGAAGACGTTGCACATTGCGTTTTTTCGCTTTCTTAAGATTTAAATCAACGTTTATCATTTTGTTTACAGTGGACACCGAGCATTTTAATGATTTTGCAACTGTCCTTTGACTAGGGGGATTTTCTTTTAACATTAAACAACGTACCTTTGCAATAGTCGAAGATGTCCGTTTTTTCCTTGGATACTTGTTTGGAATTTTTGTCCCACTTGAGGCTCCAATTTGACGTTTTTTTCCTTTCTTGTTGACGTTATTACCTATCGACGCTTTGGATATCACAAAACCATGACTCTCACATCGTTTTTGGATAACGGAGTATGCATATTTCTCTTCGGAAAGAGCATAAATGTAGCCTTCGAACCACTGCTTTGTTAAAAACGCCATTTTGAATAAAAACAAAACTTTCAAGCCGCAGACGATAATTTTGACTTTTAAAATCATAGTACAATTGCAATTATTTCTTTTGCAGCAAACGATTTTTTATTACCGCTCACCAACATCGTCTAAAAAATGTGCGAACAGCCTCTGTATATAGGGTACGTATGCCTGATATGAGACTTTGCCTAATATGAGACCTAAGCTTATAGGACGTATAAAGTGCTGCCGCCTGGCGACTGGAGCGTAAAATAGTAGTCTATACCATCATTCGTAATCGGTGAGTCAGTCGAGTGTTTGCAAGCGCACACAAAGGTGCAGTATTTTTTTTTCCTGAATGTGTACTCGTCGACTTTTTTGCATTACCATTTTCATTGGCTGTTCAAAACTTTTATTATTGGATAGGTAGCTATAAATGTGGAGTGTAAACACGCCTGCTTATTTTTAAGCTAACGTCAATCCTAACCTAAAAAAACGTTGGCGTCTTCAGCAACATGGTCGTGCCCAATATGACACCCTAAATCATGCCTAATATGAGATAGGGTCTCATATTAGGCATTTTAGTTTTCACTCTCACAGCCTTGTTTCCTCTGTAGCTGCAGATGCAATGACGCTGAGGCTAAATCCACAACCATATAGCAGTAGTGACAATGTGAAAGGTATTGATCAAACAACAAGTTAAAACCAGTTCTTTGTGACTCCTGAAAAAATAAATTCGTTGCCTACGTTACCTGAGAAAATCACCTAGAAACCAAGTAGGGCCCGTAAAGCCGATATTATCACATCATCGCCCTATAAAAATAAATTTATTGATAGCATTAATAAAAGAACTGCAGCATATTAAAAAAAACTTTGTTTCCTACAAAAAAAGGAATAGACCTATTAGGTAACAAATCAAAGGATAAACAAGGAGAAGAAGATTAAGAAAAAAAAGAAAATTATAAGGAAAAAATAAAGGGAAAAGGCAAAGGCAAAGGCAAAGGGGGTCCCTTCAGGAAGGGGATAAATTAATGATGGATGAAAATACAACACTATTTAAAAAACAGAGAATGCATAAGCCTAATTATAGCTATGATCATCTCAGCCCATTTGAAGATGATGAAAAACTTTCTCTCCAGGACAGCAGTGATGATAGCATTGATGAAAACGACGCTGGATACCTTTTTGTGGTTGTTTATTTTCAGAAGACAAACGGGGAGAGCAGTGGCGTCATTGTAGAAGGTGTTTCAGGTGGTCCCCTGAAGATTGTGAAGCTGATGAACTTTTTATTTGTAAACAATGTGAAAAGTTTGAATCTAAATCAAAAACTTAACAAAACCTGTAGTGCAAACCAAATAATTTGTTTAGAATGTAACTTTTCTTTTTCACCTATTGGTTTATATTGGAAACTGTTATCTAATTACTGTGTACAGTTTTGTTTTTACGAACTTTTCCGTAATTCTAATTCGTATGTAGAGTTGTAGAATGGGGGTCTCATAGTAGGACTACTTTTTTCAGACCCCGAAAATGGGACACTTGTGTTTATGATTTCACACAAGAAAATTGTAAGGTTCTGTTCAAATTTCTGTCATTTTTATATGTAGTAAAATATATGTGATAAAAGGATATCAAGTTGGTACTAAAATCCTCACTTACCTTCCTAGTTATTTATGAAAATAAAAAGGGGTCTCATATTCGGCATACTTACCATATATATATATATATATATATAGATATATATATATATCTGTGTTTGTGTATGTAAGTAAACATACAGATAGGTATTAAAATGCAGTTATGATATTAAGAATTTAAAGTTACAGTTAATGATTATTTTTCGTTACCTTCCGGAATCCATGATACTATGCACAGAGGCAACTGTCTTAATTGTAAATTGTGTTTCTAGGGATGCATACATAAAGTATGAAAAGTATTTTGAAATTATATGTGCACACAAAGTGACCAGTGCTGTAAGCAAACATTGGGCGTTTTAAAACTGACAGATTTGACTCTTTAAACACATCCATATATATATATATATATATATATTGTTTTGAGCAGTATATATATATATATATATATATATATATATATATATATATATATATATATACTGCTCAAAACAATTAGGGGAGCACATGGTTTTGACGAAATTACGCAAATACTTAAACCGATAAGTAACATAAAATAAATCATCCATAATTTAAAGCCTAGCAAGAAACAGAAGAATAAAACTTCATATGCAAATCAAAGTTCATGACGTCAAAAACCAGAAAAGAACATAAGGGCGGAAATCGGGATGTTGCAGAAATGTCTGTTTCACTCCCTTAACTGTGAAATTCGATTGCTCAGTTATTCTTTTTGAGAAAAGGTGACTTGAAAATGTCTCAACAACGTGATTTACAGGAATCCATGGCATGGCGTATTATAGGCAGACTTGAATCCGGACAAACACAACGTAGTGTCGCGTACGCTGTTGGAATCGCCAGAAATGTCGTTGGAAGGCTGTGGAATCGATTCCAAGAAACAGGGAATGTTAGACGTCGACCAGGGCAAGGTCGGCCACACGCCACTACAGCAACTGATGACCGGTATATACTGCTAACAGCTCGTAGAAACAGAACAGACAATGATACTCAGCTGCAAAGACAGTTGCTCTTGGCAACAGAACGAAGGGTGTCCAGCCAAACAGTACGTAATAGGATTCATCAGGGAGGTCTCTATGCATGTAGGCCAATGGTCTGCATTCCGTTGACCTCACGCCACCGTGCGGCCCGAAGAAGATGGGCTGCTGAACATCGAGATTGGGAGCAACATTATTGGAGCCAAGTGCTGTTTACAGAAGAGTTCCGATTCAGTCTGGAGTGTGACACCCGACGTGTTTTGGTATGGAGGGAAAGGGGCACTCGAAATAACCCCACATTCGTTCGTGAAAGGTCACAATACAGACGAGCTGGTTTTAACGTATGGGGTGGAATCAGCATAGGTGGACATACGGACCTGCATATCATTCGGAATGGTACTTTGACGGCCCGAAGTTATGCAGACGAGATACGGAGACCTCATGTCATACCTTACGCTGCAGCCATTGGAGATTTCTTTGTTTTCCAGCATGATAATGCCAGATCGCATACAGCTCGTCTTGTGGAGAACATGCTTGAAGCTGAAACAATACAGCGTATGGAATGGCCAGCGTGCTCTCCTGACCTGATTCCAATCGAGCATGTTTGGGACATGCTCGGACGACGCATTGCTGCGAGACCAAGGCTTCCTTTTACTCTCTGAAACATGGAGATTGCACTTCTTGAGGATTGGAACAGTATTCCCCAAAGTCTTATCGATAACATCATCGCATCCATGGAAAACAGGTGTGCAGCAGTCTTAGCTGTTCGAGGAGACCACGCGCCATATTAAAAACCTTGCATCATTTCTAAACAATACTTCTTTTTATCGTTTACATGTAACCAAATTGTTGACCTAAATCATCTTTTCATGATTTTTCTATATTTTCAAAGAATTGAAGTTTAATTACAAATTTTTTTACGTCTTTTTTTCTGTATTGCGCATTGATATTCGTGTACTATCCATTTTATGCCAATACGTGGCTGTCTCGCACGGTTTTCTAAACTTCTTTGCTTGCTCCCCTAATTTTTTTAGCAGTGTATATATATATATATATGTAAACATACAGATAGGTATTAAAATGCAACATTACTGAAATTTGTGAAACAATGTCAGTACTTAAAATTATGATCATTGAGTGTTCCTTCAGCCTGACAATGAACTAGTAAATAGTTCTAAACATGTAGCCATTCTTTTTAATTTACGGTGGTATTGTAGAAGTGTAGATTCAGGTTATATTTTTATAATAAGAGTGCACAATTTTTTTTGATTTTTACACATCTGATATCATTTTAAGATGGATATGTTTAAATCTGAATAGTCAAAGGAAACATTGTACCATGCAACTACTTGACGACATATTAATACTGTTAAAATATATCAGCAGTAATTTTTAAGCAAGATTTGTCTGTTTCCCAACCCACGCGTAACCTTATAGTTTTCTAAGTGTATCTAAACAGACTTACATTTATAGATAAAATATTACTCAATAGCACTATAAACTCAATAGCACTCTTATGTTTTATTGTCCGAAGTAGCACTTGTAAAATTTACATGCAATGAAATCTAGATAAAAAACGCTATTTTGTAATTGCTTATTACTGATATAGTCTCAAATTTTATGAACGATTTGAGGGATTGAATCAACTCTAAATGAAATAAAATCTGATGCCGATCTTCCTGCTGTAGTTATTTCTTTTACTTGAAAATATTTATTTTTCTTCAGAGCATGCTAGAAGAATTATAACAACATTCGTTTACTTGTCGCGTACTGTTAATTTAAGATGTCACCACTAATTTGCCCGCTCTCTATCAGATGTTTCTAACAAACGGTCTTTAAGTTGTTAATTCCTTATTAGTAATTCAATAATTTTCATATTGTTTTATTGTTTTTACTTACTAATTTCTTGAAAGGAAATTTTACTTTACCTGCTTCCTTAGCCCATTAAATTTTGTCTGTAAAATTTCAAGCAAAAATAAAATTTGATTATTCAATCGTTAGTTCTAAGCTAAATGTTTGAATGTGTTACGAGAAGCTTAGAAAATATTAGGTATTTACAAAAATGAATGACGATACCGCAAGGTAAACTTTCAGTGATCTAGATATTAAGAGAGTGTTGTAATTATTCATGTTATTTGAAATTTTGCTAGGCTTATTTGGGTAATGTCGCCATAGCTCGAAATCGTTGTATTTACGTGTATCTGAGAATGATAACAACTATGTATGACATCATTTTTATAGCCTAACTAATTAACAAAATACATTTTTTTGGAAAGGTAGAGCCTTTTATAAGTTTCTAATTAACAATTAAAAATAATATCTTCAAAGGAATATTGCAATAAGTCATCAAATAAGCTCTGCCGGAACTTTTATTTGCTATTTGTATATTCAAGGCAGGAAGATATGTTATGTTCATCACAGATACCTTTATGATAGTTATTAAAATGTATTGAACCTATTTAAAATTTGTATAGGATGTATCTTTCAAATAATTGAGCTTTTTATATTCACTGCAGTACATGTTACACATGTATACTTTACAAAAGAAACTTTAAACAAAATATTATTAGGTAGTTGCTTTGAGTAATGCTCAATAAGAATTAATCCTAAGCAATGAGAAAACGTGCAAGTCTAGTTAGATAACGAATAGAAAATACTGAAAGTTTGCAGACGTATTTCTTGTTTACCAAATAGTTTTATTTTTCATTTCAAATAATAACTCAAGTTTATCTTTTCACATCTCGTAGTTCAGGCCAAATATGCATTTAAGCAAATTTTATTTTACAGTACAATTAAAATAATTAATGTAATCATTCGAAACTTTTTGCTCTCTAGCAGAATATATATTGTGAGAATGATCCTCGACAGTCTTTTATGCATATTTATTTATTTATTTTATTTATAATTCGCATTTAAAAATTTAAATGCGTTGACACTTGTCATGAGACATTTGCATAATGCCGTAAAATCTTTATTATAATACGCATGCTTGATTTTGCGCGAAATTTGCAGAAAAAATTAAAATTCGACTATAATACGCACCCATAACTTTTCAATATTCTATTTAAAAATTACACAAATATTTATTAACATAAAGAAAATTTGTAATAAAAATAAACAAAAACGTCAAATTCGGTAGAATAAAACTGAAATTTTTAATTCAAAACAAAAAATACTGTGAAATTATCAGTCTTAATCACTGTCACTAGAATACAGCTCATCTATTGTTTGTCGTTTATTCAATGTTTAAAGCTACTTTTTTTTTACACGAGTATGATACGCACCCTCATTTTTGCTGACTAAAATGTGAAAAAACGTGCGTATTATACTCAAAATTTATGTTATACCATGGAAATTGTTAACTATTTCTTATCTGGGAGCCCATAAAGGTAAGTCAACATTATCCCTTGGTACCACCTCAATATTGAACGAATACCCAGGGACGAAATCTTAAGGGTTCATACCTTCCGCCATCCCTCTGACCATATTGAAGGACTTTCCAGTATACGAATTTAACGTGCCCATATCTCGCCCTAGACACGAACGCATTTATTGGAGCACTTCAGGATTCGAACTGGGAACCCTCCGTCCAAGGCCAAGGGGCTTTTTCTAAACTGCCTCAAGCCTCGCCTTTCATAGCTAAAGAACCAAATTTTAATGATACAAAAATGTGATCAATTTCAGCTTAAACAATTTAATTTGGAACAATTTATTTTTTTGAAAACTGAACAACCTTTTTTCTTCTTTTCTTAGAGCAGTTGACATATGTAAAAAATATAGTATAGTGTAATTTAAAAATCTTGAATGTTATTAGCACTTGATTATAGACGTTTTAAATATGTGTATGCAGTGCAGTTAAGATGTTACATATATTTTTAGGCTTAACTTATGTAAAGATTATTATTAGAGCTGTGTACATCTGAAACTAGCATGTGTCTTAAAGGCGTATTTCTATGTTTGCCTCATTTCTCTATTCCTACGTCTTTATTTCAGTTTACATAATACTTTAATGGAGTTATCCGTTTTGTTTACATCCAACCAAATGCTTTGCGCAGACTGCTACCGTAATATATAACATCTGTAGGAATTAAGCTTGCTCATAGCTCCTCAAACATGAAGCAGTATCATAAAGTTGATATTACTCGTATTTTTCTTTGAAAGGTTTAAAAATGAATGAATTTTTCCTAACATTGTATAAGTTTGTTTTCTCATAGCAAGTCTAGGGTAACTACCAGTATAAAATAATCTTACAAACGTAATTTCCCCACAGCTGTACAAAGTTAAGAATTTCTCCCATCGAAATCCATAAAACTGTACATAAATACAGTTTCTGCTTAAATTTAATGCGAAATGATGATATGTATATGTAGTTGTCTCAGATGGTAAAAATTATAAAAAATGTTTACATGTTTATGAAATGTACTACAAACAGGATAAAAAGTACGCATGATTGAATCTCTTGTCTGAAGTACATGATTTTGTAAGAGCCTTTAATCATCTACGAAATCACTGCGCATTCATGATTTTGACAAATAAGCTACTTTAAAGCCTTTAGAAAACAAAAAAACATAAGATTTCTTTTGTCAAAGTTATCATTCTTATTGTTATCTCGGTCTCTAAAGCAATAGCACTATAAAGTGGTATTTTGGTATAGATACATTATAGGTCTTTTAATAGAGAAAACTAAGATTTCCCTGTCATACGCACGTAAGTGGTCTACGTAGAAGATAAACATATCTGGCACATTTTTCCAATATGAAGGCCTTATTTGAATAGTTGTCCAACTCTAATCTTGTTTATTTTGAGATACAGAGCCTTAAAGTCTAATGAGTGCTGAGAAATGAAGCCTGATTTGTAATGCCCTCTGTTGGCAGCAGAAATAAGCTGGAGGTGTATCAGTTTAAAAATAAGATGGTGTATCAGTTTAAAAATAATGACTGGTATGGACATGAAAGTGAGGCTAACTCCATTTTTTTAAAAAGGGGAGTTGAACCACTGTTCATATAAGGCCTTCCTATATGGGTAACTTGGATTATTTAGAGTTGCAAATGACTTTTACTCACTATTCAATACTGATCAGATTTGATATTTTTATATCCATATGACATAATTACACCGATATGCAATACTTTTTATCAAAGACTTATATATAACATAATTAGCAATAACATATCTTGTAGCTAGGATATAATAAGAGGAGAAAAATTTTACGCATCATAGTAATTTTTTCCTGTTACCACTCTAAAATAATCCTAGTCTTATAGTAGCATGTTTTACTATTATCGTATACTGAAAAAATAATTAAAAAGTTATAGAGAATAGCTCACTTCTACCAAGACTTGGGTGTATATAATTTGAAGTGGCACTCTAAATGAATTTGATACAAACACAGTTTATACATGAAACAATGTTTATTGAATTCGTTGCACATATAGAATTTGCTTTTACAGCAATAAGCATACGTACTACTTGTACGGAATATATATATTAGCATTCAATAAAAATACATTGCAATACTCACAAACCAGCAGAGAGTCAAACCAGCAGTTCTGCCACGTAAACCTTGGCCCCCCTAAGCACAGGATAGTACTGGAGCTGCATACCCTCGTAGCTCCCTCTCGCTTATCTATCAACTTTAACAACCTTTTCTTCAACCTCTTTCAAACTCTGTATTAATCAAGTTGCATGGTATTTATACCAAGCGCGTATGCCGAAATTAGCATATCTCAAGCACTTTCTTTAATTCATTCACTCAAAAGTTCGATTCTTGTGAATCGAATCTTATGGATACCTTACAAAGTGCTTAATTTACGTGCGAAAATGGAAACCATGTTAGTGCACAGTGGAATTGAAAATACATACGTGTTTGAGTTTCAAATGATTACTCTGAATAACCAACACTAATTTTAAGTCGAACAATGAAAAGAGAATATTTTCCCTTGATTATCATAATTAAATCTTATGAATTTCTTGCTAATTATAAAATAATAAGGTTGCGATATATATTAAGATTTTTGAGTATATTACATGCGGTGAGTGAAATGCTGTTATGTTTTAAATGCCGTTCCCTTTCAAAATTGCGCTTTTCTGTAAAGCAAGATTACAAAAAAGGAAGAAACAACTGTTGCAATACTCTCCCCAAAAATAGCTGCTGAATATGATCTGTTTTTCAGTCATATATTTACAAATTGACGTAATTCAAATCTCGTAACAAACCATTTACATAACACTTTTGATCGAATTACACATTTGCATTTTAATTTGTCTTCGTAGAGTATCAAGTTGAATTCAAACATATGTGAGATAAATGGGTCATGTATTGGTTATTATACAGACGAAATAATTACATAATAAATGCAGAAAAATAAGGAAATTCTGATAAAAGAAAATAGAACTGAAAATGATGTGTTTCATGAACTGTTGAATTTTTTTTTTAAACTAGAAGAAATATAATTTTAAAAGTTGGGAGTTGTTTCTCTTGTCTTCTCAAAGTACGCTGAAATTAGATCCTATCTTAGAAAATAACCCATATTTTACCTATCCTTAAACCAAGCAGATAGAATGATTTACGGTAATAACACAATTTTTAAAATGTTTGACGTTACAACACCTATATAAAACCATTCATTAAATATGGATGCGAAGTACTGCTCTCTATACCAAAAACTAAGATGGATATCCTGGAGAGAGCACAAAATAAAGCTCTCCGAATCATTACAGGAGCAGTCAAAACAACTCCGATCTTGGCCATGCAGAAATATACCAACAATCTCCCTATCACCACGGAAATCAAGAGACAATCTTTGGGAACATTCATTAGATTAAGAGCTTCACAAAAGGCTAATTGGATTAATGATGGAGGTACGGGCATATTAAAAACACAGGTGTCTCCAATTGAGAGTTGTCTAAAATTATTGGATGAATTTGATGTTACAGAATTGACGGTTTTGAATACAAACTTGGTAAACCCCCTAGACTTTATGGACATTGAAAATCATCTGGAAATAGATAACTCGGGCAAGAAAGGAATTCTGGAACCAATTTTAAGAACCACCTCATTGTGTGTATTAGATGAAAAATACCCTGAGTCTGAATGGACAAGAATTTACACAGATGGTTCCAGGCTTCAGGATAAGACTGGTGCCGGGGTATATAGCAAACAATTTTCTCATTCTGCTTCTGGTGGAGGGGACATATCTAGCTTTGATGCTGAAATCCAAGCAATTTCATTGGCAATGAACAGCCTCATATTGAATACCAACCTATTTACTAAAGCTGTAATTTTGGTGGAATCAATGGCTGCAAGACAGGCTGTTACGACGAATCGTCGCACTGAATTGCCTAGTATCTCCCAAATAAAACAAAATATTAAACTCCTTGAAAGCAATAATAAAGTGATAGTGTTTCAATGGATCCCATCGCACGTTGGCATTGAGGGTAACGAAAAAGCCGACTCGTTAGCAAAGAAGGAAAACCTAGAACAACAGATAACTCATCCAATCTCTACAGGCTCAATAAAGAAAAACATCTACAACAAAATCTCTTTAAAACTTAAGACAGAATAGAAATTGCTATCTAAAGGGAAGCATTGGAAAGAGATCCAGGACAGCTGGTAAGACTATAGTCATAAATCCCGTACAGAAGTAGTGGCACATTTCAGACTAAAAACAGGCCACGACTGTCTAGCAGAACATTTAAGCCGAATTGGCATCCTAACCAAAAGTGAATGCCAGGTCTGCAGGGCTGGCAATATGAATGCAGATCATCTACTTACATGCCCAGGACATGATCCGGAAGCCCCAAAAAGTGAGAACTTTACCAAATTATACTGGAACGCTAGAGATATGATGAACTTTCTATGAACTCTTAACACCTTTTATCTGAGTTTGTTCACTGTTGTGCTTTATGCATCTGTTCAGTGCTTAGTTCTTTGCTGTTTGTGTTGCCTGTAAATATGGATTAATTTTCCAAAAAAGTCATAGGTAAAAAAAAATAATAATAATGTTTGACGTATGATAAAATGTAGGCAATTTTCGATATTTTAAGCATTGTTGGAAATAACTAAAATGTAAATTGTCTCAAATACTCCTTAAAAAAATACAATTGATGGAGGCTGATAGATTGTTAAGTGTTATGTGATATTTTTGTATATTATCTGAAGAAAAGTACACCTAAATATAATAAGTACAATTACGTAATAATTCAAAATTCTACGGTGTTAGTCGTAAGAACTAATAGTAGTAATTAGTGAAATGAGCATATTTCTTTTCTAATTTTTAGATTTCTATTCTTTATAGTAAAAATATTTGTCGAAAAAAATGGTCTAGAGAGAGAAAGAAAACTATGATAAAACAAAATGAAAAAAAACTCACTTATTATTAGAAATTGAAGGAATATTTCTTACGCCTATAGGAATAAAGAACAACCAAAATGTTTTTTCTCACTATGTTATTAGAAAATCTTTTTTTTAAATAACCGGTGAAATTTGTGCCCGATTATCTATATATACAAAACAGTTCCGTAGCTGACTCATTCACTGACTGACATACAACGCACAGACCAAACCGCTGGACCTAAAAGGGCTGAAATTTTGCATGGGGATTCTTCTTATACTGCAGGGGTGCACTAAGAAAGATTTTTGAAAAATTCTTCTTAGATTTTTTTTAATTAAATTTTTAAGCTGTTTTAGTAACTTTTTTTAAGTTTGCATTTAAAATAATAAACTGAGCGTTATAAAATTTATACCACGAGAAAGATCATAAAAATTCCTTTAAAATGAAATCTTTTTCGAATCTTTACCTCCATTTTCTGTTTTTTGGTGAATTTTTAAAAATTAATTTTTAGAATTTAATTTATTAAATGCTGATCACGTGATTTCTTTTTCTGGTACTTTAAATAAATTTATCGTCACGTGCATAACAACTAAATAGACAAAAAAATGTTTTTTTTCTTGCTAATGCGGCAGACGATTGGACATTATTTTGTCTATAAAAATATCCCTTACGATTTTTTTATAAATATATATATATATTTTTTGTACATCAATTGTATATATTGATCGTCGTATTTATTATAAATATATATATATATATATATATATATATATATATATATATATATATATATATATATATATATATATATATATACATATATATATATATATATATATATATATATATATATATATATATATATATATATATATATATATATATATATATATATATATATATATATATACATATATATATATATATATATATATATATATATATATATATATATATATATATATATATTGGCATTAATTGCATACATTGACCGTTGTATTTAATTTGAATGTACTCCTTAGCGAAGTGCGGATTTTCAGCTAGTTTCAAATAAAGTTATTAAAATTTCAACAATATTAGAAGATATTTTTTAGAATCGTAGGAGAAACTTATCAGAATAAAGCCATTAATTTTCTTATATTTCTGAAGTATAATAATACAAACAATTCAACACCAAACAAAAGAATTAAAAAGCGTACAGAGACTGCCAAACAAATTAACCTACACTAGCGTTGAAAACTTATAACATTTCAATAAAAGATTGCGTTGTTGCAGCAACTCCTCATATTGAAAATGGACAAATATAATTTAAAAAATCCAACAGAGCTAGATAATTATATGAAGAATGTAGACAAAAAAGAAACAGAAAACAAGCACTCAGGGCTCCACGAACCAAAGGCAAGATTCTGTAGTAGACAGAATCACTACTACAGAATCTTGCCTTTGGTGTGTGGATCCCTGAATCCTTGTTTTCTGTTTGTTTTTTGTTTACATTCTTCCTATAATTATCTAGCTCTGTTGGATTTTTTTAGTTATGATTATATTTCTAACAAATTTTCATATTATAAAATGCTTTTCCTCGTTTGTTTCAACTGTCGTTGCAATTTTATTCTCATTGAAATGCATCACACACTTTTAAAATTCCAAGAATGTTACAAAATATTTTTGTAGAATTGTAGTACAATCATGTCAAAAAAATTCATTAATTTTTTTTTATATTTCTATCAAATTTTAATATTCATAAATGCGTTTCTTTGTTTCATCACTTGTTGCAATTTTCTCCTCAATGTAAATACATCACGCACACAGTACACAGACAAATAATGAGTGGGTAATTTATCTTCACATTAATAAGAACACGAAAATTAAAAACAAAATGACTTTATGAGGACATAAAATATTCATGACTAAATTAATTTTTATAATGCGCTCTTATATTAGTAAGATTTTTGCATACGCTGCACATATAAATATAAATTAAAAAATCATAATATAGTCTGGCTGGAGGAAAAAAGCCTTTTTCGTTCTCAATGAAAATCATTTACATTGCTTTCTTTCTCTGGCGTCTTTTTGAATTTTTCGGTACATTTATAACCACCCGTCCCCGACATGCCGAGCTCCTGAAATGCAATTAAAGACTTCTCTTTCAAAAGGTAGTCTCTTACAAAAATAGGCTCTCCGCGGAAAGTACTGTAAAATCGAGGAAAACTCATCTCTACGTACAATATCATCATTTTCGGCTTTCTTTTCATGTTTCTTAAAATGTTAGGTTCATTCATAGCGCAGGGATGAAAATGAATGGCTGTAGAAAGTGACGGAAGCTTTTACATTACAGCCGGTATAAATGAATCTAGCGGTGCAGCGTTGTACTTTAGGGGAATAATGGCATAATTAAGCCGTAAAAATGTGAAATGTAATCGATAATATCTGACTATTATTGCCTCACGATGCTCGGGGGAATTAGATATAGAATAATAAGATTTTAATACTAGAGGAAATGAACGATAGATAAATAACAGTTTTCTCACATTGTAACGATTTAGTTGGATTTTTTATTGAATTTTTGTCATTTAGTTTCTATAGGTTTAAAGATGTACTACTGCCATATCCTTCACTTGTTAAGGTTCCCTTGATATCCGTGAGTCAAAATGTATTCTACGTTGCACGCTATAATTGAGGCACTGAAATACTTAACTTGAGTGTATGGGGTAAAGGTTACAAAAATGATTAGATCTACTCCAGATATATATATATATATATATATATATATATATATATATATATATATATATATATATATATATATATATATATATATATATATGTGTGTGTGTGTGTGTGTGTGTGTGTGTGTGTGTTCTTTATTGGGCTGCCATATGGCTTAAGGCCGATGTGGTCGATGCTCCGACGTAGGAGAAAAAAAAATATTGACGATCATATTTCATTACATTGTCACTTCTTCCTAATTAATGCCTTTATTGGTAGACTTTGCAACCTTCAATAGAAGCATTTGCATAACTCCCTGGGAGTAAAAGAAGCAAAAGTTAAACAATTATAGTGAAAACAGCTTTTGCATTCTAGTTTTTTTAGAATCTCTTAATATAGGGACTCAGATGTCATGGCTCAAATAAACATTTCGTGGTAGAAATGTCTAAAAATTTTCTAGTCAAAAATACTTTTATCGCATATACATAAAGTTCAGGAATGCTCGATATAACGGTAGAAAAGTTCTGGTATCTAGAGACAAATTATTATCTTTTTAAAAAACAGTAAATATCGGCATTGCTTCAAATGGAAATCCCAACTATCTAGTATAAGGAAATTAAATTGTAGCTTTCATTGTTGTGAATTACAAGTTACATTAAATTTAAGATTTTTATTATGACATTTACTCCCCCTTCTCTCTTTCTCTTCTCTCTCCCTCTCTCTTTCTTTATATATATATATATATATATATATATATATATATATATATATATATATATATATATATATATATATATATATATATTCTAGTAATAATATTATAATATAAAATGAATAATAACCGTTGCAACACTTTCAGTTTTTATCGTATAAAGCTTATTTTCATACGCGTATACTCTTTTTAATACCACTATTATGATTGTTACATTCATCGTTGCTTGTTAATAGTATTATAAAGCTTACACAAATCTTGTAATCAAAAGGCATCCGAAGTTTGAAGATCATATCTACAATCCTGCAGGTACTGCTATCAAATTCAAGTTACAAAAATCTGTAGGTGAGAGCTAGGAAGAAAGATGCATAAAAAAGTATGGTAAGATGTGATATCTAGCCGTAGATAAAATGTATGAAAATGGCTACCAAGAAAGGCTTACCATTAATGTTTGGGCAGGCATTGTATACAATAACTTAGTAGGACCGTACATCCTACGTGCTCGTTTAACTGGCCACACATACGGCATCTTCCTACAAGAATTATTACCTGAATTTCTGGTTGATGTTCCTCCAGCTGTTCGCACACGAATGTGGTTCCAGGACGAGGGAGATCCATCTCACTTCAGCAGGAACGACAGGTATCACCTGGATGCTATATACGACCAGCATTGGATAGGACGGGGCGGACCAGTTCCTTGGACACCGCAATCCCCAGATTTGACTTTCTTGAATTTCTTCTTTTGGGGTCACATTAAAAGAATGGTGTATATTACTACCGTAACACATGAAGAAGATCTAGTTGCTCGATTGTCTCTTGTTGCTGGAAATGTGCGTGACATGCATGACGTTTTTACTAATGTACGCCAATCCATGCGCTGTCGATGTGAATCTTGTATCACTCTTGGTGGTCGCTCTTTCGAGCACCTATTGTAAACTGTTTGATAAATAAATTGTTGCTTTCCTTTGTCTTTACTCGCATTTTCACGTACCTGTTGTAAATACTGACTTACTTGCTAGCACTTCTAATATGCATTTCCTCACCCACATTCCTATACGAAATCTGCTTATTTAGAACCCCTCTACCTACCTTTACATTTATGACATATAGTTTTGAAACCCCCTGTATATATACGGAGGTTGTAAATAAAGTAATGACAACATACCCGGAAAACATTTTTTAATGAATGTAAAAGCAAAATTACATTACATTCCTTCAAAATAATCACCAGCAAAGTCTTATACCTCCTGCCAGATGTCAGGAAGCCGTAGGCCCGTTGCACACACAGCGTTTTTATCTCTAGCGGAAATTTTCTATCGGACGTCGTTCCAACAGTAGACCACAGAAGTCAATTGGAGCTTGCACACACAGCGGAAAATGAAATTTTTCTTCGACGGTAGCCTGTGCAGCTGTCGAGTGCCACTGTATGCCGGCGGATTCGTTGACGCCAGATTGAAGTAGTTATCCATGTGACCCTATGCACGCTTACACACACAGCGGACTCTACCGTCGTAGGGTCTTTTGCGAGGGTGTGGTTGGGGGTTTGCTGGGGGGGAGGCGCGCTGGTTTTCTTGGAATCGTAAAGGGGATTCGAAAAGGAGGGCTCCTCCGATCCCGGCTGGGGGGAGGGGGGCGTTGATGCGACCCCTCTGGTTTCTTGGACACGTGCAGGATTTGAAGGAGGGGTGGGCCTTCTCCCCGGCGACGGAGGTTTTCGCCGTGTGTGTAAGCTCTACTTTTAGAACGACGTCCGATGGAAAATCTCCGCCTACGCCGTGTGTGCAACGGGCCGTAGGATACCATTGGCGAAGTGTTGTGTGTTGATGTCAGCGAAGGAGCACCCTACTGTTCGGATAACAGACGGCACGGGAGGAAATCTGATACCTCGAAGGGGCTCTTTCAACTGAGGAGAGAGGTCGTGTCAGGGGATACGGAGGGTGTTCCAACAAGTCCCAAGACCAACGTCACGAAAGATAATGTACAGCTCGTGCAACATGACAACGAGTATTGTCAAGCAACACGATAGGGAGATTGTCCCGCATTAAACGTAGACTTTTGCGCCGTATAGCTGGGCGCAGATGGTGCTGTAGCCACGATTCATGAGGACATACGGGCAATCTTGATTTTAATCCCCGACCACTGATCACTTTTTGATCACTTTACGTTGCCACTACTTTATTTACAACCCTCGTATATATATATATATATATATATATATATATATATATATATATATATATAGAGAGAGAGAGAGAGAGAGATAGATAGATAGATAGATAGATAGATAGACAGATAGACAGACAGATAAATAGATATATTATAAAGCTTACTCAGAATGCTTTTTTATAATAAGCAAACAAACTATTTTTTCGTTTGGGAATATATATTGTTGAAGATTATCACATTTTTTTAGTTAAAGACATAAGTTAATTCTTTCTAACACAAAGTTAACAAAAATGTTAACAGAAAGTTTAGTATTTTTTCTCATTTAGAATAGTTAAAATTATTAAAATTTGTCCAACGTCTTATGAAAAATTCTTCCTGAGAAAAGTTTACGAACAAAAAGTGTTCTTTAAGTAAAAATTAAAGTTCAAAGTAAAAATGTCTGAAATGTGCCCAACGAAATATGGCGTCAAGCATACATTTCAGTGCTTAGGAATTTCTGTCGCAACGATCAGATCCTACATTATTGCACTTAGTTATCGGCGAGTTACGCGGCAGAAGTTTTCCTTCCCATTTTTAAGATGGCTGATTTTTGATAGAAATATTCAACTAATTGACTCATTAGTAAAAATATAAACTACTTTTCTTTATGGTGAAAAATAACTGTCGTAATGTTTTAAGAATTTAATTTGAACCAACAAATAAGTAGCACATATACATTTTAATGTCATTTTGTCTTTATTCAGAGATATTTTTTTCACCCTTGGTTAATTGATAGTTTGTATATCAGTGATCGTAATTCATTATTTGTGAAGTCTTCCATTTTTCTATCTGCGCACTTCTATGCACGTAAACAATTCCGTGTCCTTATTTATTCCTTACGACACGGTTTCATCCGCGTCTTTCTCTGTATTTTATCGACATTTTCTCACAGCTACCCTACACCACTCTTCTTCCTCGCCCACACAAAACTTCCCTCCTCGCAAATGAGATTAGGTGTTGTGCCACACGGAAATTATTTTACCCATCCACTTGAACAAGTGGAACCGGAGCCGAAATACACACCAGCTGACGGATGTTGTATTAATGCCCCCACTAAAAGGGGGCATAATGCACCGCAGACCAAGAGTAATCACTTTTCATTACTGATTGACTTCTGCCCAGGGAGTTAAACACGTGTTATTGTTGCTGCCTACTCTAAGTTAATTAGGATTTGCGGGTATAAATGGATAACGAATTAAGATGCAAGCCTGGCTTTTTAAAAAGAAGGAATTGGCAGAATAGCAGTAAACGATACCCCCGTAATTGGCGCCAATTGTGATTAATACGATTTGAGCGTACTTAGTTCGGAATTAGTTAGCCGAGTTAAGGTAGTTAGGGCTCGGTGCTTTGGCAGACAAATCGGAAATTCGGCAAACGAGGTGTCGGATATAATTTTCGGTATAAGATTTAGTATGAGCCGCTTTTTCAAAGTTTCTAGAAAGTCCTCTTAAATAAGATTGGTGGCATATGGCGCTTCGGAGTGGAAAATTTTATCAAAATAATAGTATATATTAAGATAAAGGGTAAACATACCTTAGTGTTATCTACGGCTTATGACGAGTAAAATATGTTATGATCATTTGCATGAGGAAATTTATGCTGTAATTTCTTATACCATACTTTTAATAAAAATTATACTCCGTAAAAAAATGTAATAAACTGAAATTCAGAGTATTTTTTTCTCGCTATGCATATAACGAAATTTAAAAATAGTGCAAACATATTCACCATGCTTAATAATATTATGCAAGTTAATTTTTGTTTGAATGATTCTAATTATGCTAGTGAAATCGCTTCTGATACAGGATTGATTCTAGTGAAAAAGTATCTGCTATCCTGATACAAACTTCAAACCGTTACATAAAGGATATGTAACTGTTTTAAGCTGTTTTTATAAGTATTGTGACAAAATTTGACATTCTTTATGTACTTTACTCCACATTACCGTGAAAGAAATTGATTTGGAATAAAATGATAAAACCTCACATTGATTATTTAAGGTGTACATAAGTTTCCTATTATTTGGATTGTAACTACATATTATAATTATAATATAATTATACGTCATTTAAAGTGTGTTAACTACATTTAAATATATGTAAATATGTACTAACCCGGCATACTTACCCGGAATGTGTTTTTATAAAGCCTGAATTTACATGGTTCTTATATTTATGTCTTAACACTGTAGTAGGAAAACAATTTGAATATATACTTATCAGAGGTATGCTAGAAATGAACAATTTTTTGCGCGTTTCATGCTATTTCTATAAAGTATTATAACCTAGAAGGAATTACCCTCATAAATTTTCAATTGCACCTAATACTATGCTAACTATAGAATTAATGAAAATTTAGTGATATGTTGTAGCATTAATTTTTTCAACAGACATTGTTTCACCGTTATTTTTTAAACAGGAGAATAATTTTGGTAAATTTATTGACAAGAAATTTACTCGCACACTTTTTGTTCGTATCTCACAGTTCCAGACAATACGTTTCCTTGCAGTTACGTTATTCTTCTTTATTGCAGTAGAGAGTGGAATGCATATAAAGAAACTTCCTTAAAACTCCAGGACAGTTCTATTGGTAAAATGCCATCGTGTAAGTCTTTTGTTAGGAGATATGCGTTTGAATCCAGAGAGATCCTTACACACGGTTTTTACTGTCCATTTTATTAGATTTGATATAAATATCCCGAATTAGTATAAATTCGCTAATGGATTTATGTGCTTTAGAAGCATCTGTACAAAGAAGAATAACAAGAAACATTTAAAAATAATTCTATTATAGAGTAGTTGTAGATAAGTATAAAAGAATATTGAATGATTACTAAAGATCTTTTGCGGATTTATTGTACTCGGAAATTAAAGCCCATTTGTATTCCGCTAGTGCAGAAAAGTATTCCACTAGTACAGTCCTCTAAAAGACATTTTTCTATGCGTAACCATACGAAACCATAGTTTTTCACTTGTTTAAACGGATTACAACTATTTAAGCATTCTAAATTTGTTTTAGTATGAGGAGACTATTTTCTGAATCTATAACCATAATACATCATTCTTAGTTCCCGTTTAACATAACGCTGCAGATTAATAGTCGAAAGAATTACCAGGAGTCTTCCTGTAGGCAGATATGTCAACTTCATAAAGACATAGCAATATCCCACACTTTTAACAACAAACACTAAACGGTCAGTGTATGGATGTGTTGTCGAATTTAACGAAGCATCTAATCAAAAGATGATGTAGCGTCATACTACAAAATACCATCTTTAAAGCAACTTTCACCATATCTTTAAAAGAAGAATGGAAGCCGAAGCCAAAATGTTTGGGCTACTCTTGTGGAATCCATTCGTAAATAGACTGTTTTTTTATTCAATTCAAACAGAACCACCATATTCTCAAACTAAAAGTGCATAGTTTCTAAATTTCAAACGAGGTACATTTGATAACTTATTCCAGTTTAAGGAACATTTGTATATATATATATATATATATATATATATATATATATATATATATATATATATATATATATATATATATATATATATATATATATATATATCTATATATATATATATATATATATATATATATATATATATAGATATATATATATATATATATATATATATATATATATATATATATATATATATATATATATATATATATATATATATATATATATATATATATATATATATATGTAGACTTTCCTGTCTACGTGGCTGCGTCTAGGGGGTGTCTAAGAACAACACACTTGAGTCATAAATCAACCAGATTTGTTAAAACTTAACAATAATCGTTTATTAATGGATACAGCAATTATGAGACGCCGGAGAGCCTACTTTACGGTCTCCGGTACACTATAACAATAATCACGGGAGCGCAATGCTTCGCTTCCCTTCACAGAACAAAAGATCGGGCAGTTTTCTCGCTCCCGTCAAATACAATCTCTCGTGCCTACGCAAGGACTCACCACCTCTCCCTTTGGAGGTCTGTCCTTCTCTCCCCAGCTAAATCCTGCACCCTCTCGCGTGGGGCACAAGGAAACATATCCCTCTGTCGAGTCGGGGTCATTCTACCCTCCCTTTCGACCGTCCCCTCCCGCAATGTCGCGTATTGTGACAAAGGCTTGGTGCGTCTCTGGCTACGCATAGCAACAGAGAATATTACTTTGGCATAAGAAGAGATTTCGCATAAATCCTACGTTCTCACCCTATCCTGATATAGAGACGTGTCCTCACGGCTATAAATAACACACAAGTTAAAAGTACACTGAAATAAAACATATAAAAATATTAAAACACTCATTTTCAAAAGAATTGAGACTAAAATAATGTAATTAACCCTCAAATGATTAAAAATAGTTAGAGCCTAATCATTATTAACTGAGTATATCAAGGAAAAACTAAACAACAATTATCAGTTCAAATCACCACACAAAATTAAAACTTATCTAAAAAAATATTACCAACACACTAATTTTTTGAAGAATTGATAAAATATAATGAAACTAACTCTTGAAAGAATAAAAAAAAATTAAATTCTAACCAATATTAATGAAGTATACCAAGAAAGGCTAACCACAATTACCACTATAATTCACTACACCACACCGTATACACAAAATTAAAACTTCAACAAAATATTATCTTTCAACGATCTAAAACACAAAAACAAGCCTTATTTAAAAAATATTATCAATCACTCATTAGTATTAGTTAAAGAATTCTCACTACACAATGAATAAGGAAAATCAGAACTTGAATAATTAAAAAAAACGCAGTGTAATCAATATTAAGTTTATCAAAGAAAACAAACTAAACGATAACCAGTACAACTTACTACACAAAAATATACCATATGAAAAATATTACTAAAACACTCATTACTCGTTAAGAATATTGATAATGACCCAATGAATAAAAGTTCGACCCTTCAGTAATCTAAAACACAATAATCTTTTTTTTTCAGTTAAACAGTTTTCTTTTTTTTCCTCTTACTAAAATTCCTCTCGAATTTTACGCATTCATTGAGAGCATTTTGTGCTCGTGATCTAGTCTTTAGAACTAAAAAGTTTGTAGGGTCAACGAAAAACTTTGTAGGGCACTCTTTGGTTACATAATGCACTACAGCCTTTGATTTCACCACTCTCTCGAGTATTACGATTGCAGCATTTTATCCTCTATTTCAGCACGAATTTTATCACATTGAGTCTCTAAGTTTTGTGATTCTCCACTAGTTTCTGCAGCGGTTTGACCACACACTCGGACTGAAGTCGTACATTTATCGTACATAATGTTAGTTTCAATACTGGACTTATCTAGTCCGTTGCTACAAACAAACAAGTTGTCCTTTGACGGCTTTGACTTCTCCGTCTCGCTAACATGCCGTCCCGAAGCACCTATCTCACTTTATGTGTCATTCACATCTTTCTTGTGTTCACACGTATTGTAGGAGCTCAAATAACTCTTTGATTCCTCCACCTCGATAACATGACGTTTCGAAACACCACTTTCACTCCCTATGTCATTCACGTCTTTCTTGTGTTCACACGTATTGAAGGAGCGCAAATCACTAATTTGTTCATGGATTCACTGCTCTTGATACACCACAAGAATTTTTTTAGTATTCCCATTTGTAGAGGGCTCCGTTTTAACTATATCAGGGATCAGCAACACCATCCTCCTATACTCTAACTGAAGCTCTTTTTTCATTCTCTGTATCTCTAGTTTCTTTTCATCTATCTCAATTTTATCTTTTTCTCTATATTCACTTTCCTCACGGTCTACCACTATTGTCTGTATAAAACTACTGACAAAGCCAGGGTCAGTTTTGTAGTCCTCACTATTCTCGATTAAATTTCTTAATTATCTCACCGTCATCTCTGTCGCTGAATCCAAGCCCAACTCCTCACATACTTCGAATAAGTCTTCTCTCTTGGAACTTTTATACATTTTGTTTCTCTTAAACTCACTTCAAAATGACGAATCAATTGTCCACAGAGTTCATCCGGGCCGGGCGCCCAAAAATGTAGACTTTCCTGTCTACGTGGCGTCGTCTAGGGGGTGTCTAAGAACAACACACTTGAGTCATAAATCAACCAGACTTGTTAAACTTAACAATAATCGTTTATTAATGGAGATAGCAATTATGAGATGCCGGAGAGCCTACTTTACTGTCTCCGGTACATTATAACAATAATAACGGGAGCGCAATGCTTCGCTTTTCTTCACAGAACAAAAGATCGGGTAGCTTTCTCGCTCCCGTCAAATACAATATCTCGTGCCTAGGCACGGACTCACCAACACAACCTCTCCCTCTGGAGGTCTGTCCTTCTCTCCCCAGCTAAAAACCCGCACCCTCTCGCGTGGGGCACAAGAAAACATATCCCTCTGTCGAGTCGGGGTCATTAAACCATCTCTTTTGCCGTCCCCTCCCGCAATGTCGGGTATTGTGATAAAGGCTTGGTGCGTCTCTGGCTACGCATAGCAACAGAGAATATTACTATGGCATAAGAAGAGATTTCGCATAAGTCGTACACACACACACACACACACACACACATATATATATATATATACATATATATATATATATATATATATATATATATATATATATATATATATAAATATATACATACAAAATCCTCTTCAGTTATACATATAGCTGAAGAGGATTTTTGACAGTGAAGAATGTATTTTAACCTTTTTCATTATACAAACATGTTGGTACATAAGGCTGTTGTGTACTAACTCTATTGGATCCATTCACCTCAGTATTAACCTATGGCGAAGATGTGTCCAAGAAATACCGAATTGGACTGAAAGATATTTAAAAAAATTGTACTTCGCAATAGAGAAAGAAATATTACAACTTCAGACTTTTTCCTTTAAGAAAAATGGTCCAAGATTTTACAATTGATCTAAAATTTTATATTAGGTTGTTATTTTTAGAATACTTTTAGTATTTTAAAAATAATAATGTAATAAATTATCTAATACAAAAACAATCTTTTAAGTTTAAATTTTCACTTGATTTTTTTTATAACGAGAGCTTCTTAACTTATATAATATATTAACCCTTTTTGACAATGCGCTTAAAGTATTAAAAACTATATTCAAAATCATTCAAAAGAATATTCTAATCTGATCATTTTAGTAAGTGATTATATAATTGCATTTCTATTAAATATATGTTTGAATTTAGCATGATATATTTTAAAATAACTCATTTTATAAATAGACGGATGTTAAAATAAGATTAATATACATTTATATAAGATAAGTATATTTTTTAAACATCAGAATTTGTAAGTGAGTTTCTTCAATAGGTTAGTTGGTGGGAATAAAATATATAAGTCAATTCAATATTTTGTTTGCTGAATGAACTTGAATATTCAATTAAGAGCAAGATGAAATGAAAATAAAAGTAAAGTTTTATTCGGTTTCAATCTGAGTTCTGAATAAAACTGAATTGAGTTTTATTTAGTTTAGTCTTTTCGACAGATTATATATTCTTTATTCAGCAAATATATGACCGGTATCAATAAATTAGCATTTATAAATACTCATCTAATTAACATCAGATTGTAAATGATTTTTCCGATAATTTTTAATATGTACTCTTAAATCTACTATCGTAATTTGTTTTTTTGTTCTTTTTTATAATTATGTATTCTTAAATTTTAATATTTGATGGTTAATGAACGCGTGAAGATCTCATATTAACAGTTGGTTCCCACGTGTTGTTTTATAGTTCTACCTTCAACCCACGTCGAATCAATATGTCTGTATGATAAATTCTAGAAATTGATATGAACTTTGAATTGAAGAAAACACTATCACTTACTTTGCATAGTATTTTCAAGCTTCCAGTCACGTATCCTTTAATATACCTAATCTTTTGGTCAAATTCTGTTTAAATTCTTCTCTAAGTATTTATTTTGCTGTCTTTAGTTATATAGATAAGACTACTGTTTCAAATATCGCAGTGTTCAAGTCTAAATACTTACTCATTAAATACAACTTAGTTTAAATGTTAGAGATTACAAATAATTTATACGTAAGAGTACAAAGGTCCATCAACATCGAAATTTTTAATTTTCAATTTTTATCACTATATACAGATGCGAATAATTAATAGTCTATTTGACTACACTGAAGACCCTTAGAATTCAAAATAAGGATTTTTTGCAGAATAATGCTCGCTTTTCAATTTTTTTTTTCAAAAATACCAGCATTTTTCAAAATGCTCCATTTGCATTTCAAATCATTTAAAAACCTTCAAATCTTTTAATATCGGGTTTACTATATTAAAACATAATTGTGAACTCAATTTGTTTTTGTATAAATCATAAGTCAAAAATATATTTTTAAAATTCTGTATGTTATTTTTTTAGCTTTTTGCATGATTCTACTTTATTTCGTGGTCTATAAATTTAAAATATTTGTGGTTTCAAAAATATTTGTGATTTCAGAAAATGATGTACAATTTTTTGACAAACGCTTTAATTAAGAATCGTGAAAATGTTGGATAGAACCAGAAGAAAATTAAGGCGCATGGAGCATTTTGAAAAATTCTAGCAATTTTGAAGTATATTTTCAAAAATAGTAGTGTATTCTTCCACACACACACACACAGTAAACTTATTTGTGGACTCTAAGTGCTTTAAGTGTAATAAAAAATAATATTAATTATTCTCATCTATATATATATATATATATATATATATATATAACGGTTCTGTAATTGACTGACTGACTGACTGACTGACATATAACTTACAGACCAAACTCTTCGACCTAAAGGGACCTAAATTTGCATGACGATTCTTCTTATAGTGTACGGGTACACAAAGAAAGATTTTGGAAAAATACTTCTTAGATTTTTTAAAATTAATTTTTTAAGTTTTTTTTAACTTTTTTAAAGTTTTCGTTTAAAATAATAATCTGGGGGTTAAAAAATTTAAATCACGAGAAAGATCATAAAAATTCCTTTAAAATGATATATTTTTTGGATCTTTACCTCACTTTTCTGATTTTTGGTGAATTTTCAAAGATTAATTTTTCGAATTTAATTTATTAGATGCTGATCACGTGGTTTCTTTTCTTTTTGTCATACTTTAAATTAATTTTGCGTCACGTGCATAACAACGAAATAAATAGACAAAACATATTGAAATACGATAAAAGATAAAATTTAACCCCTAGATTCATTGAGATGGAAGTTTTTTAAGAATTTAATTGAAATTAGTGTGTTTTATGGATATTAAACATACAAATAAATTGCATACATTAACCGTTTTATTTAATTTGAATATTTTCGTCTACATTATTTTATTTATAAAACTATCCATTACAATTTTTTTATAAATAAATAAATATATATATATATATATATATATATATATATATATATATATATATATATATATATATATATATATATACATATATATATACATATATATATACATATATGCATTAATTGCATTCATTGAGAATTGTATTTATCTTGAATGTACTCCGTAGCGAAGCACGGGTATTTAGCAAGTTCCGTACATATAAATATTGAAAAAAAATATTGAAAAAAAATATTGAGTAAAATATTGAAAAAAAAAACAAGGCTGTAAGTCCCTTTCCCCCTTAAGTGAGTTATTAATAAATTTAAGTAATTTATTCATTGAACAGTTTTTACTATTAATTTGTGAGGTAAATATTCTATAATTTAACCAGAGGGATGATATTTAGCTGTTTAATTATTTAGCAGTAGCGATTTTTAATATTTTGCTAATATGTCAGTTCATTGATGATTACTTTGCATACATGCGTAAATTTAAAAAAAAAAAGTGCAGAAAAAAATCTTGTCATTTATATTGCAGGTTGTGATTATAAGATATTTTTAACTGAATTAAGTCTTCTCATTGATTAGAAAAACACATTAAGTTTTTATAATAAACTTATGACTGTATTTCAATTAAATTAAACCCGACAGGGAACATACCCGGACGTTCTCGATGTTTTATCGGGACGCATGCGGAGCATTTGAAGTTATAAATAAAATTATATAACTATAAACATTTCAAAGAATTTCTTCAAAAAAATTTGAAATAGTTTTCTTTCTAAATTTAATATCAGATTTTATCAATCTTCCCTCAAAAGAATAAAAATTTGTGGAATACAGGTTCAGCTTAGAAATGAGAAATTTATTTAAATATATTAGGTACGATTTTCATGATGTAATTTTCCTAAATAATAAATCTAACTCATATTTTACATTTCGTAGAAGATTTCTTACGAATTGCAATTTCGTTATTTCTTTCAGTGCGTAATATTACATTAACTGAGTCGTTCATTCTTTAACGTAACGTAATATGCAAATATGGCAAAAGATTTGTTTTATTACTTATAAATCACATGAATAGGGATCCAAGAACTCATCCTATTTTATCTTTCATAAGAAGCTTGGAAATTCTTCCATTAAATTTAATTTTAGTTAGATTATGATCTCGAATATACCCCAACGGTGCTTCAGATCTTTTAAATATGAGGGGGAAATTCTGCTTAAGGAGGAAAAAATGCCTCCCAACATTATCGCATGAAAACAGTTTATAAGACAAATATTTTCTGAATCTCAAATACTGTTCAACGTAAATATATATTTTCGTATGAAACAAAACAGGCTATTCCGGGTGATAGTGTGCCGGATGTTGCCAAAACAAATTGAGAATTTTCAAATAGCCTATCATACACATACATAACCAATTCCCGCTCAGCATTCCATCAGTCTATTCTCACTACGTGGCAAGAATTTAAAGGAACTTATTTTTAAGCTTAAAATTCAGATACGGCCAATGTTCACATTTGGTTCCTGTTATCTTCTCCATATCCAATATCTTGTCTTTCGTGAGGCCCTTACAAATTGGCACGTCTTTCTCTTTCTTGGCGAGTTTTAAGGTGTTTACTATGCTGCAGAGCTCGTGTCATCACATTTGAATCTAAAATCCTGGATAATTCTTGGAAAATAGCATCCGGATCACGTGGTTTGTAGACTGTGACTATATTCCTTGTAATAGGCAAAGAAGGATAAACGAAATTTTTAAAATTGCAGGAAATTTAATTAAATGGTTTCCTCTATAAAAGTCATCTTTGTTTATAAAGAGTTTATTTGTACATATTTGTTTTAAACTCTAAGTAGTTATGATCTTTAATAATTTATTTACAGTTATTTATTTATAATTTATTTATCGATAGTCTTGTAAATAGTTACAAAAATTTTAATAGTTTGTGTTGTAAAAAATAAGTTTATTTTAGTTTATATTTTTATTAAACGGAAACATGGTACTGTCATGATATTTTTCTTATTATTGTGCTGCTTAATTCCTCTTAATTATATGGTCATTCCTTTAATAAGATAGAAATTATGTTCTTTATTTTACCATTTATTCCTTAAATAATAGGAGAAATTACTGATTTATGTTATTTCAAAATCGTCATATGTGAAGTAATAAATCTTGAATAGCACTGAATACAAAGAAATTATCTAAAAAAGAATTGATGTCCAATTTTCTACGAAATTAAATCAAATCAGAAGTAGGTGCATTAAAAAATAGAAATTAAGAAATATAACATAACAGCCAAGTTAACTGACCAGTACCATTTATATAATATAAAATCTCTATATATACAAAATAATTGAAAAACCATTGCATCAAAAGATGTATCGCTACATAGATCAAAACATATCCAGCTTTAATATAATATAATATAATACAATATTATATAATAAATATATATATATATATATATATATATATATATATATATATATATATATATATATATATATATATATATATATATATGTAATAAATTAAATATTAGGCCCTCCATTCTATCAGTTAAATTCCCTTTCCTAAATAATAATAATTATAAACTTATTGCATACTATGTTAATTCCATATATTTTGAATGTTCATTATAGATTTCATTGTATATTCCTTTAATTTCATGTATTTTGTGTGATGGTGCAACGAAGTCATAAGAGTGAGTTTAGTATTATAGTAAAGATTCAGGAGATTTAACTTTGGATTTGTTTCGGTGAAGTTAATTTATGATGGGTTATGGACAAAGCTCTTGACTCTGTAACCTTGATGTGTTCTAATTCTCACCCACATTGCTGTTTATCGTGACTTCTTTCCACCAATGTTGCATTCAGAGACATGTAATTGTATAATGTAGTTAATTTTGATTATATTTGATTGTAATTGTACTCACTTTATTATATAAGAGTTCATCTGTATTATGTTGTGAAAATGTCACCTTTCAACGTGACGATTTTCCCTTTTTCGGGGGGGATTTGTAATAAATTAAATATTAGGCCCTCCATTCTATCAGTTAAATTCCCTTTCCTAAATCCAATCCCCAGTAACATTACTTTAACGCTTTAAAAACCCATAGCAACAGGACTTTCCATAAAACAGCAAACGTTGCATTTCTACACGTGTATACGTCCCGAGAAAGGCGTGAGTTCGCATCGCCAGCCCGAAATTCCGCTGACATTTCAAAACAACAGCCACATGTACCTCGCTTCTAGCGCGTAATGTTGAAAGGTGATGTTGCACTTCGCTCCGAGCATCTGAAATGAAAGGACGTATGTTACTATCGCTCCTAATAAAATGATTCGACCCGACTGCTTCAAAATTCTAATTCCTTTCAGGCTGAGTCTAGCTCCAGCCATGTAAATTTGAGCTAGTTTTCCTTTTCAGGTTGCCTTTTAAGAACGATATGTAATGATTATATTACATATATATAATGACTTGAAATTATCTTAATTGGCATACAGTAATTTACAAAAAATGAATAGATGTCAACACCAATCAAATCACTTTCAGGTTGAAAGTAAGTTACGTAAGTAGATCATGCAATATTTTATATAATAGTCATTTTACTGCTGTGGGGTTACAAAATTTAAACGTAGAGTCTGGACTGACGTGTCGCCAAAAAGATGTACGATCCTAGGGAAGGAGTTTTTTTAAATGGCGAAACACCACTATTAGCTGATGTTTTCCTTTAGAATTCCAAACCATATAGAACCATTTATGAAATGAGTATAGTATCTTCCAGTTTTTAGCCATGACTGCCAAGAACAAAAATTAAAACATACGGACTGTAAAGGATGTTACTTTCTTACACACACACACACACATACATACATATATATACTTAATCTGTTTGCAATTTTAAAACACTGGTATATGAAGTGAAGTTCAGGAAACACACTATGTTTGTAAATAAAAGTATAAGAAGAGGATAACAATTCTTAAGGAATTAGAATATGTATAACTATGTGTATGAATATAACAAAGCAAAACAGTAATAATGTCTTAAAATGTCCGTGATTACCTTGGTTTCCTTTTTTATTTCGTTTTTTCAACTTCTACGGTACTGTAAATTTGAAATAGGAACTCAGAGAGAAAAGAAAGTAAATAACAAAACAAGTTCCAGTGGAGCAAATACTTTATGATGCAATCGTTAGCTCAGGCGCTAACCAAGGAAAAAATAAAATGACACTATAAATACATAATATTGTTAACGTATTTATACTGTTAGTCTAAGGTTAAAAATAAGCAAAAATATATAAACTAAGTTATTCAATAACTAATATTGTTATTATCAGATAAGTAAAAGAAAATACAAAGGTAAAAATACATTACTATAGAATCGGCGAAGGAAATTATTAATAAATGAATTCTAATCACTCAATATGCTACAGGTCTATCAAATTAGAAAATGAATGCAACAGGTGACAATATACCGCAGCATCCTGCTAGCACTCGTCTCGCTTAATACCTCCAACTCCTTTGGTTAAAAAAAAAAAATATGCTTCAGGCTTAGAAGAATTTATATATTTTTTAGGAATAAAATTTAGAATTTTGAAATGATTTTGAAGCACGCTTTTAATATGTCAATATTTTAATGGAGAAACCGGCATACACTGTTAAATGTAAATGTGATTGCGCTTGGATTTATCAACCTAATCTTCTCCAGTACTAACTGTTTACTCGACATTGCCCGGGTATTTATTTATCCCAATTTTACATTAGACAGGAAAAGGAATAAAATCTACCTATAGTGTAAAATCCAAGCAATTTTATTTACAGGTATTTAAAAGTATATGTACAGTATACAAATTATAAAGTAAATTACAATTTATATATATATATATATATATATATATATATATATATATATATATATATATATATATATATATATATATATGTATATATATATATATATATATATATATATATATATATATATATATATATATATATATATATATATATATATATGTATATATATATATATATATATATAATATTAATGCAAAAAGTACCTGTACATAGTAAATTTTTTATATGTTTGGAAATAATTTTTTTCCAACGTGGCAAGCATTGCCTTTTCTTGACATTTTCCCAATCGGAAATAAAATGTATTGAAGAATTAAGCAACAAAACTGGTTATTTAATACTGAAAAAAATATTTTAGAAGGAAAAAATTGTAAAATATTATTTGACCTATAACGCTAAAAGGAATAGCAAAATTTTAGTAGAACAAAATGTATTTGCACACTTATGGTCTTCAGTTGTTTACAGAAATTATTCGTATTTAGTATGCAATCCACTGGCATAAATAATATTTTGGAGTCTTTTCTTCATTGAATGAACAAGATTTTAAGTAGTTTTATCAGATCTTTTGGCCCATGCACATTCGATTATTGACTCTAGCTTTACTGTACTAGTTAGCTATCCGATACTGTACGTGAACATATTATACAACATTTTGAAAATTAAGATTATTACGACTTCAAGAAAGAAGTTTGAAGATGCTTTTTAATAGTTAGATATGTTATAAAAGGTTAAGAAGCCCGTGCAACTGCAAACAATACAATGATCCAAAACATACTGAAAAATAGCTGGCATATAATTTCAAAAGAAAATTAATAATATTTCCTTAATATTTTGATATTGATGATATTAAAATTTTATGGTTTATTCTGGCATTAAATTTTTAGTTTCTATGTTTGCAGTATTTTAACTATACCTTTTTGTATAAATATGTTCAAACTTTTAAATATTTAATGAAACATTAATCATCGAATTGATTTAAAATCTTATACATTAATTCTACAATCACTAGTGTGTTACTCCTGCAATAACTTTAAAACAACGATATCAGGTATTTTTAGATCCAGGTATTTTTAGATACCAGGTATTTTTAGATTTTAATATCTTATGTTCCAAGTTTTAAATATCAGGTAAATAAATATAAAACATTTTTAAATGCAGCGGTGCATTCGGGCTTACGATAAAATCGAAATATATAAATGTATAGACAGATAATGTGGGAGAGAAATCTTAGAACCGTACAAAATTCTGCTTATCATTATAATCCTTTTTATAGGTTATGAATATTTCTTAAAATGGAATATTTTTATTTACTTTTTAGATGCGAATGATCCAAAAATAGTGAAAAATTGTTGCTGCATTATGTCAAAGGAAGATTAATAATGATCCTAAAGTGGGTGTAGAAGAAAAGTATCAGATTTTAAATCAATTTAGTGATTTATTTTATGTGAAATATTTGAAAATTGAACGTTTTTATAAAAAAATACTCAAAACAGTTAAATTTTTACAATCATACAAAGTAGAAATTCAATGTCAGAAGATATGCAAGAATTCAAAGGAAAAAAAATTCGCTCCTCTGATAAAAGACTTGCCTGATAGAAGGAAAAATAATTCTTATCTAAAAATAAAATTCATAAAAGGCTTTTTCAACTTTCCTAATTTTTTTACTTTTGCTTCATGTAACATTTTCTATTGTTTTCATTTTGCCTTTCTTAAGGTGCATGCAAACATGATATATATATTTCTTTAAGCGACTATATGCAGTTATTTTTAATATTTCAGTACTTTATCGTGAGTTTTTCTTTATTTAAATTTTTAGAAAAAGCCATTTAAAGTTTGAAGTTTCTATAAATTACTGTACTTTTAGCTTTATACATTTGGCAATAAAATCGGTTCTAATTGTAATATCGACTTCATTTTTTTAAAGATTCCTTACCATCGATTCTTCAAAATTAAATCATAATAAAAATTGAATTTTTTGAAGGTTTTAAGGTGATCTCCCCCCTTAAATATATTTAATATTATCCTCCTGAAAAAAGTATAAAAATTTTTGGTTTATATTTGAAAGAGTTCTTTCGTAAATTTTTAATAAATGTCTATAGAATCTATTTCTATAGAAACTGCTATACTCCTAATATACAAGAAACAAAGTGACGTTTGTAAGAAAGCTAAAGTTTTCGATCTTTTAAATGGTAAACTTTTAGATCTTGCCCCACATTTTGTGAATGCAACCCACCATATTTTCAGCACCTTACTGGAGACCGATGCAAAATAAAATATTCAGAGCTGGTGAGGGGATACTGTGCTCACACACAGCAGCTATAAACTCAAGAGAATTTCCTGTTTTCAACAAAATATTTCCAAATAACTCATTAATAAACACTTTCATAATTTAGAGACTTTTTTATACATAACAACATCGTAATCTTGAGCATATTCATATTAATTTATCGGATTTAGGGCATTTTGAGATTACAATATTATCTTAAAATATAAGTTACAACAATATTATTTACAATATTATTACAAATTTTATAAGTTACAAGACAATTTTATGGATTAGTCAGAATTTTGAATCTTTTGAACAGACAACTGAGTTAAAACACATGACTATGGGTTTTGGGGAATATAGGACTTAAGTATGTACATTAGTGCGATTACATACAATTACTAAAATTAGGAGGGTTGATCCCCGGGGGTTGAACACTTGACCCCGCACCTCCAGAGGTATTTTTTGAACTTGAAGGACATTGCAGCTACGACAGATTTTTTCCGTGCACCATCCGTCTTTAGTGTACACGTCGGTGGTTATGTCAGCGACTGGCATTGAACCAGCGAAGTTCAGATCACTGTCTCGCTGCCCTTGCCAACCGGGCTACCGCAACCAAAATCGCGCCCTATAGTTTATTTTGCCCTTATGCTATCACTGATAAACTAAAATTGTTCAGCTTATTAGACGAAATATACCAATTTAAAAATATCCAACTGAATTGTACGTTATAGTTATAGTTTACTTAATATTATAAAGTTGTACTCAACACATTCCTTACAACAGACGACGTTAGTTGTTAACCATATCAACTGCTAAATTAATCCTATATACTGTTTGCGAACATTTCATTATTATATTCTGGGCTAGGAATGATGTTTCATTTAAATTTCATTGATTGCGAATGTGTCAAGCAAATAAGCAAAATATGACGTAAGTTTAAAAAATACGTATAAGTAAGATTTTAATCATCTGTTGAATATAATTCTTATTATAGATCTGAAAACATTTTTTTATAGCGCGTATAAATAAATTGTCACATCTACAATTACCAGTAATATTTCTATATATACATCTAGAAACGTATTAAATTTTGTTATCACATGCAATTACATTTTTTATAAGAGTAATATGTTCATGAAGACACAGGATAGCTTGAAGATGATAATGTTTCTAGTATTTTAGAAAATTTTATTTTATATTTTGAAAATGCATTTAGTCAAAATAGTAATTTTGTAGTAAAAAGATTTATGGATGGTATTATCAAAGCTCATAATATTAATAACGAAAATATTAACTTTTTCTATCTAACTGAGTACTTAAAACAATTATCAGTAATCTAAATAAAGTAAATGTTCTTGGTATAACTCACAGTATAATAACTTATACGATAGTATATGATTTATACGGTAGACAGTAGAAATAAAATTTGACATGCAATAAATTTCTGCAAAATAACAAACGACTTCATAAATCTATTCATAAATTTAATTTTTTAACAGATTATTTGCAAAAAAGATGAAGTTTAATAAGTTAACGTTAAACAAAAAAAGACTTGATATGATGTATTGTCTATTTGTTAATTTAAATAAATATTCTTTTATATTTCATGTTTAGCCTTACAGACTAGTAGTGCTTTTATATTTTACAGTAATCTATTATTGTCATTTTGCCTATAGTTATTACTAATTACACTGCTGGCCACCCAAATTGCAACACCAAGAAAGACAAGAGATATCACGACAAAATTTATTTTGTAGATAACATGTTGACCAAGTATCAAATGATTAAATTTATAGACTTCTGTGAAGTGTGGTTCCTGCCAAAATCAGTAGCCAGAGTAGCCGCCATTGTTGGAGATCACCGCTGCCACACGCCTGGGCATTGATTCAAAGAGACTTTGGATGAGTTCTTGAGGTACAGCAGACCAAGCAGCTTCCACACGTTGCCAAAGTTGATCTGCTGTGACAGCTGGGGATGGAATCTGGGTCAATCGTAGAACAACCATGGACCACATGTTTTCTATCGGCGAAAGATCCGAAGAGCGAGGCGGCCAGGGAAGCAATTCAATCTGGCGATTGACGAAGTACCGTTGGACAATGCGTGCCACGTGTGGTCGCGTATTATCCTGTTGAAATATGGATGTGGGCAAGACCTGAAGATAAGGAAGGACAACTGGCTCCAACACCTCGGAGATGTAGCGCTGGCTGTTTAAAGTACCGGCAATGCGTACTAGAGGTGTGCGAGAGTAATATCCAATACCGCCCCATACCATAATACCCGGTGTAGGACCAGTGTGGCGGTGCATAACGCAGCTGTTCAGCATCCTCTCTTCACGGTGTCTCCAGACTCGAATGCGACCATCGTGGTGTTGCAGACAGAAGCGTGACTCGTCAGTAAAGACAATTTCATTCCATTCTGCCGTCCACATCCTTCTGTCATCGCACCATTGGCGGCGGAGACGTCTGTGGTTCTGCGTCAAGGGTAGACAAAGCAATGGACGTCTTGCGGACAGACCACTCTGCCGTAAACGGCGTCGAATGGTACGCGCAGACACTGGATGATGCGTTACAGACTGCATGTGCTGTGCTATGGTTCGTGATGTGACTGAGCGATCCGTCACTGCCATGTACACAATTTGCCTGTCATCACGTGAAGTGGTGCGCTGAGGTGGATGCGATCGAACACGCCGGTCCGTCGTACCCTCCTGCATCCAACGATCACATATCCGCATTACAGTTGTTTGGTTTCGTCCAACAAGACTACTGATTTCCCTGACAGATAATCCACAATCTCAGTAGGCCACTATCTTTCCTCTGTCGAACTCGGATACTTGATTAAAAGATGATCGCTGTTTTGACGAGGCATAATTGATCGTTTTTTTGAAAAAACCACAAGAAAAACACAATTGCCTAACTTGAAATCGTCGAAATCTCCAAGCCTTAAATAGCGCTTTGAAGTGGCGCCACAGGCGCGCGTGATGTGCGTCTGCGCTGAAATTCTAATCATTTGCATATCTCACCTCCGCTAATGCATGTTGTAAATTTCATGTTATTTGCATGCTTCCTTCAGGGTGTTGCATTTACAGTGGCCAGCAGTGTATATATAAAGTTAATATTTCTGTACTTTTTTTAGTTTGATTTATGTTGTTTCTCTATCTCCGGGTGTAGTCGATATTCAAGCTGTATTCTCATTTGTTAATTGACATAAATAATGCAATTACTTGTTAACTAATATATCTACCAATGCCGTTGTGGTTTGTTGCCGACATAACACATCGGGGATTTATTTAATTGAACTTTCTATTATTCCATGCAGTCCTCGTGTGACATTGGCATCTGTAGAAGAACGCGTTGAACAGTAACAAGCATACTCCTGAACGTTTATCCGCGGTAAATCGCAATTCACTCTTTCTCAAGCTTGCAGCTTAATATTTTACACTTTCCTAATAGTATATATAATCATTAGAATAAAGCATATCCCTCCTTTAACCAAATCTTCTTAGTTCAAATCTAACTCCTTTGGAGCAAGAAATGATGTCAAGAAGGATTGATGTGGTATTTATGAGACTATTTTATAATATTTCAAAGAGTATTTGTGAAATCGAGCTACGACTGTTTTTTTTTTTAAATCATGTTTTCTGTGAGTTTAATGCTCTGCTGAAATTCTTCTGACTTCTGATATTATACTTTCTACATTAAAAAAGGGAATAATTCCGTCAAGGGGCTTTTGAAATTGTTTAACTTGAGATAGAGGACGACTATTCGGTGAAGTATGGATTTCAGCTATTCAAAATATAAACAAATGACAGCGGACTCTGAAGTGAGTTGTCCTCAGTTTTTATTACAGTTAAACAGATGTTACTTTGCAGACTTTATTGTAACGGAAGTTACAGCTTTCAAAAAGTTAAACCAGGGGAGGGGGTTCCCAAACTTATTTAACCTACCGCCCACTTTTCAGAGAAAAACTTACTCAGCGTCCCCTCCCTGCCTCCTTGATAATTTACCTTTATAAGTGAGCAAACATAGATACACTGACATATTTGCGTCCTTTTATGTAACCATATTTCTACCTATATCGTAGAACATAATAAACAAAGATGTTGTAAATCAGACACCTTGAAGCTTAGAAGTATAAAATTATTTATTAAAATCAACCACAGTGATATTCGCATTACACACATAAAAATAAGATAACGAAGGATAATATTAGAGTAAAAAGCACAAATAACATTCAAATTAATCCTACTGAGAAGGATGAACTTGACTCTGCTATCAATTTATTAATGTTCGGCTCTTATTTTGTCAACAGCTTTTTTAAATCACCGCGATCAGGTATTTGTATTCGGTTTCTGTATATAATCCTGTTTTTGTACAGATTTGTGATCGCAGTGAAACCCCGTTCCACTAAATTTGATGAAGGAAATGCAGCTAAAGACTTTTGTACAATAGCCTATATTACAGGGAAAAGTGTCGGTACGTTTTTGCAACCAGAACTGTTGATTGCTGTGTTTGAATTTCAATTCCTCATTTGTTGTTACTTCTATTTTTTCTCCTTATACTTTTGGAGATTCTTCTACGTTTGTTCCTGAAAAAGGGTCGAAAATCAAATCGAGTATATTCCTATTTAGAATGTATACAAATTGTTGTTTGAAGTCAGAATGGAGAGCTTCTAAGTGCTAACAATATATACTCAAGTCTTCATGATGTTTTACTATTATTGATACATTTTGAAACTGGCTAAATTCCTTTCGTCCTAAATTTCATTTGCATAGAAGAAGTTTTGCCACAAACGAGGAAATAACAGTTTTGGTTTTGATTAAATTCAGCTCACCGCCTTTGAGTCTTTGATTTGTTTCATTAAATTTATTAAACAAGTCTATAAAATAAGCTATGTCATATTTGGAATCGGTTAAGTTGGGTCGTAAAGCATCATCTTTGTTTTCTAAGAACTCTAGCACTGAATCATGGAGTTTATAAGATAGATCCAAACAGGCAGATTTTGATAGCCAATAAACTTCTGTATGAAGCACCAAGCGATTGAATTCTTCATCGGTTTCAATACGAAGTTGACCATATTATCTGTGATTCAAGGAACTGCTTAAAAACCATACTCTAATGACCCACGTGATCACTCCGATTTTTGTCAACTAAATGCTGATGATTAATGGTGCATTGTTCAACGAATACATTCTGAACCGCTTTTTTTAAATATGCAAAAAGAACTCCGTCCCCCACCTCCCTGTAGTTCCTAGCATGACTGGAACAACATTCGCAGCAACTGATATTTATTTTCTCTCTATTCTAAAAAAAAGTAACTACCGCAGCCGCTGTCAAAAACTTGTCACGCTATCTCCTTCGAAACCGCTGGGGGTATGGAGTCGAGAGCTATACCAATGGATGCAGAAAAATGGGGGGACCAAAGTAAGAGATGCCTCATCTTCATCGGACTTTAAGTTTTTTTAAATTTTATGTTTTGTGGAAAAATGTTAACTTTTTCATCTTCAGATTATGATAACTCGCCAAAAAATTATCGTAAAATTTTGATCTTTTTACACTCTAAGACTACAGACATTTCTCTTTCGAACTAGACCTCATTTTTTAAAGAATATTTTAAAACAGACTAATATTTTGATCATAAAATGAAACACAGTTTTTCAAGATATATCGTCCCATATGTGGATGTAATATCGCTGCTCCTCCAGTTTTTACATTACAAAGAAAATATTTACATCATCTGGAAGCTGAAGGCTTTCGTATTCATATAAACCTCAATCAAAGTCTCAATCTTAAAATTTCGATTTTTAATTGAATTTTAAATCTGATAATTCAACAGTGATGAAAACCCTTCGCATACGGTTGACAACAGTAAATGTATGGAAGCTGTTACATTGCCCGAGAATCACCCCTATGTATGTCGCTATTATCCTAAGTGACGAGCGAGCCTAGGGGTGAAGCCCCTTGTACTTTGAAAAATTCTTCCCATGCATGAAATATCGATTCTCCTTTAGTATCAGTTTGCAAATTTTAAGCGAACAATAATTATTGGTAATTATTGTCTTCTTTTATGAATCACATGTATGCTAAAAGTACGACCCAATTTCCTAGAAAAGTGGACTCATCAAGCTGTATAGAGAACTGGAATGCTTTTAAATCCTCACCTAATGAGTCTTCAACATCTTGAGCCATTTCATCAGTTCTTAGCCCTGTATTATTGCTCAAAGGAATTTTATTGCTAATATCAAACGCTGACTTGTGTAGCAGAGTGCGTATTTCTTCACTTATGTACTGTTTTATGACAGTAAAACATTTCATAACACAAAACGATTTGACTATTTTGCGTGTGGTAAGTCATTAAGGGGAAAAATAGAACATTGCAAATTCAGTACCTCTGTGCTCTACATGGACATTATAATTTTAGAGTTTGCCAGAAGATTTGATTACTTTGGACAGTAAGATCTCAAGCCAATTTATTTTAAAGTCCTTCATCAATGAATTTTGAAGAATCAGATCCGTCTCTGCAACTCGTTTTGTATTACAGGAATTGCAGACGGATTGAAATTTTACAGGGAATACAGAGAGAGGAAAGATGTTTGGAAACTTTTTCCATTTGAGAAGTATCTTCTTTTAAGTCAGTTTAGTTTAAAATTTGTTCCACATTCGGCAACACTTATTCATACAAAAGCACCTTTTCCGTCATACAACACATTAAGTCCAAGGAAAGAAGCAGGCTTGCAGATAAAAATTTATCTCACCTCCGTGTTTCGTCATCCGGAATCGAAGTTTATTTTGATGCCTTTGCTGCTTCATTTCAGGGGATGCTTCACCCCCCCCCCCCCGAAAGCATCTTATTAGATTTTTTCTTATTTTTGATTGTTAAGAAGACCCATTTTATGTTTTGTGCAACCTAGAAAAAAACCTAGATCTCCTTCAAAGATTCGATCCAGTGGTCACTTGAGAAGAGAGGTTATTTTTCCAGGAGGGATATATAGTGACACAAGTGAGGATCAACGAGATCTCACCCCTTTGCCCTGGCCAAAGCCTAGAAAATGTTGAGGGGGAGATTGTCTCGAACCCCCACTCTTAGCCAAATATCGACACTTGCCCCAAAGAAGAGCTGTCAGTGCTCGAACAGGTGTCTCTTTCTGTCGATTAATGATGGTTCAATACAAAAGCAGGCAGAAAAACTAAATACGATAGTTTCAACATACGAAATGAGGGGATTCTCACAGCTATTAAAAAGGACAAAACTATACAATGTCACTGAACTTATCACAAATTTCATAATACATGATAGTTTTCCGCATACGGTTTCTTGATCTCTGTGTCCAGCGTCTTCCGTGTGTTTCAGAATTTTTTCATCTTCTTTCTTTATGCTTCCACCGCCCCCTCCATTTGCACCCGAGGCTACTACCGCCCCTGGATGGCCCCACCTCCCCCTGGGGGCGGTATTGCTCACTTGGGAAACCCTGAGTTAAACAGTTAAACAGAAATTTTAAACATAACCTTTCGAACAGTTTTATGAACAATCTTTCCAAAAATTTGAATGATGCGTTCGAATTAAAACTACTTGTATGCAGATGACATGGTAATGTACTTACGGGCAACTATGCAAACTCAAGATCTTTTAAAGGCGTACTTAATCGTTCCCTAGCTCTTTGTAAATATGAAGCAAAACTAATGCATGTCTATAAACGAGAACGAAACAATCTGCTAGTTTTTCACTCTGAATAGATAAATAGTTTAAGGATTTTTTAATACGGAGCGAAATTAAACTTGTCGACTCAATTTATTATCTGGATTATGTACTTGACTCTCGTTTAAGCTCCATTAGGCATCATTCAAAACCGAAATCTTTGTAAGTAACTGGTGCGGTCACAACAACGCCGATACAACATATGAAAATGATCGGAAACGTTAATTCCATCTCCAAAATTATCAAGAAGAAAGCTGAATTTCTGTGACAAAAATAAATTTGACTTCCTAGTGACCGCTGCTGACGAAAATATAATATGAATATATAAATATTAGAACCCGAAATGACTTTACTAAGACAGTTCTTGGGATTACTAAGATGTTGAAAGTTTTTCTTAATGCAGCTATTTTCACTTTGACTCAAACCCATTAGATCTCTTAGAAATCAACTTGAGTTTACAGCCTGACATGTATTTCAGTATAAAAGATATAGACCCATTACATATACACACTATTGCAATGTCAACTATAGAAAACCATTATTTCTTTGCAACCTGGATCTACATCTGCACGGATGAACTCTTGATGACGAATATGTGCGGGGGACGGCGTTGGGAAGTAATGTTTAAGGGCTTTTTTATCTGTTATCAAGTGGGAAGTGGTTTGATTCACCATTATGGGGAAGTGGAGGCTACTTTTGTTGATCTTAAACAACTTTATGTTCAAAAGAGTTCTGTAGAAAAAGAGGTAGTGTTATCTGACTCAAAATATGCACCTCAATTTTTGAATAATTAAAAATCCTCAGACATTCCCTTCAAGACAGAAGAATAGTAATGAATATTAAGTCTGACCGGTTGATGGTTCACGGAATTCCTGCACATTTTGGATTCTTAAGAATGGTATGGCCGATTTCTTTGGCAAACCAGGTACCGTAATAATCTAGAAGCTTTTGGGACCTCTGTCCTTTTATCAAGCCAGGATTCTAGTGACTAAATGGTCAACGCTAAAAAAATTCGAACTTTTCTTCTTATCAGGAACCGGAGTCTGCTTTTTCACAGAAAAAATCTCATGTTGGACACCATAAGAGAGGTGGCTGCCCAGTTTAGACTGACCATCCTTGCTTGCCTGCCTGTCTTTTTATTTTTCAATTTGATTCTTAAGCCAACGGGTTTTTAATGCCATTCTGGAAAAGTTTTAGACAATGATTGATCGTTTGGACACACGAAATGTACTTAAATTCTATTGTGAACTTAAACAAAAATACTAGAGAACTCGAGAGTTGATGGAGTAATAGCCAAATGTGTGGCATTCGCCAACATCTTAAACCCGTTGTTAAAATTGCTTATCAGTATTTAGACACATGCAATATATTTTCCTTCTTGATCTTCCTGTCTGAATCATAGCATAAATTATATTCTATACCGATGTTTGTACAAGAGAAGCACATTAAAGAAAAATCATATAACGAAATATTATCCCTCATTCTTCATAAGATGAAGAAAATTATTTTCCTGGTTTTGCTGCCAGGTAATAAACGGGTGATGTACTTAAAAAATATGATGTTTATTTCACGTGTACGTTATTCTATAATATAAAATATATGAGTAATGAATATTCATTGTGACTGATTGCGTATCATTTCTGAAACGTGGAAGATTTAGCTACTCAGATCAATAATTCAAACCTTTATAATTTCCATTCAAACGAATTCTATTGTGCGAATACTATGTTTTTGTCTTATTTTTAACTCACTCACCAAAAAGTTTTAAATTAAAACTTTGATGTTAATGTAATGGAAGACATTTATAACACATGTTGCATTGAAGTCCTCACTTGATACTTATAAAACATAAGAATGCTACAAAATGTATAAACGAAAAAAAAATAACGTTTTTATGATAGATGGAATCATAAAGGTGGAATTAAATAGGTGGAATTTAACAATGAATTTATCAAAAAATTCATTGTTAAATTCTTCATTGAAATTGATAACTGTGGATAATGGATAAATTTTTTTTTCATTTAGAGTTTATATACACGTATTTTTTAAAATTAAAGAATAATTTTACAGAAAAAAGTATTACTTACGATGTATAAATGAATGTATTCTGAAATTTTTAAAGAACTTCTATAGAGACACGTTTATTGCTATTTATAAACACCATGATTGAACAAAGTTGTTTACATTGCATTAGGATTTTTGTGTGCTTGCATGTAAGGTGCGTTGAGCCCATACTGTAAGTTGTGTTTGTCTTTTCATTTTCTTGACTAATTGCTTCTTTGGGGGACTCGGGGCCTTGGGATGTCTTTTGGGCTTACCTGCATCCTATTCAGAAAGTTTCCCTTGAGGTAATTGACATGGTTAGGCTGTCTGATGACGAGACCTGTCGGTTACCTCTATTGTTTTATGGTTCAGTTCCGGCACTTATACAGAATCTTGCCGTTGGTGCGTGGATGCCCAGAGTGCTTGATTTGTGTTTGTTTTTTGTCTATTTTAGTATATATTTTTTTATCTATATCTGTTGGATTATTTATATGGTTGAACAAAATATTACACTGAAAATACAAACAGAACAACTATACTTACTTATCACAGTCTCTCAGTTTTGCTGATTGGAATTAGTCAGTATTAAGTCTGAACACTGTAAACTGACTGGCAGATATCGTCTGTTCATGGAATATTTTTTTTCTTCAATGACTGGAAACTGAACGATACTCTTTTCCCGGGAGAAGCCAGAAGTGTGTGATTACTTCGCCACATGCATTGCATGCTTTGCCCCGGGTGCACCTCAGGGGGTGGGTCCACGCTACACCCGTTTGAAACATACCGGTCCCGTAATTTTGAACCGAGTCAAGTGACGAGACCGGAACGCTTGACCCCGCACCTCCAGAGGTAATGTTTGAGAACTTGGAGGACTATTCATTTAATACATTAGACTGTAAATTTAAGCCTATAGAATTAGCATTTACGCTTCAAAGAATGCAGACCTTTGCTGCTAAATCTGTGCTTGGGCGTGCCGTGCTACAACTTACTGTCTTAAAACGTCTTACATATGTTGAATGGATGAGATCTTGTGAGCGTAATGGCCAGTCAAATTCAGTGATATCTTCAGATTCCAGGTATATCAACCAAACAGGTTAGTCCATCATCTGAAATGTTGAGAATATGTATTTAAACTGTGGTTAAATTCCTCAATGAAAACAAAGTAAGATATTTTGAGATTGTTTAGATCCATTGGCGATGCGTACCATCCTAAGCACCCCTCACCCTGTCTTGGAAACGTTGAAAAATAGTGCTCGGTTCAAAGGTCGCTTTGAATACTGGCTACGTCTTTTAGTTTCCGTTTAGAAGTAGACATAATACTTCTTGTACCATTGACTACTAGGAGGTCAAGTATCAATTTCAGTGGAGTAGTATGGCGATTTCGCTTGGATTAAAGTCATAGATACCAGTTTGAGGAGTAGTAGAATTCGGACAACCTTATACGTACAGACGGCTAGCATTTCCCGCGCTAAGAAATCGCCTTCGTATCCTTAAGATTACATTTTATGGATATTTAAGTATATTGAGACGCCCTTCCCTAACTTGGCAATCTTTCAGTCACCCTATGACACTCAACTCCCAAAATTCATTTAAAGCTAATTTATAAAATTAAGAACAGGAAGAATATATTCGCCAATTCTAGCACTCGTTTGTACTATATTCTCAAACTTATATTTTGCATCTTCTTAGATGCGCACTTAGATTTTTTCATTTTCGGAAATTGAAATTAACCCATTTTTGTCATTAATTATTTGTTATTCACAGATTTTGAAATTTAACTTAAATTGTGTTCGCGGTATATGCAGAGAAAAACACTCTTTTATATGAGTGCATAGCTCTTATAAGCATTTTATTTTCGGCTTCACAAAATCTATACGACTGAAAGACCCTGATTTTATTTTACTATCCTGCGCTAACAGAGGGAAAATTACGTATTTTGATATGATACGAAATTTTGAGGATAAAATAACATAGAGTGTAATAATTTATTTTTATGAATCTATCAACATTTCCTATTAAAAAGAGCGATAAAGGAATAAATTTCTGTTTTTTCAGTTCCTCTTCCTTTTTACAAAATCTCGGTATTTTATTCTTTATTTATTGCATTAAACTGTGGTACAAGTGAATAAGAGTAGAAATATATAGAATATATTATTATTTTTTATTAAAGTTTCAGATTTCTCATTCAACCGAATAATTATATTTAGATATTTTACATAATATTATATTTAACCATATTTTTAGCAGGATTTTAAAGACTAACATATAAAAAAAAAAAACTATTGGCTTATATGCCAGTTTTTGGTATTATGTGTTATTTTCATTGGTTAGTTACTGAAAATGCTAATTGCAATTACCAAAGAAAAGAAGACGTATGATCTGCAGGAAATGACGCTTCATTTATAAGTGAAGGGATACTGTAATTAAAAAGTACTCTGAGGAACGTAAAAAAGAATTTATTCGATGTATCACAGCAAAACATATTGAATGACTGGATGTAAACACAAGAAAAATTTGTAAGTAAAATGGGTCTATACGGACTAGTAATGGGTCTATATCGTTTCAGCACCATCAACTGGCACTCCCACAGTAAATTGTTAGTAAAACCTTTTCTCTTGACAATGGAGGAATCGCATTAGACTCATAGTAAAATAAGATGCGTCTCCTCTAATTCCTGAAAATAACCTAGAGTATATACCAGAAAGACGTGGCCTGCGAGACTTTTTCACAACAAAGACGTTAATGTATTAACTGCGTTGTTCTCATGTTGTTTTTTAAAATGGCTAAGAAAATACTCTTTGTTGTTAAAATGCTCTGAGGAATATAATGAAGGTATTCCCAGAAACGGATGATCTTGGCTCTAGAGATGAGCCAAGGGGGTAGTGTTGTAGAAACCACAACAGAACAGTCACATTGGTAGAAAATATGCAAAATAAGTTTATTAAGCTTGTATAATTTTGTTCAATATGTCTTATTTGAATGCTTAACGAATGCATGCGTATGTTGTAGCAATACCCAAAACATACTTCTGGCAGCTATAAAATCCCGTTTTCTCTCTCCATTTTGTATATCAGGGGTTCAAGGACTAGTCATGATTGCTTAGTGAACTGAAAGATATGTTTGTCGAATTTGGCCATTTTTGTAAAGACCTTTAATTAGACCTTTTTTCCAGGATTTTTTTCAACTTTCCGTGGTCTCTCTAAAATCGAGCTATTTCATACATGTCGTAAATTTTGTCTGAGTTCTAACTAGGGTTGTGAAGAATAATTTCTATAATATGAATTTTCAGTGGAATGATGATTTTACGGTCAAGACGATAGCATCAGAACCTAGAGTACAATTCTGGCACCTGCATAGAGTAGCCGCAAAGAGTCTTTTAATTTACCCTACGATTTTTCAATTTAGATATCAAGCAATCTTTTCTACATCGCACTGATTATTGCCAGTTCTATTACAACTATTATTATGTAAAATTTGAGAAGAAGATAATTAATTTTTATATTTTAAAGACTTTTAAAAAATAGGAATGGCGTTAAGCAAGAATAATCCCTGTTTTTCTTTATATAATTATTTCTTTAAGTCGTGATGTTCTAAAAACCTGATAATTATATAGGCAAAGAAAAATGTAATATTGAAGATGCTATATTTTATTCGGACATGCATTACTTCAAATATTCACCAAGCTTATTTTTAGTACGTTAATTTAAATACTTTGTGTTTCAAGAATGGTTGTTTAATTATTTTTTTATTCTGCGTACTTACATGCATATCCTCTACAGGGAAAAATAAAATGAGATGATAAGTTTGTGATAAAAGTTTCATGAAATGATAATTAAATTTCTACCTTTATAAACTATAAATACTGTTACAGGCGAGAATAAAAGATGCTTTACATTCTGATAGAAGTTGTATGATACAAAATAAAATAGTCATGGTTTAATAAGAAAATAGAACTCTTATTTCAATTACATTTTTTATTTATTCATAAAATTCTTCAACTCGCTAACAATCTCAAGGGAAGTAAGAAACATATTTATTAAATGAAAGTAGATGCGTTAATCAGTGAGAAATAGTTTTGTCTTTTTTGCTATAAAACGTGCTCAGTAGTTTTTCTTTGAATATTATATATATATACACCTTTGCATATATGTATACTAAATTCATGAACTAAATTCATGATTTAACAGATTCATGATAGCAGAAAAGTGTTTAAATTCAAGAGAAATGTACATTTTATATTAAGTGGTAAAGAATTACCAAATTTGAAAAGAGAAACTAAGTCAAAATAAATTGCTGTTGCCAAAAAAAAAGAAGTAATAAATATCAACCGAAACTAAATACAAAACAAATAAAAAAGTTAAATGCTTATGATCATAAATTTAGTATGTAACAGAGAAAGATTTCGAAACAAAACTGTTAATATTTTTTGTACTATTTATATGAATGCCAACAGAAAGAAAGTGCAAAATTTTCTTTAATTAGCTCTTGAAAGTATTTCTTAAAATACTTTCAAGACTTAGGCTAATTAAAGAAACCTTTAACAAGAATTTCAATGCTACTAAAAGGGAGTTTATAGATTTTAAAAATCGAATTTTAAACATGTGTTATACAAATTTTCTATATGCCTATTGAACCATGCAGTCAGAAGGAAGTAAACTAGTTTGTAATAATTTCTTTTTACAATTTTGATTTATAGATTTAGTTAAAGTAGTTTGGAAAATATTTCATCTGATGTCTTTTGAGGAAATTTATCTATAGATTTTCTAAGCTCATTTGTTTCCAGAGAGTTCGATTCAATAAATATATTTTAATTTAGCTAAACCCAATATAAATCATTCTGAATATGGATTGATTCCTTTGAAGTTAGTGAAAATACTATTAGAGTTAGCTAATAATATTCTCATTAAAAATTAAATAAAAATATTGGTAAACATAAGGTGATTGCATAGTTTGGTTGGATGACACATTTATTAAAAGATTTTTTTGGTGATTGACTGCTATTATGACTATGCTTTTACTTAATAGCTACAAATATACAGTTTCGTAATTTCAATTTACCAAGGTTTTTGTGTTACAAATTATACATTAAATGGAATTAATACACAGACCTTGTTGGAGACTACATTTCTGCTATATTTTCGTAAGTAATCAAGGGCAATTTAAAAAAGAAGTACGATTTTTTATTAGAAGGAGAATCTCAAGACATTTCTATCTAAGAAAAACAAAAGATATTTTTAAATAAATTGAAGTAAAAAATGTTTATTAATATTTTACTCCATTACAATATATATATTTTTGATATATGTTTACATTATCAAGTTAAATAAATACTGATAAGAATCCAATACTATGAGAGTAGATATAAAGGGATGCTCCTAGCTTACATTGATTTAACATTGTGCTTCACATTTTTGTACATGTTTGCTTCACATATTTGGCGGAAACAGCTGAAATGTGGGTGGGGCTTTGGGGTATCTATTCGAGACGAGTTCTGAAATAGTCATGAGGAAGTTACGACGGATATATATTTCCTGTGTATAAAAGTGTGGATTAGATAATATTTATTTGGTTTTATTTACCATTATTTCTGAGTATATTTAAAAAGCGTCTATAAATTGATTGATTTTATTATTTATAAATATTAAAGCGATATATAAGAAACAAATACAGAAATATTTATTTAGTGAAAATATGGTATGGGGTAAAGTATAGTTTCAGAGGAAGTTGTGATGGAAGGGAGATATATATTTACAAAGATTATGAACTAGATAATTTCAGAGGATGTTTTACAATGCTTGAGGAAAAGGAAGTTTTGCAGGATCACCGATAGCAAATTTTAGATTTTAGGAGGAAACATGGGAAATTGAATACTGTGACCGATATAAAGTTTAAAAGTAAACGTTTGTTATTTCCCGAAAAACAGGGGGTAGATGCATTAGTATGATAAACATTAAGCCCGGATGATAGCATCCTGTTTTGATGATGTTTTTGAAGTAAAAGGGAATTATTAGAAATAGATAAGAGAACTTATAGACACGTTGTACACATGAAATAAATATTATTAATTTTACATATTATTATGAATATGAAATGAAAAAAATATGTTTATGCCATTTAATGGGTTAAAATTAAACAGAATTTTTATATATTTACATGAGAGTGTGTGCTGACGAGATATTGATACTATTAGACATTATGTTTGGTAAGTATAGTTTATAGAATCAGTTGGTGTTATAGACATCACAGAGAATTTATATCGCTAAACATGTTAGATGTAAACGGACGTTTTATTACTTTGTTACCGGGGAAATTTGAGCACGAATTTTCAGAAAATTGGTATTCTTGCAGTGTGGTAACATGTATGCTTATTTTTAAAACAGACTCTTGCTTGATAAACGATTAACTTCGTATCAAGCATGTATAAGTAAAGCAATATGACACTTGAAAAAACATTATTTGTACGAGTTTACACAGCTGGTATTATAGAAATTATTAGCTTGGTCAAGATTTAGTGCTGAGAATGAACAACATACGTTTCTGTTATGATTTTTAATTACCTCGATTTAAGAAAATGGAAGGATATTTTTGTATAGACAATTGAACAACTATTTTTTTTAAGTATTGGAGATAAAATTTTTGTGCGTGTGGTGTTTTTCTTGGACACTACACGGATTCATATATGAAGATAACGAACCAAAGACGGTTATGCACGTCCGCCAAAAAATAGAGGTAAATGACACCTTATATGTGGAACTATTTAAAACATAAGCTTGATATTCTTAAAGTTAATAAGTCCAGGCATTTTATTGATAATAATTTAACTATTTATGGCCACCAGAGGAATAGTCATAAATTATTTACACTTAAGAAAATGTTACAACGAAAAAAAAAATTAAACATGGCGGAATTAGGATGATTTTGTTACGATTATATATACAATCAGATGCAAAAGTTAAAGGAATGTGCTATGACTGTAAGTGAAAAAGTTTTAGAATGTATGTTTCCAGAGAAACGTTATATTTGAGACGCATAACTAAATCCCGAAACTGTAAGTACGCTGCATATGGACTCGTTCGGCTGGTATGAAATGTCTAAACTAACAGATGGTATGAGTAATGAAGCCTTTAAGTTTAAAAAATTGAAGAACTGTGCGAATGCTTTACAAGTAAAGAAGGTTATGAAAAACATACTTTTTATGAGTACATAAGTTTATTGACTTTTATTGAAGATACGTTCAATTAATTTAACCTTAATTTATTTGCTATTGACTTTTATGAATCAACACGTTTAGAGTTTCATAGCTTGGCTGTTGTTGATTTTTTTATGCGAATCATAATAGTTTAATTAATAAATATTAAGAAATGATGTGTTAAAGCTTTAAATTATGTAAAAACATTCTCTTTGAGTTTGAATAAATATTGAGTATATAACTTTGTGGTTATATTTTTGTATTTGCAACGGATGTTTACTGCTCTTCTTATCGGGAGTTTTAGGAACATCTAAATTTGAACTATAGGAAACCCATTCTTGACAAATTTCCGGTATGGTAAGTATAAATACGGACAATATCCCCCAGTGAAATTCACTACTTGCCTGAGTTTTCTCTTTGGCTATTGTAAGCTCCATCTAGCTACTTTTAGAATTTTCTAGGATTTTGGATTGTTCTTCTTCCAGCTATGGACCATCAAGACTTGGTGAGTGTTTATATTTTATTTTCAATTATTCTTTCTTTTATTAAAAAAAAAAAATTCGTTAAATTCGGGAATTATTATTAACAATAGGTACCTTTTTACATTAATAGATTGATAACCCTGATTGGTGGAAGCTTGATATGAACATTTTTGAAAACATAACTTGCCCGTATTTTTGCACAACATGTTCGGAATTATTTGATAATGAAACGCAATATAAAGTGCATATAAGAAATCATGCGACGAAAAGGTTCAGATGTGAGTTTTGTGAGAAAATCTTCTTAGTTAAAGGAAATTTCTTGAAGCATTTGTATAAACTTCATGGATTTAAACCGGCTTATTCCATTTGAATGGAATAGTTTATATAGAAAAAAAATCTTTTCCTCTATAGTTTAAAATTTTTTTTGTTGTTTTAATACTAGCAATAGTTTTATATTTTACTAACAGTAGACACCATTTCTGTAGATTGACAATCCTGATTGGTGGAAACAAGACATGAGCATTTTTGAAAACCTAACTTGCCCGTATTTTTGCACAACATGTTCTGAATTATTTGATAATGAAACGCAATATAAATTGCATTTAAGAAACCATAGGAAAAAATTTGAATGTGACATTTGTCACAAGCAGTTTTCATCGAAATTTAATTGCATGAGCCATAATAGACGTATCCACGGTCAGATCCGATTCGACTGTGTAGAATGTGCAAAGACTTTTTCAAGTAAATATAGCCTCAGAAGACATTCCGAAATTCACAAATCGAAAAAAATATTAAATCAAGTCATCCAGAAAGGTGGTGCAAATGTCTCTAAAAATTCCGTAGAACCGGTAGCTGGTCCCTCGAGTAGCAGTTTTTTATTGGATAAATTTGTTCTAATAGAATCAGTAGCGAAAAATAGACTTCAAACTTATAAAACAAGTCCAGTAAATTCAAAATGTCTTAAATCATTTCTTGACACTATAAAACATGAAGCAATAGATATAATTAAAATGAATGTAACATCTTTTAACTCAATTAAATGTAATATTTTTATGGAAGCCACATTTAAGAAACCTGATAATGAAAATCCTAATGAATTTAAATATTTAGAACACAATTTAAAAACACAGAACAAAGCGATATTCAAAACAACTGATATTAGTGAATTTTATGATTTAATGTCTGAAAAGCTTCTAAAGGAAAAATCAGAAAGTGAAATGAAAGAATCGGGATGGAGTTTTAGCCATGTAAATTGGCTTGAACTGCGAATAAATAGGTTTTATCCTTTAAAGGGAAGTTCATATATTGAGTTACCCAAAAGCATACAAAACAGGAAAGCCGTTATAAATGTTAAAAATTCTGATTATTTTTGTTTTAAATATGCAGTATGGACTCCACGACTGATAAACTCCACTAACAAAGAAAAAGTATGCACATACACAAATGACACTAATTTTGAGAACGGATACAATTGGGATTGTATTTCATATCCCACAAGCATACATGAGGTTAAAAAATTTGAAAAAACTAACAATATAAGCATTAATATATTTGGCTTGGATAAGAATAATAAATCCCGGTGATCAGACAACTCCTCATCACAAACTTTAAGGGGGAAAATCTTATTCTTCTTATCCAAGCCAAATATATTAATGCTTATATTGTTAGTTTTTTCAAATTTTTTAACCTCATGTATGCTTGTGGGATATGAAATACAATCCCAATTGTATCCGTTCTCAAAATTAGTGTCATTTGTGTATGTGCATACTTTTTCTTTGTTAGTGGAGTTTATCAGTCGTGGAGTCCATACTGCATATTTAAAACAAAAATAATCAGAATTTTTAACATTTATAACGGCTTTCCTGTTTTGTATGCTTTTGGGTAACTCAATATATGAACTTCCCTTTAAAGGATAAAACCTATTTATTCGCAGTTCAAGCCAATTTACATGGCTAAAACTCCATCCCGATTCTTTCATTTCACTTTCTGATTTTTCCTTTAGAAGCTTTTCAGACATTAAATCATAAAATTCACTAATATCAGTTGTTTTGAATATCGCTTTGTTCTGTGTTTTTAAATTGTGTTCTAAATATTTAAATTCATTAGGATTTTCATTATCAGGTTTCTTAAATGTGGCTTCCATAAAAATATTACATTTAATTGAGTTAAAAGATGTTACATTCATTTTAATTATATCTATTGCTTCATGTTTTATAGTGTCAAGAAATGATTTAAGACATTTTGAATTTACTGGACTTGTTTTATAAGTTTGAAGTCTATTTTTCGCTACTGATTCTATTAGAACAAATTTATCCAATAAAAAACTGCTACTCGAGGGACCAGCTACCGGTTCTACGGAATTTTTAGAGACATTTGCACCACCTTTCTGGATGACTTGATTTAATATTTTTTTCGATTTGTGAATTTCGGAATGTCTTCTGAGGCTATATTTACTTGAAAAAGTCTTTGCACATTCTACACAGTCGAATCGGATCTGACCGTGGATACGTCTATTATGGCTCATGCAATTAAATTTCGATGAAAACTGCTTGTGACAAATGTCACATTCAAATTTTTTCCTATGGTTTCTTAAATGCAATTTATATTGCGTTTCATTATCAAATAATTCAGAACATGTTGTGCAAAAATACGGGCAAGTTAGGTTTTCAAAAATGCTCATGTCTTGTTTCCACCAATCAGGATTGTCAATCTACAGAAATGGTGTCTACTGTTAGTAAAATATAAAACTATTGCTAGTATTAAAACAACAAAAAAAATTTTAAACTATAGAGGAAAAGATTTTTTTTCTATATAAACTATTCCATTCAAATGGAATAAGCCGGTTTAAATCCATGAAGTTTATACAAATGCTTCAAGAAATTTCCTTTAACTAAGAAGATTTTCTCACAAAACTCACATCTGAACCTTTTCGTCGCATGATTTCTTATATGCACTTTATATTGCGTTTCATTATCAAATAATTCCGAACATGTTGTGCAAAAATACGGGCAAGTTATGTTTTCAAAAATGTTCATATCAAGCTTCCACCAATCAGGGTTATCAATCTATTAATGTAAAAAGGTACCTATTGTTAATAATAATTCCCGAATTTAACGAATTTTTTTTTTTTAATAAAAGAAAGAATAATTGAAAATAAAATATAAACACTCACCAAGTCTTGATGGTCCATAGCTGGAAGAAGAACAATCCAAAATCCTAGAAAATTCTAAAAGTAGCTAGATGGAGCTTACAATAGCCAAAGAGAAAACTCAGGCAAGTAGTGAATTTCACTGGGGGATATTGTCCGTATTTATACTTACCATACCGGAAATTTGTCAAGAATGGGTTTCCTATAGTTCAAATTTAGATGTTCCTAAAACTCCCGATAAGAAGAGCAGTAAACATCCGTTGCAAATACAAAAATATAACCACAAAGTTATATACTCAATATTTATTCAAACTCAAAGAGAATGTTTTTACATAATTTAAAGCTTTAACACATCATTTCTTAATATTTATTAATTAAACTATTATGATTCGCATAAAAAAATCAACAACAGCCAAGCTATGAAACTCTAAACGTGTTGATTCATAAAAGTCAATAGCAAATAAATTAAGGTTAAATTAATTGAACGTATCTTCAATAAAAGTCAATAAACTTATGTACTCATAAAAAGTATGTTTTTCATAACCTTCTTTACTTGTAAAGCATTCGCACAGTTCTTCAATTTTTTAAACTTAAAGGCTTCATTACTCATACCATCTGTTAGTTTAGACATTTCATACCAGCCGAACGAGTCCATATGCAGCGTACTTACAGTTTCGGGATTTAGTTATGCGTCTCAAATATAACGTTTCTCTGGAAACATACATTCTAAAACTTTTTCACTTACAGTCATAGCACATTCCTTTAACTTTTGCATCTGATTGTATATATAATCGTAACAAAATCATCCTAATTCCGCCATGTTTAATTTTTTTTTTCGTTGTAACATTTTCTTAAGTGTAAATAATTTATGACTATTCCTCTGGTGGCCATAAATAGTTAAATTATTATCAATAAAATGCCTGGACTTATTAACTTTAAGAATATCAAGCTTATGTTTTAAATAGTTCCACATATAAGGTGTCATTTACCTCTATTTTTTGGCGGACGTGCATAACCGTCTTTGGTTCGTTATCTTCATATATGAATCCGTGTAGTGTCCAAGAAAAACACCACACGCACAAAAATTTTATCTCCAATACTTAAAAAAAAATAGTTGTTCAATTGTCTATACAAAAATATCCTTCCATTTTCTTAAATCGAGGTAATTAAAAATCATAACAGAAACGTATGTTGTTCATTCTCAGCACTAAATCTTGACCAAGCTAATAATTTCTATAATACCAGCTGTGTAAACTCGTACAAATAATGTTTTTTCAAGTGTCATATTGCTTTACTTATACATGCTTGATACGAAGTTAATCGTTTATCAAGCAAGAGTCTGTTTTAAAAATAAGCATACATGTTACCACACTGCAAGAATACCAATTTTCTGAAAATTCGTGCTCAAATTTCCCCGGTAACAAAGTAATAAAACGTCCGTTTACATCTAACATGTTTAGCGATATAAATTCTCTGTGATGTCTATAACACCAACTGATTCTATAAACTATACTTACCAAACATAATGTCTAATAGTATCAATATCTCGTCAGCACACACTCTCATGTAAATATATAAAAATTCTGTTTAATTTTAACCCATTAAATGGCATAAACATATTTTTTTCATTTCATATTCATAATAATATGTAAAATTAATAATATTTATTTCATGTGTACAACGTGTCTATAAGTTCTCTTATCTATTTCTAATAATTCCCTTTTACTTCAAAAACATCATCAAAACAGGATGCTATCATCCGGGCTTAATGTTTATCATACTAATGCATCTACCCCCTGTTTTTCGGGAAATAACAAACGTTTACTTTTAAACTTTATATCGGTCACAGTATTCAATTTCCCATGTTTCCTCCTAAAATCTAAAATTTGCTATCGGTGATCCTGCAAAACTTCCTTTTCCTCAAGCATTGTAAAACATCCTCTGAAATTATCTAGTTCATAATCTTTGTAAATATATATCTCCCTTCCATCACAACTTCCTCTGAAACTATACTTTACCCCATACCATATTTTCACTAAATAAATATTTCTGTATTTGTTTCTTATATATCGCTTTAATATTTATAAATAATAAAATCAATCAATTTATAGACGCTTTTTAAATATACTCAGAAATAATGGTAAATAAAACCAAATAAATATTATCTAATCCACACTTTTATACACAGGAAATATATATCCGTCGTAACTTCCTCATGACTATTTCAGAACTCGTCTCGAATAGATACCCCAAAGCCCCACCCACATTTCAGCTGTTTCCGCCAAATATGTGAAGCAAACATGTACAAAAATGTGAAGCACAATGTTAAATCAATGTAAGCTAGGAGCATCCCTTTATATCTACTTATGAGTTCTGTCTCTGTAAATATTAACCTTTTCTTATGCTGGGGAAATGCCTAAAGCTGTTGAATTCTGCTGTTATGTGACGCAAATGAATTACATGATTGAATTTATATACCCTACAAATGTAGGCTACAAAAAATATTTTAGAGGGAATTCTTTCTACGTGATAAATTAAGGATCTCCTTTTAATCTCTTTCTGCCATTAAAGTATATAAATAAATCTCTTTCTGATATTCAAGTATTTTATACAGACATTATTTATATGACTAAATATCATAATGACATGAACACAACATGACATAAATTACTACGGCTATAAACAAATTAAAATGTAGAAACACAGTGATCAGTGTCTTATTTAAATTTTATATTTCTGGCTGCATTCAGAAGTTGAAGTGCAATATCTTTTTGTAATAACAATATGAGTTTTAAGGTTTCACTAATGAGTAATCACTATATTAAAAGTGATTATTCTCAGTTAATTATAATTCTTGCCTGCATCTAAAACATCCTCGGTTTAAACAAAATTGTGTCCAGTTGTAACTGCAGTTTCATTGGTAACCGGAATAAAAATATAACAAGTTTTTCCAGGAGTTGTTAATCTTAGTAGACTTTAACTATCTTAGTAGATGAAAGGAAATGGATGACATTAACAATATTACAAATATTAATAATATGCAGAAGGTTTCTATTATAAAACATATCTGGAATAAAATTCTCAATATCAAACCAGGGACTGTATTATGTAAGTTAAACCTCGTTTAGTCCAAAATTGGAATGAAAAAAGCTGAACCACCCACCATTTTAATAAAAGAGGTGTTAAAAATATCATTTAAAAGCAGACAGAGTTTTGCAGTTAGGGTAAAATGAATAGCCCATTTTTCTATATATTTCAGTTATTCAGAAAATTTTATTTGACCCAAAAATCCTGCACGACTCATACAGCCGGAAAATCGTAATATATTCTTGACCCTCATACTGGCATATACATGTATATTAAGTTGCGAATAGTGGATCTGTCTGTAAGAAAAAAAATTGTTGATTGTCCTCGCTTTGAAAATTTCATAGTATGATATGAGGGTGACGGGAAAGCCTCGTGGCGATACTGATCACGTGTGGGGGATGTAGAACGGAAACTGGAATACAAGTAGATTAGCTGGTAGGGACCCTTATATAAAAGTCCCCATTTGATAGCAAAATAACAAAGTAGGGCGAATTTATATATATATATATATATATATATATATATATATATATATATATATATATATATATATATGTATATATACATAAATTCAATACATAAATTCAATATTTATATATATATTGACTTAAATATATATGTATATATTGACTTATAATAAGTTAAGGTACTCATGGCTGGATCGAAAAATTCCTCATTCGAAAGAATTTTTATCCTGAGAAATTAAAAAAACAAACAAAAAACAATCAATCTTCAAGTAATTTTGTATCATTTGTAGCTGCCTTAAAATTAATTTGAAAAAGTAAGAAATAAATGTCTCACTAATGGGGCTGAAATCTATGGGAAACATTCAAAGCATCTAGTAAGGTAAAAAACATGTTTTAAGAGCTGAACGCTGTACACTCTACTTGAGGATTCTTTTGACTACACTTTTTCAATTAAGTATAATGCTGAAGACTGATGAAAGAATGTTTCTACTGGGATAAATAAAGTAAGCTTTCCGTTTGTTGAAAAATGGAAAAGCAAAGAAAAATTCCATTTTTCCTTGCTTAGTATAATATATAATAAGTGAGCACTATGTAAAGTAAAAAGACACAAAATAAGACAGAAATTTTCATACCTTAAAACCACACCTGATGCAGTCTGTTTTTCATTCTCTCCGAATCCGAATCTAAATCATACTTCTATAACACCCCAGTTTCAGATACTGTGTTAGTAAGCTGCTGAGGCGAAATCCAACAATGCTATATCTTAGAGGATAAAATTAGAACTAGATAAAATGGATCGATTTTTGATAAGATATTATGCATCTAGATTTGCCTAAAAAAATTGTTAAATTTTAATATGAATCTCTTAAAATGCAAATATATTTGAGGATATATCATGTTATTTGTTGCATTTCATTCTACGGTGTCATATGTATTTACAACTAAACATCAACATTTTCTGTATTAAAAATCTTTATGGGCATTCATACCTCCCCCCCCTCATTATACGGAACAAAAATTATACGAAAATAGGCTTTCTTACGTGTAGAAATAAATGTTCACATTTATTTTCTGTTTGGATTTGGAGCGTAGACATTTCTAGAGATTCCAACACTAGTTTTCAAAGTTCGAAATTTTAATTTCGTCGTTCATAAAATTTAATTGTTTAAAAATGTAAGGTTTTAAAATGGAGTACAGTAATTATATATTAAAATTATAATTTTATTACATTTAATAAAACATACTTTTTGTTAATTAAATTATTCAATATAACTTTCCCGATAACACGGCCCTCTCAAATATTTTCATTTTAAGGAACAATTAGCAAATTTTTATACCAAAATTATAGATGGATTGGCTATTGCGTTAGAAAGTTTGCCTATGGAATCAAATTTTAGTACAATGGATAATAACATTATTTAATATTCCTCCCAAGTAATTTACTGCCTAGTAAATATACATAGTTTTATCTATTTAAAAAATTGGGATTCTTTTTATATTATTCATAAAAGTATGTATACAGAGTTTGTGTTACATTAAAAAAATTATATTGTTTTTATGTGATGTATATTTCATTTCTTCGTTGCTGAAAAAAACGCATTTCCTAAATCTAATGTTTAATGCATGAAAATTAACAAAAATAAGACTTTAAATTAATAGTGTTTACATTAATTTTCAAGGTGATTTAAATCATAATAATATTTTTTTAAATTATAAATAATTAAGAAAGGCGTTTGTATTCGGTAGCGTTAAAATTTCTCATATTTAAGATAATGCAAATTGAAAAATAATAATAAATACTACTTTTAATAAGGAGAAAGAAAATTTATGAGAATTTGCCCACAATATTTAACTTAAACTAGCCGTTAATTGAGTGTTAAAATATAAAAAAAAATAAAAGTTAAATACAAAACACATTTTCTTAGAGTATAAATTTTTTTTCCATCCTTTTATGAAAAAATAACTTTGTTTCCAAACTTTATTATACATTCCCATAAATTCGTTAATTTACGAGATTATATGATAAAAAAGTTTCATATTAAATAGTAACAAAAAAATCACATTTACCAGATATAGGAGAGTTGTAAAGAAAGAAAGAGAAGAGCTTAAAGAATTCATTTACTTATACGCAGTATTTTTATAAAAAAAATTACCACATTATATTTTTTCCTATAGATTAACTTCTCCTATCATTTTTTCCGCTCATGTCTGAAAACATGATTTAATTTCGCACGCGTTAATATTTTAAATTCCTTTAAGTAACTTTACTTTTAATTTTTGGAACGTGCTCTCAAACATCGGCGGGCGTTCGCTCTCTCTCTCTCTCTCGGTTTCTCCCCCTCAACGTATCTACCGGAGGGAGAAAAAAAATAAGAACTCTCACTTCGCGTAATACAATTCTCTGGCTCTCACGCCCCACCACGTGCACGCGGCTGCGCATGGCAGGGCGCAGCGTTCCGCCCATGCGCGGCGGTCGCGCGCCAGAAGCATGAATGCTAGTAAGCGGCTGTTTATAATCCCATTTCTGTCTTCGTTTAGGTTGCGCCGCACTAAGACAAAGCCATATCACTAAACACGCCGGAAACGCCTCATATCTCACACAACTGGCGAAGGCGGCGGAAACGTTTTTGTGGTTTAATATCTTCCGAAAGAAGGAGGTGACTGGCCGCACAGCAATGCCAAGTCAGTGTATATAGGCAAGCGGAGACACTGAAAGTACTTTTGTAGTAGCCAGGTTAAACCATGAACAATTTACTTCTTGGATACCTAATTGTGTTCTTAAGTACTCTGGGTAAGTTTAATGAATTTTGTTTTGCTCCCAACACTCGGAAACACTCGTGTCCGACAATACAGCCGACTGGATTTACGGAATTTTTTAATAACCTCGTCTTCGAGATTTTCAATTGTTATTTAGCTTTGAGAGTTAAAACAAATGCGTCTCATTATTGGAGCCAATTTTATGAAAGTTAAGGCATTAAATGAAGAACATGCTGTACCTTAGTAAAGGACCACAGGAATAATGCGCTATTAACAAAGATAAATGAAATATTTGGGTCACATGAAATTAAAGCATCTTTATAATTAAAAGTAAACTAATTTGCTTCAGTATTATTAACAAATTTCCTTAACGCAATTAACTTTAAAAATGTATAACTTATCACGGGGCAGCGTCTGTAGATCATCATTACTCGGGGAATTCCAACAACTGTTGTCTGGAGAGTGGGAAATCATAAAGATAGAAAAACCTTCTTAATGAATATTAATTAAGCTGTCAAATCAGAAGGATGTTAAAGAGTTTTGATGAAAATTTATATTCTTTTCTTTTAGCAAAATTGTTCATTTCCGAATGTGCAGTTTTTAATTTTGCGAGACTCACATTGTAGCATTTAAATTTGAAAAATATATATCACCTCATAATTATAAAATTAAATGAAAAGTTTGACTTCATTTGCTTAACATGTAACACATGTTTTCATTTTGTGGAGATTTATAATTAGCCTCTTAACTGTTGACATAAAAAAAAAGACATTTAAATTTCATACGACAATTTTGACTTGTACGTACGAATTTCATTTTGACATACGAATTTCATGTTGTAACAGCCGAATTGGACATCAATATGCACTGATAAGTATTTCAGCTTTATAGATTGAGGCCTGATTTTCAAAAGATATTTAGTGTTATTCCTGAATGTAATTCCGAATAAGTGCAGCAGATTTTTTTTTAAACTCCGTTTTCTATGATTCAACCAGCATGTTTTTGACATTATTATATGATTAAAAATAAACAGATCTCTACAATTGATGAAGAATTACGATGATCTATGAAGTGACTTATATTTATTTTACACTTTAGAATAACGAGACAACATTTTTTAATTATAAATATTCTAGGGGTGTCATGGAAATCTAAAACCACTTGTATAAGTAATGATACAAATTAATTTAACCACGAATTTCATCATTTTTAGAAATAGTTACTGAGGAAGATTTATGCTAAAATATTTAAGCTAAATAGTTAAGTACATGCAAATAAAAAATTTGAAATATCCATTTATCCATTTATGATCGATGAAAAAACTTTCTGCAGTAACAGCTACTGATTTATTGAACTTAAGTATTCTCATGAATCATGTCATAATGTTTAGGTAATAATTACTGAGAGGTGACACTAAATTAATAGTTTCAATATGTTAAATAGCAAGAATCTGTTAAAAAAAATTAAAATATCCAGCGTAAAAAGTTTCAATAATCCAATATTTAAATTTTTGGAATAAGTTCTAAAATTTAACACTGGATTGTCGCTATGCCCATTATTTTCTCAGGTAATGGAGGTATTTTAATGAATATATCACTGTGCATTGCGTTATGCATGACTCTTACGAGAACTGTCATTCATTCGTTCTGTTCTTTACGCCTTATATATTGTTTCACTCGCAAGACATTTCTTTCAACGAAAATTTCTCAAAGTGTTGACACTTCTGCTCGTATAAAAATAGAGACTATAAGATCCCGTCTATATATTTATAAAAGTAGCTGGTTTGGATGACACCTTTGTTTCTGGAGATCAATTTTAAGCAAGATGCGGTATTCGTATTAGCATGTAATGGCACAAATATTAACTTATTTAGCACTATTACATCGAAGTAAATCTGTGAGAGTTTGACATTTGATTCATACATTTTGTTTCTTTTTTCTGACTACATTAATAATAAATTATAATAAAATAAATTTAGAAATTCAGGAAAAATTAATTTCCTTATTTTCAATGGTTTATATTCTATGATAGTAATGCTTATAATATAAGCAAACGTGAGGTTAATCTCACTTTCATGACGTCATAAATTTTTTTTGAAAGGGTGATACACATAAATATATTTATAGAAGCAGCTAGTTTGGATAGCACCTTTGTTTCTGGAGGTCAACATAAAGCAAGATATGGTATTCGTATTAGCATGTAATGGCACAAATATTAACTTGTTTAGCACTATTACATCGAAGTAAGTCTGTTATTAGAGATTGACATTCTATTCACACATTTTGCTATTTTTTTCTAACTACATTAATAATAAATTATACTAAAATAAATTTAGAAATTCACGAAAAATTAATTTCCTTTTTTCACTGGTTTATATTCTATGATTGTATACATTACTCATAATACAAGCAAAAAGTGAGGTTAATCGCTCTTCTATTACGTTTTGTAATTTTTTTAAAGTGCGATACACGACTGATTTAAATGGGAACAAAAAGTTAAATTTTTATTAGATAAATGAAGATGATATTAATGCTTTCTAAATAAAAATAAAAATGCATTCCTTTATTATATAGAGAGTTAAAAAATATATCAAATTAATATGTTCGAACGTACTTATTAATTAAATGTTTTTTTTAAAATTTCATTATTTCCATGGAAAATAAATATCCCTTACAAAATTACTGCAGAGAATCAATTGAATTGACATGCCAAAGGAAGGATATGGAACATTGTGAGTCAGTAATTTATGTTTAATAATAATCCTTCAGGACAGGATTTCTCACGCAGCTTAGCTGAAGAAAGTTTGAATACCCTATTTATCTTACTACTTAAATCTCCCGTCTTAAAATCCGTCCCAAACAAACACTGGTATTTATCATATTGATTAACTTTTGTTTTTCATGTTAGCACTCAAGTCATTGACTCTGGTATGATTTAAAGGAAAATCCAATCATTGACTGTTATGTTTTATTCCGGACGGGTTTATAAATTTGACAGTGTAAATGAGGTAAAGCAAATAAAAGCAGAATAAATTAATATTAGGTCGGATTTCCTGGGTGTCATGAAAATAATTAAGTAAATCAGTATATACGAGTATATATATGTAATATCCTATATATTATGCCCTCCATTCAAGCATTTAAACTCCTTTTCCTAAATCTAATCCCCAGTAATATTAATTTATAGCTTTAATATTAATCTAATATCAAATCCAGTAATATTAATCTAATCCCCAGTAATATTAATTTATATCTTTAAAACCTTTAGCCACAGAATTTCCCATGAATCGCATGCCTTTTCATTTCTCCAAATTCAGGAGTAGGTTAGGTTCGCGAGCCCCTAAATTTGCTGACCCTACAAATAATAGCCACATGTTGTTTTTGTTTTTTTTTGTCCTCGCGCGTTTAATGTTGAAAGGTGATATTATTTCCGAGAAGTTCTTCAGGAATGAACGGATGCATTTTCGATCTAATAAATTAAGTACTAAGAAGTTTAGCCCTACTGCATTTAAATCTAACTTTTATTCCTTTCAGGCTGAGTCTAGCTCCAGCCATGTAAATATGAGCTAGTTTTCCCTTTCAGGTTATAACTTAAGGACGTGATGCAATGGGAATATTATATATATATATATATATATATATATATATATATATATATATATATATATATATATATATATGTATGTATGTATGTATGTATGTATGCATATGTGTGTGGGAAAGTAGGAATTTGAAGTAAATATGGGCCGCAAAGTACATAATGTTTTGTTAACTAGTGTTTAGGCTAATTCTGAAGCACGATCTTACACTTTCCAAAACCTCACAGCAAAGATAAATAAAGGCAACTATTTTCAACTAATAATTACAGTTTTACTTCTGGCCGAAAGCCTTGTGTGTATTCACCTGTACGTGGACAATTTCCAAAACAGAAGATCATTAACCTCTTCTATATGAGAGGCAGAAGAAAATTTGTCAGATCCCACTGGTTGTCGACAGGAATGAGAACTTGGGTGGCATTCATGTAAGAGAGGAACACTTTTAGAGAATATTTGTATTCTCTACACCCCAATAAAAGTAACTTTATTGTCTCTGTATATTTCCTGCTTCATTTGCCTGTACTAATTTCTGGCGGGTTTCTGTTCGTGGGCTTGAGAACATAAATTAAGCTCCCCCTTCATTCGATAGACCAGTCTACGTCTTGCTTCCACTCCTGCCGACATCCACAAAGTTCTAGAAAATTCTTTGGCGTTTGCCATGTATACCTCTGATTTCAATAACCACCGCAATTACAAATTGTCTTTTGCGACATGTACACCTAATGCTCGTCATCCTTAAGAAAAATTATAATTATTAATTTCAAGTTAGTTGTCTTTTTATGTGGATTTTAAGGAACTTCGTAAAAGTTTCGTGAAAGCAATATTTCACTTAATATTCACCGTTTTTACTTTGTTTATAATTTAGAGCTTACGCACTATGCTATACATTCTCAATAAATAAAACTATTCTTAAATTACATATGCTGTATATTATTACTTTTTTAGCATCCGTACACTTCGTTAAGATTAATCAATGCTAATTAAAATATGACATTTTTATACGACATTACTATTTTTAAAGTACATATTCCGCCCACGTTCAAGCATATTTTAAGAGTCGTTTAAAATTAATATTTCAAAGCATCGGTAACAGATGTGTCTAGACAATTGCAGAATACATAGAGAAAGTTCGTGGACAAGTTTTGTCTTTCGACTATGTTTTACGGACATTTAAATTATAGCTCGTCCAACTTATTCACTTTTATAGCATAATATTATATTTAGGAGTCAGGAAATATTTTGAAACTGACAATTTTCCGTAATCTTTCCCTTTTGCTGCTAGTCTAATGAAAAATTTATACGTTATACCTGTACACTATGTAAACACTTAAATATGCCTGCACGTTAATGTATACTCATACAAAGATAAAAATGCAAATCGGATACATGTATTAATATAAATTCTGTATGCGCATGTAAGAATATTTGAGCAAGAAGAGATCGAGAAGTGCACGTTTTTCAACTAACTATAAGGGATGCAAAATATATATTGATACTCTCGTTCTTAGAATTAAGATGTTGTAACACATATATTTACCTTCTTTTTTTAAGATAGAGAAATAACACACTTGTGGCATATTGAACTACTTAAAAATACTTCAACATTTTAATAAAACTGTTTCGTTCTTCTTTCATTAAGATATAAAAAAAATATCAGAATCAATTTTCATTATACATGTGAAAGGCGAATTATTATTTTATATTATTAAATTATTATTATTATGATTATATTAAGCATAAATATATTTTGACAACATATTTTGAATATGAATACCTAAATCTTACAAGTCTATGTAAAAATATGCTCTACAGCAGAAAAAATAAAAGCTGCCGTATTGTAACATATCTCTGTAACGTAAATTAAAAAAAAAAACTACAACAAAACAAACCCACTAAATTTTTTATAAAGATGATAATATTTATTTTGTGTCTAATACATATGATAAGCCTATTCTAATATTCAATTATTGGGTAAGAACACTGAATACTGATTGATTGTGTTTGAGTTCTCTGGAATTTGGCTAACAAATTCTTTGTTGTAAAATTATAAACACACGCAAAGACGTACCTGCAGAAAGTAATATAAACATCTAGACGTACGCACACAAAAACTGAACCTTTAAAGTGCTGTGTTTACATCTAAACTGAAGAATTTCAGAAGTATCCAAAATTAAAACCCGAAAACTCTAGCCTTTGAAAGGAAGCCATATTACAAGAAACAGGTATATTTGGTACATATTTTTGAAAAATTCCAAAGAGTAATTAACAACCACACACACACACACACACACATATATATATATATATATATTACATTACCAATTTAATATGGGATTTAACAAAGATTCTACCTTTCTTTCGAAAGGTGTTGTTTTCTTCGAAATGTTTTATATTTAGTTTACAGTTTTTCTCAGAGCATTTAAGACTCCTTGTCTGTTCGAATCTGTATAGCAATTCCATAATTCAGGTAGTTCTGCCATCTAGAATATTAGTGACTAAATAGGTCCTGTGATATCGAGTGCCGTAATTCATTATACAAAAAAAAATTATATCTTCAACAAATCACACTAAGTTTTAAATTCGGCTTCAGAAAGTGGTACTATATCCCGTATGTTTTGTTTTTCAACTGTGTATAATCGTGACCACGTAAAGTAATACAACGCCACAACATAAAACTACTGCGTCTACATCCACATACATAGGCATTTATATGGCTAAATAGTGTATACCATATCATTTCTACCTGAAGTAATGTTCAACACAATTGTGTGGAAAGATGTCTCGTCAGAATTCCGAATGTAATGCGTTGCTGCAAATGACTAGGGACTTGCTGAAAGGTACCTATTCATTTTAATGAGCAGGAATATTTCAGATGTACAGGCGAGGGAGAATGTGGGGCTTATTGGGCGCAGTGGCTCAGTTGGCCAGGGAAGTGACCAGTGATCTGAATGTTTCTAGTTCGATGCCCGTCGCTGACAAATCCACTGCCGTGTACACTAATGGCTAGTGCACGAAAAATCTGTCGTGGCTGCAATGTCCTCCAAGTTCTTAAATTTACCTCTGAAAGTGCGGGGTCAAGTGTACCAGTCTCGTCACTTGACTCGGTTCTAAATTACGGGACCGGTTTGTAGGGGGTAGTGCTGGCCGCTAATCCGGTGCCCCCTTAAATGATTGGCCAGCAGTCTCGCGGTGTGAGTTGGGGCGCCCGTTCGCATTCGATGTTGACGTTAGGTGGTCTGTTGTCTGAGAGGCGTTGTCAGCCCGGTAATTTACATCCAGGCGAATGTGTAAAGACAAGTGCCTCCGCGTTTGAAAAGAATAATGGGACTTATAAGTGAGGATCATGACTTGACTTTGTTATGCAATGGTTAGCATATCTGTTCCAGAAACTAAAAGTTACGAATCAATTTCAGAGCTATCCTCGATTTTTTTAAAGGAAATATTTATAAATGTGATAATGTTTGAGTGAGAGTGCAAAGGTATAACCTTATATATATATATGTTTCCCTACCAATTTATCCTTTTTTATTCACGGTTTTTTCAACTAAATCTTCGTGCATTAATGTTTCAACCAATCTTGCAAAGTCCTTCTGAATCGGGCACTAGCTGTACTCTTGATTTTAATTATGATGCATAATATACGCTCGGTACGAGATGCTTATATGAGGAGCTTGTAAAACGAGAGACGTGTAAGAAAGGGAATCAGATGAGATCAAAACTTCGTTTACTGTCGATCACACCAGACTTATTAAATCGCTAAATGAAGCCGGCGCAGCTGATAAGAACACCGAATAGGAAAGCTTAATTCTATGAGCAGGAATTAATTAGCGAAAGATAGCGCCAGGAGAGAGATATTTGAAATCAATATTAGGTTACTAAATGGACAGGTCTCCAAGTAGGATTCTGTTTTGTAAGCCATGTAAATACTCTACCTCCAAGTCTCCTTTTCTACCTGTAAGATTAAGTAAAACAGTAATAAGCTTAAATTTGCAATTAAACTTTTTCTTAAATCTTTCTTACGTTAATCATCAAGTCTTTAAGGTCAATAAAATAGTTAATTTTCAAAATGATCGTTATATTCTCATGATCATTATTATCTCAAGCAGATGCATGGTATATTGAAGAAGAGTGTTGTGATGTTATTATGGGAGATTTATCACATATGACGCCATAAAAAGACATCCCAAATTCTGTCACATTGATTTGAAGTTTTTGAAATAATTGAGAATATAAGAAGCGATAGTTTTATTTGAAAACGACTGGCTTATATTCTCATAAAAGATGACGGAAAATAAATTATTAGAAAATTAATTGTGCATTTATTAAGTTTCTTGAAACTATAAAGAAGGTGTTCCCGCAGTGGGCGATACCGTCCTCTAGGAGACGTTGGAACTATCCAGGGAGCGGTGGAGGGCGGTAGTACCCTCGGGCCCAAATAAAGCCTCGGGTGTTTCGGAAGTTTAATAAAAATATTGGGGCGGTGGAAGTAGTAAAACTTCGTTTATCCGGACTAACTGGGGTCATAGTCAATCCGGATAATTGAAAATTATGATAATCCGAGTAATATGGGTAATAAGTAAAGCAAAATACTTAACTAAGCACACTTTCAGTTTATTACGATCAAAAACTATGTTGTGTAACAAAATTACATAGTATTGTTTACAAGACATTAAAAAATATAAAAATAACTTTTCACACCATTCTTAACAAAGAATTGGTAAGTCTAGTAAAGTTTTCTTAAACTCAACAAAAAGCATTTTATTACCATAATTTATTGTAAAATCCATGCAGGAACTGTACATTGAATCCAACTAAAAAGCGAATATTTTGCGTACTTGTAGTTACGTCCTTGCTATCATAGTTAAAAATTATTATCTAATGTGAACATTAAATTGAAATGCCTATAAATCTGATCCGGATTATCCGGAGATCTGGATCAATGAGGGCCGGATAAACGAGGTTTTACTGTATAAAGAAATAGAAGATACGAAAATTGTGGAAAACCATTCGTACCTGTCGTGTAATATATTGCTAAAGTCTCAGTGATTTTTTTTTCTAAATAAGCACACAAATTGCAAGTTTTAACCGATTCAAACCGATAGAACGATATTTAATCGTATCTATATAAATAAAGTAACAGACGTATTTGCCGAGTCACGTTAACGTCACGTCTTCGGGTCTCACTCATCCCGAGAATGCGATTTTGGCGGCCATTTTGTTTTGGTCGAAAATCGGTGTATTATTTTTCTCATGAAAGTACATAAATAATAAATATTTGGAAAGAGCTTTGAAAACTAATAACTTTTTCTTCTTACAGTTATTCTGTTACTTTAATAGTTTTAAATATATTAAAATTCTAAAAAAGCACTCCACCGGAGAAACAGGCCACTCCAAGCAGTATGGTGCAGCCATCTGTCGCCAGCGACGGGAATGAAAATTGACGGGAATTTAATACATTTGTATGGCTCTGAAAAGGGCCTTTTTTTCTTTTGTGGGGCCCGAGCATAACCGGGCGAAGCCCGGCTAGTAAAGTATAATTAAACAAGGTGCATACTCATTCTCGGTGAAAAGTAATATTTTAGAATTTCATCATTATACGAGCCCACACTGCACATAATTTAAAATCAGCAAAATTAAAAATAAAAAGAATAAAAAAAAAGTGTTAAAATAAACGAAGTTCCTGAATTCCTTTTAGTGACTTCTACAACATAACAACAGTTCTCGGCTATCTTCGGAACATAATTTTAATCTGTTATTAGTTAAATGGAGGTAGAATTAAATAAAAATTGAAATTATATATATATAAATGAAAAATTGAAAGCTTAGAAGAGAGAATAAGAAACAAAAGAAAAAACACAAATTTTTCTCCGTAATATATATGTCAGTAAAGGTTAGGAGGTAAAATTTAGTTTCATTCACTGCGGTCTCTTTCTCATAATTAAAGTTCCACTTCCCCGACTTTGAACAATTACGTAGATACACACACAAAGAAGTAAAAAAAAAAGTCATCATTCCTATACCAATTATTTGGAGCTGAGAATCCAAACTTGAAATAAAACATCCTACGGTAAACACAGACATCCACTCGTAATTATCAGAAACATAATGCTAAAAATATTAAAGTGGTCTCACCTTACTATGAAAAGTCGTTTCATCGAAAAACATTTACGTATTTAGCTTTGAGTTAGTCAATTTCGCTAGCATTTTCAATATAGTCCTCTTGAATTTAATAGGAATAGGGAACTGGTTCATTGAATCTAATAGGACACATTAAAAATTCATGACCTTATGAAGTAAATTTCTAGGTTTAAAAAAATAAATAAATTGCCTGTTATAGAATGGAAAAATTAAAAATGTGATATTTTTGTCAGCGGGGAAATATTAGTACTTTAAGAACATGACTGAAGTGTCAAGACTTGTACCAATCTTTTTCAATTAATGCTTCCATCCAATTTTTTTCAATTATTAAAATATATATATATATATATATATATATATATATATATATATATATATATATATATATATATATATATATATATATATACGTGTGTGTGGGGGGTGTACAGGTGTCCAAAATTAAATATACACGGCAAAAAATTACAGTACTTCAAAATATCTTCAATGAAATGTAACAAAACATCCCTTTATTGAAATAACACTTCAGTGCAGAATTACAGTGATGTTTGTTAATGATATTAAGATGGTATTTATATCCAATGAAGAGTATTATGATAGTATATCCACTTAGTCTTTCGAAAAAAAATTGTTTTATTCATAACTGTGAATGCATTAATACTACCAATGGTATCTGCATTGATGAATGAACATTACTTTTAACACTCTTTATATATAATATATATATATATATAAAGAGTCTTAAAAGTAATATATATATATATATATATATATATATATATATATATATATATATGTATGTATATATATATATATGTATGTATATATATATATATATATATATATATATATATATATATATATATATATATATATATATATATATATATATATATATATATATATATATATATACTTTTTAATTACTAATGCATTCAGAAAGGCAAGAGTCTTTCTGAGCGCATTAATTTATAAAGATCTATTAAAATTTAATTATATTTTTGGATGAAATAATTATGTTATATTTAATTGCTAAAAGCCTGTACAAACATGAACATAGGAAATTATATTTCATATAAAATTTCAAACGTTTACAATGTTACTTATTTATCAAAAGGCTTCGAGTTATTTGAATTTGCCTTATCTTGAAAGATTCAAATATTTGAAAATTTTTGGAAATTCATTCATTAAAAAACATGGCCGTTTCCATGCATTTTTTCATCGTAAATACAGATTATTAGGAATATCTAGGAGGAACTTTCATATTTCTTCTGTAATACTGTTCGTAGCAGACAGACAGTTAAATAGGCAATTGTATTAATATTAAGCTCTAAATGAAATTAAGTGAAGCGATAATTGGATTTTGAATCTTTTATATTCTTTACTCCCCTAAAATATAATTATATAATATTTTGGACTGTATGTTACTCAATTTTCGTACTTGATATATCGGTCAGAAAACTTATGTCACGCTGTCGAGTTTATATGATCAAATTTTACGAAAAAAATTTATTACGTTTTTTGTCAAAGTCTTATAAATATTAAACGAGATCAACGCTTCCCAACTGACTGTTCGTTTTCAAATTTAAATGTTTTCACCACAAATATAATTATATGATTAGGGTGTGAATTTTTAATAAATCCACAAGTCTACGATACATTATTATCAATATGAAATGTGCGCAGGATATCATCAAACTAGATTGATTAATTACTCAAGTGAAATTTAGACTGTTAGAATTATTTTAATTTATTGAAATTTGGAAAATAGTTAAATTCCATTATCTTATCAACCTGTTAGTTTTCTCCGGGAACATGTAACGGCATGCCTAGAATATATATATATATATATATATATATATATATATATATAATTTTTTTGTCAGCAACATGCATAAACCATCAAATAAAATATAACTGCATTATTATTAATATTTCTTCTCTAACTATTACAACCGAAGCATAAGTGTTTCTTCAATGAATCTTAAGAGAGCTTAATATACGGAACTGATATTCAAGCATCTGAAGTAGAGGAAACGTTTAACCTCCTGAAACGCTCGTCTTAAAAATTAATGAAAGTTATACTGACATTATTATGTATTTAAGAACAATAGGTCTATAATAATAATACAAGTGTTAATTTTATAAGGACGTATTATATGATGTTGCGTTAGACACATACATTAAAGTTGTTGGTTCATATTTATTCCCATAATACTTTACAGCAGCTTTGTGAAAGTATAATATAATGAAGCTAACAGATGAAATAGTGTTGCTGCTTATAACCTCTACGATCTTCATTGTAAACTTTCCCTTGAGACATTAATCGAAGTAAAGAGATTTTTAGAGCATTTTTAGGAATACGTGTATTAGGCTTGAATATTTGAAAAATACGAAATAAATGATATTAATTTAAATCTTATTCAAAATATTATTTATCGTATATATATCATGTCCATCTCCTTTTAGCTATCCATTAAGTTTATTTTGGACACATGTCGTAAATGAAAAGATTGCAACTGATTTTAATAATATTTCAGGACAATTTAATTATGTTGTGAAAGACAACGAAACAGCATCACATTTTTAAATATATAAAATTATCCACGATATATTTTCGTGGATCACGACACAAAGTATGGTGGCTTCAAGGACATTAGGGATCACGTTTATTCCAAACTGCTAATTTCACATTTGAAATTGCAAGAATAAATGCTTACAATAAAATTTAAAAAATATACATAAAATTCGTTTTAAAAGTAACATTAATGGTAAAGAATATATATTTAACAAGAGTGGATGTTCTTGATGAGATCACGAAGGACTACTATTCTGTTAACTCTCGGATGTATTGTTTGTTGATATATAAAATTTCTAACTTATAACATTACTGAAAAGCGCATTCATTATCTTTCAGATGGTTGAACTGTAGTCATCGCATTATTGAGATAATAACGCAGCGAGAATGTGGGTAAAGTTGTGCAAATAGATGTTTTACACAAACTTGATATTTAACATAGCAAGGGATTTTGATAACAGAATAAAAGTAGAAAGTATAGCCTGGCATTTATGCATTATTTTCATAACAAACCTTTAACTTCAAAAAATTACTACTAAAATTAAATTATTCATATTTCAAAGTACAATAACAGGACTAGTACATTTTTGAAAACAATATAACTAACACTGAATTATATTATTGAGTAGAGTATTATTGTAAGAGTCCTTCTTTGTAAATTTTGTAGGATTTTTGCTCATGAGTACAAGTTTTATTTCTGTATGCATGTTTAATCTCTTTAATAAATATAACGTGTTAAAAATTAGTATGTAAGACATTGCTAGGGAAATACTATTATTAAACATGTCATATTTAGACATAATGTTCCAAAATTTGGTTTGGTACCGATCAAAGGCTAAGTTGACAATTTTTCAAAATTATAAATATATTCTCATCAACACTGGTACACATGAAGGTGGATCAACAGTTTAGATAAAAAAGGTAAGTATTTTTTAGAGAAAATATGATACGCCAAGGTGTCCTTAAAAGTATTAATCTCTTTTGAAAGGATTAGTGCGTGTTTCACAGAATACAAATGACTTATTTCACGGAACGGGAATGTTTAAAAATAGAAGGAAAGTATTTAATATATATAGTGTATTCCACTGTTGAGCACACGAGATGAGTAAGAGGGTAATTACTTTAATGAAGTTTGGCTCGAGGAGTGTTATAGTTAACTGTAAAATTCTTGAATGTATTTTAATCACTTTTTAGAGAAAAATTACTCTTTTGAGAAATTTGAATATCTGAAAAATCCCTGTTAATGCTCTTAATTTCCTCCAGGAAACTGTAGAAGAAGATTTAGCGGATTGAAAAGAAGATATACCATTACATAAGTTCATTACCCGGGTCACGAAGCTTAAGGTTAATTTAGATTGGTATTTATGAAAAAAATAATCATTATATAATAAATCTCAAAACTTTTTTGAAATTTAATACAATAGTTTTAAGTGGTGTATTACAAAAACTGCTAAGATAAACGTAAATAAATAATATCAAAACAATTAAAGGGCCAAATGTATAATAAATCATGAATATTGAAAATGAATACTGTAAAATCTTATTACTGGTTTTTTAGATGGTGAGCTTAAATCTTACCTTTTACCCGACGTGTGGCCGGTACAGGAATCGAACCCGCAATCTTCGTCACCCGGGAGAGATATAGTATGCACCAAACAATCAATTATGTTCTTAAGTTTGATTTTAATCTACCTCAAAGAAAGTGTCAGTTGTACAAAATGTAATTCGCTTCTTCATTTTGTCGTCATACTACTTTGTAAAAAGATTTATTTAGAAACACAGGTAATTACAAGAATAATATAAACGGAAAACTTTCCTTTATTTCCACTCATATTAGAAATACAATGCACACAAAACTGATGTTAAATACAATTCTAAAGAATAACAATCTTTCTATATTCATATAAATATTTTTTTACAAAATTTCCACTATTATCATTTTAAATTATTTTTATATATCAAGAGTATATATGAAGATCAAAACTTGGTAACTTTTAATTTTCTTAAAAATGTATATGATTTTAAAATTAGAAAGACGAGAATTTTTTTCTTACTAAAAATACTGAACGCCGTCATTTTGACGGTTAAAAATAAAATCAACAATTTAAAATATTTAATGTTTTTTAAAAAGGGTTAAATACTTCAAATTTTGATCTATTTCATACCAATATATAATAAATTAGTATGTATTTAGATATATTTTTATGCAGGTATGCCGAATTGAGAACCTGGTATGGCTTATCCGTAAAAATATATGCATGGTTTGTGCAGTCCTTATTTTTCAACACCGATATTTCAGAAGAGCCAATATTTCTGTTCTTTGCAAAAGGGGGAAAACACGAAAATTAATTAACATTTTCCGGTATTATTTTAATGATTTCTGCCTGTTTCTTATATTGCCGCCAAATCGATGGCTTTCAGTCTTAGTAGGTATACAACACATTTTTCCCCCTCTTTACTATCTGAAATAATTTTGTAAATGTGTGGGCATATTTCGTGTAAAATTGGAAAAAGCCATAAAATTTCAGAAGCTTGAGGACATAAATACAGACATAGAGCTCAAAAGAAGTCCGAAACCATCAAAATGACGGCAGTCGTTTTTTTATTGTTAATTACATACAAACACAATATTTACACTATATATAAATAGGAAATGTTTGAGAATTTTTTCATTCGATAACATTCAGTAATCCAATATACAATAAAATCGTTTTTCTCCTTAAAAGGGTTGTAAAATATTAAGTTTCCTAAAAAAAAGTATAGCAGCTAGTTGCTGTTCTTGTATAGAATCTCTAGAGCTCCATTTTATATGAATATATACTTAGAATTAACACGAAATACATTAAAACACCGATCCCATTTCCTAATAGACTTGCAAACAGAGTCACGAATTTTGCAACAACAAAATCATTGGATGCTATCGTATTTGCATAATAGAATAACAAATAATTTTGTACTTAACTTTTATGTTAATAAAATGCAGTTTAAATGAGAAAAATAGTAAGAAAGATAAGATGAGAAATAAAATAGGGAAAAAGATATACTAAATCCACAATAAAAATATAAATTTTAAGCCTGAGACATATAGGAGAGCTATTAGATAATTTTAATTACATAATGCGTCGAGTTAGTAATTAATATTTGCGAATAATAAGCGTTGTTAAATAAATGGATCACTGAAAGATATGTAGTTTGATATATATATATATATATATATATATATATATATATATATATATATATATATATATATACTAATTATACATTAAATATTAAAAATATAGAGTAATATTTAATACTCTGCTAGTAAAACTGGTATAAAATTTGAAGATATATAAACTATATTTTTAGGAATATTGTACGTATGTTACAAGGCAACGGAAAACAATCTAACACTTTCTAAGATTAATACAGATCTAACGTCTTTCAGCATGAGAATTTCTTAACCACTGACTTAGTATCACTGAAATATGTTACCTTATTAATATGTACTTTATCATTTATGCAGAATAGTAAGTCAGGAAAATTTTAAAAAAATAACTCTACATCTGAAAATCTTTAGACATATGCCATCAAAGTTATAACTGAATTTTGGGCATTATGAAAAGATTATGAAATTCGTGAATGTTTTCGTATTTATATTTAAAGAAAACTTGGGGGCTTCTTAAAATTTCACGTGTTTTAGGGTTTCAGTCTATTCCATCTGTTATTAACAAAATCTTCTAAAAGTATTTGCAAGAATATCAGCTGGCAATTTCTATATACTAATCTATCTGAAGAAGAATTCATTGGAAACTTAAAAGATAAACACAGTTAGTTTAATGATCGCAACTGACATTTCCCAATACTAGAAAATTTTGCAAAATATTACTTACAATGAACGGACTATCAAAAAATAAAATAAAACACTATGAATGAATAATCCACTATCAGTGGATATTGTTATATTAATACTTTGTTTAAAGAAAAACTGTAATAATATCTAGAATATTTAATATTTTGTTTTAAATTTAGAACAATTTGAATAGGCAATATATTAACTTGGTTAATATTTAGATCAAATTACGTACTTTGGAAATAATTAAAATCTCAGTTTTAACGAACGATCATAACATTTTCGTAACCGCTTGCAGAATGTGAGCTGGAAAAAAACGTGAGTAGCTCTTCATAATTTCTGAAACAAAGTTATATTTATGACAGTTCCATGTGAAAGCTTTGACAACGTAGCCCATGAAATTAGGAGCATTTAAAGAATCTTGTTATAATATTGTTGACTTTTCAATTTAAGGTAATATGTGTAATTCCCTGCTCAGGAGGTAGCTCCAGATAGACACAAAATTCTAGAAAACTAACGAAATATCCATAATAGTGATGTATTGGAGGCTCTACCAGAACTGACAAATTCGCTGAATGATTTTTAACGATATACAGTGATAAACCACACACGATATACCACACACTACATTTCCCTCCAATTGAAACCCTTTTTTGACTATTAGAAAATGCAGATCTCCTACGCAGGTTACATTTAAAACGTCTAGTATAGATCACAGGAAACCCCATGTTAAGTCTCGTGTTTATCCTTAAACTATTGAAATACCTGTGATTGGTGCCATATAATACTAAGCCATTAATCCCTTTTCCTTTTTCATGTTTTTCTGAAGACAGCTTTTAAAGTTGCCATTTCATACCAAAATATAACTTTAGGTACGGGCATTCTGTTTAAATAGTGTCTTATTTTCTTTTTATCTGTAAACACAGTCGTGATAAACAATAAAAATTGTCATTTATTGCCAGTTGTTAGTTTCGGAAATTATTAATCTAATTTTCATTTTAGATGAAAATGTTAAAGTCAGTTATCAGTTGATATTTTCTGCATACTTATATTTTTTGTACTACAGCTTTATCTGAATGAAAAATTCTTTTCTGGTGGAACATAATTACTCTTAACACTGCTGTGTACTAACCCAATTGGATTCTCTCACCTGCATGTTAACCCATGGGGAAAATTTGTTCAAGGATTGCCGAATTGGATTGAAACATTTTTTTTTTTCAAATTGCATTAGAGAAAGAAATTTTCCACCTTGGAACATTTTTGACGTTAAAAAAATGCAATTAATATTTTAAAATTTAAATTATTCCGGGAAAAATCTGGTCAAGTGTGTTTTAAATGCTCATACATCTTTTGGACGAAATTATAAAATGAATCCTTTCGCAAGGTGCAGAAAAGTTCAGGCTATCTGAAAATAATATTTTCATTGGATTATTAGCATTTATATAGCTGTAAATAGTAGACAAATTTTCTCCTAGGTTAACATTGTGATGAGCAAATCCAATAGGGTTAGTACACAGCAGCCTTAACGTGGTTAACTATTCTTTATCGAAATGTCGAATAATTATTATGTCTAAAAACATTTTTTGAGACTTAAGTGATAGGCTCATTCTTACGGACATGGTAATATTATAATGTTTCAAGCTTATAATTTTTTTAAAAATAACACTTCAAAATATAGAATTAAAATTAAATGTTTTCCAGATGTGAAAAATTAAGGATTATATGTCCAGAATTTCAAACAAGAATCTAAACGTAGGTGCTAAGAGCTTAGTATACCCGTATGATCAGAACTAAAAGTAAAATACTACATAGGACTGGAATTTCCATATTCTCTTGTGTATTTTTGCTATACTGTAAGTAAAAAGCAAAATTGTGATGAAAAAACGACGAAAATAATTCCCACTCTGTGGTTAAAAATGGAAAATTTTATATTTTTTAATTCCAAAAATATTAAAAGCTGTGTAGTTGAAAGAGCTATCCAATTTATCAAATTTTCCCTTGAGATAGAATCTAAACATTAAAAAAAAACCTGAAAATAAATATTTTTCAATTATATTATGTTTTCGAGGTTTCTGTTTTGCTATTTCATATAATTGATAATTTTCTTCAGCCTTTATTTAGAAAGAATTGGATTATTTAACTTTGGAGATATTTTATCAGAGATTAAATTTATAATACTTTGCACAATCTGCATTTCTCATTAAAAATGAAAATATTAATGTCGGTTCTTTTTACAATTTTGCTTGAAATATTTCAAGAGGATTTTATCAAAAGGAAATGATACTAAGCACAGAAAAAAAATACGAAGAAAAAATATTTATCGATATATCTGATAAAGATATTATAGATGTTAACACTGTTGGTGAGAGTAAGTTCAAAGATATAATGTCATCAGTAGATTAACAAAAATACGACATTTCTGCATCTGTACTTGAGAAGGTATGATATTCAGGAGAAGTCGTGAAAGAAATTGACGGAAACATGCAATCTGCATGAGCGCTAGACACCTACTGAGCCATAACATAAGATACACTATTGTTGCCTCTTCAACAGAATCGAACTATTGAAATTGGGCAATTAGTAGCAAATCACTTTAGTGGATAAACACTGGAAAGTGGATTAAATTACTATTGAGAGTTCAAAGTGTTGAATCATGTCTTAACTTACCAGTTGTTAAGAAGACAGAATAGCACTGTTAGATAGTTGTATGGGAGAGTTATTTTAAGTTTTCTTTTGTGAAATTTTATGTAGAGAAAAACAAAATTTGTAAAAGGCCTCCTGTTTAGAGAAAAATTATGAATCTATTGATTCAAATTTTCTAAACACTAGTTATATTAAAAAATGTAATACACATAGCAGAGTAATTGCTAATTTTTTAACCAGTAATAAGCAGCTGATAGTAAATATGAATGCATTTTCTATGGCTCACATTTATCTATTAAATAAAATTATTTCTTTACTTAATATTTATATATGTTACAAGTTATCCCAGCAGTTATAAATCCTGTTCCCTTAATTTTGGCTATTTCTTTCCATAACTCTTACACATCCCTTAACCTTTACATTCGAATTTGTGCATGTTCCGACTATGCCTCTACTTGCACCACCAAGCCTCCTCTGGGAATAGTGCACCTTAGATTATCACGTGGACAAATGAAATTAACTTTCCAATGTTCTGGTGTGGGAGTCAAACTGTGCGTCACTTAACCTCTTCGTTCCAGAGGTCCACATATGTGGACCTCAGTCTTACCGGTTTTAATTAATAATTTTTCAAGTTAAAATCAATTGCGACAGCAGATTCACATACTAGGATAACTATGCTTTCTTAAGCACCCGATAGATGGCAGATCCAGTACATCTATATTTGGATGTTGGCGCTTAAAGATGGCATATTGTTGAAGTTTTGAAAATGCAATGCTCTAGAAAACGTAAATATTTTTAACAGTTTTATAATCAAAATTTTAGAATAATAAATTTAGTTTCATGAAATCAATGTTCTTATTGTTGCAAAATAGTATAGTGTTTCAAGTTTTTTTACTATTACCAGTTATTATGGATTGCTTTACAAAGGTCCACGTATGTGTACCTTCGTCCTAATGGCTGATTCGGGCGTAGATACTATCTTTGGAATTTTGCATTGAGAGACCAATGAAGATCTTTTTTTCTCTCAATATTTATTGTTGCAAAATAAAAATATTTAATACTATGTTATTTACTGCTGTTCTATTAAAATAATTTTAATGGCCTAGGTGGGGGGATAGTGAAATTATTGGCTACTAGTGTACCTCAATACTCAAGTCACATAATTTACACTGATAGATACTTCACAGGTATTAGATGTGCAGAATATCTGTTAGAAAATAATATTTTTATAACAGGTACTTTAATGTCAAACAGAGCTGGAGATGCAACAGGCATATTGAAAAAAGATAGCGACTTGAAAAGAGGTGAATGGCATGAAATAGTTAGAGATGATGACAAAATTTGTATCATAAAATGGAAGGACAATAAAGCCGTTACATTTATGTCCACATGTGTAGGAAGCGAACCCAACAACACTTGCCAGAGGTGGTCAAAGAAGAAAAAAAGAGAATTGATGTTCCACAACCAGCCATAGTAAAAGATTATAACATATTTATGGGCGGCACAGATCTGTGTGATCGGTATATTGCTTACTATCGCTGTTCTATCAGAACAAAGAAATTGCCTGTCAGACTTTTCAATCATTTTATAGACTTGATAATTTCCAACTTTTGGGTATACTATGTCCGGGACAACAAAGCCAAAAATTTGAAAAAATATATGTCCCTTCTACAATACCGCCTACATATAGCTCATGCCCTTTTGAGGTATGAAGGGAGTCCAAAAACAGTTGGAAGGCCTCGAAAGGTGTTAGCCGAACCAAATGAAAATACCCCATGTACACCTAAAATAAAACGAAGAAAAGTTGTAGAACAACCAGCAAAAGAAGTCAGGCTGGACAATGTGGGACATTTTCCCAGATATATGGAAGATAAGAATGCATCGAAATGCCGTCATCCAAATTGCAAATGAAGAAGTGGAGTTATTTGTACGAAATGCAATGTTTATTTGTGCATACTGAAGAACAATTGTTTTGAAAAATATCATAATATATAGATAATAATTTCTTACACGTGTAGTCAACATTTTGTACTTTTTATATCTATGAGTTTTAAGATTAACCCATTAATTAATTGCTAATATTAATAAATTTCTGTCTTTTTTCATAATTTTTTTATATTCAATCGATTTTGTATTGTATTTCTGTATAAACATCATAAAACAACTCATAAAACCTTATCTTTCCTAAAATACATTATAGCTATTGTAAGCTTTGGTAACTATGGTTTATCCAGGTTAAAACCTGAGGTACACATATGTGTACCTTAATTAATTAATTAATTATTGTGCACAGAAATGAAATTTTTTTATGGTGAGCATTTTGACCTATAACTAACTCAAACAAGTCCAAAAAAAATTTTTTTTAAAGATATTTTTGGTTCAGGTCTGAAGAGGTTAAGAGTATTGTATATGGTTTTGAATCGGATGCTGCTGTCTATTCTCTCTGTTTTTTGAAAATATGAAACATCTTCCAGTCCTTTATACTTCTTATAATATCTGTATCCATTAAATACCCATAGTGTCTATAAGTTAATAAACTTATAATTCCCACCAGCTGAACTGTATTAAATGCAGTATTTGAGAAAAGTCATCTTAAAGAATACAATACAGCTTGAACTAGTATTACAATAAAACTAATACAACTGCCCACAGGTGGAAAAATTGCGAGATAGAGATGTGTCGCTTTTCGTGCACGATTGGGCACTTCATACATATTTTTCAATGACATAACCTTAAAATTCCCATGCATTGTGTCACTTTTCTTGCCGGAGTGCGATATATATATATATATATATATATATATATATATATATATATATATATATATATATATATATATATTTACATATGTATAAATAATAAATACGTGAATATATATATTACTTAAATTATTTCATGTATATAGGTAACATACATACTTTCATATTTCATTTCCATTTAAAAAAAACGTCTGCATGATGTTTACGTCAAGGGTGAGATTGAGATATGCATTGAAGTTGATATACTGCTCGCACAGAGAGTGGATAGCATACTTAAGACAAGCAGTGATATAAATGAACAAAGTGGAATCTTTTTAAAATTTAAACGTTCAGTAACTGTGCAACAGATATAAAATATTCATCATTTTAAATTTTGTTTTAATAAACAATTCAAGGGAGCGTCATAAATCTTTTTCAATATGTGACTTTACTTCACAGTTAAGGAAGTAGAAATAAAATTAAGGATCAGAAATAAAATTAGGAGACATCGTACTGAACGCGCAGAATTGCGAAACAAAAAGCCGACCTCTAAAGAAAGTACGTGAAATGAGGAAATATGAATGGACATATAACATGGAATCAAAATAGAACATTAAATACTTCACTGATGGCTCAAAATCCAACGAAGGGGTTGGTTCGGCGTGTACACGTTACAACCTTAATGTTTTAGAACAAACAAAACTTAAACATTTACCTAATAATGCATCATCCTATAAAGCCGAAGTTGAAGCCATTGACATGGCCATCACTGATGCTATAAGTAAAGGAATACAGGAAATCGACATATACAGTTAGTCTAGAAGTACACTGCAAGCTATATGCGCATATTATTTTAAGGGAGATAGGATTGAAAATATAAAAAACCTAATAGAAAGTCATGAGATAGCAGTAAACTTACACTGGGTTAAAGCCCACTGTGGCATTAATGAAAATGAGATGGTAGACGCAGCAGCTAAACAAGCAGCAACACTGAATGAAATCACAGGAAATTATAAATTAACTAAAGAACAGATTAAGATTAAAATTAAGAATTATTACATAAATATATGGCAAGAAAATTGGGAGAGAAGCAGTGTAGGAAGGAAAGTATTTGAGGTATTCCCTAGAGTTTCTACGAAAAGACTGTCGGCAGATTTCCCTGTTAATCAAGCAATAACTGAACATGGCTGTATAGGAGTCTATCAAAACAGATTTTTTGCTAAAACATATCTTTGTGAGTGTGGCAATATACAAACTATAAAGCACTGTATATACAATTGTAGCAAATGCGCTGAAGCACGAAAAAACCTACCTTTGGGCTTTCAAGATTGGGCCCCTAGTAAATTATTTACGGATTATTATTGTAGGAGGTACATCAAGAATATTATGCAGGAACTTATGAATATACACTTCCCCCTACAAGGGGAAGGTGGATAGCCCCTCAGATTAAAAAAAAAAAAAAGACAGGTAAACGGATTGCAAAAAGAAAAACTTCGGGACCCGGTTGGGCTGGATTGCCGTCGGCATAATTAGTTTTATTATTGAAGGGCCGTATAACCTTCGGGTGTGGACGGCGGCGATATTACTTCACAATTAAATAAAGTTAAAAAAAATTTTTCTGTATATCTTTATAAGTTTGGTCCGGATATAAGCAAAATATTAGCTAGTCATTTTTTGCCATAAATAACTAAGATGCAGAAAATGTTTTTAGAGTTTGTTACCCGAGCAGTTTTGGGCCATTTGTATAATATTTCAATATTCCAAATTGTAAATTATCTAATATTATCATTAGTTATTGATAGATGTATGACTTGTATAATACACACACACACATATATATATATATGAATACATACACACGTAATAATACACAAAATGATGGAAGGTGGAATGATACTCAAAATAATGGAGAATAGAACAATAGAGAGAGAGCACAGGCGCTTGTCATCCAAAGAACTTTATTCACATGCAGCATTATGGACCCAGACTTCTGCAATCAGCACACATGCATGATGATATACAATTGGAGACAGATTAGCAGTAGTGGCCACATTGTAGGCTGGCTGTTACGACCGATGGATGGAATAAAGACGCTCGAACATAGCGTGACCACAATTTAGTGGCGAGCGCGGCATAAAGACAAACGCAACGCTCTAAAAGCGCATTTGCTCAGTAGCTATGTACATCTTACAGCGTAAAGGATCAGGTATTAGTTTTTTTTACTTGTATATGTTTAATACCGTAGTGAACAACCAAGTTTTCCAATTCGAAAGACCTGCGGAATTTTCTGTGGCCTAAAAACAACGAAATTTTTAACTTTTTTTAGCTTTTTTCAAATAGCTCGGCAATGATTGGTTCTAGAGCTTATTTTGCAGTTACAATCTTAAAGGAGACAAAATTTGAGCAAATCTTACATTTGCATCTTTTTTCTAAACCCAATAACAAGCGAGCTACAGTGTCAGGAATATAGGATATTTTATTGAACTTGTCGAGAAAAAGACGCAAAACTTACTTCTCTAACACACTAACTCGTACAATTGCTATATATATGTATATATATATATATATATATATATATATATATATATATATATATATATATATATATATATCCATATTTGAGAAATGCATAATATGTGCATTACAACATATACCGGGTGTCTCAAAAATGACAGACAATTTGAAAAATCCATTAAAGAAAAACGGATGGTGATAGAAATGTACGGTTTGCTGCATTCTGCTTAGGTAACCAGGGAATTTATTCTCCCCAATTTTCAAAATTAGTTACAAAGTTCGTCAACAGATGGCTCTGCTGACTGGAAAAAGCTATAAAATAATGTTTTCAAAGCAAGAAGCATACGCAAAGTGGCATGGATTGGCCTCCTTATTCGCCAGATTTGACACCATGCGATTTTTTCTTTGGGGGTACTTGAAAGACCAGGTGTATCGTCACAATCCACAAACTGTAGATGAACTGGAACAAAGCATCTCTGCTGGTTGTCAGAACATTCAAACTGAAATGTTTGCACGGGCGTCTGCGAATTTTGACCTCAGACTGCGCCACGTTGTTGCTGCAAACAGTGGTTATTTTGAAAACATTGTTTTATAGTTTTACCTAGTCAGCAGCGCCATCTGTTGACGAACTTTAACTAATTTTGAAAATTGGTGAGAATAAATTCCCTGGTTGCCTAAGCAGAATGCAGCAAACCGTACATTTCTATAGCCTTCCGTTTTTCTTTAATTGATTTTTCAAATCGTCGGTTATTTTTGGAACACCCGGTATATTTTTTATTCGCGCATACTTGAATAGTGGGCATATTTATATAATTATCTAGCGTGGCCCCTACATTCCTCAAGTTTATTCTTCTTGTCTTTGACCTATCTGAAGCGCGTTGTATTCTATTTATAGAATCTCCCCCCTTAGGCCAGTTGGTAGGGGGGAAATATCCCGGATTCGGAAAAAAATCAATCAAAGGTAAAAACTTTTTAATCACTTTATTTTAGGTGAAATATGAATATCCTGAGTTTTCCCCCTCCGCCAAAGTGAGAGCTGGTGGTTAGGCAAAAAAATTTAGTAGAAAAGAGGCATTTTATCAGTTTTTTAAAAATAAATTAAAACCGGTTCATCCAATCAAAGAAACTGTATTACAAAATGTTTAGAACATTAAATTCTGCGTAAAATGGGTACCAACACATACAAATTACTTTGGTTATAAAGTTACTAGCTTCTCTCGAATTTGCCGTCATTTCTTCAACATTTGCTAGTAAGTGCGGTTTTCGGTATAATTGTGTTTTTCAGGGAAAATACCTGATTAAATAGAAAATAGCTCTAACTAAATGTTGTGGAGCATTTAATTCTGCGTCCAATGGATACTTTTCAGAATGCCGAATGGTAAAAAAGCCATTTTCTACAAAATTCTTGTTCTCTGTAGAAGTCAGCTTATTCTGTAAGACAAGCATATCCTCTTCAACTACAGTGTTACAGACTTTGAATACAAAAAAAAATGGCGACTCGCATAGAAGTAAGGCAGCATTCTTTTCACGCAAAGTAGATGAAGCTTCTATATATATATATATATGAAATTTACAACATGCATTTATAACATGAAATTTACAACATGCATTAGCGGAGGTGAGATATGCAAATGATTAGAATTTCAGCGCAGACTCACATCACGCGCGCCTGTGGCACAACTTCAAAGCGCTATTTAAGGCTTGGAGATTTCGACGATTTCAAGTTCGGCAATTGTATTTTTCTTGTGGTTTTTTCAAAAAACGATCAATTATGCCTCGTCGGAAACAGCGATCATCTTTTGATCAAGTATCCGAGTTCCACAGAGGAAGGATAGTGGCCTACCGAGATTGTGGATTATCTTTCAGGGAAATCGGTAGTCGTGTTGGACTAAACCAAACAACTGTAATGCGGATATGTGATCGTTGGATGCAGGAGGGTACGACGGACCGGCGTGTTCGATTGCATCCACCTCAGCGCACCACTTCAGGTGATGACAGGCAAATTGTGCGCATGGCAGTGACGGATCTCTCAGTCACAACAAGAACCATAGCACATCACATGCAGTCTGTAACGCATCATCCAGTGTCTGCGCGTACCATTCGACGCCGTTTACAGCAGTGGTCTGTCCGCAAGACGTCCATTGCTGTGTCTACCCTTGACGCAGAACCACAGACGTCTCCGCCGCCAATGGTACGATGACAGAAGGATGTGGACGGCAGAATGGAATGAAATTGTCTTTACTGACGAGTCACGCTTCTGTCTGCAACACCACGATGGTCGCATTCGAGTCTGGAGACACCGTGAAGAGAGGATGCTGAACAGCTGCGTTATGCACCGCCACACTGGTCCTGCACCGGGTATTATGGTATGGGGCGGTATTGGATATCACTCTCGCACACCTCTAGTACGCATTGCCGGTACTTTAAACTGCCAGCGCTACATCTCCGAGGTGTTGGAGCCAGTTTTCCTTTCTTACCTTCAGGGCTTGCCCACAGCCATATTTCAACAGGATAATGCGCGACCACACGTGGCACGCATTGTACAACGGTTCTTCGTCAATCGCCAGATTGAATTGCTTCCCTGGTCGCCTCGCTCTCCGGATCTTTCGCCGATAGAAAACATGTGGTCCATGGTTGCTCTACGATTGACCCAGATTCCATCCCCAGCTGCCACAGCAGATCAACTTTGGCAACGTGTGGAAGCTGCTTGGTCTGCTGTACCCCAAGAACTCATCCAAAGTCTCTTTGAATCAATGCCGAGGCGTGTGGCAGCGGTGATCTCCAACAATGGCGGCTACTCTGGCTACTGATTTTGGCAGGAACCACACTTCACAGAAGTCAATAAATTTAATCATTTGATACTTGGTCAACATGTTATCTACAAAATAAATTTTGTTGTGATATCTCTTGTCTTTCTTGGTGTTGCAATTTGGGTGGCCAGCAGTGTATATACTAGCGGCCCGTCCCGACTTTGTCCGGGTTGAACAATTATCTATCTTAAGTACATATTAGGTAGATTTAATTTATTTTAAAACCTCATGGTATACCACATTTATTGTGTCGTTTTTCTGAGGTTTTAAAATAAACTGATTCTCCGCATTTCCTGACCTAGAGAGACCAGCATATAATTGTCCATGAGTAAAGCAATCTTTCCGTAAGTCAAGTCCAATATATTTGTATGTTTGACCTTGGGATTTGTTGATGGTGATGGCAAAAGAAATTTTTATTGGAAACTGTAACGTCAAGCACTGAAATGTTTCAGGGGGCCACCCGCATGTCGATTTTGATACGATTCGGCACCATAGCCTATCCCCTACAGAGTCCACACACAAAAAAACACGAAAAAAGCACCATAAATGGCAAAAATATTTAATAACTTTTTTTAATTAAAAATTAAAAATCCGGCTACGTCAAGCACTGAATCGTGTCACCCGCGTGCCGATTTTGGTTCGACTCGGCCCCATAGTCTCGCTATCAGCGAGGACAGCCACGGAAGCTGTCGAAATAAGCAACTATTAGGGGCAAAATCATTAAAACATTAATTAAAAATACTCCGCGGCCCGATTTTCAAAAAAATAATATGCCTATGTTTTAATCTGAACTATCAACTATATCTATACAAAATTTCAGCTCAATTGAAGCAATACTTTTTCACTTATAAAGGAACAAACATTGTCCTATTCGAAATAATCAATAAATTTCACATTTTCAATGAAACACCCTAATTTTCGAATAAAGTTCAATAATTCAAGTTCGATTTACGCAAATTGTGCATAAAATTGTACATAAATTCAAAAACATAAAGTTAAATAAAGTTCTGTAATATTACACCAATAAATTTCCAGTTGATAGCCAATAAATTGTAAAACTTTTTTTACCTTAAATGTCCAATAAAAACCGTAGTTCCAAATGAAAATTTCTTCAATAAACCCTTAAACGTAGCCAATTTCAAAAATCCTTTTTCTATTTATCAATACCTCTTCCACTTGGATCTTTAAAATATTAAATGTTTTACTGATAATAAATGAAAATGTAGTTTCATGTGTTGCTATGGTTACTGGACTATGGTTGACAAAGGAAAAGTTGTAAAGGTGAAGCATCAGCTCAACATTTAGCCCAACATAACTTTCTTTGTACTGATCAGATATACATAATATATAGCCTATGTACATCTGGAATAATGTACCTTTCAAATAGTGAAAGAATTTTTCAAATAGGTGCAGTGGTTTCAGAGATTACCCTCCACAAAACAAAATCCGCTCTCTCTCTTTATATATTAGTATAGAGTATAGATTATAGAAGTATAGATACACATTGGTATCCCAAAATTAGAATAAGAGATGAAATAAAAATACAAAAATAAAAAAAGGATTTAAAGTAAAGAATGATTTTTAAATTATTTTAAGCACCTAAAATAATATTCAAATTAATATTACGTTAGTTATTAATTAAAGTTAATTTTTTAAAAGAAAGAGGTGTGCTTGAGACCGTAGTTTTATTCAAAAATAAAAAAAGGATTTTAAATAAAGAATGTTTTTTTAAAATTATTTTAAGCACCTAAAATAGTATTCATCTCAATATTACGTTAGTTATTAATTAAAGTTATTTTTTTTAAAGAAAGAGGTGTGCTTGAGACCGTAGCTTTATTCAAAAATAAAAAAAGGATTTTAAGTAAAGAATGTTTTTTTTTATTATTTTAAGCCCCTAAAATAGTATTCAAATTAATAAAAAAAGTAATTTTTTTAAAGAAAGAGGTGTGCTTGAGACCGTAGTTTTATTCAAAAATAAAAAAAGGATTTTAAGAAAAGAATGTTTTTTTAATTATTTTAAGCACGTAAAATAGTATTCAAATTAATAGAAAGAGGTTAAGAGATGAAATAAAAATACAAAAATAAAAAAAGGATATTAAGTAAAGAATGTTTTTTTTAAATATTCAATTTTTTTAAAAATAATATTCTTAAAATAATATTCAAGTTAATATTACGTTAGTTAATTTTTTAAAAGAAAAAAGCGTTCCTGAGAACGTCTAGTTTCGAACCGCTAACGTCAGAACCGAAGCCCACCGCGATAGAACAACGCTAAGGATTGTTGAAGACTTCGGCACAAAAAAGCGGTAGAAGACAGTAGCGGTAACAATGGAGATTGTTAGGATTAAGCCCCTAATTTTATTTCTACTGATCAGATATACATAATATATAGCCTATGTCCATCTGGAATAATGTACCTTTCAAACAGTGAAAGAATTTTTCAAATAGGTGCAGTGGTTCTGGAGATTACCCTCCACGTACAAAATCTCTCTCTCTTTATATATAAGTATAGATGATCAGATGTACATAATATATAGCCTATGTCCATCTGGAATAATGTACCTTTCAAACAGTGAAAGATTTTTTTCAAATAGGTGCAGTGGTTCTGGAGATTACCCTCCACGTACAAAATCGCTCTCTCTTTATATATAAGTATAGATGATCAGATGTACATAATATATAGCCTATGTCCATCTGGAATAATGTACCTTTCAAACAGTGAAATAATTTTTCAAATAGGTGCAGTGGTTCTGTAGATCACCCTCCACGTACAAATTCGCTCTCTCTTATATATAAGTATATATATATATATATATATATATATATATATATATATATATATATATATATATATATATATATATATATATATATATATATTTATATATATTTATATATATATATATATATATATATATATATATATATATATATATATATATTTATATATATTTATATATATATATATATATATATATATATATATATATATATATATATATTTATATATATATATATATATATATATATATATATATATATATATATATATATATATATATATATATATATATATATATATATATATATATTTATTTATTTATTTATTTATTTATTTATAGATATATATGTGTGTGTGTGTGTTAGTTATTGTGCATTTTTTAGTTTCGAATAACAGTAGTTTTGCTTAATCTTAGGAAGAAAATTAAAAATTGCTTTTATTTTAAAAGTTAGAACCACAGATTTAATTTCCAAATCAAATAATTTCGGAGAAATAATTTTTTGTTTTTTATTAATTTATGCTAATTATAAAATATAACACTCATAGATTTGAAAAATATGGTGGCTTCAACTTTTAGCCTAGGACTGTCTTTACCTGTCTTGCGGCCTAAACAAGTATGCACTTTTTAAAATCAATTGATGACGGCTATAAACACGCATGCTATTAGCAGGATTCGAGCTTGCAGAATCTAGCGTCGTCGCCTCATTCGGGTACTGTGTGACTCATGATTGCAAGTGAAACCTCTTTTATTACTTAATAAAGTGGACCTTGAATATTTCCATCAAATATTTCAGCTTAAATACAAATGTATTCTAATTTTAAAGAAATATTTTTTATACTTTATATCTTTTTCTTTTAGGACAATGTATTTTTCATGATCATCAGTTTCATACAAGCAAACGAAATACTTTTCAAGAGTGCAAATGTGAATGGGGAGCATGCATTTTTAATACTTTAAGAATATTTAATGATCAACTGTTGCAAATTATGTAGATTTCGTTTCCAAAGTGAATGCAATTTTGTAACATCACATTGTAGGGTTTGGTTTGTTAGCATATTAAGGCTTACAGAAATGTTTAAAAGAAGAACACTTAAGTATTATTTAAATAAGTTTATTGTTACTCAACAAAAGAGGAAATATAATTTCATACTTTCATTTAAATGAACAAATAAATCACTGAAGCTCGTAGCAGATATTAATTACTATCGGGTTTGACTAAATTGATTACTAAAGATTAACTAGGTATAGAATCAAAACAAATGAAGTGACTTGCATTCCCTTCTAGTAAATTAATAGATTTCCTCCTGGAATCGAGTTATTTTTTGCTATGTAATTTTCAGATGTACTTAATGAAATCGAAATTGAGAATTAGTTGTAAATTCCATTTCATTTAAAAATCCGCTTAAGCGCATTTAACTCAAGGCGGTATGCTGCATTTTAGGGCTGTAGTTATTAAAAGCTAAGTAGTTTCTAAACATATGTTTATATTAAGAGATTTTAGATATAGTGTTAAATTTGCTACTCAAAAAGATGAAACAGAAACATATGATTCAGGCATGCCAGCATCTTAACTATATAACTTGAAAGCAATATCCTATTACAGTTAGGAGTGCAGCGACAATTTAAATGCTACAAATCACCACCTGAGTGATCATCCAGACAAGATATTTTTCATGAAGAACATGCCGAGGAATATTCTGAATTTACTGTAAATGTAGAAAGGTCACGTATACATTTCGAAATTCATTTAATCAGAATTTAAAACATCCAGTCTCATACCCCTGATCATAGGCGTAGCGTCGGGGCACCCCCCAACTTAACCTGCAATGAATTAAAACGTTAATAGAAATTCAGTTAAAATCAAAAAAATGTAGAAAAACTTTTAAGAAAGTTAGTTTTTACGCCTTTACAAACTGTGAACCTGAAGATTCCGAGTATGTCTTTAGCCTTAACATAGTTTTTAACAATGATATGATCCTTAGCAAATACTCGATGATATATTTTTTTTCTCATTTTATTTATATTAAATTTATTTTCTGATTGTATAACTTTTGAATGCTACTTAAACATCAATTCAATTGTTATTCAATTTAAAAAAATCATAATATTTCGTATTTCAAGGAAAGCCCGGTAGTTAATGCGCTGAGGAGGGCCCTAACTGAATACAATTCGTCCCCTCCCCCCCAAAAAAAAGTTAGAAGCATGTTACGCCTATGCCCCTGATATTAGCAAAATGACTCTCCAGTGTTTTTAGATGATATAAGTAACTGAAGTGCTTGCCCAGGCGTTGTATTTTATAAACCAGTTTATACAAGGTTACTCCAGTATTTACCATTTTTTTTATTGCAGTCAGACAGGTAGTTTTATTATAACGGGAATAGAAGAAGCAAATACCAATATAGAACAACAGTTGTAATAAACAGTTTTAGTGTTTAAGAGAAATATCACTAACTTTCTTAGTAACATAAGTCCCTACTGCTACAGAAGGTCGCTCGCACTTTATGGAAACGATTTTGATAGTTACGTTTTATGTATAAATGCTGTATTTTTTGCAGCGATTTACTTCTATTTGATAGTCATGGTTCTTGACAATAACTCTAGAACGAATTTTCCATGAAAGTAAACTTTTTCTTTGTTGTGTCATGTCAATTTTATCCGTTTTCCCGTTCTTGGACCGTTTTCCGAAGTCCGTTCATTGTCCTTAGATGCCATTTTCCTAAGGCTCGTATTAAAAAACCGAAATCGCAAAAGTCCTTTGGAGAAGAGTCAGGTAATTTTACAGGTATTTCATTAAATGGGATACATTTTATTCATGTTTCTGACCCTTTCTTTGATAAATAAGCGGAAGTTGATTTAGACGCGTGACAAGAGGATTTGTGCATATGAAACTGTACTTTATCAGTGTCATTTCTATATAAGGCCTGAATTTCTTCTTCGAAAATTGGTTCTATAATATTCTTCTGAAAGTAGAGTGAATTAGTTTTGGCTTTACTTTAGACAATTTTAAATTTTTAATTTGCCGTTGTAAGAAAATCCTGCAAATATCATGAATCCCTTTGGGAACTTTTCTGTACACTGACAAAACCATTTCGTACAGTCATTCCCGTTAGTTGAGCAATAGAAGATTGATCTTTTTTTATTGCAGTCACTTAAATACACCCATGCATCATCGAGTGTTACCACAAATTTCCCTTTTTCAGTAGCTGAATATTATTCATATAATTTTCAACAATTTGTTTTTCTTTCAGCAATATGCTTGGGCAAAAGCAGATCAACTTTAGGTTTAAACATCTTTTTTAACTTCAAATCTTTATGAATAATTTTACTTACAGTGCCAGAGGACATTCCTAGTTTCGATGCAATGGATCTTTGAGTCGGCGTATTTTCTTTTAGGATCAGAGACTTCACTTTCTTGATATTTATCTGCGTTCGAACAGTCTTAGGATGAGGTTTAGTGGTCATGTTTTCATTTTTACTTTCAGTTAAAAACGTTTTTTTCCCTTTCAAATTCAATATATTATAAATACCTTTTTTTTGAAATGCCAAAACCGCGACATTTACACCACTTTATAATTTGTTGATACGAATGTTTCTCCTCGGAAAGCGCAGTTACATAACCTTTGAGCCATCTATCAATTTTAGGAGCCATTTTCAAAATAAATCTTTTATTTTTCATTCCCATAAAAAAAAAACAGTAGCAGACGGTTATTCTGAAGTTGCCAAATTTTTATCTCAAAATGCCAACGACAAAAATAAATTGCAAAATCGTTTCCATGAAGTGCGAATGACCTTCTGTACACAGTGAATTGCATGAAATTATGTGTGGAGGGAAAATGAATAAACGAACAAAGCAGGTAGGAAATTTTATTGCATTTAAGTTGGAAAATATCAAGGAAAAATGGCAGACAAATGCTATAAGAAATGCTTGTTATAATATGTAGTCAAAATCTCATTCTAAAAGTTTTAACTATATGAAAAGATTGAAATTCGTCAAAATGATAACTACAAGGAATTTATTGATGAGTAAGAAAGGATTATAAGTTCTAAATCTTATGCAAAATAATCTCTATATATAAAACAGTTCCGTAACTGACTGACTAACTGACAAATAATTTACAGACCAAACCGCTGGATCTAAAGGGCTGAAATTTTGCATGGCGATTCTTATAGTGTAGGGGTGCACTAAGAAAGATTTTTGAAAAATTCTTCTAAAATTTTTTTAACTTTAATTTTTAAGCTGTTTTTGTAACATTTTAAAGTTTGAATATAACATAATAATCTGAGGGTTATAAAATTTATAACACGACAAAGATCATAAAAAATTCTTTAAAATGAAATCTTTTTCGAATCTTTACCTCCATTTTCTGATATTTGGTAAATTTTTAAAGACGAATTTTTAGAATTTAATTTATTAAATGCTGATAACGTGGTTTCTTTTCTTTTTGTGATACTTTAAATTAATTTTACGTCAAGTGCCTAACAACGAAATAAACTGACAAAAATATTAAAATACGGCAAACGATAAAATTTAACCACTGTACCAATTGAGATGGCAGTTTTTTAAGAATTTAATTCGAATTAGTATGTTTTATGGATATTAAATATACAAATTAATTGCATACATTGACCGCTGTATTTAATTTGATTATTTTCTTCTACATTATTTTGTCTATAAAAATATCCGTTACGATTTTTTCATAAATATATTTTTTGATTTTGGGGGGCATTAATTGTATACATTGACCCTTGTATTTAAATTGAATGTACTCCGTAGCAAAGCACGAGTATTCATCTAGTTATTTATAAACAGAAAACGTTTTTAGATAATAAAAAAAAAAACCCGTTATACTAACTTATGACTAATTGACATACTCCATGTCTTTCAAAAATTCTCAAGGTTTTAAGCATTTTGCATTTAATTTTCGAATTATGAAGTTTTGGATTTAACTAAAAGTACTCTGTTGAAAATTGAATTGAAGGGAAGAATAATTAATGAAAATGTTTGGAATATTTTGTAAGTAGAAGGGCTTTTCATCCGAAAGTCTGTACTTAAACATACATGCCCTTTAATTTCATACGTCCGCATATACCAAAGTAAATGTATGCACATATAAATGTGGACAGAATATTTCAGAAATTTGAATGATTTTTTAAAGGGATGGGGGTTCAGCGATGGGTTTTTTTCAACTAGAAAATATGTTGATTCGAACAAAAATATCATATACTGGCTTAGGATATATACTCCATACAGGCTAATAAAAGTATTGTCCATGGATAAATTAATATAAAATGTTCTGGAATAACATTTTGTTTGGTTCAGGGAAACCATCCTTATAAACTTAAATTACTAATGGCTCAGGTATATCAAAAGAAATCTGTTTTAATTGGTGCAACTTTGAGATAATTATTATTCATAGGTTATTTGCAAATTGAAAAGATTAAGAGAATGAAAAACTTGAAGCTCGAAACATCAAGTGCATGCAATGCTCAGCCAGTTTTTCTGAATTATTAACAAATGTATATTCATGTGTACCCCATGAGTATAATTTATATTCTTTCCTACTACATTGAAGATACTTAGAATTCACAAATAATTATATTGGGGAAGAATAAGACCTATTTATCAAAAGATTCTTCAAAAATGCTAGAATTTTTCAAAAGTCTCAATGTGTATTCATTTTTTTTTGATATCTTCCAAATTTTTAAGAATTGTTAATTGAAGTGTTTGTCACAAAACTGTGCATAATTGTTTGAAATCAAAATATTTTTCAAATTTGTAGACCATAAAATAAAGTAAAAACATAAAAAATAACAGGCAGTATAGAAAACAAAATTAAGTCTTTAGATTCATACAAAAAAAAATAAATCAATAAATGCACTTTTATATTTAAATACATATGGTAAACTTATAATACAACATTTAAGAATTTTAATTAATATAGAATGCGTATGGGGCTATTTAAAAAACATTGGCAGTTTTGAAGTTTATTTTTGAAAAACAGGCTTTATTCTGCCAAAAATTCCTTATTTTGAGTTCTAAGGGTTTTTCAATGTAGTAAAATAGAAAATTAATTATTCTCATTTTGTAAATAGAGTTGGAAATTGAAAATTAAAAAATTCGAATTTCAAGGTCGCTTGTCCCCTTAAGACTTTAGAAAATTCTGTTGATAAGATAGGAACATATATTTTTACTCATAAGGAACTTAAGATATCATTAGCAGTGCCAAATTCGTGGTATTGTTTGATTCAATAGTGCTGAATATAAGATGTTATGACTCTGTAGAATTATTAATGATAATGTCTTCGCACAAGTCACAAAGACAAATCATATGCCTCTATATTATTGACTCTAATTTGCTGTAAATTTCTTTTCAGCAAAAGGTGTATATTTCTTCAGATTATGACAAAAATGTGGTAAATGGTAAATAGTCATATTTCTTTTGAATTTTGATCAACTCGATTGCAGCCGATGCATTAAAATACAATTTAGTATTTGAAAACCAGGGTTTTCTCAGTAGATCTGTAAACGATAAAAGACTTATAAAAAGAACAAATAAATGTATATGGTATTTATTTAACTATTCACATTGCTACGTTGAATAGTTAAATAAACACCATACGTTGTAGAAATTTCAGAATATGCATTTCATCTGTGCCTTCCCGTATAAAAGTGAAAACATAAATACACACATAATTTTATTCAATATTCATACACTAAAATACTAATAATGATTATTACTTCTGAGTTATAGGCAGAAATTTCCTGTATCATGGACTACTTCATGAATTCTTAGCGCATTTATTCATCCCTTCCCCCCTCTCTCTCTCTCTCTCTCTCTCTCTCTCTATATATATATATATATATATATATATATATATATATATATATATATATATATATATATATATGTATGTATATATATATATATGAACATACATACACACACATGTGTGTGTGTGTTTGTTTGTGTGTGTGTCTGTGTGCGCTTGTTTGCTTGTATGTATGTATTAAACAATCATGTATATGTATCATATGTCCAGGAATTACAAAATCATTTCAACATACTAATTATAATCGCTGGCTTAATTCAATTTCATTTTTTAAATTTTATTTACTAGGCGTAATCATAGGTGTTGGCAGAATTTCAAAGACATTGTACCTTGGCTTTATTTAAATAAATCCTGTGCCAACTTATCTCTAACAAATATTTCATAAGTTGAATTATTTTTCTTTACTTTTAATACCGGTAAGGTCGTCCATCATCAATATGCAAATGAGACTAAATTTTCTCTACCTAGATTCTCCGCATCTTTAAAAGAAATACTTTAATTTAAAAGTCTGTAACTTTCCAGGTAATCAAAAATAAGATTGCCCTCACACAGGAAAAAATACATATAAGAGAAAAAATAAATAAATAAGTATAAATAATCTTTTCGTATGTATAGTATCTTCAGGATTTCTGGTCTCGCGGCCCATCCATATGTTCTCGAAGTTATTATTAATGCAGTCACTTTTCGTAAAGCAAGATAAACGAGCAAAAAGACTTTTGCAATTACTGAGGTATCCCTAGGGTTGACTACCGCGGGATGTCCGCAAAATTAGCCGAATCGTAAGTTGAGTTGGAATAGGTTTCCACTTGGCACTATTTTTAAAAGTTTGCAAAATTGTCATCTACAAATTTTCATTTTAATTAAATGAAATGAGGGTTGGAATTCACATGTATAATGTTGTTTAACTTCTACGTATGAAATCCAATCTAACAAGATTAACTGTAATTTTTGTTCTTAGGTTACGAGTTTTGTAAAACTATTATTCGTGAACATTCTTCTTACTGTCTTTATATACATATATATAAATATATATATATATATATATAATAAATTTAATATTTTATTTTATTTTCATAAACCTTTGTTTAATATTAGAGATTAACTATGGAGGTATTTTTAAATATTTAATCATGTCGTATTAGTGATCGTATTGCAGTGTTACATTAATGCAAGCAAACACAATATATACATAAAGATATATAACTCCTCTAGTCCATATGAAGGTCAGGAATTCATACAATATTTGTATTTTAATACTTAATGACTGTATAGAGTATTGAAAGAGTTAAAATATTTTTTTTTTGCACGAGAGGCAGTAAGAAGTAAAATACAGTTTCTGATAAGTCCTTCAGCTATAAAGCCTTAAGTTTAGACCTTAGGTCTTAACTTAAAGCTTAACATTTGAAAGACTTGGGATCTAACTTCAGTAGTTAAATAAGATTTACATAATCCATTTTAGTAAAATTACATGGGATGTGAATAAAAATGTTATTGGATATTGATAGTTAATTGATGATTAATTTTAATAAAAACACCTTTAGTTGCATAGAGTACATCAATTTGATTTTTTGATTTTTTCTCTTGTGTGCTTCCCAGAGACGTCTATAATAGGAGATATTGCAGAGTTAGGCAAGTTTTCAGATGTATATACTGTTTTCCTTATAAGAGAATATTTATGTTTTCCTTATAAGAGGTGTTCTGCGGTGTTATGTGAAAGTAAAGCGAAATTAGAGTTGAACATGCATTATTGTTTGTGACATACGTCTGTTGAGTGTTCTCAAGGGATATTGATTTCGATGCACTTGACGAAAGGGAAGGAACACATGTAGATGCATATTATCCTCTCGCAAAAATCTTCGTGAAGTAATTTTTTAAATCTGAAAACATTATTTCCCTAACCTATATAGTTTTTTACTATGAATTTAGAATGTGCGTTTAGGTTTGTTTTCAAACGTTCTTAATTTTGTCTCCTTGATTTTTAAACATATTTTTAACTAACTTTCCTTAATAGGGCTCTTCAATTTTCTGATGCAGTGGTCACCACCATCTGCCAAAAGAGAGGATGATTTCCGTTTTTCCTAATGTTGAACCCGTTTTTTCTCTAGGGAAATATGTTTATGTGGTTAATTCAAATTAATTTAGCAATGAACAACATATGGTCTTTCTTGTGCAACCTTGGTGTCCAGCAATATTTGCAGATCTTTCACTCAACAGAAGATGCAGTTATCACTCGAAAATGTTTATTTATCTTGACACATAACACTTACACACAAAGAAGAATAAATAAATCACATACAGATGAAGCTTTATGACTCTCTAGCCTACTTGCTGAGAATATTTCTGTCTTGCTGAGAATTTTCCCCAGAAAACCGTTGCAATGTCTCTCGCCTAAGCTATGGCTTTCCCACTTCTCTGTTATTGTTGTTAATGCCCCGTGGTTGGAGGTTCCATTCACTAGGTCCTAATAGGCTATTGGGCTGAAAGGGGCGGCTCCTGTTTTGAATTAGGGCCACAAGGGTTGGAGTCCGACTTAGCTAAATGACCGGTCCCGTGATTTAGATCCGAGTCAAGGGACGATACCGGAACACTTGACCCCCACACCTCTACTTCCAATATCTAGCCTTAGCCTTCAACAACCGTCGGATATCGCACCTCTCTCTCTGGAATTCCGCGTAGGCTACCCACCGCAATGTCCTGCAATCGCTTTTCTTGAATGCACTTTCCCTCCTTTTGTCCTGTGTGGCCTCTATTGTTCGCCAACTCTTTCTATACATTAGTATCAGGCCAGCTTCTAGGTGAAGGCGCCTGATACTACACTCCTTTATCCTCTATAAAAAAATATATTCATCCATGTATAGGAAGGAGTAGCTGTTTTAATAGCAGGTTGATCACTAAGAATATATAGAACAAGCTATCGTTGCCAGTAATGGTTAAAGTCAGTGCTGAATTACTCTCTAAGGTTTACGGAAAAAAACAATAGCATTTTAAAATTTTAATCCTCATTCTACTTAAGTTGAGGATGTCAGAGATATATGTGTCTAGAGTTCAAAGACATCACTGTCATTCTGAGCATATCTAACATTTTTCTATAGAAAACTGGACGTTCGTTTATGCAACCTGTAAAAAGAAAAAGCTGTGAAAGCGGAGACCTAAACTGCGGTTTTCAAAACATAAAAATCAAGCAATGCAAATTCTGATAAGCTTCATATACTAACACTTCTTTCACAGAAACAATATTTGCTGTAACAGTATTGTAATTTCCTGAATCCAACACCGATATACATAAACTTATCTTGTACCTATGCTGATACTTTCACTCTAACTTATTATAAGAATCTCTGAGTGAAAAGCTTTTTTCTAACTTCCACCGCTTCGTGTTCATACTTAGAATGGTATTTCATATGATTTTAGACGCTTATACTTAAAAATCTCTCAAATGTACCTGAAAAGTTTAACTGAGATTCTTATATCCCGATGGAGTTGCTAGGAATATTCGAAATTTTTGAACTCCCGTACGGAGTTACTCGCGTCTGACCTTTCAGCTGTTGACGTCAAGTAATGTTGAGAGAAATATGCATTAATGCAGAAAAAAGCATCTCTGAAGTAATTGAGGTTAATTGAAATGACGCCATCTTTTAAAAAAAGTTAGAAGTAAGAGTGGTAGCCTTATAGTATGAAATACGCTTAGAGTATTTTTCTATTTTATGAGTTTCATTGAATAAATTATCTTTTCTTTTTTATTTGTCTCACATGTCTGGAGCGCAGTTTAATAAAGCGGTTTTGAATTAACAGTTACAATTGTGTCTAGGGCTATCTAAAAAGACATTTTATTGCATACAGTTGTTTCTATTTCCATCATATGAAAAATATGTTCTTGGGGTGTATGATTAATTAAAAAATTTAATAAGATATTATAAGATTTTTGCTTCATTTTACGAATTAGATAATGATTTACGCATATGATTGCCTTTCAGTTAATTTGAAATGAAAATATAACTAGATCTTAGGGTGTATAATCTAATAAGAATTTTCAATACATATATTTAATCGTAATATATTTACTTTATTTTACAAAATAAATAATGATATATAGATATAATTTTCTTCTAATTAATATTAAATGAAAAGTATAACTGGATCTTAGGTTCCATAATTTAATAACAATTTTAATATCATATTTTTAACTGTAATATATTTGCTTTCTTTTACAAAATACGTAAAGATATACAGACACGATACTCTTCTAGTTTGTGTTAAATGAAAAATATATAATGATTAGGAATACTTAAATTTCACATAAGAAAAATCCAAATTTTGAAAAAAAAAAATAAATAAATACAATACATAAAATTTTGCATTTATTCGCAAAAAAATATAAATTCGAAATTTTTGCATTTATTATAAAAAGTTACAATTTTACTTACTTGGATAGGTACGTATCAAAATTTTTAGTTAAAAGCTAACATTGTAGTCGTATTCTCCACATTATGTTCTTTAAGTATCTGCCTTCTGTCAATAATTACTATGTTGTACATACTAAAATATTTCAGCATCTACACTGTAAACGGAACTATAGAGGCTTTGTATAGCTGCCTTTGCAAAGTCAAGGTAGCAGTATTTCGTTGCAATTCAAATCTGTATAACATGAACAGGAGTCTCTTGTTGATTACTGTAAGTGGCTGAAATACCCTTGAATTTGGCCCTCAAGAGACGTTTTAAAATCTACTAAATTGTTCCACAAAACTTGATGGTTGATTTTTACAGTTAGATTTTTAGATTCCCCTCCGATATGGACAAATTGTCCGGGTGAAATTCGGAGCAAATCCAAAGGAGAGTAAGATTTTTCAGTTAAAGACCACGAATACTCTTAGTTAAGCAATTATGTTAATAAATTATTACTATTCCTACCTAATATTGTCTAAAAAGGCGTTTATCAGCGAATTTTTGCCGATGAGTAGTAAAAAAATAATTTTCGCATTTATTCGCTCATGTCGGCAAATTTCGCATTTATTCGCATCTATTACGTAAATACGAAGATTGCGTATCCTTAATAATAATATACAGACATGATTGTCTTCTAGTCAGTGTGAAATGAAAAATATAACTGGATCTTAGGGTGTATAATTTAATAAAAAATTTAATAACATATTTTTAACTGTAATATATTTGTTTTATTTTAAAAATACATGAGGATATACAGATATGGCTGTTTTCCAATCAATATGAAATGAAAAATAAATAACTGGATCAATGTTATTATTTTACACGATTCTAAATTATATGATCACTTTTAAAGAATTTTGATTTTATTTCATTCGTGCGAATTTATGGAAAATACTGCCCTAAAAATTGTGTCGCTGAAGGTAATTCACGGTAAAAATTCAGAAATATATTCTTATGCAAGTATGTTTTTTTACATCTCAGTCTAAGTAGATAAACTTGCAAAAACAAAATTATGCAAAAGTGTTTCTTTTTCTACGAGCAAAAAAAAAAATTGACGCTTATTTGCATACAGATATAATTGTCTTCTAGTCTATGTTAAATGAAAAACACAACTGGATCTTGGGGTGTATTATTTAATAATAATTTTAATAACATATTTTTAAATGTAATATATTTGCTTCATTTTACAAATTACATAAGGATATACAGATATGATTGTTTTCCAATCAATATTAAATGAGAAAAAATAACTGGATCAATGTTATTATTTTACACAATTCTAAATTATATGATCACTTTTAAAGAATTTTGATTTTATTTCATTCGTGCGAATTTATGGAAAATACTGCCCTAAAAATTGTGTCGCTGAAGGTAATTCACGGTAAAAATTCAGAAATATATTCGCATGCAAGTATGTTTTTTTTACATCTCAGTCTAAGTAGATAAACTTGCAAAAACAAAATTATGCAAAAGGTTTTCTTTTTCTACGATCCAAAAAAAATTGACGCTTATTTGCAATCTTTTGTTATAAGGCCTTGTTATAAAAAAATAAATCTGTGATGTCTTATTTTTTCAAACAAAATACTGAAAGAGAGTTGCAATAAAAATATAATTAATCCTTATTTCATGAAGAGCAAAATTTAATAATCCTTAATGACTACATCGAAACCATTATAAGCTCATATTAGGGATATAATGAGATATTTCATCGAAACACCAGGTTCGCAGCTTGCTTAAATTATTAATATAGGGGAAATTCTACACGTTAGAAAATAGGCAGAAAGTTCATAAGACTTAGTATCATAACTTCTGTGTTGCTCTAATGTACAGATTATTATTAGACGGAGAGAAACTGCTATTAGATGATAAACTTGTTTATTAATAAAATCGAGATGATACGCGCTTAGAAATAGTAACAGTAATGCGAGAAGAGAATATTGTCAATAATAAAAATACTAAATATTTATAAAAAGCTAATACGTAAATATGACTTTCTATTGATATACCTGAGTAATTTTAACGTTTCATATAGCACAGTGTAATGTTAATGTAAATTTGCAGGGAAAAAATAATTTAATTTTTATTAATGTTTTAAATATTTGCAAAATGTTATGTTTAGTAAATCTTAATATTTTTTGATAAATTATTTTACCGGTGTGGACAAAAGGTAACTGTTTCCTATCTTCACTTGCAGGAATAGCATATTACGTAGATTTCTGAAAATAGAGCGTACTGTCGAACTCCGTTATAACGAACTTCAAGGTATCAAAGCTTTTGTTCGCTTTATCCGGTGGTTCGCTGTATCCGAACCATTAAGAAAAATGCTAGAGTTCACAAAATGTATAACTCATTAGTTGCAATGTGTGTTCAAGAATGATGTAATAAAAAATGATAAAATCTATTAAAAAGATCATTAATGAATTAAATCGGCTAAAATCGATTACATTAAACTGACAGAATTCTAATTAAATTACGTACAATAGGAAAATTGCAGGACCTAAATTTTCGTTCGTTATATACCGGGTTCGCTATAACGGGGCTCGACTGTATCATGAAAGTTTACTATCTTGTAAAATCAACCAACATAATTTACATACATTTCTAAGACGGGTGCAGTGGCTCGGTTGGCAAAGGCAACAAGCCAGTGATCTGAACGCCCCTGGTTCGATGCCAGCGCTGACAAATCCACTGCCGTGTACACTAACGAAAAATCTGTCGTAGCTGCAATGTCCTCCAAGTTCTCAAATTTACCTCTGGAGGTGCGGGGTCGAATGATTCCGGTCTCGTCACTTGACATGGTTCAAAATGACGGAACCGGTTCGTAAGGGGCGAAGCTGGGCCACCTATATCGTGACCCCATGATTATGAAGCCAGCATGTCCGCGGTAATAACAGGCGAATGTCTAAGGACAAGGCCTCCGCATTGGAAAAAAAATCTAAAATGGTTACAGTGGTGTAAAATACTTTACGAATATATTACTCTATTAAAGCATAGTTACAAGAATTGCATGATATACTTGAGTAGCAGGGGGGAAGTCGAAACTTTTACTAGATGAATTTCCCTTAACTTTTAATTGTAATTGATCATTGCATTTAAATCTAGCCCACAACAAAATTGATTCAGGAATTCTTCACACACTGAAATGCAAAATTTAGATAGCTTTATACAGCAATATTTGCTGAAGTTACCCTTAATGTAACTTCAGCAAAAATACACCATTCATACATAATTTTTTTGCTGAAGTTTGCAAAAATAATGATGTATGAATGGTGTATTTCATGTTTCAAATTTCATTACTTCTAGAGTAGTACAACGGTACTAAGTTATTTTATACCAAAATCTTTTGATTTGTTACTCAAAATATTCATCATTGCAATGTAGATCTTTTTAACTTATTTTTCATTTTAATATCAAGCGTGAATTTTTCTGTTATACCTACAAACTTAACAAAGAAACAAATTCCTGTTTTCCATACTGGTTCTCCCATATGACTTGAATTATATAGCTTTTAAATATCGTCTCTCAGACAAGAAATAATTAAAAATTCGAAGAAACCTATTAGTGATTATAGTTTGGTCTTCTAAAAATATTAAATTCCTTGGTAAGTTCTTATTCTTATGAAGCAAGGTAATTTATTATTCCTTCAATAAACATTACCTCAGTAATACATTAATTTTGTTCTAACGAAAATCCTTCTCTGAAATATAATCCTATTTCATTTTGCTCATATAAAATGTAAAGTGCTCAAATATTTAAAAAACATCGAAGTGTGTTTTGCTAGGAAATGCATTCCCCTATCTGACGTTATTATAAATTATGTATTTCCTAAAAGGTACTCTCTTATGAGCAAATAGAAGGAAGTAAAAACATATAGAGTGGGTATTTATTTTTATCTTGTTGTTCATCTATTTTTGTGTGCACTATGAGAGAACATTTCTTTCAGTCATTTTTGAATTCAAGTAAAGTATTTTTCTGTTTTCTCCTTCAAGTTTAAACATTTTAGATAGAAATAGGGTAAATACTATAAATAAGCATTTAATTTAAAATACTTTCAAATTAAAGTAAGGAAGTTCAACAAAATGAAATGTTTTCGAACAAATGTTGTGGACTGAAAGTACTTTTCTCTTGCACATGCATCTGAATTCGTAACGTTAATTACTGATAGTTAGCCTTAATTATTTTAATCAGCTAACAAATTAATTTAAATACATTAGCAATAAAACTTAAGTCCATAGTAGTAATATAAATTACTCCAACCGCATAAATCAACTCAAGTGCGTGTCTCCAGATTTATTTGTCTGAGTTAAAAAATTTAGTTATTTACATCATTAACTAGAAGAATTTGGTTTGCATAAAGACAGACTCAGATGGCATGGGTATTGTAAACATTTATATCTCTAGGGATGTTAGATGAAACAGAAATTTTCCATTAAAAATAACTTTTGTGACTATAGAAAAGACGTTTTTACGAGTAGAAAAATTTTGTATTATTTTAAGAATTCAACGTAGTTCAATAAGAATTTCTGATAAAAAAATTATACGAATAAAAGACTAATGATTATAAATACTCGTCCTTATCAACTCATCATTGTCGGCATCAGAAACTAGATCTTTCTGATGAAAACAGAGATGTAGCTTTACAAGTAATTTTTTCGTTTGATCAACAGATCGTGCTCTTTCTTAGATATTAACCGATTGTGCAATTGTTTTCTCAACTTGCTACTCACCCTCTTTCCCACTCTCTAACAGCCTTAAATAAATTTTATTTTCCTATATAAGGCCAAATTATTTTGTTGTATAAGGTAAAAAAAGGTATTATCAAGGTAAGAAAATATATTTTTTCCCTAATGCGGAGGCATTTTGTCGTGAGACATTCGGCTTTTGTAATTCACCGCGATTTACTACTTTATTATGGGAGTACCATATAGGTGAGCCAGCATTGATCGCTTTGAGGGAGACGATACGGCAACGACCAAGCCTTATTGGGGACTAAGGTGCGACCCTTTCGTATGCGATTAAAGTACGATAAATTTTATAGCGATGTTGTTGGTTTGTAGTAAGATGAAAGAAGAACAGGTTCATTTGTAGCGATTGTTTGTTTGTCAAACAACAATGTTGCGTAAGGATAATACAAAACCAATAACAAAACACCATTGGCCACAATATTGGAGGTGAAGCGTAAGACAAAACAGCGGAACATGAGATATGTACAAACGTCAAAACACCTTTGTTGGCAATATTAAAAGTTAAATATGAGAAAAACGTGTGGAAAATGTAATATTTACATTATGAAAACTCTTTGTGCACGCTATTTGACTGTGCCGTTTCGATGCATCCAGGAAAGAACTTTAGGGTCAAATGTAAAATTTTCACTTCGATTTTTAAACAAATGATACAATGTGTCATTCTGAATTAAAAATTCGTCATAAGCAGAGAACTTAATCTTTAAAATAGTACCCAATTTATCGATTTTAGTTAAGTATGAATGGAGAGAAAGGGATCATAACAAAAAATCAAGTTCTAGAAATAACATATACTAGGTTGCCCGTGCGACCCTTTCGCATCCGATTAAAATTCGATAAATTTTGTAACGAGGTTTGTGGTTTATAGTAGGATGGAAGAAGAACCGGTTCAATTGTAGCAATTGTTTATTTGTCAAATAACAATGTGTTACGGGGAAATACGCGTAACATTGCAAATAATGAAGTAGAAAGAGACATATGCGAACAAACAAAGTTGGAGGGGACAAAGGTACGGTGAAGTCCGCGTAACATTGCAAATAATGAAGTAGAAAGAGACATGTGCGGACAAACAGAGTTAAGGGGACAAGCGTACGGTGAAGTTACAAATAAGGATTGATGGAGACAAGAGATGAATAGGCGGTGGACTTGAGAGGTTCAAAAGAAAGGAGACGTAAAAAAGGGGAACCAGGAGATGAAGAGAAAAACGCTGACAAAGGAAGTCCAGATGGAGAGGTAATTAAGAAGTGAAAAGATATGATACACAGACAGGAAAGCCCATATGGGAAGGCATGTAGAAAATAAATCGTTAAAAATGAGAACAGATGAACATGAAAGACGGGGAGAAGATATGATTTAGCCGAAAACAACGTAAACGGAAACAGATGAAGTGCTGGGAACAAGTGATGAAAAGAGCCATGGGAATATGATGTGATGTAAGGGGAGGAGAATGTACGAATGGGCGGAGAGATAAAGGTCCCCCCAAAATTATGGAAAACCAATGGCAAAGGAGGCGTGGCAAAAAGGAAGGAGGAGCAATGAGAAGGTGGAAGACATATTAACGAAGGAGTTTTATGCCGAAAGCATATAAGAAGGAGTTTTGCTAAAGAGCAGATAAGAGGGAGTTTTTGCAAAATACTAGATACGAAGGAGTTGTGTTAAGAACCAGATAAGAGATGAATATGATGCGGAGAGCCTAAACCGAAGGGGTTCCTGCTAATAGCCGAGATCTGATGTGATGTTTTATGCCGAGAGCCCATAACAGATACTAAGTTATGCCGAAAGTGCCCAGCCGAGTATGGACCCAATGAATGAGACCCAGCGGAGCGCCAAGCCTACCTGACCAGTTATTGACCGAGCCCCGACAAAGAACCAGGTGTGACTGAAAGATTTTCGAACGGAGCGAGCGCATTTGATGAACCCCGTCCTAGTTCATTTAAGGAGACCCCAATTCTCCGAGAACCCAGCGCCTGTGAAAGACAGCAATACCGTGCATCAGTGGAGGTATGTCTGTGCTCTTTTATTTGACACCTTATGATAAATATGTGCCCTCGCATTTTCTCATTCATTCCGAATAAGTTCATAATATAGTTTTGATAGATATTTAAGAATTAGGAGTAATGTGGATAGGCAACTTCACGTAATTCATGAGTGTAGCCAATATTGAAAATAATAAGTGTGAATATCTGTGATGATAAATGGAAGGATTAAGTGTAATATTTTCTGTGTGTATGTATATCATTTTAGATGTTGTTAATTAATAAACGTGTCATTTATTATCTACAATCAGATAGTCTGTAATAATTTGTGAAACACAACGCAATGTGAAGACTTTAGGATGTTTAATTACATGACATTTAATTAATAATAGTTGAAAGGTCTATTATATTTGGTCCCATGACCGATTCTTTACCCCACCCACAAACAATTCCATTATACACTGGTGCAGAAGGATAATGCAAAACCAATTGCAAAACTCCTTTGGCCACAATATCAGAGGTGAAGCATAAGACAAAATAGGGGAACATGAGATATTTACACGTCAAAACACCTTTGTAGACAATATTAAAAGTTAAATAAGACACAAACTCGTGGAAAATGTGATATTTGCAATACAAAACCTTTTTGTTCACACCATTTGACTGTGCCGTTTTGACGCATCCAGTGAAAGAACTGCAGGGTTAGTCAATGTTTCACTTCGATTTTTAAACAAACAATGCAATATGTCATTCTGAATTAACAATTCGTCAGAAGCGGAGAACTTAATCTTTAAAACGGTACCTCATTTATTGAATATACTTAAGTATGAAGGGAGAGAAAGGGATCGTCACAAAAAATCACCTTCTAGAAAAATATATATGGTTCTTCCATGCAAAAATACTGTAAACCTACGCGGATGTTGCCAATAAAGAAACTCATTAATGAAATCACGCAATGATAATAAAAAGCAAACGATATTTAAATTGAAAAGTTCAGTGCGATTGATAATGTTAAAAGAAAAGAAAAGCTAGTGCACGCCATCTAGGGGAAGAAAAGTTGTTTATAATTTGTATACTTCGATTTTTAAACAAACACTAAAATGTGTAATTCTAAATTAACAATTCGCACGAAGCAGAGATCTCAATCTTTTAAATGGCTCATTTATCGATTTTGGTTAAGTATGAAGGGAGAAAAAGGGATAAAACAAAAAAAAGGCTTTTAGAAATAATATATATAGATTTGAACCTAAGTCCACTGCGTGGCAGCTCAGAACGCTACCACTATACCAAGTGGGAGGGGGTCTGTTAATGATAGATCTATTGATTCATGATAAGAAGATCGAAAAATATGTTAAAATACTTGTGAAGTAATAACACGTTTTTCTTAATTTATGAAGTGATATTATATTTTAAGTTTCCATTCAATCTATTTATGAAGCTTTTACTTTAACAGGTGTTTCATCCGAACTTTTATTTCTAACTCCCTTCAGGTTTCCACCTGTCTCCCTTAGCCGGGTGAAATTAGAGGAAAGGGCATTCGTTTGGATAGTTCGGGGTTATGGATATAAGTGTTAGGTTAGGCAAGTCATAAAAATGTTAGAGTGTAAGTAATCAAGCTGACATTATCTTAACTTAGAGATTGTTATGCTAATATATTTTTCGCATGTTACTGGATGTATTGCTCGAAATGACACATTATGCTTCTGTGTGCTTAATACACTTCTGAAATATGCAAAATAACTCAAGTTATCATGTTTTGCTGAGTCATAGTTTAGCTCTAGCACTTTAAAAAAAATTTTCAGTTTCCAAGATGGTCAAATTCATATAATAACTTAAATTATACAAAAATGATTTTGAATTTTGAGTAAGAGAGAGAGAGGGGGGGAGAGGACTCTCTCTCTCTCTCTCTCTCTCTCTGTATATATATACACTGCTCAAAACAATTAGGGGAGCACATGGTTTTAACGAAATTACGCAAATACTTACACCGATAAGTAACCTAAAATAAATCATCCATAATTTAAAGCCTAGTAAGAAACAGAAGAAGAAAACTTCATATGGAGATCAAATTTCATGACGTCAAAAACCAGAAAAAGAACATAAGGGCGGAAATCGGGATGTTGCAGAAACGTCTGTTTCACTGCCTTAACTGTGAAATTCCATTGCTCAGTTATTCTTTTTGAGAAAATGTGACTGTAAAATGTCTCAACTACGTGATTTACCGGAATCCATGGCATGGCGTAATAAAGGCAGACTTGAATCTGGGCAAACACAACGTAGTGTCGCGGACGCTGTTGGAGTCACCAGAAGTGTCGTTGCAAGGTTGTGGACAAGAAACAGGGAATGTTAGACGTCGACCAGGGCAAGGTCGGCCACGCGCCACTACAGCAACTGATGACCGGTATATACTGTTAACAGCTCGTCGAAACGGAACAGACAATGCTACTCAGCTGCAAAGACAGTTGCTCTTGGCAACAGGACGAAGGGTGTCCAGCCAAACAGTACGTAATAGGCTTCATCAGGGAGGTCTCTATGCACGTAGGCCAATGGTCTGCATTCCGTTGACCTCACGCCACCCTGCGGCCCGAAGAAGATGGGCTGCTGAACATCGAGATTGGGAGCAACACGATTGGAGCCAAATGCTGTTTACAGACGAGTCTCGATTCAGTCTGGAGTGTGACACCCGACGTGTTTTGGTATGGAGGGAAAGGGACACTCGAAATAACCCCACATTCGTTCGTGAAAGGTCACAATACAGACGAGCTGGTTTTATGGTATGGGGTGGAATCATCATAGGTGGGCGTACGGACCTGCATATCATTCGGAATGGTACTTTGACGGCCCGAAAGTTTGCAGACGAGATACTGAGACCTCATGTCATACCTTACGCTGCAGTTACTGGAGATCCCTTTGTTTTCCAGCATGATAATGCAAGACCGCATAAAGCTCGTCTTGTGGAGAACATGCTTGAAGCTGAAACAATACAGCGTATGGAATTGCCAGCGTGCTCTCCTGACCTGAATCCAATGGAGCATGCTGCGAGACTAAGACCTCCTTTTACTCTCCGAGACTTGGAGATTGCACTTCTTGAGGAGTGGAACAGTATTCCCCAAATTCTTATCGATAACATCATCGCATCCATGGAAAACAGGTGTGCAGCAGTCTTAGCTGTTCGAGGAGACCACACGCAATATTAAAAATCTTGCATCATTTCAAAACAATACTTTTTTCTATCGTTTACATGTAACCAAATTGTTGCCCTAAATCATCTTTTCATATTTTTCCATAATTTCAAAGAATTAAAGTTTAATTACAATTTTTTTTCGTCATTTTTTTCTGTATTGCGCATTGATACACGTGTACTATCTATTTTATGCCAATACGTGGCTGTCTCCCATGGTTTTCTTAACTTCTTTGCTTGCTCCCCTAATTTTTTTGAGGAGTGTATATATATATATATATATAGATAGATAGCGTGTGTGTGTGTGTGTGTGTGTGCGTGTGTGTACAGTGAAACTTCTCTATAGCGGCCAGTAATGGTTTCGAAAAAATGTGGCCGTTTCGAGGGATAGCCGTAGAAAAAGAAATTTATTCTACAACATTGCCTAATTTTGAAGAAATTACAAAAAATAATAGGTGTAAAATTCCTTATAAACTCTACCAAAACAATGCTTTGTCGCAGAAATGATACCTATTTATTCTAATAAATAATTCTTATATATATTTATTCTAATATAGAAATTCTAGCAAAACTTACGAACATAAGATTGCAAAGTATTTTCGAAATAAATTATGAATATAATACATGTTGTACGCTCTATCGTTCAAGAATATATCAATCTTGTGTACAAGAATTTCAACTATTTGAGTTGAATATCCTTTTTAGTTACTATTAATGCTTACGTAACTAACATTTTCATCCCAGGGAATTTTGAGTTTTATAGGACTTTAGAACTCCTAGTGAGCGAAATTGCAATGTGTATAATGTAACTGCATAATTGTAATGTGTAAGTATATCTTTATCTGTATATTTATATGTACTTTGAGCTGTACGTTTGCTTCCAGAGTGTAATGAATTTCGCTGGAAATACGTTCCTTTGAAATGCCTAAGAATAAGTCACTGGAAATCGATATTGATTAATAAATATAGAAAGCATAACATGAACTTCATTCATTAACAATAGTTTAATTCCCAGCCGGAAATAAATAAACTTTAATTACTCCGAATAATCAGAATCTCTCTTGATAATATCGGGAAATGATACATTATGGTTGATTTATTTGATTTCAAAACAGAGCATTTAATGAATTATACAGTTTTGATAGCTGTGGTGAGAGAGAGAGAGCCAGGTAGAGGCAGTGCCAGCCCATTTCTGGTCAGATTTAACATATCGAAAGGGTATACCATACAAAAGCGAGCCAGATGTTTAAAACTATATCCAGTATACGATGCTCTGCAGCTCTTTTTACTATAATTTATCCACCAGATTTTGAATAATGTGTAAGGTATACATAAGATTCGATTCACAAGAATCGAACTTTTGAGTGAATAAATTAAAGAAGCTGCTTGAGATATGCTAATTTCGGCATACGCGCTTGGTATAAATACCATGCAGCTTGATTAATAGAGAGGTTGAAAAAAGGTTGTTAAAGTTGATAGACAAGCGAGAGGGAGCTACAAGGTAAGCAGCTCCAGGTGTTAACCGGCGCTTGTGCTTAGGGGGCCCAAAGTTTACGTGGCAGAATTGCTGGTTTGACTCTGCTGGTTTGTGAGTATGGCAAAGTGTATTTTTATTGAATGCTAATATATATTCCGTACAAGTAGTACGTATGCTTATTGCTGTAAAAGCAAATTCAATATGTGCAACGAATTCTTTAAACATTGTTTCATGTATAAACAGTGTTTGTATCAAATTCATTTAGAGTGCCACTTCAAATTATATACACCCAAGTGTGGGTAGAAGTGAGCTATTCTCTATAAATGGGCAATTATCCAACTTTGGGCTTATTTTGTTAACACCTGTGTAGAGTTGGTCAGCTGACTACTAAATAATTTCACCATTAGACTATCCATTTATTGATAAATATAAATCATATAGAACGTTTCGAAATATTGAAGCCCCATTTATGTAATATCTTGTAATGTTAATTCTGTTGTGTAGAATCCACCCAATTTAAAACTTTGGGGACTTCTACAATACGTTTTGATACGTGTAAGTATTGAGTAGTAGAAGTCTATGGCTTCGGTGCCGGAAGCTGACAAATTCACCACCGTGTTCACTAATGTTGGCCGGGGCACGTAAAATATGTCATGGCTGCGACGTCCTCCAAGTTCTCAAATTTACCACTGGAGTTGCGGGGTCAAGTATTCCGATCTCGTCACTTGACTCCGTTCAAAATTTCGGAACCGGCCCATACTGGGGTAATACTGGTCCATCTATACGGTGCTCCCCAAAAAGAGGCCAGCAAAAACTCAGTCATATGGCGTTAAGGATAATGTCCAACAAACCGTCTGCCGCTTTGGGAAAAAAAGTATTGAATAGAACAGTATGTAAAGTATTATTGTATGCTACCAGGTAGGGTAGTGCAATTAATGAAAGAGGCTCCATAATGAAACAGCTATTTATGAGGCATCTAAAATACTTTGTTATATAACTGTTTGTAATATTACTTTGTAATATACTCACTAAAATAGCCTTTCTGAAATCACAACTACGCGAAAAAAAGCCAAAGTCAGAATTAGCATGTGCCTGCTAAATAATCTCTTTTTTTTTTGACGTCGACTCTGGACACCGAAACGCAGTCAGTTTTGAACTCTCTCCAACATGCATAGTGCATTGTCTCTAACTCAAGGAGAAACGAGTTTACATTAACATTGAGAATTTGTAGATGTGTTGAGGAGTTTAGACAATAATTATCTAGTATACTATTAAAATAACTTCAAATTCATGACTTATTTTTATTATATGAAACGAAAAAGAAAATATTATATATATCTTAATTAATATCTGTGAAATGTTTTATGATCAATTTCTCGTTTTGAATACAGTGCTAATTAATTATTCAATACTGCTCTGGTAGGTCCTTTCATATATAAGTAGACCTTTGACGTGGAATACAAATTTTAAGAGTAATGCAACTTTATTTTAAAAACAACTTTACAGAGTAAGAAAAAAATTAACACTTTTTATTACAATTTACATCTTTAATTTAAAAATTTATTTCATGGTTTAATACGCACATAGAGAGGTAAATTTTCACAATCAATTCTAGTTAAAATTACGTCAAACTGAATCCTTCTTAGAAATTAACAGCAGACAGGCTTAATAAAAATCGCATTAAAACATAGAAATCGTGGTTCCACTAAGTTCCATTAATGGAATAATTACATCTAAAATTCTAATCAAAGATTAAAGAAAACTGACTCGAAAACAGCGAGTATATATTTATGTGTGTGTGTGTGATATAAAAATCGAACAAGTCTCCTGCCATTACAAACAATTTAAATCCGCCGAAAACCTTACCACTAGTCTACTGCGCTATCAGATATCAATCATACTTTTAATAAAGAATGACAAAGGCATTAATTCAAAAATTTTAGTAACGGTGTTCTTGAATTCGAAAGTAAAATTTGTTTTTATTATTAAGCTTATTCGCACACATATTGGGTATGAAATCATAACAAATAATGAGACTGATAGCTGTCACTCAAATATGGGTTAAATATATAACGTCCAACACAACATTGAATACCAGAATAGAGCGAGGCAAGACTGTGAAATACAGTAGCTCACAGTAAGACTTTTTTGGATGTGTATTCTGGCGAAGCCTATCACGAAACTCCAGAGGCCTAATTTCGACAAAATATCGCTGTGTTGATAAATTAATCTTTCTAGACATCCGTAAGTAGTCACTAATAGTTTTTCGATTCTATGGTAGCTTAATTTCTATAGACGTTTCCCTCTTTCTGGCCTATATTGAAATAATTATTTGAAATATTAGACACTATTGTATAGCAGTAAGTATTCTAAGCAAGTGAAAGGTTAACTAGCTTGAACTATACTGATAGGTAAGGTATAGATTTATTGACCGCCCTTTTAACATACATTAGATATTTGGGGAAATAGCTACATTAAAAATTCAGGAGAACCTGGGAGTGAACAGCTGGAAATCTTTAGCTCTTATTTCTGCTTTTGGGTTGGAAAAACCAACCGTATTTATTTAAATTTATGTTATATGTAACAGTTCTACTACGTGTGTACAGAAATTGTACTCCTGGATCTTATGACATGTAACACACATAAGCAAAAATTCTTCGGGTATGGCGTTGTTACCTCTCTCCCTCTGTATATATATATATATATATATATATATATATATATATATATATATATATATATATATATATATATATATATATATATATATATATATATATATATATATATATATATATATATATATATATATACATATATATATATATATATGTATATATATATATATATAAACTATAATTTATACACGGACTGAAGGAATACATAAGAACGTGTATAGGAAATTTCTGACTTAAAGAAGTTTTACAAAATTGCAAGTAACAAAAGATTAATACGCAGATATAATCTTTAATAATGTTTGGAAGTAATTTATGCAAGTATCACTGTTTGTTAAAATTGCACAAATTAATAGGCAAAGTTGAATTTTCAACAAGAAAAAAGCTCTAAAATGGTGTTCATGTTTTATATACTGTCATATTTGACCTGGTAATACGTTTGGCAAAGCAAATTTCTATGAAAACCAAAAACTTTATGAACATGATAAAATTACCACACACATGCACAGACACACGCACGCACACACACACACACACACACACACACATACATATATATATATATATATATATATATATATATATATATATATATATATATATATATATTTATATATATATATATATATAATAAAAACCAATATAATATCTTAAAGAGACTCTCTAGGACTTACAAAAATACATGTAATACAAAGACAAAGACTTTTAAAAATTGTATATATTAGTATAATTTCCATGTGTTAAATGTATAGTATATAAAAAAGTTGAAAATCTATGGCCCAGTTACCTCAACTTACCTTATTTACATTGCATAGTAACAATTAAAAAAAATTTCTTACTATCTATTCTTGTTTTTTGCCAAATCTCATATGACTAAAATTTCGTATTTAAATATTAATATGAATTTGTATTTCATTTAGGTAAACATTAGTAAAATTTAAAATGCAACAAAATTATATTTAAATGATAAGCTTCTTATTAAAAAAATATATATTATACACTTCTTTTATCTAAATAAAACTAAACTTAAAAATATCAAGGAGAAGGGTGAACTTGTACCTCATATAGTACTTGTTCAATATTTGGTGGAGGTTTTGAGAATTCCATTCTCGTAACATCGTCGTTTGGTTTTTATAGGTACTCCCTTCGTTGTTATATATGGCTTTATTCTGGAAATTAATCCAGGCAGCCCACAACATTACAAAGGATCAGGAAACAAAACAAACAGCAATATAAACTAGAAACCAACAATAAATAGTAGAAACAAACTAAACTAGAAAAATATACACAGTCAAAAAGTTCAGTCACAAAGAGAGTTCATACTGGTCCTTGCATCCCAATACAATTTGCTGATGTTTCCGTTTCTCTGGGAGATTCTGTCAAGTCCATGCAAAGTTAGGAGAGGATTAAAATTCATAATGCCTGCCCTGCAGATCGGGTAAACGTTGGTTGGAAATATACCCATTTTGAACAGATGTTCTGCCAGGCAGTCGTGTCCAGCCTGTAGCCTGAAATTTGCTACTGCTTCCTTGCGGGGTTTGGGGCAATACGATTTCCAACAGTCCTGAATGTTCTCCCAGGTTTTACCTTTCAATTTTTCAACCATATTGGAGTTGCTTACCTCTCTAAATTTTTCAAAGACGTGTCTTTTGAATGTATCCGGTGTAACAGATATAACAGGATGGCTCTGGCTACTCAATTTAAAAACCTAGTCTCGCACATATAGGTAATAAAAGCCAATGAGAGCAATATAGTTATTAAGGCTGCTATGTACTATGAAAAAATCGTATTTCCCTTTTCCTCTTCTTGCAGACTCTTGTGGTGGGAGGAGTCCAATTGAAAGTGCGAGAATTCCACCCCCCTTAGGAATGACATTTTGAGGGATTGTAATGGCTCTCTCTCTATGGGGGGGTAAGTGCTACCCCAATTTTTTCATTTAAAATATATTTTCGTCAACTATTTACAGGTACATAAATGCTAATAATCAAATAAATTTGGTATTGTCAGATAGCCTGAATTCTTCTGCAAAGCGCTACAGGATTCATTTTATAAATTTCGTCCGGAATTAATTCGGAATTTATGAGCGTTTAAAACACACTATACCAGTTTTTTACCCGAAAAATTTAAATTTTTAAATATTAATTGCATTTTTTAAAAAAACGAAAAATGTACACGAATGTAAAATTTCTTTCTCTATGACAGAGTACAATTTTTAAAAAAATCTTTGAATCCAAGTCGGCAATTCGTGGACAAATTTTCTCCATAGGTTAACATTGAGGTGAGCGAATCCAGTGGGGTTAGTACATAGCAACCTTAAGACTTTTTGACTCCTTATTTAACAATATCATATATTTGTAACATATAAAAAATATAAATAAAACTATTAAAGTTATGTGATTGTAGAAACTTTCAAACATGTTTTTTAATTAAAAAATTCAGTATATAAATTTACTTCTGACTATTCGCGACCACTCACATTTTTTTCCCGACCCCTCAGTTGGTCGCTGTCCAGAGTTTGCGCGCCACTGGTCTAAGCAGTAAGGGATGTGTAAGACAATTTCTCCATTGTGAAACTGCTGAATTCTTTTAATTCTTCGAGAAATATTTTACTCGCTATGTTTTCAAAGTTGTTACTAGGTATAAAATATTTTAAGTTTAATAATATTCAAAACTAATTAACAAACAATGATACTTGCATAAATTACTTCCAAACATTATAAAGATTATATCTGCGTATTAATCTTTTGTTACTTGCAATTTTGTAAAACTTCTTTAAGCCAGAAATTTCCTATACACGTTCTTATATATTCCTTCAGTCCGTGTATAAATCATAGTTTATATATATATATATATATATATATATATATATATATATATATATATATATATATATACAGAGGGAGAGAGATAACAACGCCATACCCGAAGAATTTTTGCTTATGTGTGTTACATGTCCTAAGATCCAGGAGTACAATTTCTGTACACACGTAGTATAACTGTTACATATAACATAAATTTAAATAAATACGGTTGGTTTTTCCAACCCAAAAGCAGAAATAAGAGCTAAAGATTTCCTAATTAAACATAACAATTAATAGATTCATTCCGTCTACTGCTTGCATGCATTCCACTATTTGATGCTTACGAAACGATCGCGGGGGAAGCATTTTCAGTGCTGGTCATTGGCCTCCAAAGCTATTAAATTAATTATTAGTCATTGTTTATGGCATCTGAATAAATAACACGCTGCTCTGATTTAGGTTTAAAGGATGATGTGGATCCATTTATAAATGATCGATTGGATTATACGCAACTTACAAACATGCACTAAATCGGGCAATAACGTTGGATAACCTGTGACATCTATCTTCCGAAACCGACAGGCTTCTGTGTCTTAATTGATTTATTAGAGTCTTTGCTTTGATTTCAAAAGATTATTGTAATTAGTATTACAAAGTAATCTAACCAAGTAACACAGATTATGTCACCAGGATCTTTACACTTTGAATTTGTTCAAATTGATGGATCCGGCTATCTCGATCCAAATTTTATAGATGGGTCAGGTTGTAAAGACATCAATTATCTCACGAGATAATCGATTTTATTCCCCAGAAATTATGACCGCAGTTGGAATGGTCCTGAATTTAGTGCTTGATGTATCGTAGAATTATAAGTTAATATATGAATTGGGGGAATAAGCAGTTAAAAAATGTCACACTCTTTTAAATCACATCGGCAGCAGCAATTTCGTTGAGGTATTATTTTGAATTAGCTGTGTTGTGTTGTGCTGTGTTTGAATTAGCTGTGTTGTGTTGTCTTAGGCCCCCTGACCGGAACATGTCAGAGCAGGTGTTTACTGCGGGCGGAGGAATTTGGCCCTGGCTTACAGTGATAACATAAGAATCGGAGTCCAGCTTTAGTCAGGTGCCACTTACATTTTGACCGAGCACTCTCATGCGTGACATCTGGTGGAATTGTATCTTCTCTGATCCACTGACCTCGTAGAATGACTTTCTGGTCTCCGAATTTAATAACAAACCATGTCCTACCTAGACACGAAGGTATTTAATGGCATCCTTCGGGAATCGAACTGACTACCCCCAGTCCGAAACCCAAAGTGCTACCATTACACTACCTCGGACAATTTCGAACTAATAAAAAGACTTATCTAGTATTTCTGTAAATATATATGTAAATATATATATATATATATATATATATATATATATATATATATATATATATATATATATATATGTATGTATGTATATATATATATATATATATGTATGTATGTATATATATATATATATGTATGTATGTATATATATATATATATATGTATGTAAATATATATATATATATATATATATATATATATATATATATGTAAATATATATATATATATATATATATATGTAAATATATATATATATATATATATATGTAAATATATATATATATATATATATATATATATATATATATATATATGTAAATATATATATATATATATATATATATATATATATATATGTAAATATATATGTAAATATGTAAATATATATATATATATATATATATATATGTAAATATATATATATATATATATATATATATATATATATATATATATATATATATATATATATATATGAATTCTTGCAAGTTTATTAGTAGCAACTATGTGTGTACAAAGTATACATTAGAGATAACTGGGTGAAACTTTTATATCCCTTCAAAGTATAACGAACATGGTTTAGCACCCGTTGCTAACGGAATCCTTCGAATGGAACGGTCAACAGTCTGCAGAATTTCTGGTAGAATCCACGGAGCGGTTTCTTCAATATATACTTCAGATCAAAGTCACAGACTTAATTCCGTGTAATATGGGGGATGATAGAGCATTTCCCAACCCCAGCGGGCAAACACATCAACCACAGTGGGCGCACACGCATTTTCGTTCCATCGGTACGATGCAATAAATTATTTCGTACGATAGACAGGTAACAAAAACATGGCTGTGCGATGTTTGAGGTAAGGCAGGTATGTGACGTACGTTTGGTGTAAACTGCTTTCCTGGGTTCTGCTCCTTGGGAGCTCTATAAAAGTGTTGCCACAATTAAAGTTCCATCCCTCGTATATAGAATGCAAGGAAGATGAAACTTTTCCTAAAATTTTATTCAACACATGCTGAAGGTTTACAATGGTTTTTATTCCGATAATGTGGCGAAAAATTCGACTTCAAAAAAGAACCTTCTCGCTCTGATAGTTGCTGTATCACAATTTTTGCCCTGTTAATCCTAGAATTGTCGTCCTCATATGTTGCCATGATGTTAAAAATTAAATGATGAGAATCAGGGGCACATATTATGTCACTGTAATTTTAAACGACACTGTTTAACTTGGAAGGTTAACAGAAGGAACTATATATATTAAAACTTGTATTCTGAAATTATCAGGAACAGAGTAAATATGGTTTTCTTATGACTATGTGCATTAAGGCTGCTGTGTACTAACCGTATTGCATTCTCTCACCTCGATGTAAACATGTGGAAAAAATTTGTGAACTATTTACATGTACATATATTCTGATAATCAAATAAAAGAGGTATTTTAAATTAGCCTGAACTTTTTGCATATTGTAACAGGATTAATTTCATAAATTTCACCCACCAAAGGAATTTTTGAGCGTTCAAAACCATTATACCAGATTTCCCCCCCCCCCCACAAATAATTTAAATTTTTAAATATTATTTGCATTAAAAAAAACGAAAAATGCCTAAAGAAGTAAAATTTCTTTCTCTATTACGGAGTACAATTTAAGAAAAAAATTCTTTAAGTTGGCAAGCTTTGGAAAAAATTTCACCATAGGTTAACACTGAGGTGAGTGAATCGAAAAGGGTTAGTACTCAGTAGCCTTAAAACTTTTAACTCACCGATTAAATTATAATGACTCATATTTATCATTACCAAACTCTGAATCCCTTCATCATAATCAAAATAAAAAAAATAACATTGGCTATTTTTAAACTAGTTATTTATTTCACTTATTCAACTTCTATCACTTAAGCACGTTGTGAAAATAAACTTATTTCATTTTTTATAAATTTAGTTGAAGCTCTTAGTACACTTTTATTGTTAAAATATACGTTCTATAACATGTAAGATCGGATATTAACAAGATATTTCAAAGAGCACAAAAATTCACCTCTCAATTTTGTTTTTAACAGAGCCATAAAAACAGGTTCGTACAGCGAGTGGCTGAAAATTTTGTGTATCATATGAGATAAGCTAACCAATGCATTAAAAAAACCCAACGGAGACGAGAGAGATTAAATGGCACACTTCCAAGAATAGGGAAAATTCTTATTTTGACAATGGCGTTCTTTTATAAACTATTGATTTTACCGGGAATCTAAAAAAGCATGGAATATATATATCACACCTGACATCGCTCAAGATGGTTTCGCCAACTCATTTCTCATATTTTCTCCTGAGATAGTTGGTTATCTTTTGTTTACAATAGTACTATGCATTATAAAGATTATTCCCCCGTTTTAATAATATATTTCGGCATTGTTTACGATTACTTGGCTGAAAACGTAAATAAAAGAAGCAATAATTCATAAGAAAAGTGTTTTTTCTTCCGATTTAGGGAGCAGTGAGGATCCATTTTTTTCCTCTTTACCTTTTAAGGTATCTCACAACGTTTGGAGTACTTTTTTTTAATTCATTTCATAAAAAAAAATTTAATTAAGTTTTCGGATACTTTTGCCATCTAAATTTAGATTTACCTATTAATATTTGAAGTAAACTTACATAATTTTATGAAAATCAATAAAATATACGAAATTTTGAAGAAAAATGGCAACTTTTAAAAAAAATTATAAAAAAAAATTAAAATTAAATACATTTAAAATTTTTTATGGATAATATAATTAACATGGTATTTTCTAGTGCACGAACTATAATTTAAGGCATATATGCATAAATAAAAATTTTAGAAGCAATCGAAGAATAATATATGTCATTTTTCAAAAATTTTTGATGTATATATTCAAATATTCAGCCATAATTCAGAATGTGTTTAACTTTTTCTTTTGCTCATAGTTCATGCACTAGAATATAGTGTAGAAACAAAGCACAAAGAATTCAAAGGGATATATCAATAATATTTTTAGTTATGGACTTTCAAAAAAATAACTTATGTAAAAAAAAACACATTTTGAGAAAAAAACATTTTTAAATGCCCACTTCCGGTTTATATGCACTTAAAGACTTTTATAATATCCTTCGTAACTCCCCTTCTAATTATCGTAAAGCAAAACAAAAACTGCTTTGTAAAGCTAAAAGTATGTTCTATCCAATAAAATAAAAAAAATCACGAATTTGAGCGAAATTGGCCATTTCAACGTGATGAGATACCTTAAGGAATACAACTCAGTTCGAGGCATTTTTTTTTCAAAAGTGTACTTGCGAAGATTTCAGTCTTATTTTTCGAAGGAATATAACACCAAAGCGCGAAAAGGGTGAAAAAAATCGAACATAACTATATAACTTTTTACAAATTGAGGAGTTTTGGTCGAAATTTAAAAAAATTTTACACAAATGGCTCCCGCGATGTAAAAAAAATATGCGTGTAACATTAAATACATTTGTCTTATGTGTATAAGGTACTCGTGAATGTAATGAAGTAAAAGCTCATTCTTTTTTTTTTTTGAGATCTTAAAAAAAATTTCAGGTAGTCTCTTCTAACGAAACTATTCGGGATATTAACGTAGGATCACATATCGTTGCTTACCTCTTTTGAATATCTCTCTCTCTCTCTCTCTCTCTCTCTATATATATATATATATATATATATATATATATATATATATATATATATATATATATATATATATATATATATATATATATATATAAATATATATACTGGTTATCAAAAATTTAGGAAAAGTCACAAAAATAGCGATTACTCAAAAAGTTACGTGTAGAATTTAATGAAACTTATACACTTTATACAACACATAGGTAGGTATACAACAGCCTAGAAAGAAATCGCCAGACAATTATGTTGTTATAGAAACTAGAATATGTATACAATGAACAAATAGGATGTGTCAGTTTGGTATAGGAAAAGTACCTTTAATATGACGTATGATACCCCCGAGAAGCAATAAAGCATACAGCGATATGTGATGCTATCAATTATGCGGTCTATGAGTTCAGTAGGAAGTGAGAGCCATTGCTCTTGCAACGCAGTTGAAAGCGTGGCTAGGGTCCTAGGACGAAAATTGAGAATAGATATACATCGTCCTAAAGCGTCTCAAACATGCTCGATAGGATTCAGTTTCGGTGATCGAGCTGGCCACTCCATGCGCTGAATTGTTTCCTGCTCAAGATAAGCATCCACGATGCGAGCCCTGTGAAGTCTCGCTTTATCGTCCTGTAGCACAAAAGCATCACCTATTACCCCGGCATAAGGTTGCACATAAGCGTCAAGGATGTTATCTTAATAGGTGTGAGCATTCACATTTTCATGGGGAAAGAAATGGAGGTCAGTGCTTCCACCCAAAGAGATACCACCCTAAACACAGACACTACCTAATCCGTATGCATCTCTTTCACGGATGTGTGATGGATAAAAACGAGTTCCAGGTTCCATCCAAATCAAAATACGACTACTATCGCTTTGGTGGCTAAACCTGGACTCATCCGTAAAGAGAACACCCCTCCATCGATCACGCGTGCAGTGGACATGTTGATGCTGCAAATGTTCCCGCCTATTGCGTGACGTGAGTGGGACACAAATGACTGGTCGTCTTGCAAAAAGACCACCTTTGTGAAGCCTTCTACGCACGGTTGACGTTGATACCAACCTTCCAGATCTTGCAGCGAAGTATTATCTCTTCAGACGGAGTTCAGACGGAGTTGCAGTTCTATTCCTTCGTGCGCATAATGACAAATATCGGTCATCGGCATTCGTCGTAGCGTATGGCCGTCCTTGTCTGAATCTCCTGGATGCCTAATCTGTGGTTAGAAACTGTTGCCAAAGTCTATGAACCATAGACGGACTCCCATTTAACCATCTGGCAACTTTTGTCTGACTTTGTCCTGACTCTAGTCTCCCAATAGCTCGCTATCGCAGTTATTCGGTCAAATAATGTCTGGAGGTCATTGTTACAATTTGACTATGCCAGATGTCTTATCTCAGCCTCACAGCGACAATTGTCACCTTGCTCTAAGACATGCACTTTTATGCGCCTCGCAAATGACGTCCTCTGACAGCATCGCCTCTATTTTGCGTAATGTAGTATAGTTCAGCACCTTTCAGTTAACAATATATTCAAATTTTAAACAGATTGGCCTAGTTTTGAACGTGTTATCCCTTTTTTTGGGATTTTTTCCTTAATTTTTGATAATTAGTATATTGTATATATATATCTATATCTATATCTATATATATATATATATATATATATGTGTGTGTGTGTGTATATATATGTAATATATAGGCAATATATTAAATATTATGCCCTCCATTCTAGCATTTAAACTCCCTTTCCTAAATCCAATCCTCAGTAATATTAATTTATCGCTTTAAAACCCTTAGCCACAGAACTGCCCATCAATCGCATGCCTTTGCATTTCTGCACGTGTATATGTTCGGATTCAGGAGTGGGTTAGCACCATGAGCCCCAATATCTGTGACCCTTCAAATAATAGTCACATGTCTATCTCTCCTGTCTCGCTTAATGTTGAAAGGTGATATTTATTCCGTGCCGTTCTTCTGGAATGGACGGATGTATTTGTCCCCCTAATAAACGATTCGGCCCGACTATTTCCAAATTTATTTTTTTTTCCTTTTAGGCTGAGTCTAGCTCCAGCCATGTAAATATGAGCTAGTTTTCCCTTTCAGATTATAATTTAAGGACGTGATGTAATGTGCATATTACACACACACACACACACACATATATATATATGTATGTATATATGTATGTAAAAATTTTGATGCATTTTGGTACTTTTTTGTTTAACTGTTTGCTGCTTGCCCAAGCGATGTAGATTAGATTTGGAGCGCTGTCATAATTATAACTGGCGACGCAGGACATCTGAAATTTTGCTTTCCGGAGGACCGTTATGAAGGAACGTAAACGTACGTTAAAATAAATAAAAACTGACGATTATATGGAATTACATGCAAAATTCAGTAATATCTCATGAGCTTTTTTTGTAAATGCAGCTATAAATTAGTAAATAATATACTTAGAACAAAATCTGTAGCCCTTTCCATTCCTGGTGTTATGAAAAACATACGTGAAAAATTTTATGCGCATATCCTCATTACATTTTTATTTATCACAATAGTCGTTTACATTTTTCATGAAAAATAAATTCATTAGAAAACACAATTCATCGCAAGTTTTCAATTGTTCTGACAGCTGCTTCTCGTCTTTAAATCGCTATAATTTAATGTCTGATAATTGTAAGGAAAAAGATATAGGCAGATTTAGAAACAGAAATTCACATTCTTTAAGAGACAGAAATTTTTAAAAAATCAGAATTTCATCAAAATTGACGTTTTAAACTTAGTCGGATACCTTAATTTATACTTCAAATGTAATTTAATGATGCAAGAGTTAATAGTTAAATCTGTATTACTACATACCCTAATGTAGAGTTCAGTGTAAAAAATCGTGCATTTAGGATATAGTTCACCCCAATTTTTAAAGTCTATACTTATTTTTATTCAATAACTTAGTTTAATTTTTATTCCACCGCAAGCCGGAAATCAATGAGTGAATACAGAATTGAGAATTCTATTATTATTTTTATATATACACCTTTCCAGATACACAAATTTCTCAAATTTGAAAAGTCGTTTAAAAAATTCAAATTTAAAATTTAATGCATGTTTAATATATGGCTTATGTATTGAGTCGGCTGCTCTAATTGTCTCATTTTCTAAATTTTGTGCCCTAGAAAGACTTCAAAATCATTATTCTTTAGGGTATATATGAAAGTTTTATTTATAGAATTTTTAATCACTCTAAAGAGCAAAAAAAAAAAAAAAATGAAGGTAATTTTTGGTAGAGAAAACTTATTCACAGAAATATCATTCAAAATCAGAAATTATAAAGATAATTTAGAGAAGCTAGAACTAAGAAATTATGTATGAAATTTCATAGAGACGTTTTGAGAGAAATTTTAGATATTTCCTTTTAAAGATGGTGATTCATACAAATAATCATTCAGAAAAACGCCTTAAGTATAACCGAAGAGCAGAGTATGTGTAAATGGTAAAATACTGCAGATGGTAATTTTATAATCATTGAACCGTATTTTTAGCATCATTTTATTGCAAAAGATCTGTAATATATTGACCATGAAATCAGAAATATTATTTTTTTAGAGTTTTCCGTTCTGAACCCGCGTATACGAAATATTTCTTCATTTAAAAAAAAAAAGTTTCATACAATTTCACAAATTCATGTTTTACTCGTGTCTTGGAACAAAGTGACATTTTTACATACCTGGCAGTGTGATAGGAGAAATATTTTAAGTAAATTTTTGCTTAACTCATGCTTTTATACAACGATAGGCCACTCAAGCGCACCAAGAAAATATAGATCTAGGTTTTAACCTTTTTATAAGCTCCTTACCATGGAATAGCCCTCCAGTATCATCGACCCAAAATATCAAATAGAGAAATTGCTTTTGAATTTTTTAGCAGATTATTATTTAGAAATACATAGTATTAGGGTGTATATAATAACAATCTTTAAGATACCTCTATTTAGCATCTCAAACTGTAGATGACGTCATTTTTTCTTCTGTGACCTAGGTTGACAACATGTCATCAGTTCAAGTTAAATCACCAACAAGCGATTTCCGACTACGCTTTAAAGAACAGCTCTTTGCAAGGGCCGACTATACGATAAATGGTTTATATCTTTGTATATGTGGGTCTTTTTTTTCTTCTGTGACCTAGAAGTACATCATTTCATCAGTTAAGGTTCAATAACCAACAAGAGATTGTCGACTACGCTTTATAGAGCAAATCTTTGCAACGGATGACCATATGATAACTGTTGCTGCAGGTTTATATCTTTGTATATGTGGGTCTTTTTTTGTTCAGGGATGGACAGCATTTCATCAGTTAAAGTTCAATCACCAGCAAGAGATTGTCGACTACGCTTTAAAGAACATATCTCTGCAAGGGCCGACCATATGATAACTGTTGCTGCAGGTTTATATCTTTGTATATGTGGGTCTTTTTTTCTTTGACCTAAATGGGCAACTTTTCATCAATTAAAATTTAATAACCAACAAGAGATTGTCGACTACGCTTTAAACAACAGATCTTTGCAAGGGCTGACCATATAATAACTGTTGCTGGACGTTTATATCTTTGTATATGTAGCTCTTCTTAATAGGACACTCTCCGAGTGATTTTATCTTATTTCCATCCGAGCCTCTAAATTTAAGCCATCTGATATACTTGGTGTGACATATTAGCTTAGCTTATATTTGTGAAAACTTATAAAAGCAAAATATTCATTACCTATACATTTAGATAGAAATCTTGAGATGAAATTTTTGTATTATGAAGATAATATAGCCAAATCGTTATCTGTGCAGATATAATTGTGACTGCTGCTGTTGAGATTTTAGGTGTGGTATTTTCAAGAAGTAATATTGTTGATTTCTCTGTAGTACTGTATTTTTAAATTTTAGCCTATTCGTCTTTAAAATTCAAGCATATTCGTTTTAATATAGAATTTTACATATTTTGAAAAAAAATGGTGTATTTTTTGTTAGGAGTGATGACGGAGCTCAGCCTTAGAGCATATGTGACAATGACTACCTTATTGCGTATATTTGTCAGATACATTTGAGATTGTGGCAATATTGCAAATATATCAGTGTTTGCTGTGTAAAGGGTGTCAAGTCCCAAATTGTAGTTTTGAGTAAAACGGGCTTGAAAACTAACATGTTTGTGTTTTGTTTCACGTATCCCAAATTTTCGCAGATTAATAAAAGAATTTAGGAGTGGAATTGGACTTTCTGTACACTGCAGTAGCCCTTGATATTTCAAACATGCATGGTTTGCTAACTCATTTTAGCCCATTTTGGACTTATCATCCCAAATTTTCACTGATGAATAAAAATATTTAGTTGTGGAATTGGACTTAGCTTTCTGTACCCTGCAATAGCCCTTGATTTTTAAAACATGCCTGATTTGACAACTCATTTTAGTCCATTTCGGACTTAACACCCTTTACACAACAAACACAGATATATCATGGGTTACGTTCTTGTCACACGTACAAATTTTTGTGTGATTGAAGCCGTACATTTCAACTTGCCCCTTACGTTGCAATTTCGGGGGCTGTAAAACGAACCAGTCACTAATTATTGAAACCATTTACCTCGACAGCTTATTTATAAGTTTGCAGTTGTAAAATTCCCATTAACTATATTTTATATCTCCGGACTCAATCCTTTTGTTTGTGGTTATTCATAATGCCACTTCATCTCATAGACCACTATCTTGATGTTGAGATGTTTTAACTTAAATTTTGAAATACTTTAACTATAAAAATTAATTAAGCTCGAACACAATGAACCATATGTAAATCCTTAAAGAGTGCCTAAACAGTATATCATTGTACCTTTTAAAATATTTGTTTCAATTTATGATAAAAAATAATAAATATTTTACAATGTTATAAATAATTTTAAACATACCCACTTACTATTTTGTATATTTTGAAGTATTTGCTGAAAGTTAATATATTTGAAACTTTAAATCCAAACTATTCCAATTTAAGTAGTAAAAATATCCATATATCTTAGGAGATATCTTTTACTTACTATCATAAGAGAATTTTGTTGCTTTTATAAGATTAAGGAATATAGTATTAAAAAGGCTGTAAAATAATAGTGATGAAAAACTACGAAGAAATTCTTAAGTTGCGTAAAGTTAGCTTTACGCGAGTTATTAGTTAAAATAAAACTTAAAATGCTGCAATTAGAAAGATTTAAAGCTTAATTCATTTTTTGATAGTTTGAATAGTAGATTTAATTTTCTGTTTTCATTAGAGGATTAAGCGTTCCTCTTTTGTGGTATTAATTTATTTTTAGTTTCCTTTCTTTTTATGAAAAATACATAAGAAAAATGCATGAAAAATACTTTGAAACGAATGTAGTTTTATTTTTCCAACATTTTATTCGTTTACATAAATTTTGTCGAATGTTCGAATAATTTATGAAAGTGATCTATTGATCTCGACTATTAAAAAAAATAAAAATTTTGATACCTAGACAGAGTTTTTTTAGAATATATAAATGCCCTTAAATGATTCAGATATTTATTTATATTTATTCTTATTGAATGTATTATTAGTAACGTTATTTAAAAACATAGAAATCAAATCGAAATAAAGAACATATGAAAAACTAATAAAATTAAGTTTACATAAGTACATCTTTCTTTCGTATTCCATGTTTATGTTATTTGATGTTATGAGTTTCAGTTAGTTTAGACAGAAGAAAATGAATCAACTGACAGCTCTATCTTAAAAAAGCTTGAGTAGTCTTTCCAAATCCCATAATATTATTAAACGGTATATTGAAAATTCGCCAAGAAATAAAATACATTTAATTTAGAACCTGGGAAAATACTTTTGAACTGGCTCTTCAGGGGCAATAAACGGCATGCGTTATGCGCATAGAATATTAAAAGTAGTATAAAAAGCGAACCTTATTTAAATACTTTAACTGTTTTTAGCCGAGAGAAATAGGAAATGATTGAAATAACAGTTTGAGGTCTAGGACATAGATGTTAAAGTGAAAGTTGGCTAATAGCGTATTTGATAGTGCAATGAGGTTGCAAATGGATAAAAGCATTCTCTTGATAGCGTGATATGTGCCTCTCCACATATATTGAGATTAAATGAGGTAATTATCATATCGAAGTGCATTCCTAAATTTTAACTCCTTATGAAAACATCTTTTAAGTATTTTTTCAAATATGTATCGAAACCTAATAGATAAACTTTTACTTTTCTTTCATTCAGAGGAAAAAGAAATTGAGGGGAAGCATTTTGTTTTGATATTGTGAGTAGATTATGTAAGATCATCAGTATTTTAAATAAATATACATAGTGGCATTTGAAATAAAAGTATTTTTTCATGTAAATTTTAAGAATAATATAATGTCACCTACATAAAATTTTTTTATAATTTTTAAACAATCAATGATTACATCAGTTTGAAGCCTAGCTATTTCATTGCTAATATTGCATTGCATAGAAATTCGCTTTACACTATTTTGCATTCAATATTTAGTAAAGTGCCTAAAAAATGTATTCTAGTCGTTGGCACTGCCAACATAAGAAATTCACAAATATTTCTTACGAGTCTCGGATCCACTTTGATTGTTTCTGTATAAATGCATCCTACCGTATATTCACAAACATTTTCACAGTTCCCTAGATTACAGAATTTACGCATTTCTTGAAATTCTAAATGCGTCAGCTTGTAATCAGATTAATGGGTTTCTGAATCGGTAATATATATAAATAGGAAATAGAATTTACAAGCTTGGTATTTTCACATGAAGGTGTTTGCTTCATACATTAATAGGCCACAATGTCTTGAATTCAAACTTTAGCAATTAGAAGCTGGGGAGCTGTAAAACGCACATTTACACTTCAAAGTAATTCGCAGAAATTAAGTGCGGATTTCCTTTCCCGGTGTTACATTTTAAGCTGTTCAGTCACATGTAATTTCATAATTGATGTACGTTTCAGTATAAAAGGGTTGTGTAAGGTTTGGAAATAGAAACGAATTTCATAATAGGCTGTATATTTCTTATGCATTGAAATTTCAAATATGAAGTAAATAATGTGAGATATAACATAAAACTATTAAAAATAATATTTATGATCACCATCATCTAGAAAATTATTTTTGTTATGTGACTGCAGTGTTTTTAATGCTTCTATAAGGGTTTTCACGTCGTGATTTGGTACAAGAAAGTTTGGGAAGCAGATAAATAATAGCAAGGTAGAAGAATAATTATTGAAGAAAAAAATATGATTGTTAAATATAATATGTTGAAAATTAATATACACGAAGAACGTTTATAATTCTATGAACGTTTTCCTTATGGAGTGGGATAGCATGTATCATAAGAATACGGGCCCAAGAACGTATATATATATATATATATATATATATATATATATATATATATATATATACATACATACATACATATATATATATATATGTGTGTGTGTGTATGTATATAAAAACCCGTTAATGGCCGTTCTTACAAGGGGGGATGAAGTTAACCGTTCTAAAGAGGGAATCGGAAAAATGGACCCCGTAAGTTGAAGGTTAACTAAATGCTATTAATTTTGATAATGCTGAATGTTTTCAACTAAGAATATTTGGGCTTTCTATAGATCGCTCGTAGCATTCCCCCACGCAGGCATTTATATCAGAACCGACAGTGACTACCAGGTTTTGATCCCGAGTATTCTAAATTAATAGCCAGTATTCAATGTCCTACACTATATAGGGCATGTAAAGAAACCTCAATTTTCAAATTTCATTTTAATAATTTTTCTAGGAAATTCTAGATTAGATTTAATTATAAAATGCATTAAACATGTGCATAACACTCTACAAGTAAAAACACTTTTTTCAGATTTTACATATTTTATACAAGCTACAAATGATACGTTCATACAAAAGATGAATTCCTACTACAAGAAATCTTTTTGGAACTTTTTTATAAACTTTTGCGACCAAAATATTTACGATTTGGGTTGAAACATGTTTCACGTGTTAGGCTTGGACTTTTTTCTTGCAGTTTTTTTTTAATTTAGAAAAATATTCAAGAATTATAAGGTTCAAGGCTAATAGAATAATGATTCAGTCGTTCGAAATACAGCAGTTGTAAATATTTTGTTTCCCGAGGGTTATATACTTCTTTAACCTTCCAGCAGTCGCGCGTATGTGGGAGATACACTTGAGTTGAATTCGGTTTTATATTTTAAGGCCAGAGAACGCTGCGAACGCCTGCACTTGGCTATTCTACCTGCTCACATTGACCTACTCTCAGTCATCGACTGAATTTTGAGGCGATAATAGGGTGCCACATATCCGCCCTTTGTATTTTAGATAACGCGCGACTGTAAGTGTAAGTTTTCGTTATATCTGATTTTTTTATAAGAAACCATTATTGTTTTATTATTAAATATTATGGTTGTAACTTTTAAGTCTAATTGCTTTCAATGTGCCCTTGTGAAAGAAAACGTTGACCAAAGAGCATCCACCTCTCTGCAAAGCGATCTAAAAATTAAAGAAGATCTAAAAACAGAACTAGGCGTTTGAAGAAGTGGAAGAAGCGACGTCAGGAAAAAAAATGATGAAATCCCTGCCAAAAGGACAAGCGCAGGAGGCTCAGATGTGAGATTTGCAAGAAATTTATATGTTTGGAACGCTCTAAACACATTTGCCCAGACTGCAACGCTGCGACTCAATGACTATAAAGTCTAATTTCTTCCTTTTTATATCTAAGTTTAAATTCTTTTTCTTTTATATTATGTTTATACCTTTATAGTACAAATGTAAATAGTTCAATAGGTTTATCCACAATTTGATTTATTTTATTTTCACGTCATTTCAACAATTCTTTGGTCATTTTGCGTTGTTTTCATGATTTGTATTTACGTTATTTCTGTTTCTCTAAATAAAGGAATATTCTAGTAATTTAAATGACATTTGTTTAAATAAAGCGTACTTATTAACTCTTAACTTATTGCAACATAATTTCACTAATTAAACTCTTAAAAATTTATATTCTACAATAACATATCAGATAAATACACGCGACATTTCATTTTGGAATAGAGAGAGTGATTGATGAAAGGTTAAATTATGCTTCAGAATTTTTTTATAAATAGAAATTTACTATTGCCGATTTACTATTTTATCCTTTGAATATTTATATAACTATTTACCTTTTCATTTATGATGTATGCCCTACAACTACGTGTGAAACACTGACAAAAATAGATGATTATGAAAAAAGATGTGTCATGGAAGTAGATAAATTCGTAATTTTCATTTCTAAAATAGCCTTTTCATTAAGATAATCTTTGTAAAAATATGATACTAAAAATTCCTTTCATAATACTGACGAGACCTTGTATATCAAACAAATCTTCGATTGTGACATTAATCAGCGGGGAGGTGTGTATAACTTTATTGTTCTAATAGATATTATACATAACAAAAATGCTCCATCAGTATATATAAATATTATAAACGACCACAGTTATAGGAAAAATTATCAATTAGTGTTGTGGCGTCACTGTACGTAGGTTAGGCGATTCTGTCTGAGGCATTTTGAAGAAATTTCACAACTATTGATCCATACCAAGAAAGACAGAGTTCTAATTAACAAACGAAGGCCAACTTTAAAAAAAAAAAAACTTAACAATTTATTAACAAAAATAATTAACATTTAAAACAGTGCAACATATTCAATTTAAAAAAACCGTGCAGATTCCCAATGTACGGAGCCTAAACACACATCCGCACCGCCCGCGTTCTCAAGCGTCTCTCTCCAATCGTCTGGATTTTCAGAAGGGGTGGAGGGGCCGGCAGCTTATCGGCTGACAGCTCTTCTTAGACGCCGAACTTTACTACACTGCAGAAACGTTCAGATGACAGCTTTAGTGGCTGCATCTGTAAGGAAAACGGTTTTTAATCCCCCCACGTGCTCCGAACTGGTGGAACCGAACAACACATTCCTTGAAAAACACGCAGCTGTGTTTCAAGCCCTTGTGGGGTCTCGGGAAAAAAAAGACCCTATTTCCAGTACGCTACAGTGTAGTATGTTTACATAAAAGAAGTATTTCAATAGTCTCAGATTAGTTCCCGACATTGCGATAAACTTAATAAAGGCGTGATAAAGATACCTGATGGCATTTAGTCTCAACATATCCCTTCAAAATTTTCATTGTCATTTAATATTTTTTATCCAGTACTTATCATTTTGTTTACCGTGGTCATTCTAAAAATTCAAATTTTAGCAGATCACAAGAAGTGAACAGAGTAAAACAGATGGATGACTGCAAGGAAAAACATTACGTAAACATGTTATAAACACTCAATAAATATATTAACGTTATTTACAGGGGTTTTGATTTATACAAGGATATTACAATGGATTTTAGAGAAATTTAAAGAAATATAATGACAAGACCTGTATTACAATGTTGTGTGGTAAATATTATGCATCAATAAAGGTTGTATGGGAGCGATACGGCCTTTTTTTGCTATATGAGGGCTCATTAGAACGGAACCTACTACATAAAGCCAATTCCGAACGGCTACAAGTATATAGTGGGAATATAGTGAATGACTATACTGGGACTCGAACCCACAGACTCTGGTACCGGATGCCAACGACCGTGGCACTCGGCCATCTCCCATCGAATTAACAAAGGACTTAACATTATGGAATAACTTTTGAACTGAAATTTATTCCCAAGGTCATGAATTAGAGTAGAACCATTTTTTTATGATTGAAGTAAATTAAGTGCTGTAACACACTTAAAAAACTATTGTGATCATGAACATAAATCTTAATGCATTGTCATACAAAATAAAATATTATTTTTTCTTTCTCTTATGTTTTCTGGTTTAATAAATAAGACAGTCACATAATAAAAACAGCATAATAAGCTACTCATGTCATTCTTCAATAAATTCATGTATAAAAAAATACCTTAAGATTGGCGGCAGTTATTTAGTATTTAAACTCATTAGCTACCTTGCATTACCCTAATATTGAATACTTAAATATTCTTTACAATAACGATTGGGAAATCACATCGAAAAAGCACTTAATGACACTAAAAAGTATAATAACATGTTTTAAGCATCACGATACATTTAAAAACACTATATCATGACATATTTGATATTTTTTAGGAGCACCAAAATGTTGCTTATGTGTGGTGTTAGATAAAAAAAAAGAGAAAATAATATGCAAAATACTAAGTCTATCAAAGATTCGTTTATCGGAAAGATCAATCCATTTTTTTTTCTCAAAAAAGACTAATGGAAAAATGATGACAAAATTTTTACTGCTCTGGTAAACAGCTTTCAATTGTACTCAATTTATTTTGGAACGAGTGATTTAAACAAAAAACTGAATTTTCCATCACGCGAATGTCTGCTTATTAACCACAAAACTTTGTTTAAAATATTCAGAAGCATTTGTAAAACAGTTATCGTTGACTTTAAAGACGTCTTAAAAGTAAGTTCCTATTTATATTTTAATCTTATTAATATTTTAATAATAATCAGTTATGAACACTAAGCAATATATATATATATATATATATATATATATATATATATATATATATATATATATATATATACCACAAATATATATTTATGTGACTGAAGTACCATATCTGCTATATATATGATTCATTGGCATACTTTTATAATATTGTAACATTAGAAACGCTAGTAGTCGATATTTTTATTAAGTTATAAATTAAATGAAAGAAAAATATTAATGTTCAATATACTCTAGTTATTATTTTCATAGTTCAGAAAAATATTTCATAAAATTTGCTTTGTTTTGAGTTAAAATGGGATAATTGGGAAAAAATCCTCACAATTTCAAGGTTAGATTTTTTTTCTCAAATTTTCTAGTCTTTCGATTAGTGATTACATTTAAATGTAATCACTTTAATATTAAAACCACTAAGCACAGCAATCCCATATTTTTGTTGTGAAAAATAATATTTCTAATCCTTAATTTACAAAATATTTCACAGAAAAAAGGAATTCATTATCATTAATGGAATTAAAATTGCATCGTCTGAAATTAAAATTTTTTTTGCGTAATTTTCATTGGAAAATTTGTGATTAAAAGAAAAATTTTGAAGTAGTGGGGATATATTTTTATATATTATATACGTTGCTTTAAACTTTAACTCCATAATTAACAAAATATATTAATTTTTTAGTCATATAAAAACATGCTGCTTTTTATTACAACCAAATTTTAAAATAAATTTCATTTAACCTCATGGAATATAACCATATATTCACCCTTATAGAGCTTTACCATGCTGCATATTATGTAATAGAGTTAACTTTTTTCTAAAAAATATTTAATATACTGCTATGATGATAATAAAACTTCATTTAATCTGGTGTCTTTTCTCTAAATTCAAGTTTCATGTGGTCACAAAAGAGTAGTTGATATTCAGACGGTTTTTCAAAAATAATTTAGTTTTCTAATGCCTTAAAAATTATATATACAGGGTAAGCTAGACTAGAAAATTTTTTTTCTTGGCATAAAAAATTCAAAACTACATTTTTGTAACTGGAGTTTAGAGTAATTATGGCATTCACTTCATTATATTTGTATTCATCATCAATGTGTTGTAAAGTTTGGTTAATATCAAAGATTATTCTTCCATACGTTCATTAATTTTCCAGTTATTTAAAATCACATACGTAACTAAAAAGTTTAATTAAAATCTGGACATGATTTAAAATACTACCTTATTCTGTTTTATGGCCCGCAAACCCATTAAAAGTAATTCGACTGTATCATAATTTAACGGTTTTTTTAAGTACTAAAAAGCCGTATGTAGTATGTTGTTATATAACAAAAATTAATTTAAATTACTACATATTATATTAGATAAATTAATTTAGATATTATTTTGGCTATCTATCTATCGCCAAACAATCTCTAAAAGTTTAAGGAATTTCATTGCATTCACCGTTGTCCAAATAAAAATACTTTAGCGTGGCTGTGGGAGATGGCTAGGGACGTGTAAACCCAAATCATTGTTTCTATGCGGGATCTACATCTTTGCTTGAAATCATTTCAATAAGCCCGTGATACAATTTGATTTGCACAAAACAATTTTATTAATTTTCAATTCCAATGTTACCAAAACTATGTTACTTTTCTTAAGTTATAGTGAAATTAAAACTTTAGCAAATGATAAAAGACACAATTACAGATTAACTTTCCTGCTTAAATCTTTCAGGGGCAACAGCTTCCACCGTTTGAGCGGTGCAGTAAAAATTTTTCCCGATTTTTTTAACCTAAAGAATCTTGAAAAATCTTCCAATTAAAGATTGCGAAATAGTTTTACTTCTTTAAACTGATAAAAGATGGCAGTACTAGCCATTTTCCTGCTCATTTAACTGGAATACATTGAATGCAAGTGAAAAGAAAAACTAGATTTAGGAGTTTGCACTGTGCAAACGGCGCCCCTCAAAGGGTTAAAACGGTCGGACTATTCACCACTCATGGCTGTGAAACTTCTTCTGCGAACTAGCGTTTTACCTGTCTTGAGCTCAGTGTTTGTCAAGTCGCTGGCGAACGGACTTTTATACCTGAAGGCACGACAGCCATTCGAGTGCGCAACCCCTCAAGCTGTTTGCTTCTTCGAACGCATATCGAGCTCGCCACATTACTCTTCTGTCTAAACCCGGAGAGATATTACAGAAGGCTTCTTAAAAATATCCAGCCCCAGAGAGGTTTATCCATTTCTATAGATATTTTAAAATTCAGCCATTACTTTTTATTGGTTTAGGACTTCCTCTATTGTGTAGTAAGCTTCTAACGTGCAAATTACATATGTTAAATATTCCCCATTTCAAATGCCTTGTGGAATAGCTAAAACGAAAACCTTGAAAATTAGAAAAACTTTAATAAATCTAGAATATCAGGATTTCTACTCGAGAGGTAGGGAGAGGTAAAGGAATTCCAATATTAAAGTATTTAACGATTCATGCAACAGTGCTGATGAAATTGCACTGTTGCAAGAACAAAGGAAAAACAGGTTCTTAATTAGATACGATAAAGTTGCGAGGTTTTAGTGATTAAGAGGACCCGTGACATTTAAAAAAAAATAAAGTATATTTTATTTCTTTTGCCTAAAACATGTTGAACAGATTTTAGAACGAAATTACTTAAATTGCATATGTCATAAAAAATGTCATTGCCTGATAGAACATTTCTGTGATGTACTCTCTACATTTCTATAGATCTGTACTGAAGTCCTTTTGAAGAAAGGATTTTTCAATATTTTCCAGTTAATTCTTGTCTAAAATTTTCCATCGTTCTATTTTGTCCCTTTAAAGTGTTCAGGTTATTAGATTTCGAGTAAAAAAGTAAGGAAAAATATTTTTTCTCAACTCAAAAACTGAGTAGGCTTTAAATTTGAATTTTGAAGATGTAAATTCAAATTTTCCAAGTATTTTTTTGCGTATATATATCGTTACATAGAGATACATGGGAATAAAAAAAACATTACTAAATACATGTAAATAAAAATAAAATTTTATGTTCCTCACTCACTTAACTTTAGAATATTCATTAAAAAGTGGTTTGCAATATTCTTGCGAATAACACTATATCAAAAGTTTCCCACTCAGAAACTTTCAACCTCACCAGTAAATGAATCCCCATGAGTGTTAATGCGATGAACATTAAAATTTAAGGGCGTGAATTGCAAACCTTTGCTTGCGTAATGAATTCTCTGTGACTTTGGAGGAGGTAGTTTGAAAATAAAATTTCTATTTTACAATGTTAATATTTTCTTATTGGAAAATTAAGGAAGGGTAGTTTGTTAAATATCCCTAATTTATGGATAGTTCATTGAAATACCATTTTAAAAGTTTCGTGCCATAATTTAAAGGAACTTACTAGTTAAATAACTTGAAACTCTTTTTTAAATATCTCAATAATAGAAATTTCTGTTATTTAAATAATCTGAACTTGCATATCTGAATTCACGTGACACCGCACGAGTTAGTTTGAAAATAAAATTTCTATTTGATGACTATAGCAAATTTATGTAAGAAATGTTTTAAAGGGTGAACGGATAATTATACCTAGCTTAACTTAAGTGTATAGAAGTACCATTTGATAATAGTTTCGTACCAAAATTTAAGGAACCTTAGAGAGGACTTCCTTACCCATCTTCTTATTACATATCTTGAAAATTTCTATAGTTAAATGGCAGCTTTGAAACCATAGACAGTAAAACTAAAATAACCATTATTAGTTGTTGTTACTGCCTGTGGCCGGAAGTTTCAGACCAGGTCTATTGGCTTTGAAGGACTGAGAAGTGCGATTTCGGTTTACAATAGGACCAAAAGGGTAGGAGTCCGTCTTAGGCCCGGTGCACACTTGCTGCAAAAGTTAACTGGACGCTGCGTCATTTTCAGTCTCATAAGGAGAAATGCAGAGCAACTGCTGTTGGGATTCACCCGTTACGCCGATACCTATCTGACGCTGACGGCACTCCTGATAGTTATTGAGGTTCCCGCAGGTTTCTGTGAGACGCGCGTCACATTCCTGTACCGCGATAGCTGTCAGTACTCATTTGTCTACAGGAGAGTGCACATATGCCGCAGCGTCGTATCTCCTATCGAGCTTGTGAAGTTTCTTTACACGATGTCTGATGAAAATGTGAATAAGATGTAGTGTTGTCTTTTAAAAAATTCATATTGTTTATTCTTTTTATTGTTATTCTTTGTAATTCTATACATTATACATTTAAATATAATATTGTTTAATTAATAATCAAAATACGATAATTACAAAATGTTGATGCGCTTAATGTAAATAAAGAATAATAAAAATAAATAATAAAATAAATAATTAAATCTATAATTTTTTTCCTTCTCAAAGAATCTATTTGAAAGGTAATATATATTTTTAATAATTTATGCACCATGCCAGTAGGCATATTATATATAAGATTACGTTATTTTAATCAACCTATAATGTAAATATTAAGTCTCTTTTGTACCTCAGTGTTACTGCCAGCATCTCCAAGGGTGGTTTAGGAGATCTCACGTAGACTTCTTTTCCTTGTAGTGCGTCGCTGATTCAACCGGCTAATTCATCAAAGGATCGAATTGACATTCGAAAATAATTAAAAAACTTGTCATCAACTTCCCTGAGATCCATCAAGCATACATTAAAAGTTCCCTTCGAGTACCTCTCGCTGTTGTATGGAGGAACCCAGTACTTCCTTTTTTTCTAATTTCACTTTCATGATTTACGCACTTGTACACTGAGTATGAAAAAACAACTTTCTTCTTAAATATTTGGGAGGGTGTACGATCCATCTCGGTTGGAGGCAAATGAGAGACTGCCGCTGACGCCTATCACCGTGAAAGTGTGCATTGGGACGCCGATAAGACGCAGATTGAAAATGACGCAGCGTCCCGAAAACTTTTGCTGCAAGGGTGCACCGGGCCTTAGCTAGGTGCACCTCAATATTGACCGAGCACCCCTAGAGGCGACACCTCTCACCCTATATGACCTCATAGAAGGACTTTCCGGTCTACGGAATTAATGTGCCGATATCAGGTCAAGATACGGAGGTATCTAATGGCTCTGTATGTGATTCGAACCGAGCACCCTCGACGTCGAAAGCCAACGCGCTACCACTACGATATCTCAGGCCCACCAACATTGGTGTAAAATGTAATCATTAGCAAGTACAAAAAATGTTTTTAATTTTGCAGGCAGAGAATAATACTGTTACCCTTTCTTTTGAATTTTAACTATTTTTGAATCATCTGTCTAGTATTAACGAAAATCTCAGATCTTAAATGATTAAGAGCTGTAAAAATTGTTTATTAGAGAATATTAGTAGTTGAATACGTTAAAAATCAATAATTTAAAAGAGATCTTTTTACAGAGGATCTAAGCGTATACAGAAGACAAAACTGTTCTACTACAGTTACTTGATAAAATAATGAGAACTTAAGTAAATCCTTTAAAATAAAATAATCGAAGCACTATTTATAATCCCCTTACAATATTAATTGAGAATGTACAATTACTCTTAATGTTAGTTTTATAGTGCGAAAGTCATTTTCCGTCATTAATTTAGTCTAATGTCAATATTAGAACTTCGAATCGCTCCTGGAGACATACTTAAATTGATAAATTGATTTAATCAATATAAATAATGTGGCTATCTTCATATTAAATGATGTTTACATAGAATTTAATGCCTGCCAAATATAAACCGGAATAAGGCAATTAAAATTTGAAGTTCTATGCTTAAGGTGTAATTAGGAAATTGCAGGGAACACATAGTCTATTATTTTTGTAACCATGAAGCATATAAATTTATTTTACAGTTACGGAGAATTGTTGTGTAAAACATTAAAAAGCGCAGTAATTTTTATTTATTACTCCAGAAAGATTTATTAAAATATTTTTTAAAGAAAAATAAAGACAACAGTTAGAAGATTTTGACGGTAAAACAAAATTTTCTATATATTCTTTAATATTTTTTTATTTGGTTAGAAGTTAGATAATATGAGAAAAAATTTAAACTCGTGTTACAATGAAATTAATGAAAATATGTAAATAAGAATTCCGTTTATGTAATTCTAAAAGTTTTCTTCTTTTCGTTTAAATGATACATATGGTTCACTGTAGGACAAAATGCTAGTAGAATGATTTAAATTTTAATATTTATGTACTGTAAAATACATTAATTAATAGCGGGAAGTGTCATAGAGAATTCGTGTTAGTACTCTCTATTTGTAGGTTTAAGCAAAACTTTAAGTGTCGATGTTGATGGTAATGGTAACTGTTTGAAAATTTTCTTAAAAGTTCAAACATTTCCAGTAGAGTGTATAAAACAGAGCGCGTAAAATTCTAGAAGGTTCTAGAAGAATTCTCTTTAGCAGACACGTGGAGAACCTGATTTAGGTAAGACCTATGCGTGTTGTCTCCTAGAAAATGAAATGGTAAACGAGGCACAAAAATAGGAAAAAAATGGCTTTTTGTGTTGAACTTTGGTTTCTTTCTTGCAGAATTGACACTCTGGCCCCAACGATGCCTACATTTAACTGATAACGTTAAGGTGAATTACATGTTATTTTTATAATGTAACTAACACACACACACACACACACACACATATATATATATATATATATATACCTGAAGGCGTTCGATTTACGCCTGCTATAAAATATCAATTTGCAGTCATCATTTCCAGTAATGTAGTTGGCAAGTTGAAGACACGTAGAACAAATAATCAATCAATAACTTGAATCAGTCACTTTATTCCTTCTTTAAGAAAACCACGCTCGAAAACTTTATCCCTAGGTAGCCATTTTCAAAACTCTGCGACGCCGAACAGAGCGGCCGCAAGCAGCGAACTCCCAATTTTAATCTGCGTAATTCTATATTCTATCAGCGCGTCCCTCTTTATCGTGCATGCCCAAAGCACCACATGGTAATTTCTGGAACAGTCTTCTGTTTACGTAAGCATTAATTTTCGAGGCTAAACCCTGTACATCAAACATAGTTTTCCTCAATGGAACTTCGAGAATCGAGGTCATCTTCCGAAAAGGGGGAAAACCCTTTTTTTCAACGCGTTCTGCCAATCATTTTAATGTTAAATTTGATTATTCTGAGACCCCCTGTAAATTTAATTAATGTTTTGAAATACATATATATATATATATATATATATATATATATATATATATATATACACTGCTGGCCACCCAAATTACAACACCAAGAAAGACAAGAGATATCACAACAAAATTTATTTTGTAGATAACATGTTGACCAAGTATCAAATGATTAAATTTATAGACTTCTGTGAAGTGTGGTACCTGCGAAAATCAGTAGCCAGAGTAGCCGCCATTGTTGGAGATCACCGCTGCCACACGCCTCGGCATTGATTCAAAGAGACTTTGGATGAGGTCTTGGGGTACAGCAGACCAAGCAGCTTCCACACGTTGCCAAAGTTGATCTGCTGTGGCAGCTGGGAATGGAATCTGGGTTAATCGTAGAGCAACCATGGACCATATGTTTTCTATCGGCGAAAGATCCGGAGAGCGAGGTGGCCAGGGAAGCAATTCAATCGGAGGATTGACGAAGAACCGTTGGACAATGCGTGCCACGTGTGGTCGTGTATTATCCTGTTGAAATATGGCTGTGGGCAAGCCCTGACGGTAAGGAAGGACAACTGGCTCCAACACCTCGGAGATGTAGCGCTGGCTGTTTAAAGTACCGGCAATGCGTACTAGAGGTGTGCGAGAGTGATATCCAATACCGCCCCATACCATAATACCCGGTGCAGGACCAGTGTGGTGGTGCATAACGCAGCTGTTCAGCACCCTCTCTTCACGGTGTCTCCAGACTCGAATGCGACCATCGTGGTGTTGCAGACAGAAGCGTGACTCGTCAGTAAAGACAATTTCATTCCATTCTGCCGTCCACATCCTTCTGTCATCGCACCATTGGCGGCGGAGACGTCTGTCGTTCTGCGTAAAGGGTAGACAAAGCAATGGACGTCTTGCGGACAGACCACTCTGCTGTAAACGGCGTCGAATGGTACGCGCAGACACTGGATGATGCGTTACAGACTGCATGTGCTGTGCTATGGTTCGTGATGTGACTGAGCGATCCGTCACTGCCATGCGCACAATTTGCCTGTGATCACGTGAAGTGGTACGCTGAGGTGGATGCGATCGAACACGTCGGTCCGTCGTACCCTCCTGCATCCAACGATCACATATCCGCATTACAGTTGTTTGGTTTCGTCCAACACGACTACCGATTTCCCTGAAAGATGATCCACAATCTCGGTAGGCCACTATCCTTCCTCTGTCGAACTCGGATACTTGATCAAAAGATGATCGCTGTTTTCGACGAGGCATAATTGATCGTTTTTTTAAAAAAAACGCAAGAAAAACACAATTGCCGAACTTGAAATCTTCGAAATTTCCAAGCCTTAAATAGCGCTTTGAAGTGGCTCCACAGGCGCGCGTGATGTGCTTCTGCGCTGAAATTCTAATCATTTGCATATCTCACCTCCGCTAATGCATGTTGTAAATTTCATGTTATTTGCATGTTTCCTTCAGGGTGTTGCATTTACAGTGTCCAGCAGTGTATATATATACACACTGTTAAGATTTTACAATATTGCTACACTTAAGTCGCTAATAGTCTATATTTTTCTAAGTTATAAATTATATGAAAGAAAGAAATCAATGTTCAATACTTTCCATTTATTGTTTTACATACTTCAGAAAAATGTCCAAGAAGTTTGCACTACATTTTAGTTAATATTTTGAGTATCTCTTACATAAACAAACTAAATTTTACCAGTTGAGTGTATAGAAAAGAGCGAGCACTTATAGATAGTGCAACATGGTCCCCTTTAGCCTGTTAAAATGAACCAAATAATTGGTTTAATCTTCGTATGAAATCGCAGAACAAAGTAAAAACAGGTATGTGAGTTCTTAAATATATACGATAAATTTGCGCGGTTTTAGCAATTAAGAGGACCCTTGATATTTTTTAAAAATAAAGTATATTTTATTTCCTTTGCCAAAAACATGTTGAACAGATTTTAGAACGAAATTACTTAAATAGCATATGTCAAAAAATATCATTGACTATTAGAACATTTCTGTGATGTACTATCTACGAGTATCTACGAGTAATACAAATTCGCAGTGTGTCAAAGAAAATATATCATTGTGAAAATTTAAAAATAATTTAAACTGACACCCACTTATTATGATCATGTATTTAAAGTACTGAATTACTATGCATATCCAAAATCTTACAAATATCAAAACAAGAAAAATAATTTCCAAGGAGTTCAGTTAAAATGCCAGAATTCAATATCACATATCAAGGGAAAATTTAAAATTCACAAACTTTCATTTAGTGAGCAAGGAAAATTGCAAAACTTAAAAATGGAGCTTAATTATATCTTCCCCAATGCGTTACTAACATATATTTCTAAATTATCTGTTATTTATAGAAGTATAGTCCCTTCCAACGGCACGTATAATCCTACTTTAATTCTTCTGCCAGATTCTTTTCAAGAACGTTGTATAATAACGCAATAAAAAATGAGCTTAAAAGCAATTTAATCCTAGCCGATGTTCATAACACGGCTTAGTTTTGCTGCAGTTAGGTAATGCCGTTTAACCGTGCTTCCCGGTTTCAATTACTACAGAGAAATTATTCGCAAATGGATATTGAACCCTATAAAGCGTGGTTAGACTACACTTAGAATTACTAAAGTGTTTTGGATGATGGCTAATAAATTAATTTATGGATCTGTAATCCTTGGGGATTATATGACTGTAATATTATAAATAAACTTATCGTGAATTATTTAGTATATTTTAAAGATTATTAAACTTGGTACAAATATATAAGGACACACGGAATTCCGAGACAAACTTTCTATCCAAAGTTAAAATAGCGTTTTATTTATTTGTCTCTTGATTACAGTGGACAAATAAAGAGCAATTTTTTCACCTGCACTGGGATTTGAGGTTTATTAAACAGTTCTTGGGGTAAAATTTTGTACGTTATTTCTTCCAGTTTGATTATGTAAAAAAAATAGTTGCATGAGATATTTATAAATTTAAATGCTGCAGACAAACAAAGTAATGAGAAAAATCATAAAATTATCACTTTTGTTAAAAAATATGTAGCACCCAGTAATAAAACCTTCGCTGAAGGTGAGAAACTGTTTTCATAGACTATGCTTATGAAAATTTTACTTTTCAGATGTACAAATAACTAATATTACTTAGAATCACTAAAGTGCTTTGGATGATGGCTAATAAATTAATTTATGGATCTGTAACCCTTTGGGATTATATGACTGTAATATTATAAATAAACTTATCGTGGATTATTTAGTATATTTTAAAGATTATTAAACTTAGCACAAATATATAAGAACACACGGAATTCCGAGACAAACTCTCTATCCAAAGTTAAAATAGCTTTTCATTTATTTGTCTTTTGATTACAGTGGAGTATTAAAGAACATTATTTTGCCTGCACTTGGATTTGAGGTTTATTAAACTGTTTTTGGGGTAAAATTTTGTACGTGTTGTGGTCGTTGTTGCTAATGCCCCCTGGTTGGAGGTTCTATTCACCAGGTCCTAATAGGCTATTAGGCTGAAAGGGGCGGCTCCTTTTTTTTAAATTAGCCCCTCAAGGGTCGGAGTCCGACTTGGCTAAATGACCGGTCCCGTAATTTTCGGGACGTCAAAGTGACGAGACAGGAACACTTGACCCCGCACCTCCAGAGGTAAATTTGAGAACTTGGAGGATATTTCAGCCACGACCTATTTTACGTTCCCCGGCCACCATTAGTGAACACGGCGGTGGATTTGCAGCGACGAGCATCGAACCAGGGACGTTCAGATCACTGGCCCGCTGCTCTTGCCAACTGGGCCACTGCTCCCTAATTTTGTAAGTTATCTTTTCCAGTCAGTGATTATGTAAAACAGTTACTTGCATGAAATATTTATAAACTTAAATGCTGCAGACAAACTAAGTAATAAAAATTCAGAAAATTATCCTTTTTTATTAAAAAATATGTAGCACCCAGTAATGAAACCTTAGCTGACAGTGAGCAAATTTTACTTTTCAGATGTTCAAACAACTAAACTGAAAGTACAAGCCAAAAATAAGTGTTACGAACTACAATGACTCTTCTACAATTTATTCTCATATTCCGCGAGACAATTAATAAGGCTCCAAATGTAGGTTGACCTACTGCTCCTCATCTAAGTGAGCTGACCGTTTCAACACCATACCATTTTATGATCTCTTTTAAAGATTGATTAATTGATCTCACATATCTTCAATTCCTACGTTAATGAATACGGAGCTTTTACAATCACGTTTTAACCAAATCATATTTTTAATTCTGCGTTTTGTATCTGAAAGACGATAATTACATTCATGTTTTATAAATTTCTTCAAATATAGCAAAGTGTATCAAACTGACCTATGACATCATTCTTTCCCGTTAACGTACTTTTCATGTTTACTACAAAACTGAAAAGTATGATAAAATATTTCGAGATGCAAAACGTTTTGCATAGAATTCGACAGATAACCAGCTAGCTTACTTTGATAAATTTAGATTTCATCACACAGTGAATCGTAATTTGTACATCCAAAGCTGAATATCCTTATTGGGAGCGATGAATAAAGAAATATTAATAAACATATATGCAAGTTCCTATACAGATCTAAAAAGTAACACCAGGAATTATTTTATTCGTCCTGTAGACTAAAATAGTTGACTGAATCGTAATTTTTGCACAGTAGAGTCTGAGACCAATCGTTTGAGCGCCAAACTGTACGTTATAAAAAATAGAACTAGCTATTTTCTTTTTTTTTTTCGAATTCGAGAATCATTTTGCCAATATAAGAGCTTTTAACGACAATCACACAAAGTTCTGTTTTCTTACCAGGTCATATATAAAAATAATCTCAAACTGATTGAATATGCATTAGTAGGAAACTAGCATGATTTAAATATTGCATATGTATCAGTGTGATGATTTTATATATTTTTAATGTTTGAAAAAAGATTCTCTGAGTTTCTTACCTTCATTTAAATGAACAGACACATGTTTGGATGAATTTGTTGAAACGAATTATTTTTTTTATCAAAACAGTTATTAAAAAAGAGTTATTTAATGGTTTATAATAACCGTATAGAAATAAGTTTTAAGATTATTATTTAAAAACCATCTTTTCCCAAATGAATTTTTTTAAGTCGATTCTTGATTTTTTTATACTATTTTTTACACATCTAAATTTTGATAACTATTTCACAGGAAGCATGTTTCAAAAATATTTCACTACTCTTAAAACATTTAAAATCGCACATTCCGACTTCGGTTATTTCTCCCGAAACAAACATGAAAAGGAGTAATCCTTAAAATTAATGCTTATTCATCTTGTAGAAAGTAGAACTTAATGCATTTCCCCGAACTATATTCGGAAAATGGCGACCCATAAAAGCGATGCATGTGATATTTTATTCTGCTCTTATCATTGCTTTTGATCATTATTCTTGCAAGATATGGAAGCGCAATTTTAGGTCAGAGTTTAGGAGGAATATATTCAATATTTTTTACTGCAATATTTAAAGCTTCCCTTTTTTTCACTTTGAGTGGAGAGAGTTCAGAGAGGTTTTATTCACATTACAGCTATCACTCAAAACAACATTAAAAACGTTTCGAAGGCCTTGAAAATGAGAGTTCAATAGCTTCTAAAATATCAACTAATAATACATTTTTATGAAAGAAAATATTTGATAAAATAATTCTGACAATGTCAGTTACCTCATATTAAAAATAGGTGATTAATATTTCATTTATATGCTAAAGAGCTTAAATTCCATGCAGTTAAAAATAGTGGTCTCGTAAAATATTGTTTTATAATATTAACCAAAATTCATTTTTGTGGATAGTTTTTTCATATTTTAAGTTCTTACTATTTAATTAAAGCCACTAATTAAAACAAATTTAAAATGTCTTGAGTAAATTAGATTATATTTAAGCATTTTAGTGTCTTTAAAATTATCTGCCTAATCTCAATATTATCGCGCGTTTTTGTAAAATTAATATCTTCATCCATACATACTGGCGAGTGTGGGGTTGAATATTTGTAGAAAGTGGCAGTTGTGAACTATACAGTAACCACCGCTTATAGTGATCAGTGGTTATAAGAATCAACCGTTTATAAGAATCAATATCGCAAAAACAAAAACAAATGTATTATTTCCATGTTAAAATTTCCGCTTTAAAGAATCAATCCACCGGTTATAAGAATCAGTTTGCAATTTTCGCCTTCCTTTCATTTTTCCAAAATATGCCACTTGAACTCTCAAAAGGTACGAAATTCTTTCTTAAGTTTTTGAAAAGAAAGATTGATAAAACTTTGGGGTGGAAAACAGTCGTAAAATACATTCCTTTAGACATAACATAAGAGTTTCTCATACGTTTTTGCTAAACACTGTCTTATTAGCTTTACCCAGGGGCATCTAACCCGCCCGGGTCCGATTTCACTTTTCTCCAGACAGGCACTCCTTTTTTCCCACCACTTACTTCCTGGTTGAGGATTTCTGGACCCTGAAACACATAAATCTTCCGTGAAGTGTCCACCATCACTTACGCAAACGGGACAGTGGATTCAGCACTTCAAACCGTGAAACGTAAACGTATCCATTTTGTTGAATCAGATGAACCAGATGCTGAATCAATCGTTTCACGGTTTGATCCAGAATCAAACCGTGAAACGTAAGCTATAAAGTGAATCTTCGTCTGAGACTGTAATAAGCATACGTCGCTAGTATTCACTTTAGTTTTCTAACAAAATTGCCAGTTAGTGTTAGAACTGTTTGATAGTCGAATTCAAATATGATAAAAACAAGGAAAAATCTTAGTTTTTCAGAAAAACAGAACTTGTTAATTAGATATGATGCTCTTCCAAAGTGCAGTCAAAGAGAAGCTGCCTCTTGTTGATTTTATAATCATGTGTTGTTACTTATAGGTCTAGAAATTCAGTTATAGTATTTGTTTAGAAATTGAGTATTTTTAAAATTATAAAAAATAATTTTAATAAATGATAAATAACGTAAATTAAAGAGTATTTAATGGTAAATTATGTATATACACAGTGCGTCAAATAAGTTTTAAGACTCGTCTCAGAGCGCAGGTTGTAATGGTGCTGTGAGTGTAAATGTGCATGTGTCATAACGTCCATCGTCTACTGGTATACTGTCAACAAGTTGAGCTCATTTCGTTAAGTAGTTGAGAGAAGGCTAGCATTTATTGCAGAAGTGAATTTTTTTCATGTTGATTTTTTAAGATGGAGCAAAGAGCTGTAATTAAATTTAACGCAAAACTTGGTAAAAGTGCTTCGGAAACATACCAACTCGTGAAAAAAGTTTACGGTGACTGTTATTTAAGTAGATCAAATGTTTTTGTGTGGCACAAACGTTTTTTTGGACGGAAGAGATACGGTAGAAGATGATCAGCGTAGTGGAAGACCAATTTCATCTAGGAGACCTGAAGTTATTGAGAAAGTACGAAATTTCGTAACAAACGATCACTGTGCATGACTGAGAATGATGGAAGATTCTTTAAACATCAACAAAGAAACAATTCGAACCATCCTGCATGAAGATTTGGGCAAAACAAAAGTGTGTGATAAAATTGTTCCACACACTTTAATCCCTGAAAAAAAAGCAATGAGGAGTGCACATGGCAGAGACATCGTTTCAGCCGCTGAAAACGATCCAAACTTCTTGAAGTCCATTGTTACAGGGGATGAAACCTGGTGTTTCCAATATGATCCTGAAACTAAGCGACAAAGTGCGGAATGGAAGTCACCAAATTCAACGGAAGCCAAAAAAGCAAGAAAAGTTCCATGCAAAATCAAAACAATGTCATTACATTCTTCGATATTAAAGGTATTATCCACAAACAATTTGTTCCAACTGGACAAACAATTACAGGTCAATACTACTTAGCTGTTTTAAAGCGTTTGATGGCCAGAATTCGTCGCATTCGTCCAGACTACACAAGGACTGAAAGCAGTTGGTGTTTGTTACACGGCAATGCACCCAGTCACACCTCCCTTATTGTTCGTCGACTTTGGCAAAAAATAATGTCTGCGTGTTGAACCATCCACCGTATTCACCTGATTTAGCATCCTGTGACTACTCCTTATTCCCAAAACTTAAAATGAAGTTAAAAGGGTGTTATTTTGAGGATATTTCGACCATACAAGAAGCATCGACATGTGCTTTGGAGGCCATTCCACAAAGTGATTTACAACAGGCTTTTGATTCATTAATATATCGCTGTAAAAAGTGCATTGAAGCCACAGGGTCCTATTTTGAATAAGAAACCAAAACAGGTATTAATTTCTTGTTTCCATTTCTTTTTACAGACCCAGTCTTAAAACTTATTTGACGCACTGCGTATGTGCCTGTGTGTTTATATATATGTACAAGTATATATTTGTGTATGTGTGCCTGTCCAAAGGGAAGTTTCGGTTATAAGAATCAACCGCTTATAAGAATCAAAAACAGTAATAACAAACGTGATTCTTATAAGCGGAAATCACTGTATATGTGTATAGGTGTATATATATATATATATATATATATATATATATATATATATATATATATATATATATATATATATATATATATATATATATATCATTGTACTGTTCACGTTATATTGTTTATGAAAATGTTACTTTTTTATACCACATTTTTATTTTAAAATTTCAACTGTACCCTCAAATTAGTAGCGCAAAGAATATTTCGAGCAACTATATATTGATATCGATATTGATTTCTAATATGATATGAAAGTATAAATATTAAATTTTTATTAATGTGTATGAATTTCATAATTTTACACAATATTCATATATAACTGCCTGTAAACTAAACGTTACTAGAAATGAATGATAGTATTTGTGCAAACTGAAATTAATGACATTATCAGCAAATTTATCTAAGTACCTTAGTTTCATACTATAAATCAGACCGAAACGGTGACTGTGTACTTATGCACTTTATAGAGGAAAATACTGAAATATTCCGAACATACAGACACTTTAATAATTTGCATTATCTTCAAGCCTACGTTCTACGTTTATAGAGTTGTCAGAGACACTTAATCTTTTCCCCACATCTAATGGTAAATAATTTTAGCTGTTTTCAGAATGTAATAAGAAATGAAAAAATAACACAAATCCCTGCAGAATGCTGAATATTGTGAAAAGACCCAAATCAATAAATTTATCTATGTTCAGGTTTACGTATGATTTCATAATAAAATTTTTCGTAATTTTTTTTTTGTATTTTGAAAATTTTGATGCAGAATAAGTACATGTGAGCTACATTTTAATAATGAATGTAATTTTATGGATGTAAAGTGTTGATCAAAAGGTTTAATTGAATCGATGCAGAAAATTCATATGAGCATAAATATTTAAATACTTTCTAAAAGACAGTTATGCTTGAAAGTAAAAATTTGTACTTTATGGTCAGTAGTAGAATAAATACGTGTGTCGTATTTGAAACATAAACACAAAAAATCTATAATAAAAATAGCATAGTCTCCCAATTTCTATTTCAAAATTTCATTGAATATTTAAGTTTTTAAAAATGACTATCTACAGTAAAATTATTTAAATTTGTTTTAAACATTTTTACGTAATTGTCAGAACAAAATTATTATTTTGTTCTCGTCAGTAAGAATATGGAATACCCTTATATGAAAGGCATTAGTGAAAATGAAAATGTCACTTTCCATTATTATCCATCACGAAGTGTAAAGAAAAAAAATACCAGGATGAAAATTATTGCTTGGATAAAATCACTTTGACTTATCGACCGTAATTCAATGTGCACAGTTTAATCGGAGACCCAAGGGTTTCATTACAATGATAGAAAGGAATAAAAAGTCATTTCAACAGGAATATTTCAAGCGTATAAATAGCAATCTATATCCTTTGTCTGAATATGAAAAAACTGCTCAAATCCGGAGCGGTTTTTATGTAGTATCTTCGTGAAATTTTTCGCTATTACATTTTAAAATAACGTTTAATTTTCTTGCTAATCTTTCATTATATGTTTCATATGCACAAAAAATGAGTAGATAGAAAGGACAGTGATCGGTCACTTGAGGGATGGCCACCATAGAGCACTGGACTGGGGAAGGGGGCACCGTATTATTTCGTGCCCCCTCCCCCAAATGTAAAAGAAAACAACATTAATTGTTTGCGGAAAAGTGTTACTTACCAACGCAATCGTATATAAAAAATACTGTATATAAGGTAAGAAAAAAATTAACACCTGTAGCACAGTTAAAAAAATTTTTAAATGGATATTTAAAGTGTTTTATGCTGCTATCTTAACTATACTTTCCATTACTAGTTTAAATGTACATCGTATTTTCTAGTAAATAACTGGTTCAAATACAAAATTTATCATGCGATCATTACTGTCTTAATTGATAATCACGTATATATATATATATATATATATATATATATATATATATATATATATATATATGCATATAGTGTTAAATGGACGTAAATATATTAATAATAATCATATATGTTAAATAATTATTCAGATTAATTACGTTAATCAACTTAACATTAAAAGAAGGGCAATTTGTTTGCTAAGAGGGATAAGTTTAAAAGGTTCTGTAAACCTATATTTATAGAGGATAAAGGAAAATATTAATTTTTTTCTCATGGGTTTTTATAAATTTCGAATTTATATGCAATCATAATAATAAATAACTCCCATAAATGCAGACGTTTAAACAAGATCGTACAAATTTTAGTTATTAAAATATTTGTTGTCATATCTGCTGAAAAGTTAATTACCTTATAGTGAAATGCCTTATTAACTACATACATTTTTAATATATCCCTGCGTAGGGTATTTAAAATGAAACTAATTTAGCTCATTAAAACATTATGAAATAATCTAAATAATAATGACTTTTCTGGATTTTGATAATTAGTGCATTTCGAAAATTAAATATTTTACAATTACTAAATATAATGAACTCATATTATTGTTTACATTTCATTGAAGAGTGAATGTTTTTAATTCAATGACATGCATTATTTTCACCCACCAACTCATAAAAGGATAATTTAGCTTAAAATTCGACGCAGAAGAAAGACTCGTGGAAAAGTTATGCTTAAAAATATTTATTGTTCTGTGATATTAACGAGAACTTTCAAACCTATTGACCAGTTTGCTTGAACAATATCGATTTGCTTGGTAGGTTTTAAATGCCTTCCTTTATGATATACTCAGCATTTTATCGGTATCTATTCGAGAATGTATACATAAAGTAGACTTTTCCTACATCAGGAATTGTTTCTGTATACCAGGGGTCTAAACTACCCATACCATAACGTATATATATATATATATATATATATATATATATATATATATATATATATATATATATATATATATATATATATATATATATATATATATATGTATATATATATATATATACAGAGGCTGTTCACACATTTTTTAGACGATGTAAATTGTATTCACAAAACTAAATTACATAACATCCTTGTGTTTTAAATCTTCTATTTGACATCCCTTATTCTGAACTATCTTTCGACACCGCAATTTCCAGGATAATAATGCCTTTTGAAGTGTCAGAAGAGGTATTCTATCCCATTCCTCCTGAACAGCTTTCCAGAGTCCTATAAGGGTTTTGGGACGACGTTTGGATAATGCAGATTTTAAAAGTCCAAAAGCACAAAAATCTTTAGGTTAAACATCGGGAGATTTAGTAAGGATATCAGTGAAGGGTATGGCCTTGATACCAGTTTTTTGTTCCATTTTTTTAGGAAATTTACAGTGAATTTTGATGTGTGACCGCTAGCTTTGTCCTGGTGGAGTCTCACAGATTGATGGCACTGTGGGTAAAGCGATGGTATTTCATTCAGAAAAAATGGCAATAAAATATGTTCCTGATAGTATTTGGAGTTAATCTTGACATTTTTTTCCACTCTCTTTATTTTTAACTTGCCATTATAAGAAAAACCAGCAACAATCATGAATCCCTTAGAAAAACTTTCTTTCGATTCTTTGAACCATGTACTTAATTTTTTTTCTCCCCTTTTATGATAATAAATGGCTCTTTTTTTTTGTTGCAATCATTTAAATACACCCATGATTCATCTATTGTGACAATTGTTTTCCATTTTTCTTTGGATAAGTGTTTCTCATATAGAATTCTGCAGTGTGTCCTGCGTTCAACGATATGATTTGGAAGAAAACGATGCACATTGCATTTTTTCGCTATCTTAAGATTTAAATCAACGTTTATCATTTTGTTTACAGTGGACACCGATCATTTTAATGATTTTGCAACTGTCCTTTGACTAGGGGGATTTTCTTTTAACATTAAACAACGTACCTTTGCAATAGTCGAAGATGCCCGTTTTTTCCTTGGATACTTGTTTGGAATTTTTTGTCCCACTTGAGGCTCCAATTTGACGTTTTTATCCTTTCTTGTTGACGATATTACCTATCGACGCTTTATATATCACAAAACCATGACTCTCGTATTGTTTTTGGATAACGGAATATGCATATTTCTCTTCAGAAAGAGCATAAATGTAGCCTTCGAACCACTGCTTTGTTAAAAACGCCATTTTGAATAAAAAAACAAAACTTTCAAGCCGCAGACGATAATTTTGACTTTTAAAAACATAGTACAATTGCAATTATTTCTTTTGCAGCAAACGATTTTTTATTTCCGCTTACCAAAATCGTCTAAAAAATGTGCGAACAGCCTCTGTCTTAATAACAAAGTTTTATCGATAACATCATCGTATCCATGGAAAACAGGTGTGCAGCAGTCTTAGCTGTTCGAGGAGACCACACGCCATATGAAAAAATCTTGTATCATTTCTAAACAATACTTTTTTTTATCGTTTACATGTAACCAAATTGTTGCCCTAAATCATCTTTTCATGTTTTTTCCATATTTTCAAAGAATTAAAGCTTAATTAAAAATTATTTTTTTATGTCTTTTTTCCGTTTTGCGCATTGATACGCGTGTACTATCCATTTTTTGCTAATACGTGGCTGTCTCGCACGGTTTTCTTAACTTCTTTGCTTGCTCCCCTAATTTTTTTGAGCAGTATATATATATATATATATATATATATATATATATATATATATATATATATATATATATATATATATATATTAACAAAGATGTGTTTGTAACCACACTATAGAGAAAAGGCTGAAAAGCAAAGACATAAATTTAAATTAACATACAACGTTATTTGTGTAGGACATTGAAACAAATTACTTTCAAGTAAGGTACTAAATGCTGCACTTTTATTGAGAGAAAATAAATAAGACAAAGTTGAAAGTGAAAAACCAGTATAATCTCTAAAACTACTTGCAGCCAGGATCTAAAAACATGAAAAGATAAGTATTAAATAAGTTTTTTACAGCATCTCTTCATCAGCGGTGCCTATACTGTCTAAACACCAATGGATTGTTTCTGATAAGTATGATCTAATTAAGAAACTCACTTAGACACCGTATAATCCATAAGAAACAGAAGAATGTAATTAAAAGTTTCTTAATCAAAGAATACCAAGCCTGGCGCTAGACAAAGTGGAAGTTAAGAGTAGGAAACCGCAAGAAGACTGACGTCACAAACCTTGAAACCATGGAGCTAATGGAAACACAGAAGCAGACTTACAATGAAGACTGTGTTATAGGATAAAGAATCTAAATAAATTAGTATTATTATTATTATTAAGAGTAAAATAATATTTATTATTTATTATTATTTTTACTTTAGAATTCAATTATTATTAATTAATATTAATTTTTAGTTGTTATTTACACTAATTAATCGTATTATTTTACTTACTTTTTGTATTACTAATTAATTGCAACAGAACAAGTTATTCATTAAATCTAAAACAACCAATTCTGTGGTTCGAGAGACTATAGGGTTAATCATTACGCTTTAGCACAACTAAAAAGTCTAAAATATGCTTATTCCTATTGTCTTTAGAACAAAGCCTATTTATACGTACTAGCTGATTTACAATAATGTTATTGAAAACAGATTTATGTAAACAAGTTAGGTAATTTTGAAATTTAACAATATTAAAATCATAATTTGATCTTTTATCATATAAGTCAAAAGTAAAATTGCAATGAGAATTTAATTTGATGTTAATATCAAAAAAGTTTACATTAATATTATTTTAGTTACTTTGTATTACTTCCAGATTATGAAGGGCATTAAAACAAACTAGACTCTCAGATTTTTTAACTAAACATAATTATATAGTACACAATAATAGTATATACTTACAGTCTAAAGGTGTACCAGAAGGTGGAAATGCTTCTAGTATGCTAGCCAATTTATACTTACATTATTTTGAAGTTGATAATATTGATAATATTGATAACAGCAATTAAAAAATATTTAGATATTTGATGACATAATAGTAATTAATAAAAGTAGTAATAATATAGCCTTAAATTTTTGCTGGAAAATTAAATTGATCTGGAAATATTAAATAATTTCCATCATATTTTTGATCATTCTTATTAAGATCGCACTATCGTAAAGCTATCTTTTTTTACCCGTCTGCTTCAAGGCGAGTCTCAATCATGAATGGGTCCCACCTAAAAGTGATATCATCTCAATTGTTTCAATGAACAATGGAACAAACCAAGCTTCGGTAGATAAGTTATCACTATTTATAGATAAGGGGCACACAGTGGTCATCCTTTATAAAACTTACATTCGAGTACACGTGAAAAAATAACTGATGACCTGCCCCTATATCCTTTATGTAAAGGTCACAGCCACTGTTTATCTTAGCATGAGGAGGGGAAAGTGGGGATTCCTTCTCTTTTATTCATCGAGTACTGGGGGAGGAGTGTTATACCACGTTGTTGATAGGCGTATTCACCTCATGATGTGCAAAAAGGATACATTCTTTTGACCAAACATAAATGTTTAAGCCTATCTTGACTCGGATGAGAATTTGTAAGAAAAGCTCTCACATCTGTAGTTTGGAACGAGAGCAATGTTCATAGCCGATTTGATGGTCAGGTACAGTTCCTGTTTCTTGCCCTTTAAATCCGTTGATCAGTGTAGAGGGATGAAGCTGCCACAAAATGTTTACTACCTTCGTATACGTCTTATCGGCTTTATATGGGAATACTATAAAGCTCTCAGTCCATGAAAAAAAAAATAATAGAATTGAAATGCTAAAGAATCCTTAGGCAGGACAAAAAGAGTTTATCATCGTATTCATTTTTTCCATAAATTATATTTAACGTGCTTACAAACTTTTTGAGATATCGCTGATGCACAAAGTAAAATTATTTAATTATATTTTTCAGTAAATATCTCACTTTTATTTCCTAAATATTATACTTGAAAAATTACGCCCTGATTCTAGACCTTAGAGAGAAACGGCATTAATAAACTTCTCGATAAGGTAATCCTTTAAATTACTAAAATATATTTTGGCTCATTTATAACGTGATGGAATCACGGTCAATTTTTAAAGAATTTTGAATAAGTGTACACGCTTCAAAAGTTCGTTATTTCTGTATGCATTAAGAAACTGAAACAGAATTACAGGCAAAATCCTTAGGGAAATACATTGTAACAGCTATATCAGCTTCTGAGTAAATTTTAAACCTACACTATGCGTGAAATGATCATTATAAAATCTATTCATGAATACTTATTTGCTATTTATTTTGAAGCACTGCGATGGTTTTTCTTATACTCAATTTTTATCTCTTATTTTATATTCGAAACAGTGAATATATGCAGCGGTATATTTTCCGGGGTTATTTCTTTCTTCATAAATATATTACTTTTGTACTTATCAAGCATATATTCGAACTAATTAAATAGTAAGTTTTAATAATTGTCAAGTAATATAAAAACCGATATTCGAATATCTTTGCAGTATTTTTGAACTGGGTGTGTTTACTTAAAACTTGAAAAATTACGCATCTACACGTATTCATTCAATGAAAATGCATTTGCTTAAACTATAGCATGTTTGAAATATTAATGTAAATATATTATCCTTATAGGATAAATATGCATAGAACCTAAATAAAATTAAGTTAATTTTTTCTTTATTAGCATTTATAAACAAATATCATAATGTTTAATACTAATTTTTAGAATGCGTGAACATTTTATTTAGAATAGATTTGTTGATATTATTTATATGTAGTAACATAATTTTCAATTATTTACTAGCCGAGAAGGTTTCAGGGATATACTATTGCACTATTGAAAAAATATTTCCATTGATGAAAATTTATTTCAATCATAAAAGAGTATATATCAATATTTATTAAAATTAAATGACACAGACTTTAATGGGACGGTGTATGTTGAGATTCAACTTTTTTATTTGACATTATATCTATATGAAATTTTAATCCTGAATATAGTTTAATATTTGCACTATAAACGACATAAAAACAAATTTCTAGTTTATTTTTAAAAAAATGAATTAAAAATTAAAAAGTTTTAATAAAATTTTAAAATGTCCCTTCCGCTAAAATTTTTACTTTTTTATAATAATTTTACTTTTTATTTATTTATTATACCATATTTTTTTAATATGTATTTTTATAATATGTATTTTGAAACGGTGAAATGTCAATAAAATTGCAATTAAAAATAGATCAATAATATTATTTCATCCAAGGTAAGACTTCATCAACTTTCGTGTTTGAAATTTTGATATCTGTTGTTATGGAGCAGGAAATAAAGAAGAACGGTAAATGAATTTTTTAATACAGTTACACATCTTAAACTACAGTTTGGCAGCAGGAAAATCATCATATACAGTTGAAAATAATAGAACATTTTCATGAGATGAGTGAGTTTGATAATGCTGTTTCTTTGATATAAAGCATAATATAATTTTAATTGAAGGAAAATAGTTATTCCAATTACCTAGTAATTCTTTTATCTAAAAAAACGGCAAAAAATATTTATAACCGGATAAAAAAGTAAAATAAGACTTTAGTGAAAACATCTTAAAAATTAATTTCGTATTTTATCACTAATGCATTTAAATTAGAGATAAAATTGTGGGAAAATAAATTAAGAAAGAGTGCAGAAAATTTTTTTGAAAAGTGCACCGCAAAAGAAAACGTTTGACTGATAAATTCACTAAATTATGCTCTGAAGTAAAATTTTGCGATATGCAAAAATATTTGAAATATCCAGTATGTTCCGGACTAAAATGTTTAAAGGGAAGACGAAAGAAAACTGGCGCATTATCGATTTCTTCAAGTAAACACTTTAAGATATTTAGACCAGATGGGACTATATTTAAATTGGATATAAACAATGTGTTTGAACCCTTTTACAGAAATTAAATATAAATTGAAGAAGCGTGGTCAGAAAATTGTACGCTTAATAAAAGAAGGAAATGATTTTGCTATAACAGAGTATATAAGAAAGATTTTGAAATATTTCTGAGTAAAAAATGGGCTCAAAAGCCATAGATTTTTCCAGCAGTAACAGAAAGAGTTATTTTACATGCTGTTTGAGTTAGCCATGTCTTTCGACGAAATGTAAGGAAATAGAAATATTTAGCACATACTAACCAGTAAACAATATTGTACTCGTTATTGCCACAAAAAACTTTCAAAGGAGATACTGAAATATAAACAAATGTAAAAATGAGGATTTTGAGAGAAAGACGTTTCCATTAAATACCGTATTCCATAAAAAAATTGCATTTACTCACTGACTTTGTTTCATAATACTACCTAAGATTATTTGAAGAATAAACTCTGCCCTTAATAAGAGCTCACAGTTTCTGGCATTTTAAAATTTACTGTCCTCGCAGACAGCTTTGTTTATCCTCATGAGGTTATCTAATGGTCACCTTAATATTAATTGATTTATATATATCACTGAAATATACATCCAAAGGAGTATTACATGAGGATCATTCAACGTTTTAGGCCTAATGAAAGTGTATCTTGCGAATAACTACGATAACATTATTTAATTATATAATATTATTTAATTATATGACACTATTTAATTATATTACATTATTTAACTAGATAATTATTTAATTATATAATTCGTAATCGACGGTATGAATTCATAGTAGCACTTAAAGGCAGTTAAAAACAAGTAAAGCTCCATGTAAACTACAGAGCTTGAAAATGAAATAAGCTGTTCACCAAACATCGCTAAAATCATGAAAATATCGGAAAACATAGATTTAGTTGTTGAAACAAATCAACTGTGATAATAATAAACCAAATTAAATGTACACCCTTTATGATCTTTTAGTTGAAATTTAAGGTATTTAATGGTCACATACACATACCCCAGCTCATTAATGTTAAAATAATTCTAATTGCACTTAATAGTAAAGATAAAAAACAATAACATTTATGTACGTTATTTAATCTCTAAATAATAATTTTTATTACACTCATGGACAAAAAAATTAGCGCACCAAGAAGGAGTCGTCAAAATGAAACGAAATTTTACATACGTAATGACTACTTTGATATAAGTAAATGATAAGAAAATCAAAGAAAAAGGATAATTTATTTCAGAGAAAAAGGCAAAAGAACGGAGGAGTTAATACTCCATTGGACCCCCTCTAGTGCAAATGCACGATGCGATACGATTCGGCATTGTGTCATACAAGTTCTGTATGATGTCTTGCGACATTTCGTTCCATATTTGCTGTAACCTTGCCTCTAGTGCGTTCAAACTCGTGGGATGCCCAACTCGTCGACCCAAATGATCCCAGATATGCTCGATTGGAGACAAATCTGGTGATCGGGCAGGCCAAGGAAGGGTAGTAACAGTGCGGAGACAGTCTTGTGACACCCTTGCCGTATGAGGCCGAGCATTGTCTTGTTGAAAAATGGCTCCTGGGAGCTGTTGCACGAGTGGCAACACATGTGGTTGCAGGATTTCATTAACATACCGCTGGGCTGTCATGGTGCCACGGAACAATACTAGGGGTGACCGTGTATTGTAGGCAATGGCACCCCATACCATCACACCAGCTGTGGGAGCGATGTGTCGCTGTACAGCAAAGGCAGGATTGAAGCGTTCACCACGGGCTCTCCACACACGAACACGATTGTCATCACTGCCGAGATTGAATCTGGATTCGTCGCTAAAGACGACCTGGTTCCATTCCGCTGCAGTCCAGTTTCCTCGTGCGCGGCAAAACTCCAAACGGAGGCGTCGATGGGTGGGCGTCAAGGGCACCACACGTAATGGGCGCCGCGGTATCAACTGTCCTTCAGCCGGGCGCCTTCGTATGGTTCGAGAAGACACAGAGGCCTCTAGTGAAGGCGCTACCTGTGCCTGGATGGTAGCCGATGAAGCAGTTGGCTGTACGCGTGCATTTCTTACGATGTGGCGGTCTTCTCGACGACTGGTCTGTCGAGGGCGTCCTGAGCTTGGTCTTTGTGTACATGACATCTCTCGGGTCCACTGGTCCCAACACCTCCTCACAAAACAATCAGAGCGGCCTAATTGACGAGCTACTCGCCTAGCTGACCACCCAGCTTCCATCATCCCGACGATTCTCCCCCTCTCAAACTGCGACAACTGCTTATATTGTCTTCGAACACGGCGTAATGGCATGTCTATCTCATCTCTTCCTTTGTAAATAATTCAGCACACTCAAACAAGCTTTGGTTACCTGTTTTATACTCCACAGAGTACGATGTTCAACGCCCTCTACCGGCTATACCTAAAGCGCAATCACACTGCATTTCTAATCATTTGCATATCTCCCCGACATGTACCTTCATTGCAAGTTTCGTTACGATCCCGCAATTATTTCTTGGTGCGCTAGCTTCTAAGTAAAATTCCTTACAACATTCGACGAGAATATTTAGTGCAAAATTTACGATCTCTTATTTCTGAGATGAAAACAATGAAAATCATGAGACTCATACAATACATTTGCATATTCATGACAGTATAAATACGTGAGAGCGTATTGCTGGAAGCGAGAAGGATTCTGCAGCAGATTGTTTTTAGGGTAATGAAAAGATTTATATGTTTGCCTGCTTAAATATTCCCTTACCGAGTTTACGACGGAAACTAAAACACATATCTAGACTGAAAACAGACCCAATAAAATCAGAAGCCCTGCACTTTCTAACTAAAATACATTAGCTCCGTCTTCTGGGATAATTAGGTTTCATAGCAGGGAAAATCGTGGGAAGAATGTATGAAGTATGAGCACATAAATAAGGTGACATGCATTATATTAGTTGTTCGCGTTACTTTCGGCAATATTTTCAGGGGAAGCACTCTGCTTGTATTAAAATAAGGAAATTGAACATTTTTAAATGCTTGTTTTTTTTTATGCTTTATACTGTTTCGACGGTTCTAAGTAACTACTTCATTCCAAATTCATCGATGTCGGTAGGGAAAAAAATGAAGAAATTTTTTGCACCATTAATAGCTTCATGAAGAATATGGTGGACATGCTTACTGCATATTTATGCTAATGTTTACCACGCTAATTAACAATTAAGTCGTTGATCGCCGATCATGTGTTTTGAATCATTTGAAATTGCTTACATTTGATTTCTGAAGTAACGGATAATAATGTATACTGTAGAATGATAATACTTTGAAATTGTCATATATTTAAAATTCAGTATTTTTCAAATAATTGTATTGAATGTTCAAATTTATCTAAATTTTATTTCAGAGATTGCTAGACATCATAATATAGACTTGGACTGCATAAATAACTCCAAAGACTCTTTTACGCATTAAAAATTTTAAAATGTTACACCAACAGCAAGCAAAACATGAAATAAAATTTACCCAGATTTAATTCCGGCTTTTCTTGCATTTATTTACCGGCTTTTAGAGTTTATTCAGACCAGTTTAAAGGAAACTGAAGACTATCAGCTAAAACAAGGTGAACAGGCCAGGGAATAGAGAGTAATGTATTTATATTTAGACAGATATGCAGATGTAGCTACCCCCCCCCCACACACACACATATATATAACATACATGCTTACATGTATACATATTTACATATTTAGCAAAATGCCAAATAATGCCAAACTGAATCTAAATCGGATAAAATGCTACCTGAATAAAGTTCCAAGACGTGTATTAACTGGTATTCAATAATTTAGCAATGAGAAATTCTGAATACCTTGTAAAATCAAGGTATTTATACCATCATATATTTTATAAAACCGGTTAATTTCAAAAGAATTCACTATTATTCTGCAGTTGACGACTATTCATTAACTGTAGCTTGTCTGCTTGCTTCAGCATGAGGAACCTGACTTTCAACTGTATCTGTTCCATTGTCTCTGTCTCTCTTTCCTTCTCTTCCTTCTTTTTAAGCTGATTTTGTCATATTCCCTAGTCACTTGAATGGTTGAAAACTGTGCGATGTATTTTGAAGAAATTGTTGAAACCTGATGATTGTAAAATGAACTTCAATGGACAAGAGACCTTCAACCTTGGTTTGTTTTAAATTTTCAATATTTTATATACAAAATAAGAATATTTGATATTCTTTTTTGCTACACTTAGAATCCGTAAATACGTATTTTATGGAGAAATAGGAACTGTTTTCCGAATAATTCTTCAAAAATGCTAGAATATTTCAAAATATTCCATGCCCATTAATTTCTTTCTGATTTTTCCTAAATTTCGCAGGATTGTTAATTGAAGTGTTTGTAACAAAACTGTGCAATATTGAAACAGAAAATATTTTTAAAATTTATAGACCGTGAATTAAAGTGCAATCATGCAAAAACTTAAAATATATTTAAAAATATATATTTATGGCTTTTGATTCCTACCAAATAAAATTCAGTGCACAATTATGTTTACATACAAATAGTAACCTTTATTTAAAAAATTAAGGTTTTCAAATGATATAGAATGCACATAGAACATTTTGAAAAGTGCTACCATTTTTGAAATTTGTTTTGGAAAACAAGCATGTTTTTGTCAAAAAATCCTTATTTTGAATTCTAAGAATCTTTAATGCATTAAAAAATAATGTCACTTGTTCTCATTCTGTACATAAAGTTAAAAACTGAAAATTAAAATAATTCGAGATTTGAAATCCCTTGACCCCTTAAGAAAAATGCGTTGGAAATTCAAGTACGAATGTTATATCTTTCATTATGGTCTGTTTTATGGTATTAAAATATTTCCGCATAAAATGATAACTCTATTGTCAAAGATTCTATATCATATAAAATGTTTCAAGAAACAGGTGTATAGTACCAGATCATATGTTATCTGGTATGAAATACTGTAATAATAACAAATTTTTAATACCTTATATAAAAGTATTATTTGTGTCAGTCTCTAATTTTAGAGAAAAAAAAAGACACCGAAAGAAGATTTTAAAAGGTCACTTGAGATTCGAAATATTCAAGCGACACAAAAACTATATATTACAAAATAATTATTTGTGTACTTACCTCAAATTTTCAGTTATTTCACAAGCCAACTGTGCTATGAGTTTTCCTAAAATATTGACTGAATATTTATTATTAAATTAAAAAAAATTAGTTAAAGTTTCTGATTTTTTTTATTCATGCTTTCTCTTTTTTTTCAAAAAACGTATATTACTCTTCATATAAATTAAAGTTTAAAAAAAATTACATACTTTTGTTGTGATTGTTTTTGTATTTTTTTTTTACTTTTCTTTTAATGTTTCTTATGTTTCTTATGTTTATTTTATGTTTTTATTTTTTTTTTGTTTTTATGTTTAATATCATTTATAAAGCCTTTTCAGTAAATATTCTATGTTATTTATTTACAGGTATTGAATGAAGTAATCATAGGAAGTTATGTGATTTTCATCGATCATTTAAGGAAATTTGTGATTAATATGGAAAGAAAATGGTTCAATAAAATATTTTAAAACACTGCTCTGTTACAAAATTTATAATACAACATGTACAAATATACCATATTTTATTCATGTTTGTATCCCCCCAAATAACGGATTTTTAGATTTTACTAGTTGTTTCTACATCAGTATATTTCCGAATCGAAATTTTACATATCCAGGTAGCGATCCAGAAAACTGCGTTGTAAATGTTTAGAGATTTCTGTGTAACTTTACAACAAAGCGTAATACAAAAGTATTTAATGGCACATAATGCTAAGATTTTTGCCTGTCTAAGGATCTTTCAAAAAACCTCTACAATTTTCATTTGTAATTTCGTTTGCATATATTTCTAGTTTTAGACCTAAAGTTATTTTGAAATAAATTATTATGCAACGGAGTTATGACAGATCGATCATTCTAACTTAAGGTAAACTAAATTAAAGTTCCTAAAGTTTAACTGTAAATAATTTGACAATACAATAAACCCCCTCCAAACGAACATCATTCTTATACGGACTTGTAAGTATTCCTTGACAATAATGCATCACTATTAATGTATTTTGAAACCCTTCCTCACGGAAAATGTAGATTATTTTCCCAGTTCCCTACATAGGTATAGATTATTTTGGAATAAATCAACGAAATACCTATGCACACGTACATCTATTAAACATGTTATTTCTCATAAAAATACCCCCAAAATGCTTAAAAATTACATAACTGACAAATGGGCATCAGTGGCATTGTTGTGTAAACGATTAGCGTTGTCTTGTATACTGATAAGAAAATCCTGGTGTTTTCTATCACTGAAGTGACTTCATGTGACTTCATGTGAAGTGACTTCATGTCACGGGTAAATTATATCAATGTATCTGGGAAGTTCCCTGTTTCCATTACCTTAGTTTTCGGTAACGTACATACTAAAACTACGAACTCACCCCTAACGAGATGCGACAAGGTTTTCTACACTAAACTCTATTTATTACAACAACAATAATTAGACTACAACGACAATAATTAGACTACACAATTGCCGTACTCGTTGCTAGCAGGCAACGGGGAGTTTACTGCACGTGTTAATCCCGTAGGTATATTACGGAAACCCTGCCAGAATTCAGCCACGCCACTACCCGGGAATTCGCCACACTGACCTTTCTGCCTTAACTTTATCACCAGGTCTTAACTTTATTATCAGGTCCTCAATTTTTTTTCGTTCTTACCTCGCCTCTTTCCGATCTTGCCTCGTGGCGACTTGTGACTGACTGTCGCGCGTGTAAGCTACCCACAGGTTTTCCCATCTAATAGAAAAGCGCTGCTCATTTGCATTCGCGCTTCTTCTTCTTCAAACGGTGATTTATTTAAGCCAAAGGGGGTGGTGTTTTAACTTGGATTCAATACCTCACAATTCTTAAACGGTGGTACGCGAGCTATCAAGGGAATATTGAGAAAATGACCAAAAAAATAGTAATTTCATCATAGGGGTACATTAAACTTGTAATTATGACCGAGGAGTACAATAGAAAGGTTTAGATCAACTGAATTGAATTGTTACAGTACCTGTAGGGAGGTAAGGAAGTTCTGAGATTTACTGTCGCAGAAGGTGCTACTTCAAGTAAAGAAAGTGAAAAGGAACAGAAAGTTTACCCCAAGTAGGCACGGCCTCGACGTAAATGCTCGAAGGCTAATTAAACATGTCCAGTATCCCAGTGGGAGCTTGACGGTTGCAAAGTTACAGAATGTTTATAAGTTACAGAAACTTTCAGTATGACGTAGATGGTTTGGAAAATGGACAGTTTTTCAATATGAAAACGTCGAATAACATCGAAGAAGTTAGGATGCATGAAACTATCATGAAAATGGGATGTCAGCATTAGGAAAAATCCTATGCGTTAACATGCATTTCTCGACATAACTTCATGTGTCGCGAGTGGATTCGTTCAATTCTGATACGTACACATCTCTTGTTTGAACGGCAACTTGAAATGTAACTACGCACTCCTAGTAATTCAGTGTTTTGATGAAAATCATAACTTATCACTATTCACAGTTATCCTAAAAGAAAAACTGAGGCTCTAGATTTTGCTGAAAAATATCAGCTGACAGTCTTTTCATTTGAGTACAATGAGTATTAGAATTTATATCAGGATTAAAAACTCTTCGAATAGTGTATTTTAACAAGGCTCCTCTAAATATATATCGGTAAGTTTTGTGAGAGAGTAAACAATTTTTTTTTCTAAATGAAATATAATTTTTTTAGTGCAATTCACTTTTGCTAACTGTACTCACTGTATACTGTTACCTTAACGCTATAACGCTGTTACGTGCAGTATCACCATTACTATAAAATGGCCTCTTTAACTTTGATAAAACTATACAGATTTAAAAAAAAATATTGAATAAATTTTTTTGAAAATTTCACAAAGATCGCTAACTATACAGATTAAAAAAATATTGAATAATTTTTTTTGAAAATTTCACAAAGATCGCTTTTAATTGGACCCCTGCCTCCTCCCCCTCATACATACACACACTGATTTATGGTCAATCTTTTCTGTCCCGGGGGTGTCCGTAAATGAGGATGTTTTTTTCTAAAGGACAACTTTAATACGCGATTTTTATAAATTGGATTGGAACCAGAGTGTTATTATTTTTCATTAATTTTGTCTACTTAACTTGGAATTCAAATGTGATTTGGGAAATTCGCATTTCATTTTGTTTACTCAACAATATCTTGATGCTTTGCAAAGTACTACAAACCTTATTTTAAAAAGAAGGCTCTTGTTTGTCACCCCAGTGGAAGCACAATGATAATTTAAATATGAATGGAATCAAAGGACGATTTCACTTACTTGCTACACAATTGGTTTACAAGAGAAAAGTCTCGTAAGATCTAAGAAATGGTGGAAAAGTTTTTTTTGCTGCGTAAATACAGATCCCTTTAATTTCTTTTGGTTTTCAAAGAACATGGAAAAATATAACATAAGAATTGCTAAACGTGATACACGTAGTTTAAATATTTATAAAGTATTCGTATTTAATAGTTGACGTTAATTCCTGGGAGGTGAGGTTACAGAATTGGGGACTAGTTCAAGATAAGAATGCTATTCTTTTTTTACAGTTTGTAAAGGTTTTCTTTCTAATGTAAGCATCCGAGTGTAATTGCAAGTCGTTTGTTTCATTTTTACTTAGTTACTAATAATAGCACATGATAAAAATAAATTCGGTTTGAGATAGTTTCGGGCAGTATATTGTACATTTTATGGATATAAATTAGAATTAATACGCTCTCTTCGCCGTTCGCTTTAGACTAAAAGGTTTATATTTTTGTTAATAAACTAAACGGTTTAAGCTTTCGAAGTACCAGTGAAGAAGAAAAAAAAGATATTTCGTTTTTTGCATTATTTTTTTGATTGTGAGAATAAATTTTGGGGTAAAAACAAAAAAAAACGAAATTTTCCCCACAATTATTTTTGTGTCAAAGGAACATCCGAAAATTTGAAGGCATTTAACTTCGAGAAAAATCTTGTTTTCAAAAGCAAATTAGTATCTTTATGTATTTAGGATTTCAGTTCAAAACCATATTCTAATAAACAAATCTGCGATACAAGAAAGCCCAAAATCAAAGAAATTAATTTTACGAAAACTAATTATAGTATGTATGAGGCTTTATACAATACGTTCTGTGGCATTCTTTATCATATTTTTACTAAAGTTAATTGAAAGAGTTATAAATATAAAAACAATACTATTATTGATAATGTTCAAAAATCTTGTTAATATGCCTTAAAAATGTTATTATAATGCTCCCTTTTATACGGAACTGTTGGATAAATCAAGCAATGTAACATAATTTTAAGCACGAATCTCCTAAAATGAACATTTACAATATATTACGGACCTATGAGAAGAGTTTTGATTACTAATTTCTGTATTAAGCTTTATAGCTTTCTTACCATGATTTAGCGATGCAGAACTAGCCATGTAAAAAAAATTAATGAAGAAAAATGAAAAATTTTATTTATATTCAGATTCAAAGTGTCTAACTTTATATTTCCTTACATGATCAAACGTAGCTTAAATGAAAAATGATGCCCTTCCAAAGACAAACACGTAATGATTAAAAATACTTAAGAGATGCAAAAATAATGATTACACTATGTTAACATGTACATATTATGGAAGAAAATAACACTTTCCTGTTAAAGTAAACAGTTTAGCCACTCCTTTTCCCAATGCAGCTTTTCTAAATATGCACTAAAGGAAATGTATCACACATGTGATATTTTTTATACTTGAACAAAACTGTGTAACGTAAAAAAAAATTCACCGATTAAATATTCATTTAGAATATTCTTTCCAAAAAATTGCTGGAGGCTGTTAATGATTAATATCTAAACAATTGCTGTCACGTAAGTAGGTTTTTTTGTTATGTGTCCAATAAAAAAATGTGTCTGGAACATAAGCATAATAGATGAGTTTTTATTTGGTGTTTACTGTTTGCAGTCGAACATATCTTTCAAAGGTAGCAATGAAACTAAATAAAAATAATTCCCCTACATTATTGCATACTTCCTATTTAAAATGAGCAATTTATAAATGAAAAGATGCATTGGTGAACAATTGTGATATGTAGCATAAGATTATTATTAAAGGTTTTAAAATTTTGAATTGATGAAGATATGTATTTATTGAGACATTTAAAAACGTTTCAAAAGTAAAATCCAATAAAAGTAATATTTAAATGTTAAAAAATTTGTAAAATATATTTTTTATCTTCTTGTTAACTAAAAATTTATATATATATATATATATATATATATATATATATATATATATATATATATATATATATATATATATACAAGGTGGTAATAAAGAAACTTTGGAAATATATGGATCTCTAGTGGCAGTTCCTTTCAACCGATCAAAATGAGATCTCAGATACAGTTATTCAGAGATATGAGCTTGGGATTCTGTGAACGGCAACCAAGTGCCACTCTCGGTTACAGTTATACGTATAGAAACTCGAAATTTTGGAATAGCAACGCCCAATTTTTAAAGTCGCAAAATGCTCGGTGCATGCGAAAACCCTACAGAGCGTTGAAACGGTACGTGTATTTAAAAAAACGGACGCGTTAGGCACGCACAAAAAAAAACAGCTCTGCGAACAGCCAAGAAAAACACGATGGTAGTACCCACATGGAAAATGTGTAATCGAAATAAAAGTTTTCTTTTGTCCGATCTGTGTTGCCATCAGTGATTGGTGTCTTGCCTCTGTCATATGCAAATTTACTCCGTGAGCCCCTATCGTGTTTTTGTAGGCCGTTCACAGGGCTGTTATTTGTGCGTGTATAACGCGTCCGTTTTTTTTAGAGATACACGTACCGTTCCAACGCTTTTTAGGGTTTTCGCATGCGCTGAGCATTTTGCGACGGGAAAAAGTGGGCGTTGCTATTCGAAAATTTAGAGTTTCTGTACCTATAACCGTAACCGTGAGCGCCACTTTGTTGCCGATCACAAAATCCCGAGCTCATACCGCTAAATAACTATATATGACATCTCATCTTGATCAGTCGAACGGAACGGCCTCTAGAGGTCCATATATTGGCAAAGTTTTTTTATGACGTCCCTATATATATATATATATATATATATATATATATATATATATATATATATATATTTGTGCATAAACATTCACATCTCGAGACATTTTAAGATTTTTCTTCATTCATACTGAAATATTTCTTGTTTATTTAAAATATGATTGCATTATTAATAATGTGTCATTTCAAAATGACTAAAGGGAACACAGTTCATTCCCTACACATAATTTGTAGAACTTTTTTATTTATCATATAAAGTTATTTTTATTATGTGTCTAGATATACTGTTCACTACGTTCTGAAAATATTAAAAATTTCAATGAAATGGGGAAATACTTTTTAAAAATGCTTTAGTAATTAAAATTCTCATTTATTAAAAAAAATAGAGGAGAAGGTGGGATTATGGACCCTGCATTTATTATGGACCCCCTTAATATCTGCCCTATGCTCAGGTGCATCCGCTAATTATAGCTGTGATCTAGAGCCCCTAGGTGGCTGTACTGTATATTCAAGGTCATTGTCCCAAGTTGACTCGCGAATGATATCCTAGGGCCAATTGTTTGTTTTTCAAGTTTTCAAACTTTTTCTAAGGAAAGTAAAAGTGAATATTTTACATATCTACTGCTATGTTTTATAAAAACTGATTCCTGTGCCTTATTTTACACGACATGAAGTTTCTTCTGAGCTAGTTCGAAATAAATTCGATGTAATTCATAATGTGAAAAATGAGTTTGTTTCCAAGATGGCGTTGTTTGAAATATGGACCCCATGGGTGCTGGTATTATGGACCCGGGTCCATATTACCAACAACCGGTTTCGATAATATAATAATAATGTTTCCGTGAGAAAATGCAATTCCACAGTTGATTTCATTGTGATACATTTTATTTTCATGTTTTGTAATCTTTCTCGGTTATTGTGGAAGCTAAGAATGCAAATTGAGAAGAAATCTCCCGCTAGCAAGGACGCTGTAGTGCGCAGAAGTTGGGATAGGATGAAGATGGTTGAGGCTATCGAGAAGCTAAGATGCAGAGAAATGGGATTAAAGGAGGCTGCCAGAGTGTTTGGTGTATCAAGAATAACTTTGAGATTATTGGCTTCACAAGTGGATAAGCCAGCAGCAGATTTGGTTATACAAAAACTAGGGCTTGGTTTTGGTTTGGAGCGCTACGGTCAACTTTTGTTATACAAGGGCTAATTAGACCGAGACCTATAATTTAAAGCTGATTCCGAACGGCTACATACATCCATGCCATCAGTGGGACTCGAACCTACAGGATCTGAACCAAATGCCAGTGCCCCAACCATTCGGTCATCTCCTGGCACAAAAACTAGGGAGGAAGCCTGTTTTACCAGATTACACTGAAAAAGAGTTAGGGGCCTATTTGCTAAAGATGGAGTCAGTATTTCACGGTCTCACTCGACAAGATGTCAGGAAATTGGCGTTCCAATTGGCTGAACGCAATAATATCTCCCACACTTTCATAAACGAAGCAGCAGGGAGAGACTGGCTAAACCAAACCCTCACTCGTCAGACAAATTTCGATCAGAAAACCTACAAGGACGTCATATGCACATGCAAAAGGATTCTCACGTGAGCAGGTGGCTGGGTTATTTTTATTTGCTGGAGGGCTTGTGTTCAGGGAATCAATTCCTGAAACTTCAACTTAGATGAGACTGGCTTAAGTATGGTTCAGTCAAAAGTTTCCCAAGTCATCGAGTTGAAGAGAAAACGTCAGGTGGGAGCGCTGACTAAAGCTGAACGTGGTTCACTGGTAACTGTGGTTTGCTGCATGAGTGGAATGCTGGGGGAACATATTTTCCACCAATGATGATATTTCCTCGTAAAATCTTAACGGATCAGCTTATGAATGGAGCCCCATCCGGAGCAATTGGAAGAGCTCATCCCTATGGGTGGATACAAGCCCATATGCTTACAGAGATGGCCTAGACCAGCAAGAAGCATCGTGCATCTTCTGTGAAGGTGCATTCAAAGATGGCACATATAACTTGGAATTCGTTGTGGGATGAGTCTACACTGGACTCATTCTGTGTGCACCGGAGCCGAAGCTGAGTTTTATATTTGCGACTTTTGTCGCCAAAATTGAAGTTTTTTTTATATAGATAATATTTCATGATCCAGCTGTTTAAAAATATATTATCTTTCTTTCACTTTTTCATTTGAAAACTTTTCTCTTATTTGTTTCCAGCTGTTTAATAGATAGATAAATTATTTTTTTCGTTAAAAAAGATGGGGGTCCATATTACCCTCCACTTTGGGTCACCTGCAAGTTTTGACTTTTTTCACTTATGTGATTGTATGCATCTTAAAATTTGATTTAATGGCAAATCCATTTAAGGATGTTTAGATGATGAGTTATGGAAGAGGTTGGAGCCCCTAAATATGAAAATCGGTCTGTATTATGACCACAGTGAGCCAAAAACAAAAGGGGGGTCCATAATCCCAACTTCTCCCCTACTAAAAATGTCTATTTACAGATTACAAATAAAACAAACATTCATATAACACATTACAAACAAAAATTCATATACATTTCTTTCTTATTTCATTGCATTTTAAGCAGTTTATGCATGCAACTACGTACGTGTGATTCTCGGTCACGACAGTTTTAAGAATTGATACAATTCGAACTGATTTTTACTATTTCAGATTCTATTTGCTTTTTTTATTTTCTTGTTTTTGTTTAAAAAGCTTTCAAACGCAATCTATATTTATATATGTTTGAAAGCTGCATATAAAAGTAAAGTGATTTATTCGAAAACTAATATTATATTCCCCCTTCGAGGAATATTGTTGTTATATATATATATATATATATATATATATATATATATATATATATATATGTGTGTGTGTGTGTGTGTGTGTGTGTGTGTTAACGTAAACCATTAGTCTTCATCTCTATTTCTCTACGGCGTAAAAACATAGATTCTCTAAATTGTTAAAAATCATTTGAGTTTCAAGGGGAATTTTTCAATTACTTTAAAACATATTATAGATTTGAAGATTTACAGTTGGTATTTTAGAACTGGAAAGTTAACTTTAAAAAATATGACATTGATTTCTAATTATTTCTCTCCTCTCATCGTGTGTTTAGGTTCTAAAAATGTCCATGGCTCACAAATGTTTCTGCTCTAGTCGAACTTTAAAAAAAAAAAATGTTTCTAGCTGTAGTTACTTTTTGAGAAAAAAACTGCAACAAAATAAATGCGAACGAATTTTAAAATTTTATAAAATACTGGAAAAGTTTGGGGGGAACTATAATTCTTTTCCAACCAATTATTCTCATGTATAGCATATAAAAACAGAAAATTATTCTTCTTTATAAGGGTAAAAATCTTATATCTCACTCAAAGTGAAATAAAAGACAAAATAACTATGCGAATTTAATTTTCCTGAATAAAGGACTTTTATTTTTATTTTGACTTGAAAATATGTTCATTTAAAATTGAAAATAATTCGCCAAATTTTCTTTTAATTACCGATCAAAATTCATTCATATTTTGGCTGTCGTCCAAAACTGATAACAACCGTGGTAAGTCACATGTTTAAATGGTGTGATCACTTTGTAATTAAAACGACATTTTTGGTATATGAAGAATATTTTCTGATCCATCTCCAGTATTTTTGTGCTAAAAATGTTTTAATTGTAGACAACGGAATTGAATAATAACTTAATACATGGGAAATGTTTGCCGCAATTACTTAAGGATGTCTTTGCTTTGGAATTAATTTAATCCACTTTCAACGAAATTTTTGTAAATTTGAGTCATTTTTATATCTACAAGTATTCTGAAAATATGATAATGCTTTCAAGTTAAACATTTTAATAATTTTTTCTTTTAAATTGTTATGTTATATGACTGAGCCCATAATTAAAAAGTTTTTGATGCCGTGAAAAGACAAGTGTCAAACAATTTCGTATTAAATAAAATACTTTAAAAACTTTGAAATGACCTAGTGATTGAAAATACTTCCCTGAAAGTCTGAGGAAACTAATGAAATGCGATCCACGCTCAGTATGTGCCATTCATGTGTATCATGCGGCAATTTCAAGATGTTTTTCCAAAATCCATAGCATTGTTTCTCAACCGAAGGTCCTGGAAAACTGAAGACGTCATCTGAGAAGCCAACAGTAAAAAATAAAAATAAAAATAAATAAATAAATTTGAAAAGTTTAAAAATGGCTCCGTCGTTTTGAAACGACCGTCAATTTAAAAATTTATGAAATTGGGAACAAAAACTTTTTTTTAGTCAGAATTTTTGTTCAAATTCTAAAAATTCCTCTATTTTTACCATTTGCCGAAGTTTCGAATTTTAAAGCAAATCCGTCTTCTGCTTAAAATTCCTTAATATAATCTCCGTGAGGCTGAATTGTACCCATTTTACCGGTATTAAAGTGGATGCAAATTAGAAAACTCATTATAAGGTTTCCTATACGCTCTCATGCCTGCTATTGAGTATACTTTTACGTTAAATTTGTTGTTAACTTTATTTGTAAATTTTTATTTAAGTTTTCTGCTACAAATAGTTTGCCTATTCAGAAAATAAAACCTAATTTTCCCCTAATAAAGTTGGTTGAGGGTAGTTCCTGACGAATTTTTTTTTTGCTGTTGTTACAAGTGATCCCTGATCAACAAAAGGTTAATAACCACTGTTAAATAGCTATAAACATACTATTTTCTACGAAATTTGTGTGCTTTTGGTCTTTCACGATAGTCACTCCTACGAAATACAGTCCTATATCCCAATTTGTAGATATGAGTCCAGGGCCCAATTTAGAAAATTTTGACTATAGGCACAACTCGGGATGGGGGCCCCCTATCACTGATGTGGGCGTAAAATTTCCAAAATTGACGCACTCAAATATTAATCATGAATCATTGGGAAAGTATCATTTTACCAAGAATTGGCTATTTGAAGCGTAGAAGCCAAGAACATTATCAAATAACAAAAAGCGATACAACATATTAACTTCATCATTAAAACACCAATACAATACAACCAGAAAAACTTATTAATCCCTTATATACACTATAACATACATATGATGAACCAATCAATGAAATTTCAAAGGACATATATAAAAAATATTGCTATTAAAAAAGGTAAAATAAAAAAATAATTTTGAATTCGGAAATTTTTTCTTTTAAAATAAAATTCTGGGGGGGCCTAGGCCCAAGCCTACCAGGCCTAATGGACAATCAGGGCCTGAATGAGTCTGAGGTATTGTTTCTCAAAACGGAAGTTAGTAGGAAACACATCCTTAAGAAATCAATAATGTGGTAACCAAGCCTGATTATAAGAAAGCTTGTTTTCTTCTATTTCTACTCTTTTCTAGGGTATAAATGTTTTGTTATTGGGCACCATTTTCTTAGTATTGAATTACTGCAAACAAATTTATAGTTTTAGCATAATGCCAATGAACAGGAGTAAAATGTTGGTTAAGACTAAGGGCTTTGTTCATTTTAAATAGTCTTCCTTCTTGTGCTCGACCAAATTTTCCTGCTTGATTAAAACAATTCATTAATAAAATAAATATATATAACATTTATATGTATAGCAGTTTACCCTGGAAGCTATTCTAGATAGGGTCAATATTCATTTAAATTTTTCCATTCTCAAACCAGAATGATAATGACCAAATGGGGAAATTTTCTTTCTTCCTAAATAAAAGTTGAGCAAGAAATGAATAAATGAAAATGAAAATTATTTTCCCTAATAAATTGAGAAACGAATTCCAAACTGTTTTACTTAATACAGGTAAGTAAAAATTATTCGTAAAGTATCGGAAAAGATTTCTACATTCAATGACTTTGTTCTTCAGTATTTTTTTATTTCGCCAAAAATAAAATGAAAAACAAGCACTATGATTTCAAATACATATTCATAGGTTCATAAATACGTGTTAAGATATTCCTAGCGGATGCTTAGATCGAGAAAGATATTGTTTAAGGTGTTAACAAAAATAATTATGCACCTGCTTCTTTAAATATTCCCGAGTCCGCTTTATGGCCGGATATACTGCGGTTTTATGGCTGGCAAGAAAAGAGCTGTGAAAATCTGTTACTTTGAGTCATAACTGATTGTTAATGCTCTAGAGTACAAATAGAAATTTCATAGGGGAAAATAAAATGAATTATCATGCACAATTGCGTTTCCTTCTTAATATACAAGCATGCAAAACACAATTAATATGCAAAAGATATCTTTGGTAAAGGTTACAAAAGCATACGGATGCTTGCATTATGAAACACTAAATAAAAAATAAAAAAAATGAAAAAATATATTCGTAAATAAGTTTAGATGATTTGGTAATTACCGATTATTAAAAGAAATTGCCTATGTATAAAATCATCATTTATCCTTTTAACGTATAAATATGATAAGATATATGTACAGACATCAACTACACTAATAATGTAAGCATAAAAAATACTGTATAGATATTTGCAACCTGTAATTAAATTCACATTTCAATTACTTAAAATCTCTCCCTTGCAGAAATATAAATTACTAAAATTTCTTACATGCCGTTGACTACACTATAAATTCTATAATCATAAAAATGCTAAACAAGACACATTTATGGATACGATAATAAAAGGGTATATTTTTATCTGTTAATGTTATCTTAAATGCAGTTAATTACACATTCTATACACTTTTAAATGAAGCATGCATGCTCCCATTTGATTTATAATTTTTCTAGGATTCGTTAATATAGAACCTATATCAAAATTTAGCTACTCTAACCAAGAAGTTGTAAAAATAAAATAAGAAACAATAAGGAACGGATTGAAGTTAAGTAAACGTTTCCTAGTATCTTAAAACTGAAATTAAGTACACTATTTTTTCTGTTTCGAACGTACTCCATTTGTCTATAAATTTGGTGCAACAAATATGAAGTTAATACGATCTTTTTAAAAATGTGATGTATTTAAAACCCGTCTAATATTAAAATGTTTCTGTTCTTTTAACGAAAGTTGATTACTTAGCTTAAAGAGTTTCATTTTCCCATAACAATTTTTGCATAGAGGTCATTTATTTTTCAAAGAATCATATTTATGGAAATCTCCCACTTACGACTTGTTAAGTCAAAACAAGCATTTTTTAAGAAAAATTTAATACAGGTTATTCGTTTACCAAAACGGTAACTTCACCGAATTAATGAAAATGTGCTTGAGAATGCTTAAGCTTTATTTAAGATGTAGTAAATTCGGGATTCAGGATATAGCCCGTAATTTACTTACGCTTATCGATTAAGTTTCAGGAGGAAGGAAATAAATTTGTAGTTTGAATGCCATTGAATTAAATCTCTCTGATTATGGTAACTGCATTTAGAGCAAGGGCATAATCGATGCTTATGTTAATTATGAGGTTTCTGTTAATTCCATCCTTTAAAGGGAAAAATTATGAAATATTTCTTGTTAAAATTTATTGAGCATGGTTTATGTCCTTAAATATTCTGTTTAAAGCTGAGATGAGGAAACATCTGAAAATAATTATTGTTCTTCATATATAGAAAGTTATAAAAATGTAATGTTTTCTCTACAACAGCAAAGAAATATTTTGTAAAATGCATATTATATTGTCTGAATTCATTCATATTACTTTTACATCAACTTATTACTAGCAGGTAGAAATTTTTTTACTATATTTAAAAAGAAAAAGATCAATTTATAGAAGTTTGTGTCATATGTATACATAGGTTTCACCCAATGGCTTGCTGTGCATGTGCTTTCCCTCATGCGTGGGACTGCATTTATATTCATTACTTTTTCATGTTTATTCACAATAGTTGCAATCACACATTACAATTCCAGAAATATTGTAGCCTTAATTTTATTACAGCACACACAGATCAAAATCCATTCTTAAGTGATAAAATATTTGTATATTTGAATCTGATATAACAAATGTAATTTTTTAAATGAAATTGCATTATACAAATTCCTACGTTTTGATGAAAACCTGAAGAATGTGTAGGCCGTACACGCAGTTCGAGAGTTCAGCTGTCTGTGGTCTATTCACCTCATGGAATTCGGTAATGATTAGGCCCACATACTTGCAGACTGTTTAGAGGATTCACCCCTGTTTGATGTTCTGACTACATCGAAAGTGCAATCGGTTTTTAAGACCAAGTTATACAGGTTTTGGAAAGTGCCTCCTGCTCATCAATGACATCCGGCCAACAGCCCTGGTCTGGCCTTGCATTTTACTGGTTCTAGACCAATTCAGACTGTCCTGACTCTTTTATTGAGTGGCTATACAAATAGTATGCTCTTTGAGAATGGTACTATTAAGGTATTTTCCCTTTGTTCCTTTTTTTCTGCTCCTGCATACCCTTCCCATATTATGGACTGTTTGGAAATCCCTGTCTGCATGCTTACTGTAGATCAAGATGCTGCCTCTCATTCGCTCATACGATAGAGTCCCATGAACCTTGTCTAGCATTTTCTAAACCAGTGGGCTTAGCAACAGCACCAGCTTATGCAATAAAATACTAAGAGAGTTTAATATCGGCAGAAAATAACTTTAAAGTGAAATAAGTATTTCTTTCTACCTACAGGAACTATCTTTTCTATCTACAGGAACATAAAGCTTAAAAAATAATTTAAAAAGAATAGATTTTTTTTAATGTGGGAAATTACGAAGGCAAAAGATATTATCATACTGTTAGCATAAATAAACCCAAGAAGGAGTGTTCTGCTTACTTAGAATGGGTAAACGAAAAAAGATTTCAAAAAGAAAACAGTAATCATAAGATGGCAGTCCATGTCGAATCAGAAGTGTCCATTCAGCAAAAACTTCGATAAGCAAATCAAATGATGTTACTTATTATTTAAAATCAATTACTTCTCACCTATTCATCAAGTGAATGTAAAATGAATCTCACCATTTAACAGTATCATCTTACGAAAGATCTACCTAAAACTCAGAAAACGTCGTGCTCATCGTCTTCAGTTAGGGATTTGTAGAACAGTGGGCTGTCGAGGTTCTCGAAAATTGAGGTCAGAGTGTAAAGTGAGCAGAAATCAGGCGGTGTTAAAAATCAGGTTAAACAGATAAAAGTTTTTAATGCCTGGCTTTATATATTTCAAAACATTTTATTTAAAAGTAGACAAGGACGTCTACAGTAGTGGACTTTTCTTCCCAATGCGGAGGCACTTGTCGTCAAACATTCGCCTATACTACGCTGCAATTTTACAACCCATTTTATTGTGGACAGTAGTGTACTTTTTACTTAGAATCAGTAAACGAAAAAAGACGCCAAAAAGAAAACGGAAATCATAAGATGGCAGTACATGTCGAGACACAAATGAATGGGACAATCAAAAATTAGGAAAAAGCGTAAGTTTATTTGAATTTCTCTTTATATTGTAACAGTGAATAAACGCTCTTGAAAGCTAAGGTCAATAGAAAATGAACATGCAGTGGGAAGAGAATAAAAGCCTCTCCTGCAGTGAATGTTTTATTAGCACATACTTTAGGTAACAATAATTTAATATCGAATACCTAATAGTTTTAGGAATCCAGAATGAATCACAGTTGGTGGATTTTCTCAATGGATTGAAGTTTATTTATAAGAATGTGAATGCGCCGTTTTGCTGGTTGCATAGTAAATTGAGATATTCCCCCCCCCCCCCCAATTTACAATGAACCTGAACTTTTGTCCCCTGAAAAACGCTTTGAACATGGTTGAAATTCTATCTAACTTTGGAATAGTCGGAATTTCGCAATATGTACTGCGCAAATCGTTGCCTTTGATTGAAAAGGATAGGAAGCAACTGAAGTACAAATGCACATTGTGTAGCAAGAAATTTTCTTTTGCAGCAGAGACGCATGTATGACCTATCAGAAAATGCTCCTAAATTTCTTGTCTGCAAATATAGAATACGGTAAATTATTTCATACGGACCTAGGGAGTTAATTACCATGAGCTATCTTTTGTAACAAAGACGCGTATGACCTATCAGAAAATGCTTCTACATTTCTTGTCTGCAAATATAGAATACGGTAAATTATTTCATACGGACCTAGGGAGTTAATAACCATGAGCTAGATATGCTAGCTTTGACAGCAAGTATATAAATTTGAAAATATATAAAATTAGCTTTCTGACTGTGGATAATTTTAAACAGTTATTCATTAATATTATGTAATTCAATGTCTTATTTTAGTTAGAGATTAAGCGCGTGTAAAGTTTAAAAAAATATTTCGAATGAAGTGGAAATGGACTAAAAACATTTGAGAAAGCTAATTATATATCTGGAAATTTTAGCGGTATAGATTTCATGTTGACGGACAAGAAAAAAATAAGTTTCTTAATTTCTAAGATAGCAAAAAAGCATTAGTTAGCGAGCAAAGGCAAATGTTTTAATTTGAATTGTATAACCACCTTAAGCTCCAGATTATATTTTAGTTAATATAATCAATGAAAAATATATTTTACATTTTATCACAATCTCGTTTACAACGTTTCATACTATTATGAAGTAGGAACTAACGGTAAGAAATTTTAAAATAAGGAACATTTTTAAATGTCTTCTACCAATTAATGAACATGTTATTATAAAATTTCAGAAATTAAAATACTATGTAAATATTAAATATAATTTTTAAAACGAATTAATTTAAAATAGCAAATTTTATGACCCGCACGATGCACTGAAAACACAAATAAATTGAGAAAGTTTCATGTAAATTAAATGCCATGACTATGATGCTTTCATTTTTCAAGTGACTCATAGCAAATTAATCAAGATGAGTTAGAGGGAAGAAAATTTCTGCATATCATTACATTCCTGTATTTACTCATCACCGGTAAACATTAATATTCCTTAGAGAAAACCGTCCAAGTGTTCATGACAAGGTTATTTAGGCTAACTGCACGTTTCAAAATCCTATTTACTAACGGTTGTAATTACCTTTTAGAAACTATTTACTTGCATATAAATTTAACAACCTTTTACTCGGATTTGAGTTCTGGTTTTCTAATTAAGCTGTCGGAGAAAGGTGAAAAAAATGGTTATTTTCAGAGTTAAGATTCTTTTGAAAACCTTTAGAAAACAAAATTCTCAATTTGCTAGATTAAAAATTATCAAATTTTTAGCTATAAGAGAAGTACCTTTAACATATATATCTATAAACATGAATTTTATTAAATGCTCGAATTCTATTAAGGAAATATTTATTAAAATTTAAAGTTTGCTATAAAAAATTAAATATAAAAAATTATATAATGTTCATTTACAACTCGTTACATGTATTGCGCTGATGAAAAAGGGCTTTAAATATAAAACGTTTATGTTTAGTGGTAAAATTCACAAAAAGACTGATAAATGTAATATATATATATATATATATATATATATATATATATATATATATATATATATATATATATATATATATGGGATTAAGTGCGAAAAAAAAAATTCCTTTACTAAAGGTGTTTCAAATATGAATTATACTATTTACAATTGGTGGTACTCCCATTGACTTTCCCTTACATTTAATTTAATGATGGAATAATACAATTTTGGTTAAGTAATTTAGAACCTCCCTCAGTATATTCTAACAATGATCCATGGATAAATAAGTTTAAATAATATTTACACGAGTTTATAATTGAGGTTATACAGCTGACTACGCACAATGCTTTCTGCTCGAATCTCGATACTCGCACGAATACACACACATACTACCGTATATAATAGAAAGAGGCAGAGAGAAAGAGAAAAAGAGGGAAAGGTCGCCATGAGGGGGCATGGTAGCGAGGCATATAAAGATTCTTGGAGTGCCATGGTCTAACGACTTTACCTCCAGTAGCAAGATATGTGCATCAGAAAATATGTGCTCAGCAGTAAATGAAAATGTAAAAATCAAGCCCTCTTCAAATAAGTAAAATTAAAATTATAATAAGAATTAAAAGAATAAAATTCAAATGTTTAGAATTGTCTACATAAAAAGCATCTACCAGGATCGAACCGGGGACCAAAGTATAGGAGCAGCGCGCTCTACCACTGTACCAGCCATAGCAGAGCAAGTTCAAGTGATTAGTTGAATACATTCGCACAGAGATTAGATGGAGGCGGCATAACGCTTTTTCCTTACGTGACGATTTCTGCCAGTTCACTCTACTGTAATCCGCGAAAAAGAAGTTCGTTCCAAAAACTTGCCTTGACTTACTTCATCCACTTTCAGCATCAGGAATACTTTCTACAGTATTATGGAAATTATTTGGAACAGGCACAAAAAATTTCACATATGTTGTTAACCTGTTAACTTTCAAGTTATTTTGATGATTATGGTGCAGAAAATGTCAATTATTTATTGCAGAAATAAAATATTTAGTACAAAATAACGTACATAAACTGCCATCTACCAAATAAAGCAAAAATTCCCCTTCCATGATATGATATAGACTACTAGTGCTGCCATCTATTGAATAAACGCCAAATCAACATGTCCCAAGATAGATACGGATTTGATAATAAGATGCAAGAAAATAAATCTACCCCGAGTGGGACTCGGGCAGGACATTTCTGAACGCAAGTGCCACGTCCGAGACTATCTCGGGCACGACAGTTAAAAGGTTAATTATTATAAGTTAACTTACATGCATGATATAGAAATCTAGTGCCAAATATGTCCTCCTCTAGCTTTAATGATATCCTGTACATGTTTTGGCAGAGCTTGCACTAATTTAGAACAGAATTTTTTGACGTTGTCATCACGAAACCAAACTTTTATGACATTCTCAATCATTATTCTCTTGGTTGATCAGTCTGTAAGGTATCACCTCTTACTACCTTGAAGATCATCCTTTACCTCTTCGTAAAAGGAAGAATGACAATACTAGTAGTTATTGTTTAGTCGGAGAATCACACTATTTTTTTCTCTTGAAAAAAACACGACTTTACTCACAAAACGACACATTTTGACAATTAAATACGAACAAAAAAAAAAGAACATGAATATATTTGCTACAATCTTTGTTGCGGGCACATCGTCTACCATATTTCATCCATCATCTTCTCTCTCTTTCCATCCAGCGCCCGTCGCGCCACCTGCTGGCTCACGGAAGCGCGTCACACGACGTCACACAGTCCATCTTACTCAGACGTATCTTCACAATGTTCCACAAATGGTATTTACATCTGAAGAATTACCCGGCTAATCCAAAACTGTTCTTTTCTTATCTTTAAAAAAATTTCTTTACTAGCTTATAATTATGGCATGAAGCAAGATCACTGGGAAAGGACGAATTTTATGAAAAATGAAGCTTGTCCCAATTAAATTGCACAATTATGTAATTATCCTTCCCAGAGTACTTCTTAGATTTCCGCAGCCATGCGAGTTCTGTGCAATACAATAAAAAATTGTTGAGATTAGTGATTGGAAAGGGAAGTTAGAAATTTATAACCAAATATGTCTGACTTTTAATATCAGACTTTAAATAAGTCATACGTATAAAAAAAAGTACCACCATAGTTTAAAAGTTCATTCTGAAGAACATGGACTTCTGTGCATTAGATTTATCAATACTTTGAGTTAATTAAAATAGTTTTTCATTACCCTTTGTGGATGCTCTCTGTTATTAAAAAATTATGTGTTAACCATAGATCTATCTAAATTATTTTCTTTGAATTGTCTAAATTATTTTGACGTGGGGTTTATTGTGGTTTGTGATATACGTCTTTTTCATAATTATATTAAACATGCTTTTACAGTTCTAAGCTATAATCCTTTTCCTTCCCGATCTATAAATTTTTCTATCATGTCAAAAAGACACGTCCTTAGATACTTCACTCACAAATTGAAACGTGCATCCATTATCGACCTTACTACAATAAGAATTTTTTTGCTTACTTCAGACGTAGTTAAGCATAAAGCATACGTAAATGGATATCTATCGGATATGCAATTTGTTTCCGTTTTTAATCTAAAAGGAAAATATTCCCTGGTGTTAAAATGTACTCGCAAAAGATTTTGAATTTGCATTCATTTGAATACAGTCTTTACTTTCCGGCTGGCAACTTTCTTTTAATATTCTTGCTAAAATGCACAGACGTTCTTTGTTCATCAGATTGTGATATCGTTTATGTTGTAACATATAAGCCTGGAAAAAAACTGCTGCCAATAAAAATGATTTCTAAGAAAGTTATTTTCCACTTCATTCCTTATTATAAGCCTAATGATTGCTAATTTAAACACAACTCGCCTATCTAACATATTTTTGTATATATGATTTTTACCTTGAAATCTTAACAGATTTAATTACTATCGCTGGAATTTTTTTAAAACTTTTATATGCTAAATAATGAATGGACAACTACTTTGAGATATTAAAATCACTAGTACTATTTTCTCCGAATAATTTGATTTTCCGAATATAAAAATTGTGATTTTCATAATTTCATACATTGATAAACAATATTATTTTTAAAAACTATTATTTATATTTTGATTGGTTTAATTATAATTTGAAAGTTTTGCAAGATCTTCAACAATAATCCCTTAATGTTTTTTTATAACAGTAAATTTCAAGCTTAAAATCGAATGTTAATTTTTTTTAAATTATATAAATACCCATCTAATACAGCACGTTTAAATTCGCTCGAAACTTTTCAAAATCACTTATTGCTTATGATAGAAACAAAAATAATTTTCATTAATATCTCCCGCAAAATCCTTTCCAGCCTCTTGAACAATAAATATGTGTCATCCATACTTTCAAATGGCCGAACATTACATCCGAGAAAAGCAATAAAGAACGAGAATAAATTATTTCTACATCGATTTTAACTTTGAAACTAAATTCCCCTCTTCTCTTTACATAAAAAACTTTTCAATGTACAACACGAGCTTTAAAGTTAATGCACGTTCTTGGTTCGAAAGGCAGAGCAGCAACTTTAAAACATTCCGTTGAACTACATTTGCAATCTTACGAGACACATAAAACGGAATACGATCTCATCTTTTTTCTGTTTAAAATCATTAAGGCCGAATGTAACAGCTAATTCAAGAACCTGCTTTTATTATTATTTGCCAGGAAGAATTACTTCTATATTTAGAGGGAGTATTTATTCAAGGGAAGCAGAGGTTTTGAAAGAGTGTGGAGCAGGGATATGGGGTAAAAATAGCATGTTGAACGACCACGAGAGTAATATATTATAATAACTCAATATAGATTTATAACGCTAATTTATTCTATATTTATGAATAATTTTTAAGTTCGGAAAGACATGAATGTCTCGATAATTTACAAACAAGACAAAAAGAACTAAAGCAGACTTTTTTCTTTTTAATTTCTGGCTAATAATTACATACGTAATTAAGGCTAGAACTTCAACATTATCTTAAAATGTAAGGAATTTGAACAAATAAAACTTTATGGTTATAGATATAGTCATCATTAGTCATTTCTATATATCACGTTTGAAAATTTTATAATTTTTTCTAATATTTTCCCAAAGGCTTTATTTTATGTCAAAACATTTTTTTAAATTTTAATAGTGGATTCATCGAGTTCAGCCTCTTTGAAAACTGCACTTCAATTTAGAGAAATTTTTAATTTTGAGAAGTTATTAGAAGCATTGTTTATTTCTTGAATGATAAAGCTTTCGCTGATCATTGCCCTATTTTAAACCACGTAATTTCAAAAAATACAATTTTGGGATTTTCATGCTATTAAATTAGTTTATGGTCCCTGTAGAACTTTGTAAAACCTCATAATTCCAAAAAAATTACTCGTAATTTATGTAAAAAAGTGAAAAACTACACATACTACGTAACTCCTTAGCTTAACTGTTGCTAACCTTGTAACTTCACTTTAATTATGAAGATGTTTAATTACATAACAATATGTCCTATATATGTCTTAGAACACTTTAACATTTATTTAAAAAAATAAAGGATAACAATTTATTTATTCACTGTCAAATAAATCAGTTTTTTGTTCATCTTGTAGAAGGTGGGAAATGTGAGTTACGTGGTTTGTTAATTAGGACAACGATATATTGTTACGTTTCTGCGAGAAACAAATTGAGGTAAGGACATTTGTAAATCTTTCCACATACATTTATAAAGATAAATCTAAATTTCCTTTAATGAAACCTCTGAATATTTATCGTAAATCTGAAAAAATTAAATTATAAGTTTCAATTTTAAAATTTTATCTAAAAAGATTTTAGGTATAATTTCAAATGTAAAACAATTACGCAACAATAAACAGGAAATTGAAAGAACAGATTAAAATGCGAAACTTGATCTAGAGGAATAAGTTACAAATCTTCAGGATTATTGTAAATTATTCTCCCGCAAGACCCCGATGAAAAAAAAAAATTCCGAATCTGATTTCATACTTTTGAAAAAAAAAATTATAGTAAGATTGTGCTGTAGTCTTAAATTAGAATAAAATCTATGTATAAAATAGTTACAAAATGCCAATATCAATATCAGTATAAATATAAATTTAAATAACTATCAAAATAAAAGATCAAAGTAATTCAGCTTTTATGGCAATATTAGTCTTATAGTAATTTAAAATTTGTTCTTGAACGCAAAGAAACTCAGAGGTAATTACCCTTATTTAAAAGCTAAATATATTGTCAGTACCTAAGTAAATAAAAGTAAACTACTTTTATGAGTTACAAGAACTATAAAAAATTAATCGAAAGTAATTTAGAAATTTTATTTATTTGTGAGTTTGTTCCATGGACTCTTGAAATATTGAGTAAGGGCGATTTCAAATTGTTTTTATATACGTAAGTATAGAGTAAATTTTTATTTTCCAGACATATTTACCAGACACATTATCCAGACACGTTTAAGCCTCGGCCACACAAAAAGCGGTCTGTCGCGGCTAGAAGAGATCCAGCTGTCGTCACGGCGGTCTACGATATGGGGACGTCACATAGGACGCGATACATTTGTGTGAGCGGTTCAGTCTGGTCGCTTTCTTCTAAAGCTATTGAAGAGCTATAGAAACAGATGTTGAAAAGGCGGGTTATATTGTATAAGCCGCTTGCTGTTTACACAATTAGCTATAGGTGCATTTGTGGAGATTGGATTCACAAATCGAAGGTCGGCCAATGCTGAAATTCAAATTTGCCAACGTTTTGCTGATTACTTCGACAGAAGAAACAACGCAACATAAAATTAAATGCAATTCAATTTTTTAGAAATAACTAGTTGTATGTCCGGCGTTGCCCGGGTATTTGGGAATCTCGGTTTATCTCGGTCATTTTGGACAATTTATTCTTCACCTCTTCTCACCCCCCCCCCATGTCATTGGGGGCTTAACTTAGACTAAATAGCATCGGGTGCGTCACTATTCATCTCAGAGATCCCGAAAACTATGGATTTGACTCTGATATTTGTCGTTTTATTATTTTCACGTGTCATCCCCTTCCTAACCCCCCCCCCTAGGATTGCTAGGGGTTAAAACTTTTTTTATAATATTCCTGAGAACTGTAAAACAAATACGTGTATTTACTAACAGTTTCTATAAAAATTTCCGCTTGATTACTCATTTCAACCGAAGGCGGTAAGTGCGGCCACGCGACAAATTTGTAAAATTGTACAGATATTCCTCGACTTACGACCGAGATAGGGATCGAGACATTGGTCGTAAGTTGAGGTGGTCGTTAAGTCGAGTTTCAAACAATTTTTTTGTATACGTACATGAATATATTTTTTACTTTCATACATACATACATAATTTAAAATACATTGTATTTAGAAAACATAAATTATTCTTTTCCATCACTACTTATTATGTTAGTAAACTCCATTGGTTCAGAATTTGCGACAGAAGATACGTTGCAAGTTTTTTAACAGAGTTATCCAAGATAATTTGAAAAATGCTTGCGTTTTCTGTTTTACTTATATATTGTGTGGTAGCAAGTCCGATTTTCCTGAATATGGCGATTTGCACTTGTGAATCTTTCTTCATTTGGATCCATTGCTTCTAAATGTTGCAGTCCTTTATTAATACAATGAAAAGCTGAAGCCCTTTCTGAAGACAATGAAGGTTTATTTGATTGATCTTGTGGATGTCGAAACTATTGCAACATACATTTCTATTATTGCGTCATAAATTTTTGCAGAATTGCAAAATATTGCATGATATTTTTTAATAATTATGTAATACATATAGGTATATATGTACTGTACATTCGAGGAACAGTATTTTTGAGAATTTTTTTTTTTTTATAATTAAAATTTTTCGGTCGAAAGTGCGAGTGGTCGTAAGCTCGAATAGTCGTAAGTCCAGCGATCGTAAGTTGAGGAATACTTGTACTACCGGATCGCTTCTTGTCGAGACATATGCTGGAGGCGGTAGACAGCGATCTATCTAACAGAGATGATGCAACATAGCGTAATACAACTAGACCGCTCGCCAGCCGTGGGAAGAGATAGCGTCCAGCCGCGACAGACCGCTTTTGTGTGGCCGAGTCGATAAACTTATTTTCACTATAGTACTTGAATAATAAATAAATACACATTCCATATGTTAATGAATGCAAGAGGTAGTGGCAGATCATAGATCCTGCATAGATTCCTTTGAGGATAAAGTTTTAAAACCTACGTGCGTTTTGAGCGTAAAGTAATAATTGATTCAAGAATGATAAAATTTGTTCGTGCAAGCCATTTTTTAGGGGTTTTATTGATAAAATTATTAAATAGAATGATAGTAAGAATAAGTTACAATTACCCTCATAAATCCTGAAATGAGATCGTGGGTAATAAGACTAACCCCCCCCCCCAAAAAAAAAGAAATAAATAAATAAATAAAATAAAATAAATAATAAATACTAACCTCCCCCCATTTTCATTACTTCCGTCTGATAAATTTACTTACTCTGAACATGGAAACTCAATAAAGCCATAGTGTAGTATGAACAGTATTTTTTCTATAATATAAACAGCCATTAAGTTTACAAAAAAAAAAAACATAAAAAGCATGAAAATTTAAAAAGTCCAAATACTTTTAAAACACAGCGAAAATTAAATTTTTATTTGTAAACGTTTGAGACAAAATAAATATTATTTATGTTTTAGTAATGTACAAACCACTATGTATTAAAGGTTGTCTAATAATAACGAACGTTTATAGCAATATTTTAGTATGATACATTTTATTTAATAAAACTGCTCTTTAATATCTTAAAAAATGCATGTTAAAAGAAGTGAAACTTCGATGCAGATATCACTTTCGTTGCGAAAAGATTAATAGCATCTGTTTTATAAAAAAGGGAACTCAATATTTTACTGGCAATTCATAATTGAGAGTGCTGTGACTTTGAATATTTAATAATGACCCTGCAAACCTGCAGCTTAAGCCGAAAGCATCTTCAATATAAAGCAAAAGAAATATTCTTTGATTTATTTAAGATGCAGTTTTACATTTGTTTTACAGTTACAAACCAATATCTACTGGAATATTTATTTGAAAACGCTAAATTAATACCCATACTTTATTACTTTAAATGCAAGGAAAGTTTTCAATTTGTTTCTTTGGGTTGCGTTAATAATGGAACGTATGTTATGAATTGGAAAATGGCAAGTTTGTGAATTTTCCCTCAAAGTTATTGTTATAAACAAAGGTAAGAAAATTCACCGAGACGGTATGATTTTTACATTTTCTGTTGTGTGTACTTTTAGGACTTTATTCATTTTTTTCTAGAATTGAGAAGAAATATTAATGTTTCAAGGTTATGAAAGAGACGAAAAATTTAAAAGAAAAAAACACCCTAGTGCAATGCAAAAAAGATGTTACATATGGTATCCTGAGTGGTGCAATTTAGTGCAAATATTTCTCCTTTCTTAAGCTATATCTTCCCTTAATTTTAGTTCTCTTAAACTTTAGATTTAAAGTAAGAAGATGAATAAAAGTTTCTAGATTATTTAACGCAAATTTTATAAAAAAATTCTCTTTTATAAATTAATTTTTCTGTGATATTACCTCAATGGTATTTGTGCCTTTAAAAATCCTGAATTTTTGACATATGCATAATCAGTCAGTCAAATTAATTATTTATTTATTCTTGCAACGAATGTACTTAATGCATTTTTTTCTTACAAGATTAACAGAAATATACTCTGACATGAAAAAAAAATGCATCAGCTTGTTGTCTTTCTGTAAAAATTTGAGAAACTGGGACATTTTAGATTAAACTTAAAGTATTTTATTTCGAAATTTTCAGTATTATACATTCTTCCGTCAGACACATTGGCAAATCAAAAATTTTGGATAATTTTATTGGTAAGACTATTGTTTTTGTTTCTGAGTGCGAATGTTATTTTGCATTCAAGAGAAATTTAATTGCTAACAAATGAGATCTTCGGTAAACCGAACTTAACGTGTCATCAACTTTGATTTTTTTCATCAAGCAGTCGTATTATTCTTTTTTAAAGGAAAATCTTAAATTTGCAGTAATCCCTCCGTTTATATATAACTAGCTGAGTCCTACCTCCGTACCTAGCTCCGTATTTCGCTACGGAGTACATTCAAATTAAATACAAAGGTCAATGTATGCAATTAATGCCAATATATATACATATATATATATATATATATATATATATATATATATATATATATATATATATATATATATATATATATATATATATATATATATATATATATATCGTAACGGATAGTTTTATAAACAAAATAATGTAGAAGAAAATATTCAAATTAAATAGAATGGTGGATGGATGCAATCAATTTCTATGTTTAATATCCATAAAACATAAGGAATTTGAATTAAATTCTTTAAAAACTTCCGTCTTAATTTGTCTAGTAGGTAAATTTGATCTTACTGAATTTAAAATTTTTTGTCAATTTATTTCGCTGTTATGCACGTGACGCATAATGAATTTAAAGTATCACAAAAAGAAAAGAAACCACGTGTCTGCATTTCATAAATTAAATTCCAAAAATTAATAGTTAGAAATACACCAAAAATCAGAAAATGGATGTAAAGATTCAAAAAATATTTCATTTTAAAGGAATTTTTATGATCTTTCTCGTGATGTAAATTTTACAATTCTCAGATTATTATTTTAAATGCAAACTTTTAAGAATGTTACAAAAACAGCGGAAAAATTTAATTTAAAAACATCTACGAAGAATTTTTCAAAAATCTTTCTTATTGCACCCCAACACAGGAAGAAGAATGGCCATGCAAAATTTCAGCCCTTTAGGTACAACGGTTTGGTCTGTGCGTTATCTGTCAGTCAGTCAGTCAGTTACGCAACTGTTTTATATATATAGATAATGTTATTGGTATTAAATGCTGAGGAGTAACAAAACGTATACATCATACATTTTGTACCATCATTCGTGATAGAGGATGGTTCTTTCAGAAGTGGGCTGTTCGACTGCACTTTGTCTGCAACCAGTAAAAATTTAGAGAATTCCTTCATCTCCAGCGTACTTGTCGGTCAAGCCTTGCTGAAAAGCTCCTATCAAGGGTGAAATTTAGTTTTCAGGTTGCCTGTACGCTGTATATTTTTGCTGATAAGTAATTGAGAATAAGTATTCATGAGTTACTTAAAAAAATCATCCTGATTAATGATAGAGCGGAAAATCGTTTAAAAACTCTCCAGAAGGAAATAAAACACTATTCGTTATAAAAGATTGTGGATTGAGTGAGAAATCTTAGATTATACAGCAATGGGCTGTTCATACGGTTCCTGCTTCTGCGACAAATTATGTGACTTTATTCAGATTGGGCTTACTCTCAATTGTATGGTTTTAAAATCTACTTACTCTTTTAGTCTGTATAATGAAAATGATATAATTGATAGGAGTGTCATTTTTTCAATAATATTCTATAGTTTTAGAAGAGTATATAATTTCTCGATGGGGGTAAACATATTTTAATCTCAATATGCTTCGATGAATGCATTATACCGTACTTTAAAAATATATTTTAAACCATGAAACTTTATTATCCATCATTTATTATTTTTTAAAAGATATATCAAATCCCATCCTTTATGCTTTTATACTACGATTCCTTACTCTGCTTTTTACGCTATGATCATAGTTTTAATGGATAATGCGTTTTCATGAGTATCATGCTATACATCATACTGACTACATGGACATAATATATAAATTGTTCATTCCATTTCTTCAGTGTTTTTGAAAGTTTTAAATAAAGGAGTTCTTTTAATACACTCCCCAAATGGTCTATTCTTATACATTTCCATCAAAACTGGATACATATATCAGTAAATTTGTTAAAATCTGGAACAAGTAGAGCGCTAACACTTATGCTTACTCCGCACACCAACGGCGACAGCAATGAACGACAGACACATTTTGCCACCTGTTTCTGTGGCTGTCATAAAAGCCTTCACAACGCTAGGATACGGGGAGAAGAGGTAATTTATTTGCGCATGCGCATAATCTTCACTTTCTATTCTGATTGGTTATCGAGCATGGCGGCAGAGACAAAAGTTGATATTTTTCCAACTTCAAACCACAGAGCAGGGGAGTAAAAATTTGTTTGTAATACGCATGCGCAACAACGAAGATACATGATTTTCGTCTCCGTCGACGTTGGTGTGGAGTAAGCATGAGTTAACCTTTTACTTACGGGTTGAGATAGCACATATCCCAAGACCCTACCCTCCAAATGTACGGGCTTGGGATATCTGTCGTCTCAACGTTTTTTATACATATATACATATATACTTATATATATACATACATACACACACACACACACACACACACACACACACACATATATATATATATGACCGTTCTTACAAAGGGGGTATGAAATTTCACGTTCTAAAGAGGGAATCGGAAACATGGGCCCCATACGCTAAAGGTTAAGGGGAATATTGAGTTTGAAAAATAATATTAAGTATTGAGTGGGTGTAACTCACTCTTTTAAATTCTGCTAGGCATAATCAGAAATTTTAATGCAATTTTTATTTACTATCGATATTTTCTCCTTTTTAAATACAAATTTTTCAAAACTTGTCCTTTCTTTGTTGAAAATACTGTTAAGGAGATTACTACTAACTGAATAGGATATATTACACTTAAATATATACCGTATTCATTCAGCATTTATATATATATATTTTACTAACTTGCATTTATGACAGGATATCTACGGCTAAATATATCCGTTTAGAAACATTTAAGTACTGAACATACTTAAACACTGAATACTGGATTTTAATGTATTTTAGAACATTAATGATTATAGAAATATATAGTTAGTTAAAAATCTTCGTGGTTAAAAATATGTGGTTACTTAAGCTTTTTTATGTCTGAATATAAATTTAAATTCCTCTACTATTCACTTAATTTTTCATTTCCCTAGAAATTTCCGATTCCAGTATTACCGTTTCCCATAAAAAAATAAAGAAGTAATCCATAAATGAACGCCCTCGTTTTAGATTCGAGATATAATGGCTTCTATTATTGCCGTCATTTAAAAAAAACAGGGCGGAATGGAGACTATGCGATTTGAAGGAAATGTTTATTCGCTTGCACGGATGTTCCGGTTTCTAAATTTCGTTCTCTTATACCTGCAAATAAAATAAATGAAAAACACTAAGATTTCAATGAGAAATGTTTTTCAAGAATAACATAATGAAGAGAATTCGGTGTTATTTCCTTTTTCCAAAGAGTAATTTTGTAGCGAAAATCTCTGTGTTGATAAACGAGAAAAGAGTTTTCAATAGACGCGGGTTTTTTTCTCTTCTTTAAAACTCTTTTTTTTTGCTTATGATGAACGTCGGGAGTTTTGAGATACTCGATTCATTAAGTGAACATATGACTTGTGCTCGATGTCTTCTCTGTAGAGACTCGAATGCGAGCTTGGCTTGCATGGGATAAACAAGTCACCTGGAGGTATGAAGTGTGTAGAAAAGAAAAACAAAATCGTATTGATCACAGTGTAACAAGATTTATTCTAAATCGATAGTTTAAAGCTGTTTTCCCTTCAATGTGTGACCAGGCGTGAAACTTCCTGTCAATAACATAGTGAGGTATTGTTTATAGTTAAAAGAGCCTTCTCAAAAATATTCTCGAATCCGACATAAAAAGTAAATATTTATGCTGTTACGAAAGTTTTCGCCTACGAATATTTATAAAAAGCATATTCCAATGTTTTAAGGTAATCAATATGTAAAAAACTCTGATGTCACATATTCTTCTGTAGGCATGGCCATATATTTTTAAGCTACTATAGAAACGATACTTTGAAAATATTAAATGGGATATTTTGTAAAACAAATAAAACATGTAAGTATGTAAACAAGGATATTAATGAAATATTCTTCGAATCAAAATATTGTTTTAAAATTACTCTGTTGCCTTCAGAAGTGATTATCTTTTCACCAGTAACAGTTTAAGAAAATATTTCGAGAAAAGTGTTTAGACCCTTTTCTGCGAGCTTGAAAGACTTGTATTTTAACTTGTTTGAAATACAAACAATGCTAATATTTGATTGTTTTTTATCTATGTATATAAAAAAATTCCGGAACTGACTGACTGACATACAACGCACGGACCAAACCGCTGGACCTAGAGGGCTGAAATTTTGCATGGTGATACTTATTAATGTGTAGCGGTGCACTAAGAAAGATTTTTGAAAAATTCTTCTTAGATTTTTTAAAATTAAATTTTTAAGCTGTTTTAGTAACTGTTTTTAAGTTTGCATTTAAAATAATAATTTGAGGGTTATAAAATTTATATCACGAGAAAGATCATAAAAATTCCTTTAAAATGAAATTTTTTTCGAATCTTTACCTCCATTTTCTGATTTTTTTTAATTTTTAAAGATTAAATTTTAGAATTTAATTTATTAAGTGCTAATCACGGGATTTCTTTTTCTAGTACTTTAGAGAAATTTATCGTCACGTCCATAACAATGAATTAGAGAAAAAAAAAGCTTTTTCCCTTGTTAATGCGGCAGACGATTGGACATTATCCAAAAAAATATTATAATACAGTAAAAGATATGGTCCTCAAACTGTAGTATATTAACTGTACTATATTCTTTAGTATGTCCTATTAGATTTAATTTCAATTCTCCTACATCATTTTGTCTATAAAATATCTCTTACGATTTTTTTATGAATATATATTTTCTTTTTGCATCAATTGTATACATTGATCGTCGTATATATTATACATATATATATATATATATTGGCATTAATTGCATACATTGACCGTTGTATGTACTTCGTAGCGATAGTTTTTATGTACTCCGTAGCGAAGTGCGAGTTTTCAGCTAGTTAAATATAAAACAAGGAAATAACATAAACTTAATAACACTAATAACATTTAATAACATTTAATAACATTTAAAAACACATTCAAGGAAATAACAGAAATACTATTTATACTTTTGAAGTATTAATCGCAACTAGAGATCAGTGCAAAAGTTTTACTTGTCTTTATGCGTTTTAATATGCAATATTGCTCCAATAGTCTGTGAGCGTGCGGCGACAATTTAACTGCCAGCATAATTAGTTCTGTATACGAAAAAATGAATGGATCCTCCACGAGATACGAAAGAAGTGGTACATAAATCCAAAATTTCAAGTTTTTCTATGCAGATATATCATGGATATTACTATGATCATTTGATGAGTCAAAAAGTGTTATAAATTAATTAAAATTTTTATTAATAGAACATTTAAGACTGTTATTTAATAATACTATTTTGTAATCAAAAGATTGCTTTGTGTGTACATTTGCTAAGGTTCAAGGTTTTGTAGATCAATTATGAATGTTTAGGTCAAAGGAATGTTTAACCATTTCATTGTAGTTTTAAAAATAGCGTGTGTGGTATTTCATGTTTTTCTTAGCTTTTTCATTTCACTGTGTGGTCCTAATTTGTGCAAAATAATTTCAACACCTCTCGCAAACTTCATGTACAAAGGAAAGCAATTTATTTTGATTAATAAAGTACACATAAGAGCAAAGTGTGCTGATCTAGAAGACGGATGAATGGAGACTGATAACTAGACGATATTCTGAAAGTGACATTTTAAACACTCAGCTCTTAGTACATCATCCGGTCGAGGGTACATTGTCTGGTCCATTGTCTCCATATGTAGTTCCCAAATGTCCATATTTAATTTACAAAAGACGTATTTATGAATTAAACATTTTTGAATCGGCAATTTTAAACTGTCTACAGAGACAATAAAACCTAATGCTCCTAAGCCTAATAATACGCTATTCACTAGTTCGAAACCAGTTGAACCATACCATGTATTCTATGACTCAAATCTGCCGCTTGATTACAATGTAGATTGACAAGCAATGCATGCAACACGTAAAAATTTTTTTATTTATCTCGTAGAGTGACCTATCATTGTGACTTGAAACATTTAAGACAGACAAGGTGTTGTGGTATTGCAGCTTTCAGTTGTAATGTAGTTCTTTAGCTGTAAACTAATATAAAGGCCCTAATACATATTTTTATTGCGTTCTTACAAATAAATGTTTGCTAACATCTATTATAAAAAAATTAGAATCTTATTTAAACAAAAATATTTATAATGTATCATTTTAATTTGTAAATGAATCTTAAAACAACATTTAAATTTGGAAATAACCCTTAGGTTATTCTTTTTGAAGAAAATTCAATTATTTTACATTAAACGTATTTATTTCACCCATAAAGTTTAGCAAAACCTTGTTATATCAGGTATTATTCCATTTTATATTTCACTTGACGGATCTTATTTATAAAAGAAAGAAGAAATTAAATCTCCCTTTCCAAAAATGGCATGAAAGAATACAAACTGAAGATAAAAGGTATTGACAATTTATTTTAAGAAGAAGCCTGGCTGTTAAAGAATGTCTTTAAAATATGTAAATGAAGAATGACAAACTTAATTTGGAGGATTTGTTTTGAACACTTGACATTTTGTTTCTGTTGTTTTCGCATTCCTTAAGGATGAACAGTTTGATTCAAACAATTCCAATTGAAGTTAATTCCGGCGAAAATAGTTTCATACATTTTGACACCCTTTCAAACGTCGTAAGTGATATTTTTTTTAAAAAGCAGTAATATTGATTCAACTGTAAACGACAACTGTAATTTGGCCGTGATAGATACATGATAGCCAATTGTTTATATATTAACTCAATGTTTCAGTGCATATTTAACAAATTCGTTATATCTGCCTATCTATCAATCGATCTATCTGTTTATATATATATATATATATATATATATATATATATATATATATATATATATATATATATGAAACATGATTGTTCTACATATCAAACTTCCCAACAAACTTCTTTATATCTGAATTTAAATTTAAATTTTGTTTTAAAAGTTAAACAGCCACAAAGACTTATTTTGAACATATTTTGGACTTTAAAAATTTTAAATAAGTGCTTTTTGATAGAATAATTTTAACTGCTTAAAGTTAGAATTATATTTCATCAATGAAATTGTTTTTTTCTTTTATTCTTAGGTAATCAGTAAGCAAAAAAAGAAAAAAATCCCCATTATACATTTAACTCAGATTTCAAACACTTTTTCTTACCCTCAGAGATACATCCCAAATCATTGCATTGAATGATATTGAATATAACTGAAATATTTCATTGGCTAGGAAGTATAATTTATTGATACAATCCCAATAAATCTCAAATTTCATTGCAAGGTAAATGTGCAAGAACCAGTTATTAGACGACATCTTTCGAAATCCATTGGTAAACTAAAACAGATCACTGATTAATTTTCCTCTTAAACATTCTGGCAAATACTTTAATCATTTTCTCCATTAAATCAAACTAATTTTCGGAGAATATTTCCTAAAGATCAAATAAATGTAATTTTACGAGAGTAAATTGATAATTTCGAAACCATAGACACTTCCGTTATGGGTTTTGTATTGTATTCATGTAAAATTAAATGCTATTTATTGCATTAATGAACATGCATTTGGAAGTAATATGTATGTAAATTTTGATCTTCTTTATAATATTGACTGATGTCTGTTACACCTATGTACAAAATAAATTCAGTTAATTATTAATTTATTCTCAGAAGACATCTAACTTATTTCGTATTCTTTCACTGCACTTGAGTTAAATGATTTACATTATACCGATGCCTTTTCAATTTACATAATGTTATTAGCAATGAGTGACATGGTTTAAGACTAAGCATTTCTTTAATCTTGAATGCATTATTTATACCCGTGTTTGGCGACAAGGATGTACGTTAATTTTTTGAACTGAAAACATACTTCACTTTAGATGTTAAGAATGGTTTGAAAACTGATATATATCATGCAAGAAAATTCGAGCTGAAGTGAATATTCCATTTTTTGCTAGCACCTCGGAAAATATAACACATTTTATCCACTCTCTAAATGAGTCATGCTAGTCTATATATCTTAGGAATGTGAAAAAAAAATAAAGACTTTGAAAATTGTGAGCAACCATATGTTCCTGACATACTTGAAGGAAATTGATTGTTACAATAATTAGTTTTCAGATGTTTCATAGCATGTAACATATGCAAAATTGACTACTTATCTTTTAAGAATTAATTAAAGAGACGATCCATATTTAACACTTAAGTAAAGTGGTTTAGCACAGTTTTTAACGTATTTTAATTAATTCTGTAAATTTTCTTAATCATAGTACCTATTTTTACTTTTAAAATATAGCTATTAACATACTGAAAGGATGCACGTTTGCTACTAATAGACGTACAGTTTTAATTACATTTGCTGAGTCACTGTAGCAGGCACTTCACTTTATTCACGAGTGGGAAAATAGGAGGCAAAAATTTAAAAATAAGAGTCATGACAAAGTATGTTATTGTATAGATGTGTTGTAAAAGAGGAATTTCTTCATTCAGTAAATTGCTTTTTCGTAGATAATCCTTTTTCTAATATGCAAAGAAAATATGCCAAACAGGACTAACTTTCCTTTTAAAACCTCTCTGTCGTAAGAATATTTGAATACAGTGAAACTTGAGAATATAAAAGCCTTACATTTTCTGTAATTTACATTGTTTTTTGACCTTTTATTTATTCTACACATTCTCTTTAACGTAAGTGATATATTTAAAATCTTCTTAAGAAAGATGTACTGCATTGTTTTGTCAATCTAGTTATTTTCTATTGCCAAGCTTCTCAACAGCATTAACTGTATTTTGGAGGGATACACTTTGTGCATTTAGCAAATATTCTTTGAGTAATTGACTTGGTTTCAAACCCAAAATTTTATCACCTAATTTGTGTTTCCTTCTTTAGCATATCAAAGTTTCAGTGGTTTATTTTACGTTTGTAGACCCATTCTGTCTAGTACATAATAGATAAGAGACAAGCTTGTCGACAGTATGAACTGCATTTTGGAGAAATACACTTTGTGCATTTAGCAAATAGTATGTTTTGTAATTGACTTGGTTTCAAATCCAAAGTTGTATCACTTAATTTGTATTTCCTTCTTTAGCATATAAAAGTTTCAGTGTTTTATTTTACGATGTGTAGACCCATTCTGTCTAGTCCATAGTAGATAAGAGACAAGCTTCTCGACAGTATTAACTACATTTTGGAGGAATACACTTTGGGCATTTAGCAAATAGTGTGTTTTATAATTCACTTGGTTTCAAACTCAAAGTTGTATCACTTAATTTGTGTTTCCTTCTTTAGAATATCAAAGTTTCAGTGATTTATTTTACGTTGTGTAGATCCATTGGGTGTAGTTCATAGTAGATAAATATGACCACAGTAATAAATATTTAAACCAGTGATTCTCAACTAATGTGTCGCGGCACTTTAGTGTGTCGCGAGATTCTTGAAGTGTCCCGTCACTGCGAATACCCATACATAAACGGCATGAAACAAGTAGTTCAATCAGTTCTACCTTCCAGGCGGGGGACTGGCTAAACCAATGTGCATGACTATTACAGTTCTTGACTGGTAACTAGTAGCTCTCGACTAATACTGTTTTGGTCTTTTAAGTCTGGTTCACGAAATGAGAGTAGCACGATTAATTTTTACTCCCAATCATAAAAAGGAAGTTATCAAAAAACAACAAACTCAAATTTTGCATTAAAAGTAACGTTTAGTTAAATTAACGTTTTCTTTGTTTTGTAATGAAATTTCATTTTATATTTAAAATTTTTCGAAATGACTGTAGCATTATTATTTTTTACTCCCAAATATAAATTAATTTATCAAAAAACAACAAGCTAAAATTTCGCATTCAAAGTAATTTTTAGTTAAATAATTTTTTTCTATCTTTGTAATAGAATTTCATTTTATATTTCAATGAAAATTATTTCGTATGCTATTTTTACAAAATATATTTTAGGTACATCAATCGATTATCCAAGTAAAATTCTTTTAAATTTGCCTTATTTGTTAGTCTGCCACCAATTTTTAAAATTATCAAAAGTGTACCGTGGCGAAAAAAAGGTTGAGAATCACTGATTTAAACTATTTTGAATTACCGGGAATTCCGTAATCATATGTATAGAGTTTCCTAAAAGCATATGCCATTGTTAGATCGAATGAATGTTGTAGGATCAAGAATAGCAATCTCTATCAGATTTTTTTTTCGTAAAGGGCAAATAACTATAGGTTTTGGATGTTTTAAGATATAAATTTGAAATTAACATTAGAAAAATTCTCACCTTCTTTTATTAGTATACCATTTTCAAAGAATTTTGCTTGTAATTGATTGAAAACTGTAAGAAAGTATTCTTAAATCAATTTTGGAAACGAAAATGTAGATTGTAAGTTTTTTTTCCAACACCACTCATATTGTATCAATGTCTATTTCTGTACGTCAGAGGTAAACCATCGTATGTGACTTTTCTTCAGTGAATTTTCCCATTTTTCAGGAGATCTTTGTGATGGTTTACCTCTCATCAGGACTTACATATGCGATAGCTTATATTTCCCCCACCATCTTGTTTAGCATCTAGGACAGTTTTCCTCAAAGAAGCTCCATCCAAATGGAATCACTTACAACAAAAATATCGAAAATGAAGAAAATTTACGAATGATGGTTTACCTCTGACGTACAGATTTATTCTATTTTATCTCGTTTATTGCGTTTCTTTAACAACTTTAATGAGTGTTTGTTTTCGACTTTGCATATTAACTATTGTATGAAAGCCCCAAGATCCTACATAATAAATTATCGAAGAAAAAAGTTGCATATTATACTTGATCGGATAATTTATACCATTATATGCTATATAAAAGTTGGCATAGTGTACAAAATAAAGTAAATAATATAATTATTAGCTTTATGGCCTTTATGTGGTATAATATTTTGCTAAAGATTACCATACCTATGAAAATTCAAACAAACCAAAAGGGTTATTTTAATAGCCCTAAAATAACCCTATTTGTCTTATCGGGCGCGATGCCTCATCGAAATGCATGTAATTCTTTTATCATATTAAATTGATTCAATATTTGTTTTATCTCGTTCATTGTTTACTTAAGATATTTTTCCTTCAATGCAAATCATTGATTGTATATTATACCTAAATCAACTGTAAAAACATTCTTTAATAATTCCCAGACGCTTTAGATGTTATTGTCAGTTAAAATATCATTACTTAGCCGCTAATATATGTTTGAGGATTGTTTTTGAATTACAAAATTTCACTAGACAAAACACTTTCATCACGAGTGTTCAGAATTTTGTTTATTTTGTTTGCTATTTCATGAATTTCAAGATATTTGTCTGTATAAATTCATTTATATTACTCGAAAATGTGACTTATAAAGCATGTTTATGACATTAAGATGCATTTTTTTTCGTTTTGTAGTAATGCTGAATATAAAGTGTTTTCCGCAGCTTGCTATAAGAAGTTTATGAAATTCAAATGTAACGTATTCATATCGTTAATCCATGAGTATGTCATGAACGACTGAGCACCAGAGTTATGTTAAAATAATAATGCCGTTTATTTATTAAATTTTTTTAGAGACATGAATTATAAGTTACACTTCCATTGTGAAACAGTTAAACCCCTAAAGGTATTTTTTTTCAATCCTTACAGATCGAGTTTCACATTGTTACAGTGATTCACATTGTTTTCTTGAAGTTTTACAGTTCAAGTTTCATATTGAATTTTTATAATGTAAAATTAAGCACATTCTAAAACGAGGTTTGATAAGATCATTAAAACTAAATTTTAATTTACCTCGTAATTTTGTACTAAAAATCTTAGTTTTTGTCAGTAATTTAATACATAGGAAAAAAGGTATATTATCATTGTATTTGACAGAAAAAGATACGTCGCATATACCGGGTACGTCATAAATTAGTGCAAACTTCAAAAATTCATAAAAGAAATAATGCTCGGAATTTTTTTCTGTTTGCGCCAATATGATCAGAGGGATTTTGGTTTTTTTTCCATGTAAAAAAAAAAAAAGTTTCCAAAAGTAAATGAAAGAGGGCGCTCACACGTCATACTGAGGCGTTTTATGCAAATCAGGCAAACACAAACAGAAAATCAAACATATCACAATAAAATGAGACTGTGCATTTATTTTAAAGTAATAGATGTTCAACTTTACCACCAGCACAAGGTAATAGGCAAGTGAGGCGCGTCACTACGTCCATTACAGCGGACTGTAGCATGTCGCCATCGTTGGCAGCGACTGTCTCTCGAATGGCATTTTTCAGTTCCACCAAAGTGGTTGGGGAACCCCGGTACACACGAGACTTTAAGTATCCCCACAACCAAAAATCAGCCGGGTTCAAGCCTGGTGATCGTGAGGGCCACTGAACCTTACAACCTCTACTTATCACTCGGTCTTCAGTGAAATATTCCAACAGGAACGTCTTAACATCACGTAAAATGTGGGGCGGCGCACCATCTTGCATGAATGTGACAACAGGTAACGCATGTCTTTCCTGCAATGCAGGCTTAACGTGGTCACGCAAAAACGTAACATACCGTGCTGCAGTGACTGTAGAGGTTTTCCACCCGAATACAGAACAAGGCTCTTCAAAAAAGAAAGAGCCCAGAATAAAAGACGCGGTGAAACCGCACCAAACAGTCACACGAGGAGAATGTAGTGGCCAGTTCAGATACTCACGAGGGTTTGAAGTCGCCCAGATACGACTGTTTTGCGTATTAACGTCACCATGCACTGAAAAGTGGGCTTCATCCGTCTACATGACATTCAGCAACCATTGTGGGTTACTTTCCATTTGTACCGGAGTCCATGTAGCAAATATTTGCCTTTCATCAGTATCTGCCGGTAATAACTGCTGAAGTGCATGGATTTTATGCGGATACAGATTCAACATTCCATGCAGAATACGTCGAATCGACGGTTCCGGAATCCCCGTTCTTCTCCCGGCTTCACGAGCACTGCTACTTCCCGTTGATGCCTCGGCTGCCAAATTTGCCATGGAACTTTGTACAACATGGACTCGGTCCGAGCTCAAAGATGGTCTGCCAATTCGTGGACGATCCTCTAAACTCCCCGCTTCCTCAAAACGTCGTTCTAAATTCAGTATCCCATTCAATGAAATAGGCCTTTTTCGCGCCTTCAGTCCTTTCTCCGTGCGAAACTTTCGCAATGCAACAGTTGGGGATTCACCATTCTTGTAGAAAAGTTTAACCAACACTCGATCATGTAAAGAAAGCATGCTGCCGGCTTCGAATGACGGATCCATTTCCAACCAGGTGTTTTATTGATAGCCTGATTTGCATAAAAAGTCTCAGTAGGACGTGTGAGCGCCCTCTTTCGGTTACTTTTGAAATTTTTTTTTTTTTACATGACAAAAAATCGAAAATCCCTCTGATCATATTGGCGCAAACAGAAAAATTTTCCGAGCATTATTTCTTTTATTATGAATTTTTGAAGTTTGCACGAATTTATGACGCACCCGGTATATGAAACAGAATGAATTTCGCCAAAATTGACATGTTTTATTAAGTCTGGGGTATAAAATTTTATTGTGTATTATACTTACTGATTATTGTGTTTAGAGGTACGTTTCATGAATTTCAAGATTTTGTCTGTATAAACCCATTTATATTATTCGAAAATTTGACTCAAATCTCGTGATCAGTTTAATTTTTTTTCCTGTCTTCCTTACGGAAAAACTTCCGTAAAAACTGTTGTTAAATACGTAGCCGTAAACCGAGAAAAGTAGGACACGCTTGCTTTCGTGACCACTCCAACGAGGTCGTGTTCCTTGCATACTTTCCATCTTTAAACACCCTGAATTTCATACTGCTGTTCGTTATATAGGACATTTGTTTCCGTTGTGGGTGACTGTCACTAGAAAAAATTTAGAGAAATTCCGGATTCTAAATTTTTTCCCTTAATCATACTTATCGGGTATGCTTTGCCGCTGAACCCATAAAGAGGGCGGAACCTACTTCAAAGCCAGGAAAGTACGCTAGGCATGTATTACTTGCGCCTCTTCTACGTGGACATATTCCATGCATTTTTGTTCAGAAATGAACATATTTGGAAGAAAAGTAATTAGTGGAAAATGAAAGATTTAAAAAATCTCGTTAACATATCGCTTCAAATATTACAAGAACAACATTATATTAACTCTTAGTGTATCAAACGGGGCTGTGTGTCATTAGCGGCTGTACCCATCCATTTTTTTAACCGTAACTAATGAACCTTATGAAAAATAACACTGCCAATTAGTATCATAATTTCAAATTTAACGATACTTTACTCAAAGTTAAAATTGAGAATCACACAATTTATGTACTCATATAAATACTAGTAGATCATATCCTAAGATTTTTTTGTAAACTAAAGTTTTTATGTATGCTTTGATCTACAAGTATATCTCTGTTTTCCTAAAGTTAGTTAGAATTAAATACACTGATTTTCTGATCATTATCAAACAAGATAAGAGATATACAACTGGTAGCAAAAAATAAAACAAAACTATAATTTCATTGATTATAGCATAATATTATATCATATAATACATGCGATTTAAAATAACATTTTTTCATCTAACATAACTTTTTTTTCTTTTTGCATTTAACATTTTAAAATTTTTGTCTCAATCTATTAATAACGTAATTTTGTTTTAAATTTTTAGTACGGAAGAAAATTTTACTGAGCATTTATTAATATAAATTAAATGTTCCAAAGCAAAAAGGTCATTGAAACAAAATATTTACAATGAACATACAACGTGATGTAGGTGAATTTATAATAATAAAAAATTGGCTATTCCTGAAAAGAGAAATTAATAAAGGTTAGATAATTAGAATCTAATTAACACGTTCCTATTAATTTTTTAAAGGAAGATAAACATTCAAACTTTTTTTCTTGTTTCAAATCGAATATAACCGAGAATATCGTTGTTTTAATATCGTCATTGAAAAATAAATTAAGATATTAATACTTTTGTTAATAAACCGTTTTTCGTCTAAAAATATAAAAAAACCAAAAATGAATTTTGCGTTAATTTTAATAATATTTAATCTAATTTTTTTTTTTTACCTCAGATATAAATGAAAAATTAATGCGAAATTCATATACAAATTTATTATCAGTTTATAATTTTTAGGTTATTTTGCTCAGTTAATTTTTCTCTTCATTTCCTAACTACATGATCACGTAATCTTATCATTAGTTATAAAATCTATTGATTTTTTAATTGCTTTTTAGTAATGAGTTTGTTAGAGTAATATGGCAATATAATGATATAGTAAATGCAAATGCATTTGTTTTCAAGTTATTTATATTTGTCACGCCACTGATGTGTAATATAAATGCGATATTTTATTGCATTACAAATAATATAATTTAATTTTTTATCAAATTTGATCTATCATGTATTTTACTATATTTATATGATATTAAAATATTACATGCTAATAATTTAGTAATATTTTGCACTCTTAACATTTTTTTTCCTGATCTAAGAATTACGTAATCCTTTAAATCTTTAAGACTACATTAAGGAACATCTATCAATTTAAATATTGTACATTAAAAATGTTAGAAAACATACTACATTATATAGTGAAATTTATATACGTATCATCCTGCAAAATTAAATCACTATATTTTAATACAAAAAAAATCGTTTCTTCTTCCAAACAGCAGATAATGCTCCGTCTAGAAAAATATCTTTCCTTTTTTTATCCAAAATGCAATTTCAGCGAAAAAATGAAACATTAATATGCAAATGAGTTCGTTTTAATACATAAAATTTCGCGAGAGAATAAAATAATAAAGAGGCAGTATCTGATTCGAATATCCTTGTGCATTAAATTTCCTTGTATTGTGTTAGCCCATTATCCGAGAGTGCAGAAACTACGGATTAAATTTGATAAAATACGCAAAAACATTTTGATTACAGCTACTTGTGTTGAACTTCTCCAAGATTTAAATTTTCTGCCTTAAAAGCAGCCCTAACAATATCCTGAATATTTTTGTTCTTTTCTTTGATATGCAAAATTTTGACTATTTTTTAAACACACTGTTTTACATTCATTATGTATTTTATTTTATTTCGTGTATTTTTTTTTCATTGTGTAATGTCCATGATAGGATATCTTCACACAGAAGAAAATTTAATTTTCTACATTTAAAGAATAATATTCATCGTACTTTAAATGTAAATTGTCTCGAGATGCGTAAATTATGTTATTGTAATTAACATAAATTCCAGAAAACACGTGCCGAGTTAAAAATGAGTTTGTCAATAGGTGCAAGATTGTATAATGAAGTTTTGTTCAAATCAAGATAGAAATGTGTTAAGGAAATATGTAATGCAGTTAATCCAAAAAGACTGAAAAATACGGTTTATGATGTGTTCATGCAGATTTAAAAATCGTTGTTCATCACAAACAATGCTTTGTTTCCTTAATTGATCAAAGAATTGCCCCTTTACATATATGTGTGCATTGAGGTAGTTCCTTGATTCAAAGTAATCATAATGGTTATTCCGGTACTTTCTTATTATAGAAATCTTATTGCACAAATATTTAGACCTTTGTATATAAATATGAGATGAGAAAGTTCATCTATTCAAAATATACATAATCGTTATTCCGGAACTTTCCCAATATAGAAATCTTATTGCACAGATATTTAAAACTTTGAAAAAATGGATAAATTGAGAAAAATCTTAAACTCAAAATTTACTTTAAAATGATCATAGTATCTAATAAGACCGCTTTCTAATACAGAAACGCTTGATTCCCCCAAAACATAATCTAAAATCTTATTTGATGGATGTTATAGATTGAGAGAGGTGTAAGAAAAATCATGAATTTCAGTCATTAAGTAAGCTGAAGAAGTTAAACATTTGCATCGAGATTCGGGAACAGGAACCGATTTTCGGTACTGCAGTCTAACATTATATATTCGTCGGACTGCTGAAAAGAACGATAATGCAGTATTAGGAAGCACCCAAGAAATATTCATGGTGAAAAAAAAATCAGCATCGCTAAAAAAACAATGATAATGTCTAAGATATTGTAGGTCTTGAGCTTCAAAAGTAAACGAAGAATATGCCAGGAATGGAATCAAAAAGAAACAGACCTTGTCACACAGTTGTCTCAGGGGTGGTTCAATAGTAGAACAACGGAGTTGAGATTCGCTTTTGATTCCTTGTTTTAGTGGATTGCCGTTACAAGATCAATAAAACCACTGTGCTTTATATAATAAGTTTAGTCCTAGAAAAAGTTTGATGTCCAATGCCTTGACAGAAAAAGGGAGTGGCAAGATTACGGTAATTTAATTCAATATTGTGCAGTTTCTAAATAGCATCATGTTAACCAATTCCAGTATTGCAGTCAAAGTTACAATAATTTTTTCTATTTCAGATGTCTGTTAGGCGAGAATTGTAAAAAAAAAATTCTTTTTAGAATAATTGTCTCTTCCTCATAGATATTTTACAACAGTAACTGAAATTTTAAAGAACAGAATATTTAAAACATCTCATAAGCTGTTTTCATACATTTAGAACATTTAATAACTCTCAATTTTAGGATTAGTTACAAGGTAAAACATTATTCAAAATTATTGTAGGTATAATGATGGATTTAAAATGTCATTATATCAATAACTTTTATAAACTATTGAATCTTAAAGAAATATTAATTAGAAAAATAAAAATCGAGAGCAGTGGGTATGAATATATTCAACTGCCTGGCCACCAGCAACATAATGATTTCAGATATTGGAACACTTAAAAACTGCACATTTTTAAAGTTATTGGGAACATTAGCAAATTCAAATACAGTTGATTCGTATTAAATCCAATTTTAATTTGAAAACATGACAATATAAATAAATATATGCAATATAAATAAATATATTATATAAATAAATCTATAAATAAGTGCTAATTTTATTCCTAGACGGCTTGTACTGTCCTGGAGGCCATTCAGCCATACACACCGTGAATTCTGTAGTTTAATTCAGTGTGGCGGTACCCAATATTTGAAATATTATTGCTGTCTATGTGTGGAAGCAGAAGAGTATCCAACTTACAAGAGTTTTGAGCCGTAGTAGTAGCTCATTAAAATACCCACCATACAACTAGGGGCAAATCCGAAAAATGTTAAATGATTTCTTTGCTTTATACTTTTTATTACGTTGTTAAACTGTAAGTGATTTTCAAGACTAAAAAATAAATCTTTGTTAATGAATGACAACATAATTATTGTATGAATAAATATTTGAGCATTGGAACTGTAGATAATAAAAAATTTGACGTTTAAAACCTTTCTTTATGAGAATGATTTTGAATCCTGTTTACACAACGGAGTAAATTGGGCGGGCATCTTGTACAGAACAATATAACTTTTATGGATAGGAATATCAAGTACTTAAACGTTAAAATTAAAATAAGATTATGGAAGTCAGAGATTCAAGAGTGTGCCATATACAGGGTGCCCCAAAACGACCGCATAAACTCTGCACAGCTAGATTTCTCGTTGGGAGTACATAAAAACTGTCCAAAGAAGCGTTCCTGTACGATCCATAGTTTACGAGAAAAATACGAAAAACAAAGTATGACGTCACTGCCGGTGCAAGAAAAAACACTTTATTGGACATATCAACAACAATATTTGCATATCTTTCCAGACGATAATGTTTAAAACGTTCGCCACGCATATCGCGTCATGCATACGCGCGCGCCATGGAATGACGTTAAGCCGCCGTTGAACTGATATTTAAAAGGCTGCATCTTTCAGCTACCGGTAGTCTTCGTATGGTGGCCATGTACTCCGTTCGTGACTACTGCGACATGTACTTGATGTACGGCCGATGTAATTGAAATGCCTTACGAACTGCTAGGGAGTATGCCCGTCGATATCCGTTCCGCCGTCCTCCCGATGTCAACGTCATCCGTAGGCTGGACGACAGACTGCGAAATACGGGAAGCGTCTTGCCAACAGCCAATCTTCACGATACTGGAAGACCGCGGAGCGCCCTGACGGTAGCACAGGCGGATGCAATACTGCAGCGGGTAGAAGAGACGCCCGAGGTAAGAACACGCGCATTAGCCCGTGAGATGACTTCGAGTAAAAATACTGTGCACAGGCTTTTACGGTCTGAGAGGCTACACCCATTTCGGTACACAACCGTGCAAGGTCTGAAATCAGATGACTTTCAGAAGCGCGTGGCCTTCTGTGAATGGCTGTTGCAGCAACAGAACACAGATAATGGTTTCATTGCACATATCCTGTGGACTGGGGAATCATGTTTCACTTGTGATGGGGTATTCAACCATCACAACAGCCATATGTGGTCCCAGGTCAATCCGCATGCAATCCGGCCGCAGAAACATCAGGAACATTGGTCTCTTAACGTGTGGGCCGGCATACTCGGGGATCGCCTGCTTGGACCATATCTGTTGCCTGAACGGCTCTCGGGACAGTCGTACTTGGTGTTTCTCAATGAGGTCTTAACCGAGTTCCTCGATGACATACCATTAGCGGCAATACAGGCACTTTGGTTCCAGCATGATGGGGCTCCGGCGCATTTCTGTGCTCCTGTACGTGGTTGGCTGAATATGGAATACCCCGGCCGCTGGATCGGACGTGGGGGTCCAGTTCTATGGCCTCCAAGTTCGCCAGATCTTACACCGTTGGATTTTTTCCTATGGGGCCACCTCAAGGAACTGATGTATCGAGACGTAGTGACAACACAAATGGACTTAGTTGCTCGTCTGCATGCTGCTTGTACTTCGGTGGACCCCGCGATGCTGCAACATGTGATGACAGCCATGCCACGGCGTGCTCAATCCTGCCTCGACATGCACGGCGGACACTTTGAACATCTGCTTTAAATTGTGCATGCTGTTTATATGTTCAATAATGTGTTTTTTCTTGCACTGGTAGTGACGTCATACTTTGTTTTTCGTATTTTTCTCGTAAACTATGGATCGTACAGGAACGCTTCTTTGGGCAGTTTTTATGTACTCCCAACGTAAACCTTACCAGCTAGAGGATAAACAAAGATGCAGAAATGAACTGTATTTGTCGGTCGAATTTTGGAATACCCTGTATATCATTTGAAAGTATGAGTATAGCTTACTTATTTTTATTTCAAACTCTGTTATCAAAGAATGCAATGATACAGTGGTATGATTGCAATAATGCAGTGGATAGCATGCCCAAATTGCAAATATAGTTCAAAATTAAAGAAGCGATAGGTACTTGAATTATCACTAATGTTGTATTATAATATATTATTCTTTGTTGCACATATAGAAGTTACATAACTCATTTAGTTGATTTCAGGTAGTAGAATTATTCCCATATTTATTTGGTAAGCTTTAATATTATGTGATATACATTGAATTCAGATATTTCCCGTTAATCGCATGATATATAATGAAAATTTAATAATGCAGAAGGTATTGAAACATTTAGACGCTGTGATAATCTACATAAATTAATATTTTAGTCAAAATGCATTCGATATATCAATTAACTAAAGAGACTTAATTGGAATTAGTCATTAGCCATGATTTCCATTCGTTTCCATATTTTTAACCACAATTATATTACTGTGATTTTTTTGGCACTATGCGTCATATTAGTATACTTTCAGATATACCTTCGATGTTAGTTGCGAAATACCAAACTGGTAAGAAAACATCAGCTGAAGTATTAATGGAAAACCTAATTGTTTTGGAAAAAATTGCTTTTTCCCAAATAATGCTTTTTAAACTTTGTCTCTTATAATTGATTTCAAGTGATCGTTATCATAGAGCAACTCCAAAAATCAGGAATGGTTACAAAATATATTTCTTTCTTATTTTTATCCTTAAGCATATTATTACATTTATACCTTAGAGAATTTAACAGATATAAAATTATGAAATATTTTTAAAGTCAGTAATAGATTATGATAATACAATAAAGACATAACTGCATTAAAATTTTTTGACTGCTTCAGCAAGTTCCACTAAATATAGGGATATAAATATAGATGAAATTTTAATCACTTCTGGGAAAGTTAAATTTTTTCATAAGATTTAATTTCCTTATTTTATTTTATTTAATTTTTGCTGTGATTAAAATATTGAGTATCGCATTTATTAAATGCATTTCCATAGTTTCTAAAATTAAGACAAAGTCTCTTTTTTACGAAGTGTATGGTAAAGCGTTTGCATTTGTGCAAAATTATTTAACAGTTCTCTAAGAAAATCTTTCAAGCATTTTTCCTTTTCTCATTCATTAAAATTGAGAATTAATTTTGTTGTATGTTTCTTTTTATATTACTGGTATTATATTCTTTATTATAGAATATTAACGAATAGGGAATGAAAGTAAGAAGCAAATCTTTTGTACATTAGTTAAAATTTATTGGTGCAAGGAATAAATTCCAAAAAAGCTTTATAATTTGACTTTAGAAGATTTGAAGCATTAACCTCGATTGTGGGCAAAATATAGTTACCTAGTTGAGAATATTCTAAGGCAGTAAAGTGTGCAGCGGCAATTTAGGGTGCCTTGAGATCGGTCAAGGTTGCCGCGAGATTTTTGGCGATAAATAAAAAAAAATTATTAGTAGGGCTCAGCTAAAATAAATGTTAAGTTGAATTAATTAATCTCACGCCGAAGACATTATGGTACAAATTGATGGATACGTTCCTGAGGCTGAATTAACTATTATACAGGTAGGTCACACAACAGCTAGGTCTGATATCAAACATTTGTTCTCTAAGCATCCATCGTAAGTCTGACATCATTAAAATTAATCTATGTTTAGCGATTTTCATTGCAGTCTTCTACTAGTGTAATACTTTACTGAATCCTATGAGAAATTTTGAAACTGCATTAATGTATCCTATTCTAGTGTTTATTACTTATATCTTTTAATAAATCACTAAAATCAGAAACGAGTGAGTATTTATTGGAACTTAAATTTAACACGTGCATCATATAAAGTCAAATTGGATTTAGTATTTGAAAATTGAAAAAAAAACAACTAAAAGTCTCAAAAGGGTGCCCCGAGTTTCCAATCTTATTCCCAAGCATGTCCAAGGAATTTTTTGCTTATTTACGTGTAACCAGTAAATTCACACACACCTTGGTTGAGTTCTTCCATTTACGGTACTGATAGATTTTTATTGGTTGATCGGCATTAATTTTTTAGCAATTAACGATGATTCATTCAAAATGTTGCTTGCTTTTCTTTCTTGTGATTTGCATACCGATCAGGTGACCAAACATGTTAAACGCCAACACCACAAAATTTCATTCCCTGGGAGGATACAAGCGGTTGTGGAAGAGCGAAAAAGGACATTATTTTAAGATTCTAACTTAGGCATTTGAATAAATATTACATCATTTTCTGAGTTTAAAATACTACGACGTAGTTTAAAACGTTGTGATAAGTGTTTGGTTGGTTTAAAATATAAATAGAAAGGTTTGTGGCAGTGTACATGGTGTTTGTAAATGTTCATGAAGTTTATAGTTATATGAAATTCAAGAGCTAGTGGTTAAACGAAGAAATAAATATAAATACTCTAAGTAACAGATATTTGATGTTTATTAATCATGTGTATAGATTTAATTATTTTTGGTAGTTTTGAATACTTAAAATAAAAATATTTAGAAAACTGGGAACTTCCAGTTTAGAATATCAGGTTGAATAAAGTTATAATAGAGTTTCAACGTTTGGGTGCAGTGGTCCGGATGGCAAAGGCAGCGAGCCAGTGATCTGAACGTCCCTGGTTCGATGCCGGTTGCTGATAAATCCACTGTCGTATACACTAACGGCAGCTGGTGCACGGAAAATCTGTCGTGGCTGCAATGTCCTCATAGTTCTCAAATTTACCTCTGGAGGAACGGGGTCAAGTGTTTCTGGTCTCGCCACTTGACACGATTCAAAGTTACGCGACCGGTTCATAGGGGGAGAAGCTGGGTCACCTATATGGTGCCCCCATAAAGAAGAGGCCAGCATTACCGCGGTGCTAACAGGCGAATGTCTAAGAACAAGGCCTCCGCATTGGAAAAAAAAGTTTGAGCCTTTTCATGGAAATAGGGTATTCTTATCGTGGAATCTATTCAAAGAAATGCATTTTCTGCACTGTAAAATGTATTTAACCAGATATTAAAAACTATAAGTTCATTATTTTCTAAATATGTTTATTTTAAATATATGCATGGATATCTGCAACGTATAGGTAAAATTTAAGCCACGTATGTGCATTAGTGGAACTTAGTCATATTTGTAAACAATGCCTACGAAGTCTATTATTTCAAAATTAAGTTGCTGTTACATATGGCAATTGTTTATGGAACTTAATCCATACAATTTATACACTGTATAGACTGCTGGCCATTCATTTAAGGGGACACCATGTAGGTGACCAGCATTATCCCCTACAAACCGATCCCGTAATTTAAAACCGAGTCAAGTGACGAGACCGGATCAGTTGACCCCGCAACCTTCAGAGGTAAATCTGAGAACCTGTAGGACATTGCAGCCACGATCTTTTTTACATGCAACTGCCACCATTAGTTCATACGACGGTGGATTTGCAGCGACTAGCATCGAACGAGGAACGTTCAGATCACTGGCCCGTTGCTCTTGCCAACTGGACCATCACGCCCGCATTTCAACATTATTTTCCTAATATGTTTGGGCATAAATAAATTTAGTCATATATGTAAAAAAAAGAATCCAATTAAATAAAACTCATGAAATCAGAATTGCTATCCATGATGTTGATTTTCAAAGTAATAATGGATTTTTTTCTAATTATTAACATACAAAACAGAATTGCCATCCATTATATTGATTCTAATGAAATCCTGAAATTTTTCGTAATTTTTTCCCACAAACAGAATTTCTAACCACGGTGTTGTTCCTAATGAAATCATGCAATTTTTTCTCATTTATTTACATTCCATACCCTGATGCGGCCAGATTAGAGGACGGAGCTTAATCCGGAATAAGTGAATCAATTTCGAAGAGCAGGATGACTAATGGATCTAGAAGGGCATTACACTAGACCTCTGCTTTAATCCTGTTCAGTCAGGCCCTTTATGTGGACAGGGCACGTTTATGGTCCATTAAAATGGGGTGTCAGCCATTTGTCCTCTCTCTGTCCTGTTTTATCGGAAGGCGGCAAATTGCTGTATCACGGGAGAGATGGGGTTGTGTGGACTATTCACATATTAAAATTTCTATGCTACTAACCCAGTTTTAATTATTTTTTGCATAAAAGTATTATTCTTTTGTTTGAAGAATTTAGTAGAATTTTCTATTCGTACTTAGGTATTTTGCATATATTTTAGATTAATCTATATATATAAAATAGATCAGTGACTGACTGACTGACTGACTGCCTGAAAGATAACGCGTAGACCAAACCGCTGGACCTAAAGGGCTGAAATTACGCATGGCGATTCTTCTTATAGTGTAGGGGTGCAATAAGAAAGATTTTTGAAAAATTCTTGTTAGATTTTATTAAATTAAATTTTTATGCTGTTTTTGTAACCTTTTAAAGTTTGCATTTAAAATAATAATATGAGGGTTATAAAATATATATCATAAAATATATATCAAAAACATAAAGATTCCTTTAAAATGAAAACTTTTTCGAATTTTTACCTCCGTTTTCTGATTTTTGGTGAATTTTTAAATATTAATCTTTAGAATTTTATTTATTGAATGCTGATTACGTGGTTTCTTTTCTTTTTGTGATACTTTAAATTAATTTTGCACCACGTGCATAACGACGAAATAAATTGAAAAAAAATATTGATATACGGTAAGAGATAAAATTTAACCACTAGACAAACTGAGATGGAAGTTTTTTAAGAATTTAATTCAAATTAGTATGTTTTATGGATATTAAACATATAAATCAATTGCATACATTGACCGTTGCATTTAATTTGAATATTTTCTTCTACAATACTTTGTTTACAAAAAATATCCGTTGTTTTTTTTTTATAAATATATATTTTTTGGGCATTAAATGCATACATTGACCGTTGTATTTATTATATATATATATATATATATATATATATATATATATATATTTGGCATTAATTGACAGTTGTATTTAATTTAAATGTACTTCGTAGCGAAGCACAGGTATTCAGCTAGTTTTTCATATTTGCATGTTTGCAGTCATGTGCGACATTTTTATATTATTATATAATTCGCGTAGGAAAAGAGAAAATATAGAATACTAAAACTGTTAGGGGGAATATATATTATTAGAAATATTACTCCATGGTTGTATTAATCCCCTCATTTCAAATGCAATTTTTTGTTGAAAACAGTCCTACTTTCTCTCTGCAGTCATACATCTTACCAAATGTAAGATAAATCCGATCTTATTGCTGAAATTGCAACAAAAATTTTGAAAGTTATGTGTTTTAATATTGTGAGCTTATTTTCTATCCGAAGAGACAGAAAAAGCAATCGTAGAACATTCATTATGTTAATTGTAAATAACTAATCTTTAAAAAAAGACCTGCAGTTCACTGTCATATGCGCATATAACCGTAACGTAATATGAAAAATATCAAACCGAATAATGTTTTCAACAACCGTTTTCAGGAACCGCAACATAAATTTTACCGTTCAGAATATATTATAGTCAAAGCTCTTTACTTTATAATCATGAATAATACATAGCAGGCACAAGAAGGAAAAGCATTTGAGATAAAAATTAATCAAAACTTCTTTATTTCGTCCTATTCCTATGTAATGTAGTTAAGGAAATTAATATTAAATACTACCGAAAAATACAAATACTCATAAATAAGACTTTTACTAAAAAAAGTCCTAGCTGATGTACTAAATAATTATAGTGCATCAGTGAAATTCTCATCAGAAACATCCATAAGAAGGGGCAACGAAAACTATTTTTATGTCTTAGTTTGAAGGATAGAAGAAGTAGGGAGGAAGAAGGGGAGACTCCCCGTGGAAAGGGGAGTTAAAACGGATAGGGTGACAGACAGCGTTCGTAAGAAAAGGTGATAATCAGTGGGTAGTGCCTACTATAGCAGAAGACAATGTTCTGAAAAATCTTTCATTTGTAAATGTCTTCACCAAATTCTTCTCTTATTTGGTGATACGACTGTTTTAAATGAAACAACCAATGCTTAACCAAGAAGGTGTTATGATATCTGTGTTCCAAAACGAAGCATTGTAAATGTTTGTTGTAATATGGACAGAAACAGCTGAACCAAGAACAGGAAATAGGGTACATTTCTTCAAATATATTTATTGCTCAGTGACCTAAAGCCCAGATCATGATATGTATATGTATGTATATATATATATATATATATATATATATATATATATATATATATATATATATATATATATATATATATATATATATATATATGTATGTATGTATGTATGTATATATATATGTAAGGCCAAAACGTAAGGCTAAAATATGGGGGGGGCTTTTGTGTAGAAAGAGAGAAGGAATTAACAATTTTAAACGGTGAAATTACGTGATATCGGGATAGGGGCATCGCAGAGAAAGTATTTTACGGGGTGAACTTGATTCATGTAAATTGAAGAACCAGGAAGAGAATCTATAAATAGAAACAAAACTAGGAGCGCCTCTGCCTGATCTTCGGAGCAAACGTCACACGCATGCGAGATGGCTTTAGATGGTAAAAAACAATAGCGTTTTAGTCATACGGCAGGAAATTCTTGATTAAGACAGTCACGCGTCGCGCGGGAGCTTGATCAATTCTTGGATTTAAATTATCAGATTGAATCAGGTAGGTTAATATTTGCAAATAAACGATGTTAAAGGTAATTAATTGTAGTTCTTTGCCACCGGTCTTTAACTCATTGACTGCCATAACGTTGATAATTAGGTATAAATAGTTTAAGATGGTGTAAAGTTGGATGTAAGACGACGCAATGGGAAGGGTGTATGTAGCGAGCGCGTCATATATATATATATATATATATATATATATATATATATATATATACAGTGGAATATCGATCGATAGTTTTCGGATCCATCGTTTTACCGTATGTGTCGTTCATTTTATTCAGTCCCAACGATCATATTGCTTTGTTATATTTCCCATCTATCGTTTTCCCGCATTTATCGTTTATTTCAATCGGTCCCTTGAAAAATGATAGATCGAGATTCCACTGTATATATATATATATATATATATATATACAGTGGAATATCGATCGATAGTTTTCGGATCCATCGTTTTACCGTATGTGTCGTTCATTTTATTCAGTCCCAACGATCATATTGCTTTGTTATATTTCCCATCTATCGTTTTCCCGCATTTATTGTTCATTTCAATCGGTCCCTTGAAAAATGATAGATCGAGATTCCACTGTATATATATATATATATATATATATATATATATATATATATATATATATATATATATATATATATATATATATATATATATATATATATATATATATATATATATATATGTATATATATGTATATATATATATATATATATATATATATATATATATATATATATATATATATATATATATATATATATATATATATATATATATACAGTGGAATATCGATCGATAGTTTTCGGATCCATCGTTTTACCGTATGTGTCGTTCATTTTATTCAGTCCCAACGATCATATTGCTTTGTTATATTTCCCATCTATCGTTTTCCCGCATTTATCGTTCATTTCAATCGGTCCCTTGAAAAACGATAGATCGAGATTCCACTGTATATATATATATATATATATATATATATATATATATATATATATATATATATATATATATATATATATATATATATATATATATATATATATATATTATATATATATATATATGTATATATATATGTATATATATATGTATATATATATATGTATATATATATATGTATATATATATATATATATATATATATATATATATATATATACATATATATATATATATATATATATATATATATATATAGATATATATATATATATATATATATATATATATATATATATATATATATATATATATATCTGTAGATCTCTGATTTATTAGTTATATTGTACTTAAGGATATTCACAGTAAAATCCAAATACATATCTAGATGTATGTGTAGAAACTCAGGTCTCGGATAATTTAATTTAATATATCATATATTTCTCTCTGAAATGTTTTAAACTGGACAGACAAAAAATTTTTTGGCTCTTATTTGTAGAATATATGCAGTTTGTCTGAATTATATCGTATTGCTATGTAAATAAATAAACAGGTAACTTTATCTAATGTAATATCAGAGAAAAATTATTTAATGGTAAATAACTTTAAATATTTATTGCATTTTCTGTCAGCGTTTATTTAATTAGCCATATTGTTACAAAAGAGAAATAAGTACTTCGTAAATTATATAATATTATTAACTAAATATAGTTTCTGGAATCAAAATTGTGAAAGAAGAATACAAACGGTCCAGCAGCACGGTGAAAGTATTCCACAAGAAAAAGAAATTCAGTTCGAGGAGGAGTTTTTGTAAATCCTTTCCCTAATTCAGTTCTTCCGGACAATTTATATGGAGGAGACACGTTTATGGCCTATTAAACTTGCGTGCTCGCCATTTGCCCGCTATAAGTTCATAGTTCTCGGAAGTCTGCTAATTGCTGCGTCACTGTATATACAGATGATAAGGGGGTTGTCCTTACATAAATATTCTGATTTGGCGCTCTGTGAAAAAAATACTTCTCTCCTTACGAACTGAAATTTTTAACTTAGACTTGATAGTTGCAAACGCATTTTTAAGCATTTATATATTTTTAAAACCATTAGATATTTACTGACTGTAAGAATATATATATATATATATATATATATTCTTTTATCAATTCACATTTCTTCCCTTCTTTGAAATGCTTGAAACAAAAAAGAAATATGTAAATATAAAATATGAAATACATTAAATAAGAGTAACATGTAATACGGGAAACAGTTAAGGGGAATTTTCCTACAGAGCTTTTGATAATATATATATATATATATATATATATATATATATATATATATATATATATATATATATATATATATATATATATATATATATATTTGAATATGTCTTATTTATATCAGTATAGTACGTTTTTGATTCCATTTCTTAATTTTAATCATTAAATATTCAAGATTGCTGGCTTAGTCTTGTTGTGACATTGAAATTGTAAAGTTTTAAGCAAAAGTTAATATAAAACTTTCAAATTCCTAACATCAAATGCATAGCATAGGTGTTTTTTGCTGTTATCTGAAAATATTACTCATTTCTCTATGGAAATAACCATGCATCTAAGAGTTCTTTCGACTATAAAATAACACATTTTTCTTGGAAAATATAACTTCGGGGAATGTAATATAAATTTTAAACATCTTTATTTTTTATTTGTTTCTTTAGATTAATTTTTTTAATAGTCAAGAAAAGTGCTATTCACAGAAAACCATAGAAACTTTTGTGGCCCACAGTAGGGAAGGTGGTTGACTTCATACAAAAATAGAAAACAGGGAAAAATATCAGATGAAGTAAAAAATCCTCCGTAGGAAAATGAATGATATTAATATCCTACACAGATTCAACCTGAATGCTTTCGTTAATGTATTTAACTAAAATACTTCTACCAAGGATAAAAAACAGTTCTGGTTATTTATTATTGCTAGATTAACTTCATACTCGATTATTGGTAGATTGACTGATTACTGGTGGCTGACTTCATACAAAAATCTCAAAAAAGGAAAAATATCAAAAGACAAATCATTCCTCCCTAGGAAAAAGAAAAATAATATTTATGTCGTACGCAGATTCAACATGCTTTCGTTAATGTACTTAACCAAAAAACTACTACTGGTAGTAAATAACCAGTTCCGCTACTAAAAATAACAACATTATTCATAATTGTAACAAAAGTAATAATAACAAAAATGGTAATACTAAACCCTTCGTAGCCTTAACCTATCACTGCATTTAACGTGCTGTTAAATGTTTCAACAATAGCTTACTCAATGAAAAACAATGCTTGAAAAATTCATATTGTAATTTTAGAACTTATTCAAAACTATGTAAAATGTAAGTCTTTCGACCGCATTGCGATGTCAAAGGGATTGGTGAATTGGGAAACACTAGCACCGTGTTAGTTCTTGAAACATCTATACATGTAATCAGCGATTTGGAGGATGAAATAAATTTTTATAATAGCTTGTTTTCTAAAATTCATAATGCAAACATTTTTAATTAAAAAGAAATTACAAAAATGTCAATACATTTCTAAAAACATACAAAGCCTGATATTCATTTATTACTATTAATACAAAATATTTCTTTTATAAGCTAAAGACATGTATACAAATATAAATTTCCTGGTTTATGGTGTATAATAATCCTTCTTTGCTTATTCTACCAAAGAATTTCAAGCAAAAAAATGAATCGTCGGTAAATTTATAAAAATCAGACTGATTCTCTAAATTTTGTGAAGTAGAAAAGGGAACACATGCAATAGCTAACAGCTTTGATCCCCAATATATATATATATATATATAATTAAATATAAACAATTGTAATAAATGTAAAATTATATAAACACAAATAATTATAAATATAAAACAACTTATAAAAGTTTTTATAAACTTACATACAAGGAAAATATTCGCATTTCACATCTATTGTGTATTTAATTATCCTCATTATACAAAAAAGAAATTATCTCTTTTTTATAAATATTAAAGGTGTAAAACTCTGTGTCCTGTTCAATCTTAGCCGTATAACACGATTGAAAAGTTCGTCCACCTCGGAAAAAACGCCATCCTACCGAATAAACCTTGTTTACGAAATCGCCCACTTACCTTCGTATAACACATAGAAACAATTTACATACAAGGTCAAATTTTATGTTTTGCCAGGAACTCTTTGACAGAAATTGGTAGGTATGACTTTTTTTCAATTTTTTTAAGGCTTTCCTGCTGACGAAAGGAATTTGGGATCATGACCTGAACAAGTAAACATGTTGCCCTACAAAATCATGAAAATAATGTAGTTGAACCAAAAAAATGCACTCTTTAGATATTAATCGGTGGTCACCAAATGGTTTCTTTCTGAGCAGACCTGGATCCTAGTTTATTTATGAGTTTACATGTATTATCACCATTTTATTCAGCAATAAATTTTTAGATTTATCAGTAAATTCGCAGTCAGGTTTGAAAGAATTTCAAGTTGAATAATTTCTTAAGCGAATAATAATAATATTTTACTAAGAAATCTCTAACATACAGGAAATTTCACACAGTCTTCGTGAAAGGTTCTTGTACTGTAATATGTATTGGTAGCACCTATAATAATTTATAATAGGGAGGGAAATATTCATTGTGATTTATTACTGCCAGTTGTACTGTCAATGTAGAATTTGAGTTACAGTAAACTTTAAGATGACAAATGCATAAATCACTTTGTGAGGAGCGATCCTTCTCCCTTGACGAGGCTTAACCGCCCCCGGGTCCGTTCTTCGTGTTATGGACAGGTATTACGCGGTTAACGAGTCCAGACACGGTCTTCAGCCCCAAAATTTATTTATTTACACATCTACTGGGACACATCACACATTATAAAAACATATATATTCAAATTTACGCTGATCACACATTATAAAACCATATATAATCAAATTTTATCTGAGGAGCAAAATACAGCCACTTTTACACGTGTCGCCTCCTTGCTCCTTTCTTCCTCGATTCCCGGGGCGACTTTTTCCCCCGTCTCTCCTCCTTCGCGCCAAACAGGTTTCCGGCAGGTCACGCCACGGGAGGGGAGGAAAGCGGATATATATATATATATAATCCATTCCTGACACGCCCCCGCCGAGAGTGAAATCTGTCTCCTTAGCTGATTTGACCATCACCTCACAGGAATGGATAATCGTGGGCGGATGATTCGTAGAGTCACAACACACACAAGAGACAGTTTCTTTGGAATGCAGACTCTCCAGGGTGCCCTGGCACCTCTAAAAACCAAGATCTATAGGAGACCAGTACACAAGGAAATGACATTTGCCCCTGTAATCTGTAGGGATTCACAACTTACACAAGATAACACCACTATTCTTTAACTTGGCTAAGCAAACATATTTAAGAAGACATTTAATACTAACTCGACATGTTTATATACATATACCACAGAATAAATTTTAACCAAATTAATACACATCGAGAGAGAGAAAAAAAACTAGGAATTTCCAACATAGGCATCTCCCCTCGCGCTATTGTTGTCCTCCTCCTCCAGACGAGACAGGGCGTCTGCTCCATAATGTTGCTTACCCGGTAGATGAGTTATATGGTGATTCCACCTCTGTAAAGAGAGTGCCCATCGGGTTAATTTTGGGCTCTTGGGAGTAGTAGCATTCAGATATTTTAACGGATTATGGTCAGTTATAATTTCCACCTGGGCCCCATATACCCATTTGTCAAACTTGTTTAATCCGAACAGCACTGCCCAGGCTTCCTTTTCTATACTAGCCCAATTCCGTTGCGTCGCCGACAATTTCTGACTGGCAAACGCGATGGGTCGATATTTGCCCTCCGCGTCAATTTGGGTCAAACAGGCACCGACGGCAACATTCAACGCCTCGCAATGTATTTGAAAGGGCATACCCATATTTGGGGTAGCCAACACCGTGGCTTCACATAGAATACTCTTTAATTTGGCGTATGCGGTTTGCTCCGCCGTTCCCCACGGAACAATGTTCAGGGACCCCTTCTTGGTCAAATCAGTTAGTGGGGCTGATATTTCTGCATAATTCGGAATATAAGACCGATAGAAGCCCATCGAACCCAAGACCGATCTAACTTCCTTTTTATTTGTCGGCCTCACAAGTTTTTTTTATGGCCGCTATTTTCCCCTCCTCAGGAGCATGTTTACCCCCCCCCCCCTATTTCATGACCCAGATATTTAATTTTCCTCGCCGCAAACGTGCATTTGTCTAGACGAATAGAGAATCCCATTTTCTCCAAGTTTTCCAAAACTGCAGATAAATGTCTTAAATGATCGTCGAAAGTTTCGGAGAAAATTACGACATCGTCCATATAGGCTTGAGCATAATCACTATGATTTTTAAGAGCACGATTCATTTCTCGCTGAAATGTACCAGAAGCTCCCGACAGACCAAATGGCATTGTTTTCCATTGGAAAACTCCGTTGTTGGTTTTAAATGCGGTTAACGGTTTACTACTCTCATCCAAAGGGATCTGCCAGCAGCCCTTTAATAAATCCAAACTAGTTAACCACTGAGCCGCCCCCGCCATGAAGATGAATTCCTGCATATCCTTCATAGGGAAAACTGGTACTTTCGTGACCGAATTTAGCGCACGATAATCTACACACATTCTAACCGTCGCGTCTTTTTTTGCCACACAGACTATGGGATGGGCAATTTCGGCTCCCGAGGGTTCGATTAAATCCCAATCTAACAGTTCCCCTATCTGTCCGTCCACCTCCTTTCGGTAAGCAATAGGTACACTGTAACAATGAGGCTTTTTACGTACTGCGTTAGGGACAAGCTCTATCTTATGAGTTCCTACCCTAGCCGGTTGAACAGGTCTATTAAAAAGCGATTTACGTTCCATGATTACATTTCTGAGGTCCCTTGTACGTAGCTCACTTAACTTTGGTAACCCCAGGTTGTTCATTTGTTCCATAAAGCAATACCCTTTATTAATAGTAGGAACTGTTTCTACCATTCCAAACTCTTCCTCACCCTCAAAAATAACGTTCACCGCACTCGATTTCGTTATATTGTGCCTAATTTTATTTTGGTGTACGTGCTTCTTCGTATCATCCGGCAATTGAACTATGACGAATGAGGATTCCTTTGCTCCAGAATTGTCGCCGGACCTTGCCACCTAGCATATAGTTTATTCGCCGAATCCGGTATTAACATAACTACCTGATCCCCTAGCTTAAACACCTTGTTAGATGATCTTAAATTGTAATAGTGCGCGGCTCTCTCTTGCTGGACTTCGGCCGTAAGATTGGCTTGTTCGGCAGCCCTTTCAAATCGCGCCTTTAAATTTTGCAAATACGTAGGGATCGAAGTGAGGTCTAACCGCAGATTATCATGTTTGCCGGTCCAAGCGTTTTTCAAAATCGATAATGGCCCTTGGGGTCTCCGGCCATACGTAAGCTGGAACGGGGCGACCCCCGTTGTTGTATTTGGAATTTCCCTGTATGCCCACAGTGCATAAGGTAACTGCAAATGCCAACCCCTACCCTCCTCACGAATTATATGGTGTAGCATTCTTTTCAACGTCTGATTAAAACGCTCTACTAACCCATTAGACTGTGGATATCCCGGTGTTGAAAATCTGGGAGAAGATCTGATTCTCTTCTGAAATGCCCTCGTTAACTCTGACTTGAAATTTGTCCCATTATCTGAGGCAATTACACTGGGTATCCCAGTCCGCGAAAATATACCCAACAAAGCTTCACACGTACCCTTAGCGGTGAGGCTCGTTAAGGGTACGGCTTCCGCCCACCTGGTATGCTGATCCACCAGGCATAAAATATATTTGTGACCCTTTGAACTGATTGGGTCGATAGGTCCAATGATATCTACGTTCACCACCTGAAATGGCAATTCCGGTCTAGTTACCGGCGTAATTGCCGCTCTGTCCGATGTTCTCACGGGTCGCGTCAATTGGCACTCCCTACACGAGGAACAAAATTCCTCTACTTCCTTCTTCATTCCTTCCCAAAAGAAAGAGTATCTAATGCGTTGTAGTGTCTTTTTCACCCCCATATGACCGCCAAACACCGAACAATGAGCTAACCTGACAATTTCTTCTCTTCGGCATTGGGGAACAACCAGCTGTGGGACGTTCTACCCCAAAATTTTATCCCTGTGGAACAGCCACCCATCAGCTACATAAAAACTCCCTTTTCCCGCCAACGCCTTCTCCCATCCATCCTTTAATAAATCACAACCTTCTTGTTGCCGCCGAAACTGGTCAGAAACAGACCCCCCCCCCTATTTTCGCCCGGCACGAAATCTCTCGTCTCCAGTTCATGCTCATTCATCCCGGTGCAGTTCGAAACGTGAATGCCCTTTTCGCGCCCTGGACAATGCTCTGATTGTTCGGCGGTCGGGAAGTAGGACTTCTCTGTCTCCTTTGTTCTTCTCTGGGGTCTGTCATTTCTCTCGGTAGACTGAGAAACGTTTTCGATTCGACTTCTCGATAACATTTCAAATATTTCTGGGGGAAGCAAAACGTCATCTACCAGCGATTTCGCAACAGCACATAAAACCTCCGGCCGTTCGTTAACGCCTGAATCAAAGACTCCCAAGGGAATATTCACCAACGGGCATTGAACTGCGGGTCCAAAAATCCCTTTTAAAATATGGTGGGCTTTCCCTCCGTTTTAACTTCTGGTACAATACTTTCCCGCACTACAGTCATTTCCGTCCCGGAATCAATTAGTGCGTTAGCTATTCGCCCGTTCACGTTGATAGGAACCCTTTTTAACTTACATAACTGTTCTTTTAAGGACTTTCCGGTATTTCTTGGCACACTGAACGAGTTCGCTCTAGCAACTACGGTATTCTCTGCCAATATCCCCTGTTCTTCGGAATTTTCCTGTTCTTCTATCTCGTGGTCTTCTTCCGCAAACGACATATTTACGTTTGCCTTTTCCCTTTCCCCCCATGTTACATTTCTTTCCTGTTTTGGGAATTTCGGACAGTTTCTTTTTAAATGAGCAGTTGACCCACAACCATAGCACTCCCACTTTTTCGGCGTTCTACCGAACTTTTCATTTTCTCCTGAGAAAGAACCATTTCCCGGGAGCATATCTAGTTTAAACCCCTTGGCATTCCGGTCCCGACCCCTAAAATCCGCAAATTTTGTGTCGTTACCCCCCTTCGTGCTATAAGCTCTCCCTTTAGCCGAAGAGAATATATCGCACTCTTCCGAGAGCGTCTTTGCTTTAAACCAACCACTCCCCTGTCTAATCCTGATATGCATAGCCATTGCTTGGTCCAACGTCTGAAACATTCTATCAGCTACCACCAACTGATTTAAACCTTCGAAGTCATTTACTTCTCTCAATTTAACGTAGTGTAGCCACATAGACATTAACCTGGTTGCGAACTGACCGAAAGTTTCGTCGGTGCCCCTTTTAGCTTTCCTAAAATTATCTAGGCACGTCTGAGGAGACGGTTCGTATTCTCTCAGCACTATCTTTTTCACCTCCTCGTAATTATTGTACTGACCCTCATTTAAATATATTAACAAATCTGCCGCCTTATCCTCCAAAAGGTAAATTAAAATTTTGGTCTTCTGTTCTTCTCCTCTCACTTTTGAATGCCCTTTCTAGACTCGTAAAGAAATAACTCCACCCTTCGGGTTTATTTGGGACTTTCAAGGTCAATAATTTTATGGTTTTAATAATTTCATCTATTGATTTAGATTTAATAGGTATGCGATTTTGTAGTTTTAATGTTTCGATTTCAATACGTTCGTCTTTCCCTTGTTTTTCCTCTCTCTCAGTAACTATCACGCTGAGCATATCCTTAATGATGCTTTCTTCATAACTTTCATGTTCGAGAATAAGTTTCCTTAAATCTAATATCTTATATTCTTCCTTAACTTCGATTCTTAATTCTAGCGCTAGCGCTACCAAGTCGCACTTTCTCGATTGTGCAATAAATGCCATGTTAGAAATACCAGTTAGGAAATACAATAACAATAAAACTAATACACAGAGAAAAAAAAATCAATTGAAACTCCACCCGACCTTTTCTCTTACAAAATTCTATCGAACACTATTAAATTTCATCTAACCATAAACATTTTTTGAATCCCAACAGAGAACAGAAGCAAATATCACTTACCTTGGACAACATTTCTGGATTGTACAGATTTCCTGGAGCTAGAATCGAAAATAGTATGGCCTCCTGTTGATCATCTTCCTATAGCCTTTACCGATGACTGAACACTGATGATAGAGCGCTGATATCCTTACTGACGTAAAGCTGCGATCCTCGCTTGCGTATTTTACCATTCCACGCCACCGTTGCCGCCAGATGTGAGGAGCGATCCCTCTCCCTTGACGAGGCTTAACCGCCCCCGGGTCCGTTCTTCGTGTTATGGGAAGGTGTTATTACGCGGTTTACGAGTCCAGACACGGTCTTCAGCCCCAAAATTTATTTATTTACACATCTACCGGGACACATCACACATTATAAAAACATATATATTCAAATTTACGCTGATCACACATTATAAAACCATATATAATCAAATTTTAGCTGAGGAGCAAAATACAGCCACTTTTACACGTGTCGCCTCCTCGCTCCTTTCTTCCTCGATTCCCGGGGCGACTTTTTCCCCCGTCTCTCCTCCTTCGCGCCAAACAGGTTTCCGGCTGGTCACTCCACGGGAGGGGAGGAAAGCGGATATATATATATATATATATATATATATATATATATATATATATATATATATATATATATATATATATATATATATATATATATATATATATATATGTAATCCATTCCTGACACACTTGTCATCCAAATATTAACTATATATTAACTAAATCAATGATAGAGAAGCAGACCTGTTAATGCGCACATAAATTAAAATTTTTGGATGAAAAAATGCTCTCCTTAAAATTTTGCATCAGAATTAGATTTTCTTCGAAACGTCTCTGCATTATCTTTATCTACTGCATGGAAAAATTATTTGAATGTTACTGGCTTATTTCATTTTATTTTTATTCCTTTGCTGTACTCCCACTAAAGGCTCTATTTTCCGCTTTTTCTCAACTTCTATGCTTTATGTGTTAGCTTCGTTAACGTGTGTGTCCCGTATGGGGTCTGGTGGTAATAGAGCTTCCTCCCTCCTCCCCTTCAACTTTTGGCACCTGCTGCCTTCCACGCTGTTTTTTGTATAATTTTCTGGTGTCACCCCTAAGTATATCAAAGATTTTCGATGACCCTCGCATTTGTGCTTTATTCATTGTGAAGATCATACCCATATTACTAAGCCTTATAAAGAACTATGAAATAGTTCGAAACATGTAGCCCCCCTTTTCCAATTTATTTCCGATATGGTGAAGTGTTCATTATTTATAAGGAAGTGGAGATCTTTGGTACAGCCTCCTTGATACAAAGATTCTCATACGAACATAGTGGAAACAAATGTTTGCAAATCCTCTAATTTTTTTTTTTTTGATAACCCTATATGATTTCAGAAAAGATTCTGACTGTAATGGATTTCCTATATTACACCCATCCAAATACATACATACATATATATATATATATATAATTTTTCTTAAACCCATACATTTTATATGCATACAAAATGTACTATAACATACAGGGTGTTCGTAAACTGTTTCGACAAAATAAGAGGGTGATAAAACACATCAAGACTAACAATATTCAGAATGCAACCTAGGATCGCATTCCACTCAATGTGTCAGAGAATCCTAAAGTTCAATGTCCAAGTTGAACTTCCGTCACTAAAAAAAATGAGAATTGACCAAATCATAAGTTGTGGAATTATATTCAGATCAGAGGAAGACCACACTACTACCTCTCGCAAACACCAGCAAAGATACCAGCCCTTGTACTTTGCAAGTTTTTCTGCTCACCAAACAGAGGGACATATGGTTTATGTATGATGGAGCCCCAGCACAATTTAGAACCTCGGCCCGCCACTTCCTGAGTGCCCCATATCCTGAACGGTGGATTTGACATGTAGGACATTTGGCTTTGCCTCCACGCTCACAGGACCTAAATATGTTACACTTCTCCTTTTGGGAACACTTGAATTCGTTAGTGTACAAACTACACCTATGGACTCATGAAAGATCTCGTCCCTAGAATCGTTGTTGCAGATAACAAAATTAACACGACACCAGGAGTGTACGAGAGGGTGCGCCCAGGCTTTCATTCGTCGGTGTCAACTGAGCAACGATACCCTTGGACTCCATTTTGAGCATCACTTTCATTCTTTCTCTGATCTGAATGAGATTATGCAACTTATGATTTGGCAATTTCTCATTTTTTTTCCAGTGAAGAAAGATCAACGTGGAAACTGAATTTTACGCTTTTCTGACACACTGGGTGGAATGCGGCAATAGGTTGCTTTGTAAATATTGTTAGCCTTCATGCTATCACCCCTCTTATTTTGTCGACACAGTTTACGCACAAGATGTATAGGATTCCTCTACATTTATGAAACTTATTTCTAACTTTGGTAAAATAAAAGGGTATTTGGAAAGTCTCTTCATTTGAAACTCTATGTTTTAAGGGAAACACCATTACCATTTGCCTAGATTTCTAAAAGAGAGGTAAGCACCTCCTATATGGTGGAAAAATTGAAAGGTAAAACCTGGGAGAACATTCAGGACTGTAGGAAATCGTATTGCCTCAAACCCCGCAAGGAAGCAGTAGCAAATTTCAGGCTACAGACTGGACACGACAGCTTGGCAGAACATCTGTTCAAAATGGATATATTTCCAATCAAAGTTTGCCCGATCTGCAGGGCAGGCATTATGAATTCGAATCATCTCATAACTTGCCATGGACTTGACAGAATCTCCCAGAGAAACGGAGACATCAGCAAATTGTATTGGGATGCAAGGACCAGTATGAACTCTCTTTGTGATTGCACTTTTTGATTGTGTATATTTTTCTAGTTTATTTTGTTCCTAGTTTTTATTGTTGGTTTCTTGTTTATATTTCTGGTTTGTTTTGTTTCCTGATCCTTTGTAATGTTGTGCGCTGCCTTATCTGCATGGATTGCTTTCCGGAATAAAGCCATATGTAACAACACAGATTTCTAAAAAAAAATTAGATTGAAATAAAAATGCAAATAATTTATTACCTGCACGTTGGATAAGCAGTGGTGTTAAATAAACAAAATGATGTTGATTAAATATACTTTGATTGATAATAATGGGCAAAAAAATTTAATTAGGAAGAATTTGTACCCCATATCGATAAGTAATTTATTCATGGTGGTGTGTGAATTTGTAAGTTAAAGTTAGGTTTCCTTTGTTGGTTAATATCGAGTTCTGTGCAATTAAACTGTTAGGCTCATGTCTTTAGTTTGCATGCTATATTAAAACGGAGATTAAATTTTCTGATTGGTTCATTCAGTTCGTGGTTTTAATTAATAAGATGGCTAAGACGGAGTGCTACACCCGTGGTGCTATTGCGATCGGAAGCTGCACCCCTAAGTCTTCAAAGCCTATACGGACCTGGTCTGGAACTCTTCCGGGCAGGGAGCATTAGCAACAACAACAACAACAATTAATAAGAGCCTCGAAGTACACGAATAAACTAGATAAATGAGAAATTTACTCCATTATAGCATTCACTAAGATTAAATAAAGAGTACATAGGTAAAGATGTTTAGGTATTAGTAATCCGAATATTTGACTACGTATGAAACGAACAAAAACAAATCAAACTAGAAGAATCTCTATATTAAAATTCGACACGACTGCAAAGGTTCACAATTAATAACTTTTATATAAGAGATAGAAGAAGACTTAAGTTTCAATGTTGAATAACTATTTAAAAAGAAAAAAAATACCAGTTCTATTGAAAAGAGTAGCGAAAGACATATTTCTTGAATTCTTATTAATGAACGCAGATCAATATACGCTATGTGCTGAATTTGGATACAATCCCTCGGGGATACGGGAAAGCAAAGTTTCCGCGCTGAAACCTTGCAGCAGTAAACGGTGATTTAGTCTCTTGTAAACGATTTTGTCTTTTGCTTAGAAGCTGAAAGTCAAAAAGAATGGTCTCATCAAACAGCCTGATAAAACAAAGAGGGGAATATATTATGCGTAAAGAAAACAACAGGTCGGGGTTTGTTAGGTTAAAATTACTGTCTCAAGGATAAGTCATTCCTGAAATAAAAGTAGATTGACGTCGCTTCAAAAAAAACGAAAGATGCTGATATATTGCAACGTGGATGAAATTAATTTACATATGTAAGAATATTTGAATGGTTCAAAAGTATAACACATTTTCCTGTTTCTATAATTTTGTACATATATATGCACATAACACATAAGAGATGGGTCCAAGCATTTTTATAAAGGTATGCGTTTTATGAGACTGCATGACTTAATTGTTTAGTTTAATGTATCTGTCTTTAGAATAGTCAATAAGTAAGTGCTATGCCTATAATTATGTTGTAACTGCTGCAAGTAGTATCATTAACACTAAATGTTTCCTCAAAAATTTAATATTAAATACTATCCCTAAAAATTAATTTGTTTGTTAGAGTGTTCCCTTAAGTGTAGGCATTAATAAACATCAAAAGAGAATTGAAATCAATGAAAAAAATGCAGAAATATGAAGCTAGAAAATGAAGACAAAATAACACTTTTTCCTGCACTGCATTACAGTAAAAACAATGCTAACCCAGTAGATTATGTAAGTATAACTTACAGGTGACTGAAAGTACCACTTATTTAACAAAGAGTTTCGGATGCTTTCTCTGTAGATCTTTTATATATAAACCACTACAGTAAGGTTGCAAAAGAATGAACTTCCAAATAAAATAGAAAAATTCTTTTACGTTGTAGGTTATCATATGAAAGACAAAATCTATCATATGAAAGAAAATCTTTCTATCATATGAAAGAAAAAATTATAACATTTCTAAACACTAACACCCGCATCAAAATTCTCATTCTTCTAAACACACACGCATGCACACAAATACACACACACACACACACACACACATATATATATATATATATACATACATACATACATACATACATACATACACACACACACACATATATATATATATATATATATATATATATATATATATATATATATATATATATATATATATATATATATATATATATATATATATATATATATATATATATATATATATATATATATATATATATATGACATTCTTTTCCTACGATATTGGAGTAAAGATAAGTTAGAGAATAGTATTGGCTTATATTTCTTTTCTACTAAGACTTCTCTAGTCTTTACATAATTCATTAAAAACTAAATTTGTTGTTCATTTAACAAATAGAAGATTCTGCCGTGTATATCTAGTTGTATTATGTTTCCTGTACAAAGCAATAATATGTCATGATCAAAATATTCAAGGTGTCATTCGAGCTCAAAAGTCGTTTCATTGTAAAAAGCCTGCAGAGAATAGTTGCTTGTTTTTAAATCTTGTGTTAGACAGCTTCTTCAGATGGGCAGCATAATTTTCGAAGTATACCTGTTCAGTTTAACTATTATTATCGATCCACAATGTGCTCGTTTTGTTGGCTCTTTAATATATCATTAGGAGTCTACTGAAGAACTTCCATGCCAATGAAATTTCAAAGGAAACTTTCTTTTTTAAAAAGTTAGTATGTTCTTTACCGTAATTTTTGACTTTTTTTTAAATAATGAGACCACTCTAGGAACAAAATTCTAGTAACCTGATATGAATTTATTTCGTTTATCGGGCTTTCGTTAAACGGCTTTTTACAATGAAACGAATTTTGCAGAATCTTCTATTTCGTTTATTATTTAAATTTAATTTTCTAAAACCAGAAAAAAATTTCACAAACAATGTCTTAGAGAAACTTTTGATATTATATTTTATTTTCCATTTACACCCTGTCACAGGGAATTCATACAAATTATGATATAGTATGCTAAGCATTACAGCGTTTGAGAAACTACTTGCCTAGGAAGTGCATGAGTTATAATTGAAATATAACGGTCATTGTTCAAAGTAATTTAGGTATTCTAATGCAGAGTCATTCCTTGCAAAGTATGTCTCTCCATATAAAAAAAATTCCCGTCATTCCCGTTTTCTGATGTTTTACATAATTCATTCATTTCATTGATGTAAATTTATTTAAAATTTAGTCACATTACAAACGATATCTTTTAGGATGAATCGAATCAAATAATTTTTATGTCGGGAAATTGCAAATATTAAATATACAGAATTTAAAAAAACTCTAACAACACTCTAACAGTTTTTACATTCATTTGAACGAAGCCTATTTGTAACTTAAAATATATTAATGCTACTATACTTAATTTTATCCATCTGTGAAAGTATAAATTTAACTAAGCCCTGAATTTGAGCTGAGTTTTCTGCCTGAGAAAACATTGTCTTCCTCTAATATAATTGCTGTAAATTTAATGATCATAAATAGATATGCTAATCATAAACAAAGCTGAAAAAGAAAAATAACTCAAGCGCATAATATTGTGGTCAAACAGAGTGTATGTATGAACTTTAAACAATATATTTATTTCCGTTCATTAGTACTTTAGACATTGTTATTCGCACATCCTCTTCATCTGCCTTAATGAAATATACGTAAACGAGAAAAAATCGTTAACTAAACTAAGCACTGTTTAATCTGTGTTAAATTGTTCTAAGAATATCTCTTTAAACCTTAAGTTAGAAAAATGGATTTGTTCGCCGAGTGCCTTTCCTGCCACGTCGCATGTTTAATATAATGTTTGTTATTTTTATATTTTATGAAGAGAGCTTTAAATCTTACCTCGCTTTTTTTTTTGTCAAGATACTTTGTATCAAAATCTATAACTATATACATATTTATAAATTTATAAATATATAAATAGGGAGTGAATACGCAACGCAACTTTATTAGATGCAAATAATTAAATTTACTTTTGAGTCCTAAAATAATGAGAAACGAAATATTAGAGAAAGTTGATGCACACAAATTAGCGTCTGGCGGATATATGAAAAGCTAATTAGCGGAAACTAATTACTTTCAAACTCCAACTGCTTGTTAAAAAGAAAACAATATATTTCTCTTTTTAACTGTCCATTGTTTATTGAAAACTTCAGAATAAGACATTTGATAATCAGAAGTTTTTTAAACTATATCTCTCCTTTGTCTTAGATATAAATATTTCGGAACTTTGTCAGGTAGTTTGAAAGAAATTTTAAAGGTTTAATATGGGAATATTGCCTTAGAACACAGCCGAATTTTTATTAAAAATTAATACAATTAAAGGTTCTCTCGTAACGTTTAGGCTATACTTTCAATACATTTTTATTTATATTAAGAAATACATGTAGGAATAATTGAGAAAAATTTTGTTGCGCCTAAAATTGCTTAAATAAAATTAAATGCAAATAAAATGTCATGGTTCTGCAAAAGTTTAAAGCTTCAAGACCAAACACCATTTCTCTGTCATAGACTCAAAAAGAAGACAGATAGATTGGTTTTGGCGGTGAAATGATCATTCTTGCTTCACGGAGAATAAACAGAACATCTTTGCCAAAGAAGAGTCTTTTTTTGAGTGTTATAAATACTTATTTCCGAAAAAAAATGTCAATTTTTTACAACTTTATTTAACAATATGATACTTATTGTATACATTCAAAAAATCCTTAAGATTTTAATAGATAATCTAGAAAAATATAAACAATAAGTTCTTTTAAAATCACTGCAATGTTTTTAAATTTTTGTTAAAGCATTATTTTTATATACACTACATAAAAAATACCGATAGACATAAGGAAAGGCGAAAAACAAAAACGTTTCTTGAACTTTTACCTCCTTGTTCACTTTTTCACAACTGAAAACACTTAATTTTTGTAGGATACATTAGGCATTAAATATCTCTAACATAAAATCAACGTTCTTGTTGCTTATACCTCCCGCCTGCAAGTATTCCAACCAAGATCCATATAGGCTTGCCGGCTGAGGGGTGCATATCCGGTTTATAATGGCAGCACAAGTGCCGGAGTCCGATTTAGCCGGGTGCAACCTCAATTGACCGAGCACACCCAGGGTTGACACCTAGTAGGATCGTACCTTCTCTCCCCTCACTGACCACATAGAAGGACTTTCTTGTCAACAGATTTAACGTTCCCATATCCTGTGTATTTAAAGATTGGGTGACGTTATTTTACCCACATGCATCTTGAAAATATTGCCATTGAGTCACGTGTAACATGTTGAATAATTTTACTTTTAGTAAATGTTTTATTTTCTATTTCCATTTTGCATGTTTATTAATAAATATATTTCCTTTTTCACCACTGCTTTTGATTATTAATTTTTTTATTTCATTAAGTCTCCTTGCGATAAAAATGTAGATAATAGAAATTTGTCCAACGATTATATAGAGACACATATCGAATCAGCACTGTTAAAGATTTTTTTATGGTCGTTCTTTAAGAAGAAATAGTGCGTAATAAGGATGATAATAAGGTTGATCTGACACTAAATGTGTACTTTGTATTGACAAGATCAATGCTGGTTTTAATAAAATTAGCTCTAAAACCATATAAACAACTTCTTTATGCAATTTTGGTTGAAAACAAATCATGTTACGATAACTACTAATCAAACGTAATAGAATCCAGACGCTATATTTTGAAAAAAAAAGATTTAATTTCGATCAAAAGTTTCTATGATTGCTCTATGTACAGAGGGAACTATACGTAATATATTTACTGTTGCTTATTCCTCCTGACGAAAATGTATTCCAGACCAATGACACCACAAGAGTCGGAGTCCGCCTTAGCCAGGTGCCACCTCAATTTTGACTAAGCATCCCCAGTTGTGACATCTGGGGTATCATACCTTCCCCACCCTTTGATCTCAATGAAGGACCTTTCCAGCCCACGGATTTAACTTTCCCATATCCGGCCTAGACACGGAGGTATTTAATGGCACTTGTCGGGATTCGACCCGAGCACCCTCAGTACCGAAAGCCGACGCGCTACAACTAGGCTACCGTGTGTCTAAAATAAATGCTTTTTATTTGTATGATATTTCCCATCTTTTATTCCTGAGTACATCGTATACTTCATAATCAAAAATTTTTATCGATTATTTAATTCTGAAAATTGAGTAAATGTGACATTGAATACTATATACAATGCCCCCTCCATATACCCGTTTCGAAAAAAGAATAAGCAAGTCCCAATACTTCTAAATTTATTTATAAATTAAATTGTCATGGAATCTTTTCGATAACTATATCAAATACGAAAAAAAATATTGTTTTCACATTAATATTGTTTTTTTCTGATCACATTTTATTCTTAAATACTGTAGAGTAATATTCTGTAATCCCATATTATAGACCTAATTGTAAAATCTTGAAAATTGGAATTACCATACGACTTTGAATTTTGATCACAACACTTTGCAATGGAATTATGATGACAATGAGCATCACTGATGAAAGAATAATTTAGTTTATACTTAATTTATCTCGAAAAAAAAATTATTATAGAGAGAGTATACTCTTTAATTAAGTGAACCCTTACCAGATTAAACCTCTTAAATACTGCTTTAAAATATCTGAAGCATAAAATAAAAAATTATATGCTTATATGAAGGCCTTATTTGAAAAGTGGACCAACTCCACTTAAAAAAATGGAGTTAGCCTCAGTTTCATGTTCATAATCATGCGAAAAGGTTTTAAAGGGAATTAGTTGAAATTCATTGTTGTCCTGTAACAGAGACTTTAGACTAGACAAATGTATCCTAACAAATCAATATTCTTACAGAGATCTAATTCTGACGTAGATATAGCCTTTAAGAAGACCCATAAAACCTACATGCAGGGGAATTACTGTCTGTAAGCAAGGTGTTGGAGTGAAAGTTCTCTTAAAGAACCCTGGTGGTGTGAGTTCAGGATTGAAGCTTTAGTAATTAAGGTGTTTTCATCATCAACAATTGAAGACCTTATTTGAATAGTGTTCCAACTCCACTTTAAAAAAATGGAGTTAGCCTCACATTCATGTTCATACAAGTTATTTATTTTTTATTTTAAAACTGGTACACCTCCAGCTTATTTTTGCTGGCAACAGAGGTCACCACAAATCTGAGTTCATTAGTCATTTCTCAGCACTCATTAGACTTTAAGGCTCTGGATCTCAAAATGAACAAAAAAGGAGTTGGACCACTATTCAAATGAGACCTTCATATATCAGTTAATTCAAAGAGAAGGCTAAGAAAGTGAGTATTATTTAATGTGAAGAAATGTAAATGGTTGTATATAGAAAATAATGCTCCTGTTGTACTAGACGATTTGCTTAAATATATCACTTTTCTACGTTTTCTTCGTCTGTATCTTACATGAAATTCCTCTGATCCATGCAAAGGAAACAACTATAAAATATAATAATATTTCCTATGTATTGAAGAAGAAAGGAAATTTACGCACACATTGTCAGTTCTAGAATTTTGACTAAATTCAAACATGTGCCTCTTTTGATGAAAGATAGAGGAAAACATGTTTCCATCTGACACAGAAATATGCATATTTGCATTCTTTTTTATTACGTGAAAACGAAATACGCAGATTTATAAAGTACAAATATATATCTTCTATACATGAATTGACGCGTAAGATATATTTCATTTTTGGAACACATTTGAATACGATGGGTTGATGAAAATTCTTCCTATTCTTTGGAAAATATTGCATCAATGTGGGGGCAGATGCATTGTCTAAAAATAAATTCTTATAACTATGGCTTTACTTCAGAATTCCGATTCTATTGACTTTATTTCGAAGTAAAAATAATACAAAAGTATTATTTTTAGAGTACTATTTTCCTTACGAAATTCTTCTTAAATATTCTTATATGGAACTGTTACAAATTCTTACATGCTTTTAAATTCAGTATTTAAGGCTTTAAGAAACATTAAACCGAAAGTTAGTTTTCTTGAAAGTCTGTCGCATAAAATCTGTTATAACTGTTTTAAGTTCTATATTTGTTAAGAAATAAAACACAAGTTTGTATACGTGTTCCTTGAAGCTATGATTGAACTTTAAAATGAAAAGGAATAGTTAAAAATTAACAGAAAGAGCCTAGAGATATTTAAATAAATAATTTGTGAAGAAATGAAAAGAAATAGAAAAAAATTAAAGGTGGTTATGATATTTTTTACTTTGAAATACTTTTGATTTTATAGAGGTTATATATTTTTTAAAATATAATTTCACTTCGAAGTTATACATAAGGCAATCAGTACTTGCATTTATAAATTGATTGTTGAAAAAGATTCTAAAGCGTTATTTAAATATTTAAGTAGCTACTTGATTTGTTATCCCTCGACTTTCTTTTCTTACCTTATAGTTATCATTTCTTATAATATTGCGGAAATTATTTTTCACCTCAATGTCGCCATGGAAACTTGATGTATGAATTTCATTTTACAGTTTTTCATGTATTACAACATTTCTAAACTTAGCAAATAATTTCATTTAATATTTACCTTTTAAATCAATTGGGTATAATCACTTTGAACTTTAGTAAAATTCTTGAAACTGTCTAGATTTACACCTTGTTAAAATTTCCGTAACATAGATACCATTTTATTTCTCCTAATCACCTTAGATAAGCTTTGCAGTTTCTGTATCATTGGATGTATATTTCTTGCTCCTAAATATATTTTTTTGCTTCAATTTCCGATTCAGGAAACCATTGGACACAAATCCTTTGGCATGATAAACATACAGATAAAGTTATACTATTAAAAAATGATTGCATAAAATGATGAATATAAAATAGCTATCCCTAACATAAAAAAGATAAAATATCGAAAACATGCGGAAAATCTATATACACTGCTGGCCACTGTAAATGCAACACCCTGAAGGAAACATGCAAATAACATGAAATTTACAACATGCATTAGCGGAGGTGAGATATGCAAATAATTAGAATTTCAGCGCAGACGCACATCACGCGCGCCTGTGGCGCCACTTCAAAGCGCTATTTAATGCTTGGAGATTTCGACGATTTCAAGTTCGGCAATTGTGTTTTTCTTGTGGTTTTTTTAAAAAACGATCAATTATGCCTCGTCGAAAACAGCGATCATCTTTTGATCAAGTATCCGAGTTCGACAGAGGAAGGATAGTGGCCTACCGAGATTGTGGATTATCTTTCAGGGAAATCGGTGGTCGTGTTGGACGAAACCAAACAACTGTAATGCGGATATGTGATAGTTGGATGCAGGAGGGAACGACGGACCGGCGTGTTCGATCGCATCCACCTCAGCGCACCACTTCACGTGATGACAGGCAAATTGTGCGCATGACAGTGACGGATCGCTCAGTCACATCACGAACCATAGCACAGCACATGCAGTCTGTAACGCATCATCCAGTGTCTGCGCGTACCATTCGACGCCGTTTACAGCAGAGTGGTCTGCCCGCAAGACGTCCATTGCTTTGTCTACCCTTGACGCAGAACCACAGACGTCTCCGCCGCCAATGGTGCGATGACAGAAGGATGTGGACGACAGAATGGAATGAAATTGTATTTACTGACGAGTCGCCCTTCTGTCTGCAACACCACGATGGTCGCATTCGAGTCTGGAGACACCGTGAAGAGAGGATGCTGAACAGCTGCGTTATGCACCGCCACACTGGTCCTGCACCGGGTATTATGGTATGGGGCGGTATTGGATATCACTCTATCACACCTCTAGTACGCATTGCCGGTACTTTAAACAGCCAGCGCTACATCTCCGAGGTGTTGGAGCCAGTTGTCCTTCCTTACCTTCAGGGCTTTCCCACAGCCATATTTCAACAGGATAATGCGCGACCACACGTGGCACGCATTGTGCAACGGTTTTTCGTCAATCGCCAGATTGAATTGCTTCCCTGGCCGCCTCGCTCTCCGGATCTTTCGCCGATAGAAAACATGTCGTCCATGTTTGCTCTACGATTGACCCAGATTCCATCCCCAGCTGCCACAGCAGATCAACTTTGGCAACGTGTGGAAGCTGCTTGGTCTGCTGTACCAGCTGCTTGGTCTGTTGTACCCCAAGAACTCATCCAAAGTCTCTTTGAATCAATGCCGAGGCGTGTGGCAGCGGTGATCTGCAACAATGGCGGCTACTCTGGCTACTGATTTTGGCAGGAACCACACTTCACAGAAGTCTATAAATTTAATCATTTGATATTTGGTCAATATGTTATCTACAAAATAAATTTTGTTGTGATATCTCTTGTCTTTCTTGGTGTTGCAATTTGGGTGGCCAGCAGTGCATTTAAGTTGCTAAGCCGATTTTCTGGGCAGTCCATGAGAGAAAACTACTGCATCAATTAACTTTATTTTTGTCTTAAACAAAAGATTTCAATCTGTAGATTTGTCAAATTTGTTTTTTTAACCGCAATTTCTATTAATTAGTGATGATTTACAATTAAAAAATTGATTTCTGCGCATGCTCAGTGGCATGTTTAAATATGGCTTTAGAAACTCACTGTTTCTGCGCATTCTCAGTGACATGTTTTAATGATAAACACGCCTATTCCGAAGAGTCTCTCTAGATCTCCCTCTGCCATTGTTATTTTTAATGATAATTATGTTTGGGAAATATAAGATTAAACCTGATGGAAATTGTATATTTCGCGCTGTTTAATTAGCGATGCTTCACAATTAAAATAATTTGCTTTCTGAGCATGCTCAGTGGCATTTTAAAATCTGGCTTTAGATACTCTCTAAGCACGAGGCTGCTTAAACACATTAATTTGTTTCTGCGCATTATTATGATTTTCAACATTTGGCAATGATGTGTTGAGTGTAATTTGGGAATTATTACATTTATTTACCATCTAGCCGTCATGTTTGGATGGGTACCAACTAGTACAGGTGTAAAATGGCTAAAATACAGTCCAAAACTCCCCCAAGGAAAGTTCCTTGGTTGCCAGAAGGTCTCTTCCAATAGCGTTTCGTAAGGCCAGAATACTACAAGAGAAATTGACATGATCGATATGATGACCCGGCAGTGGAAAACACATTTATTGTTCCTGCATTTTATCTTTTCAGTTTGTGTGGTAAATGCCTCATGTTAACTTGAATCGTTCTATTTTGCTGTGTACATCCTTTCCACGACTCAGCCTTCCTCTCTATCAGATTGTTCACCGGTTTTGAATTAAGATTCTAAAAGAAGAGCAGAAAAAACTAGCAAAATCTGTACAAAACAATTTGATACTCAGGGCAAAAAATAGCTTTACCTTGCCTTATGAGAGTCAGAAATCCGATTGGTGCTTTTATATCTCAATGTATTGTATTACTCGTTTTATAATGAACTAACTGAAAACCCGTACTTCGCTACGGAGTACATTCAAATTAAATACAACGGTCAATGTATGCAATTAATGCCAAAAAAAAAATAAATATATATTTATAATGAAATCGTAACGGATATTTTTATAGACAAAATAATGTAGAAGAAAATATTCAAATGAAAGCTAATAGAACATACTAAAGAATATAGTACAGTTAATATAGTACATTGGAGGAACTATTCGAGGAACTATTTGAGGAACATTTCTTTTACTGTATTTTAAATTTTTTTAATAATGTGCAATCATCTGCCTCATTAGAAAGAAAAAAAAATTGTTTGTCAATTTATCTCGTTGTTATGCACGTGACGATAAATAAATTTAAAGTATCATGAAAAGAAAAGAAACCACGTGATCAGCATTTAATAAATTAAATTCTAAAAATTAATCTTTAAAAATTCACCAAAAATCATGAAATGTAGGTAAAGATTCAAAAAAGATTTCATTTTAAAGGTTTTTTAGGATCTTTCTCATGATATAAATTTTATAACCCTCCAATTATTATTTTAAATGCAAACTTTAAAGAATGTTTCAAAAACAGCTTAAAAATTTAATTAAAAAAAAATCTCATAATAATTTTTCAAAAATATTTCTTAGTGCACCCCTACACTATAACAAAGAATCGCCATGCAAAATTTCAGCCCTTTAGGTTCAGCGGTTTGGTCTGTGCGTTGTCTGTCAGACAGTCAGTCAGTCAGTCAGTTACGGAACCGTTTTATATATATAGATAAGTAATAATCAATTTTGATTAATCTTTCAGGATATAGGCAATTGCATTCATGAGAAATCTTAAAATTGAATTTCTTATGAGCAGATGTTCAACAAACTTTTTTCTTCTTTAAATAGGAAATTTGTCATGTACTTTCAAGAATAAATATTGTTTATTAAACAGAAAATATATTGTAAGGGACAGGACAGAAAAAAAAAATGGTTTCAAATTTTTATGCCTCTTGTATTAAGCCTTTAATTTTTGAAATTAACCTGCTACTCGCAAATTTAGAAAAAAAAAATATACCACGTTCTGTAATAAAGACTGCCTGCGTTTTTGCGGATTTTATCTTCTAGAATTATCTAACATTTCGGAGCTAATTAGCTGATGAGCAAGGATATAAACGAGCTTGTGGGATATTCGCATACCGCTTCATTTTCGAGTAGAAGTGAGTTTTACTGGTAGTACAAGTGTTAATTAAAGCTTGAATAAACTCTAATTTTTGCAGTAATTACCATACGCTGCTGCGTAGAAACTTAATTTTTATAAGTAATGAAAGACTATGCATAGATAACGCTTAAACGATCATATGGTTGAACTATAATAGTCAGATATTTTTTATTCAAGAAAACCTGCTGCTGCTTATTTATAGGACAGTAAAATCAAAGTAGGAAAAATAAATTTATTTCGATGTTGAAATAATGGTTATTCCGCAATTAATTAAGCAGGTTTAACTACAAAACTTTTATTACATAAACTTATAGCAATTTATTCGACAGGTTTGTTACGTTGCCTAAAACACATTTTGTTAAACATCATGATGAGAATCTTCCGTTTAAAGCCAGATGTGTTAAGTTAAAAGTTATACTACGCTAAACAGTTTCTGTTACAAATTATACCAAAAATGCACAGAAAAAAACTGTTGATTGTTAAAATCTCGTAAAATTTTTAATATTAATTAATTTGTCAATTAATTAATTTGTCAATTTGCCTTTGATTAATTTATAATTATCACTAATTTATGTTGTATATATATTTTATGTAATCTTTATATTTTTTATTGGGTATGAATCCATATTAAATTTTACAGTAAAAAAATAAATATTAAAAATTAACTAATCTAGGCTCTAATTGTGGGGAGGAATACAAGTACTGGATTCTTAATCACGAAGATCAAATTAATAACAAATATCTTCTTTTAAAATACCGCTACATTGTATTGTTATAAGTTCTTTATAAAACTTGTAGTTTAGTACGCCATTACATTCTTAGATTACTGAAATCCTCTACACCAGTAAAATTAATTTTTATCACTTTGAACATTAGAAAAATTAACAATCAAAATCTAGTCCTTATTCGTATATTAATATACTTCCTTTTTAGCGTTCTGTATAAGGTCTTGCAATGGGAAGTTCTAGTGTAATTCATTGACAAAGTGTAATTTAATCGTAATTTTAGAATACGAATCGTAGGGTTAATAGCACAACAAATTAGAAAATAAAAAATAATCTAAAGAAATAATGATTTCTATGTCTTCTTCTAATCTCTATTCAGCTCTACTTGAAAGTTTTAAAGCAGAAAATACATTACCTAAAAATATGCCGAAAAGGTTAAAAAAAGGAATAAAAAACATAAATTTAATTGGCCTAATGTGCCACAAAACAATAGACGAAAATTATAATATATATATATATATATATATATATATGTGTGTGTGTGTGTGTGTGTGAGTGTGTTTATGTTGTTTGTTTATATGTGTAGGAATCTTCTTATGCAGTTCAAGGAAAAACTATTTTGTTATTGTTAACATGTTTTAAGTTCATGAAAAAATGAAGGAAACGATAAAAAGTACATATCCCCAAAATTTGATTTTTTCATGACCCATTAATATCTTAAACATCCCGTATCATATTTAACTATATACTTATGATATAAAGGAAAGAAAATACTCTAGTTTGTTCACTGTAATTTAATTGCAATGACTATGCAAAACATTCCACTCTTCTTATTTTTAAAATATATTGTTGATTTTATTTTCTAACTTATCAAAGTCAAGGTTCATTTTTGCACACGCAAGGTTCATTTTGTTCCTGAACACGAGAGTGAGGAGAATGCTTCAGTGTAAGGTACATTACAGCTGTTTAACAAATAGGATTCAGTATTCATTTATATTCATTAATACCACTAGCTCGGAGAGCATAAGAATCATTTTTTACGAAAATTACACAAAATACTTCTATTTATTTTGTTATCGAATATTAAAATATGATCAGTATATACATATTAATTTCTAAACCTATGGCATAATGTTAGAAAACACTATTGAATAGATATCCCATTTGCCTGAAATAAAACACATTATTTTGCAAAACCCGTCCTCCCTGATTCATCAGTATAGCTTGTTTTACTAGATTATACAAGTCAGTGAGTCTTGCAAAACATATTGAGGGCTGATTCATTTCATAATTGATTTCGTCCATTTATTAAGCTCCTGTGCTCATTAAACCCATGATATTAACATCTTACCATCATTAAATTTTCTGATAACACCTCACGAAAACCTTCTGTTTGAAAGAGCTGCAAACTAAGCGAAAATTTGGAAAGCCTGATTAAAAATTAGCCAATGTTAAAGGCTGGAAAATGCGTAGGTAATGCAAATTTGTCCTAATATTTTCCACTACATAAAGATTCCATCGCTTTTGGATTTAACTTTCCAATGTGAAGTATACTCTTTAAAAGCTTTCACATAATTTGTTTAACTAGATATGCCTTGTATTCTACCGTATTTTACCAATACCATGTGAAAAGAAGATACGAGATTAACTCGATATTTTTTTAGTATATCGAAATTTTTATTTTATACAATTGTGAGAGATTACATATTAAACTACTATAGTAAAATCGATTCAATGATTGAATTTGTTTAGAAACAAATTGAAGAATAATATAAAGCGTAATCTCACCTTAAACATTACATGACCGTTAAATTATGCACTGTACCATTCTTTTGAGAAAAAGAGGAAGAACTCTCCGAAACATGAACCTGCGTTACATTTGTTTAGAAGTAGTTGTAAAATTTCTCAATCCAATTCTCAAATTGACAACTTCGCTGCCAGACACTAACATTTTTTACCAAAATAAGGTCATATTCGAGTTACATAAAATTCTATTCCAATGTTGTATCCTAATTTCATAAATATTGCATATTTCAGATTAAAAATCTTTAAGTAGCTAATTCTTCTTGCTTGATGGAATTTCAGAAAGTTTAAGACGTCCGGAAGTTAAATCCTTCATGTTATCTCACCAGAGAGCACTTCATCATCTCAGTGTTAGTAGCGAGATCATTAATTTTAACATTGCTATTAAGTATATCGGGGTCTGGAAGTTAAATAATTACTTCCATTTTAAATCCTCGTCATCTTATAGCACTTAATAATATAAGGATTTCATAATCTAAATACTACTTGTAACTTAATGGAGAGTAATTTGTAACATTTATAAACATACATTACCATTGAAAGAGAGAAGAAAACGTACATATATTTCCGCAAAAAAAAGTCCCTTTTTAAAGGCCAAGCTAGTTTACTAGTAAGACAACTGTACAAGGAAAAAGCAAAACTGGTTTCTGGAAAGATAGTTCGTTTTATTTCCGTTAAACCTTTGGGTGAAGGAAATTATCTACCTTAAACCAAAATGCAGAAAAATAATTACACTGTAATACTTCTTATGGTCAGCGATCGGTAAATGTTGATTTTTCTCATCAATGTACATAGAGAACAGCCATAAAAATAGAAAAAAAATGTTTGAATTGGCTTTTTGCTTAATAAAGTAAATACCCTTCAAAAACATGCAGCTGTTTCTACTGTATAGTAAAGAAAGGGGATTGATTGCATTAAAAAGGCTAGGAAAAATCACGATGTTTTAACGATGATGGTCAAATATGGGCATGCACGATGCGTACCTATCACATAGTGTTTACCTCACTTTGATGATCAGTTATACTTTTACAAACATATAGTAAAGAAGAAAGGAAATAATCGATTCTGATTTAGTCGAATGAAACACCTCACTTCCATAAAAGAAACTGCATATGAAATTAACGCTAGCAGGAATCCTGTGGAAACGCAATCTGTACAAAAGCGACTTCATAATAATCCACGAACAAGTAACAATGGGATGGTGACAATTGTTTCTGTGTAGTTAATAAATCACCTTGTTTATTTCCTTTATCTGCTAGCTTCGTTAACTGGTGTGTTCTGTGTTTGGTGGAGGGGTCATAAAACATTTCCCTTTGCGCGATTCTAATAAACTTCCACCTTGTTTTCTTCTAGAATTTTCAGTTTCCATATTTATATCAAGCAATTTAGGGGCTATCGCCTTTGTAATTTTTTCATATTGACAAACCCACCAATGCTCCTTGGTCTTATGGTAAACTATTAACTAGACCAAAAAAATTGTCACCGTACCCTTTTTAGCTGACTGTGCAATATTTAAAGGCCACCTTTTTTACTGTATTTGAAATATTGACGTAAACGTTAACTTTCCATATTCTATATGGCTTGTGCGAAAGTGACAATTAAACCCTTTTATTTTCACCTGAGTTAATGTAAGGCAGGATATCACAAATGGAAGTTGCAAGAATATTTAACAAAAATACTAACTGTGAAATTCACCCAAAATGCATTTTCAGTCCATCACACAATGTGGGAAATTTTAATATGCAAATATAAGTTTAAATTTATATGAAACACTCTGGTGCGCTGCTTCATAAATTTCACACAACTATAGTCGAAAAACGTAAAATATATCAATATTCCACACAATATCCGTTCACCGTGATACATTTAGAAATAATAATTTGCATCAATACAGTAACAGTATAAATCTATGTCCCAATGGATCAAGTGAATACTTAATAGAGGTAGCTACCTCTATTGAGAAATTTAAGGCAAGTTAGTTCCAAAGCACACAGTGTAAAATGATGCTAATATATTCTTAAAACGAATCCGGAACTTCATATTGTTTGTAACATGAAGTGCATCGGTGGAAATATTTCTTCCTGTCTTCAAACATAAAACATATTGCATGGATTTATGAAATGCAAATACACGCATCGGGAATTCTAAATTTAAATGTAACATGTAGCTGAACTTCTAGACGTATATGGATATGTCGAATACAGGAGATATTTTTTGGTGAATTATACAGCAAACAAAGGATGAATTTTTTTCTCAAAATAGTATCCAGGGAAATACAATTCTAAACAAGCACTTGTAAATTGCTGGAAGCACACAAGAATAAAATATCTCTTTTCTTGATAAAATGGTTTATTTCTTTTCGATATTGAATTCAAAATGTGTTGTGAAGGGCTGATATTCTATATTTTATTATATATTGACGAATACGTTATAAATATACCTACTTCTATGTTATGGATTTATATATTTATCCTAAAGACACACACACTCGCATATGTATGTGTGTGAGTGTTTTAACTAAATATACAAATTCGCAAGTTTTAAGACGTACACTTATACTTTAAAATATAATAATATAATAATATGGACCCTTCAAAATACATTTTGAACTCAATATCTAATATATATATATATATATATATATATATATATATATATATATATATATATATATATATATATATATATATATACATACATATATATATACATACATATATATATACATATACATATACATATATATATATATATATATATACATATATATATATATATATATATATATATATATATATATATATATATATCTATATATATATATATATATATATATATATACATATATATACATATACATATATATATATATATATATATATATATATATATATATATATATATATATATATATATATATATATATATATATACATATATTTATATATATATACATATATATATATATATATATATATATATATATATATATATATATATATATATATATATATATATATATATGTGTGTGTGTGTGTGTGTGTGTTTGTTTTAATAATCACTATGGGGAACTTATTTAACACACGGGAATTGATGCGTAGAACATATGGGAGATGCAGTCGCTCGTTGGGTGATGAGAGAAAGAGACATGGGGCCATAGAAGAGAAGCACAAATTCCAATACGTGTTTTATTTATCAGAGGGCATTAGCTGCAGTGGCCACTGAGACTTGCCCGGCTTCCATGCAACAGGATGGGGCACGGAGAGCTGTTTACATGACAAAGTTAAGACAAGAGCCATCGTGACCAACGGACTTCTGGCGTCCGTGGACAGTAGATCTGACAGCAACGAGAGTTAGATGCGAAGAGAGAGAAGTCTTCTGTTCAGGCAAATATTAAATGACTGGTTGGTGATATTGACACCAGAGGGTTTGAATCACTCAAATTTTAATTGGACGAATTTGGTCTCGTGGAGTTCACGTGTCCACGTCGTAGTTCTTCCCGGGATTACTTAATTGCTAGATCACGCGCTTCCTCCGAGTTTTACCAAAAGGAAGAATTTGAAAACAAGACAAATTTAGTGAGGCCTTCGGTTCGGGCCAGATATGATGATGTTATGGAATTAAGATATTTCAAATGCCTGATTAATGATCTGCAGGGCTAATATAAATTTTTAATTTTATCTATTAAATTCTACGTATACAATTTAATTGCATACGACAAAATTGCATCACGCTATCGAGAGAAAGCTTCTAATTTGCCAGATAATTAAAGGATAATTAAAATAAAGATCTTACCATGTAGATGTAAATGTCGAAGTAAAAAATGAGATTGAGGCAACGGTTGGTGCGTGGTGGATCGGGAAATTTCTTGTGTAAACTTTATGGGAGAATGTGCGCGAGACATGTAAAGATTTGCTTTATTGCTAGATGGCAAGCACGCGATAGCTTATTTATTTACTTTTACTTTTATCTCTCGAACACTAACCTTTATATTGAGAAAAAACATACCATCATCATCATCATTATCATAAACATTATTTCTAGGAGGTGATTTTTGGTGGCGATCCCTTTTCTCCCTTCATACTTAAGGCTACAACGGACTTTCAGATTGACAAAAATATGTCCCCAAAGCGATTTTTTTCTTCTTTCAGAAACTGATTCTGCAACTCACCAGCTTTAAATTAAAAAAAAAAAGTATGTTGATCCGATCATTCTTGACCGATTTATAAGTATTTTTTTTCAAACGTAAACAATGGAAATGTCAGTCAAATTAAAACTTTAAATGCCATTTTCTTAAAACAAGTTTTTGTTCCGTTTCGGTAAGTTCAAAATGTTCCATGCCTCACAATTTTTCTCGAACTTTCATAAAATTTCATAAAATGATTATTTATATATGTTAGAATAAAACTTAGTAATCAATTCATTATACTATTTTAAAACAACTTAAAAAATTTTCAATAAAAATTTTTTTTGGATAAAACTAGGGGCTTTGCCCCTAGGCTCGCTACGCTCGCTCCTCTGTTATGGCTAATAGCGAGATATATAGGGGTGATTCTCGGGCAATGTAACAGCCATTTACTGTTGTCAGTTGCCCTTATGCGAAGTGGATGAAGCCCGCCTATGGGTGAAAAATTGGATCTTCTTTGATGTCGTTCTGCGAAGGAAGCGAATGAGAAGATTTTTTTGAAGTATTTCTTTAAAAGCTGAAAACCCGAGCTTCGCTACGGAGTACATTCAAATTAAATACAACGGTCAATGTATGCAATTAATGCCAAAAAAATAAATATATATATTTATAATAAATGCGACGATCAATGTATACAATTGATGTAAAAAATATATTTTATAAAAAAAAGGGATATTTATTTTTTTGGATAATTCAAGTTTTTACATTAAGGGCGATGAATGAATCAAGTGAATGAATGACTCAATCGTTGTATAAAATCCAAGAGGAGAAAAACCAAGAAATGACGGGATTCTTCATTCCGATTTCTCTTGAAGTATCGTTCTTTAAAATTCAATTAAAAATCGAAATTTTAAGATAGAGACTTGAAATGAAGTTTATATGAATGAGAAAGCTTTCATCTTCCAGTTGATATAAATATTTTCTTTGTAACATAATAAGTCTGAGAGCATCGAACTTATATATCTCGAAACGCATAAATTTTTCCAAAAAGTGGGTTTTCAATTTTAATAAAAATATCAGTCTGTTTTAAATTATTTTTAAACAAATGAGGTCTTGTTTGAATTAGAAATGTCTGTAGTCTTAGATTGCAAAAAAAAAAAATTCTGCGATCCTTTTTTGTCGAGTTATCGTAATCTGAACATGAAAAAGTCAATATTTTCCCACAAAACATAAAATAAAAAAAAACTTAAAGTCCGACGAATATGAGACATGTCTTACTTTCTTCCCCACGTTGTTCTGCATCGATTGGTATCGGTCTCGACCCCATACCCCCAGCGGTTTCGGAGGAGATAGCGTGACAAACTTTTGACAGCGGCGTTGCCGGCAGCGGCAGCGCCAGTTACTTTTTTTTAGAATAGAGAGATTTTGCATAAAATGACCTATTTTTATCGATTTCTTTTCTAGTTTTTATAAATATGACTGTAAATCAAATATTGCTACTAACTTTTATTATAACTATATAAAGCTAGCTTAAGAGAGAAAATGAAATATCTGAGATAAAAATGAATATGCATGGAGCATTTTTAAATAGGGTCATTAAATAACTGATTTTAATTAATATCTTAATTAATTACATTCTGATTTTTTTTAAAATTTAGAATTTCCATCTCTAAACAACAGTGTATAAGAATACAAAATTTCATAGCAATTGGTTAATAAATAAATAAAAAGTTTTTCATGGTCCATTGTCGCCTTAACCAAAATTGATAAGGCGCCATTTTAAAGATTAAGTGTTCCGCTTCTGACGGATTGTTAATTTAGAATGGTACATTCTTTGCTTAATTGAAGTTAAAAATGGACGTTTTGTCAAAGATTTCCTTCCTTGGTTGCATCTATACGGCACGGCCAAATAGTGTGTACAAAGAGGTTTTGTAATGTAAATATCCCATTTTCCAAGAGTTTATGCCATACTTACCTTTTGATTTTGCCTACAAATGTAGGTGAACATATCTCACGTTCCCCTGTTTTATGTTATGCATCACCTCCAATTGCGTGTCTAAAGTTTTTTTTGTAATCAGTTTTGCATTATTCCCACTCAACATTCTTATTTGACAAATAAACAGTGGTTGCAAATAAATTTAACTTACATTGCCCATTTCAATAAATTCTTATGGCATCTGAACATAAGACAGCATGTGAATCCCAAGCGAACAAGTAAAATTTGTAGGAAGGAGAGAAAAATTATCTTTCTTAACCGTCATTATGTTGCAGCATGGGATCAACTTGCTTACTGTGCATTGTATTAATCATTCTTTAAATTAGGATATTTACTTACTAATTTATTTATTTCGCTTTACATTATGATTGAAAATTAAAGCGTATGAAAATGATACGCAGTTGCAATAGTTTTTAAGGAACATTTGTGAAATAACATTAACATTTGTAAAAATTTAATGACTCCTTTTCATTTCCTTGTCAAGTACAACGAGAATCAATAATACAGAAATGTTACATAAATTATAACCAATGATACTTTCTTGGATTAGTTTGTAAATTAAAATATATTGCAAAGATATTTGGCAATCCATCTCTACATGAAAATATTTCAGACTTCAAATTACACGTAATATTTTGCTCAGAGACTATTTCCTTCTGCATAAATTAGCGGATACCTAATTTTTGATTTTAAATAGATTGCTGTTTTTCCAGTTTTCCACAAAGAAATTTTCGAGTTTTGTATAAATCACTTTTATCAGGGAAGTTCTCCTTGAACCAACTGAACAACAAAACCATTTCCTAACAGGCTGAAAATTATTGCTGGATTCAAAACTGATCTTTCAAATTAAAAAGTGGCAAATACTAGAACGTAACTCTTCATTCTTAATCAAATAAACTTCGGAAAAACTTGCTTCTGAATTTTTATTTCTTATCTAATCTTTAAAAATAAGTGCATTCATAAATAAAGCAGTGCTAAGTGCATGAGACCTGCAAAATATTTGATGGCATTTGCGCGGATATTTATTTCATTACTTTAAAAGGAAACGCAAACATTCTTTATTTATTTGCGTTTGTTATTTATTTGTTGGGAAATTTGGGGTCTGGAAAAGAAATTGTGTGTAATTAAAGAGAATATACTTGACATACTGATATTATAAAACAAGACTGGTTTGGATAGGGATTATTTTAAAGACTTTGACGTCAAAAACTTATTTTTGTGAATACGTTTTACTGCCTAATTTCCTTTATAATACTTGTTATATAAAATATCATGTTTTTCCCTTATATAAACGTTCTCTCATTAAAATTCGGCCCCATTAAGAAGTCAATACCATAAATCAACACGCATTTTGGGTGCAGCCTTTTTAGCTATTTCAAATGCTATCATACATCATACTTATTCGTAATTTGTCGTAAAAATACAGGAAAAATATCAAATATATACATTTAGTGGATGGAATAAAGCCAAAGCATCGGGCCTCTTGTTCATGTACGCACGGAAAATATTTTTGTAATAATGGTTTTTTAAGTCTATATTATTTTTAACTCAGTTTAAATCTCAAAGCAACAATGAAATTAAAGTTTGAAAAGTTTAGTGATCGAGAATTATTTTTTCAGTTTAAATTGAAATAGTATGCAGTTTTATTTATTTGTCAATCTACTTGTCAATTAATTTATGACCTCTCTCGCTCCCACTCACAGTATTGATATACGTATAAAATCCTTCAATAAATGGCAAAAATGTACGAAGATAACACTAGAAAATATTTTAGGAACTTAAGAAATTCAGGAAATTCTGACATAAAAACAATAAGTCAAGTTCATCACAAAATACATTTAAGCGATACATTATGAATAGAAAATGGCAAGAATAAAATGTCCAGAAAATTAAAGTCAGAACTTAAAATTAGTATATTTCCCTATAGAAAACGTCTTAAATCTAGAAGTAAGTAAATACATATATTATCTTGTGCTAATAAACACTGGAAAAAGATAGAAATATAAACATTTTTTATTAAAGCAATAGCACTTAGGCATACATCTATACATTATTATATGCCACTAAAATACAACAAGCAACCAGAAGAAGCAAAACAAAATGACATATAGAAATCTTGGAGTAGAAACAACAGTTTAATTGCTTTGATATTCATTCGTCCTCATCAGTTCCCTGACCTCCCAATATCTGCCATAAAGACAGTTACTTGATAATGCGGAGCACAGTGGCAAATGCTGTGCATCCATAAGCACTTCCATACCACAAAGAGTACAGTTTGGGCATTCGATAATACTTAACCGGAAAAGTTATTTAGGCAAACAGTCGTGTCCCGCGGCAAGTCTAAAAGCAGTAACACTTGTTCTTCTTGGAGCTGAGGAAATATGTAATATTGCATCTTTCCATTCTTTATTTTGTATATCTATAAATTTTCCCTTGTCATACTTATAATTCATTTTTCTCTTTATAATTCTTGATGCTGAAATAAAGGGGATTTCCGTAAGAAAAACAAACATTAAAAGATTAAAATTTAATACCTAATATAAAAGTCAACAAAAGCACTTAATATAAAAGTACTTAATAAAAGTCAACAAAAGTTAACAAAATGCAATTACTTGAGAACCACGGCTACATGTCATCCATGGATAAACATTCTGGAACTAATTTACAGAACAAACGCGAGTTATGCAATTCTCTCCGTACAACTAAAATATTTTTTTACCAAATACTGGACATTATCTCATACTTTCCCTGTCCCTGTCTACAAATACTGTGATAATATTAAGTTTTATAAATCTGAATAAGTAATGTTTATGAAACATTAATGAACTTTTACAATTGAAATTAAATGAGATGCAAAAAGTATTTAATATCTTACATATAAAGTAAACTTCCGTAGCAAGTCTGTATGTCACACTTTCAACCATAAAAATATAATCTTCACAAAACTAGAGAAATTTGTAAATTATATTGATATGGTTGGTTATTATTAATATGTACAGTTCTAGAAATGTAAGTAACTTAAAAGTATATAGTTTAAATGAATATATTTAATTTAAAGTGTACAAAAGTACAATTAAAAAATAATATTTCAGCATTCTTTATACATCTCATCCTTCATAATTATTAAAGAATGCAGACCTTCATAACTATTAAAGAAGAGGTAACATAATTATAACTTTATGTAAAGTTATTTCAGGTGATATTTATAATTAAAGAAGAATTTCTAGATATTTTACGGAAAACTTAAGATATAGAAATATTTAAAAAAATCCATTTAAATAAATCTTCCAGAAAAAATTGTGAAATTGAACGAGAATTTTAAGTAATTTTAAATAATTTTTGTTATGCCCACTAGGTAAGATTTAAACAAATTTTCTTCCCCATATAAAGTTTTCATAATTAATCGAAACCTAGATTAAAGTTAAAATTTAGAGATATTAACAGAAAATTAGCAATTAAGAATACACAAAATAAACACCAAAGAAGGAGATTTTCAGAATATCTTCTCAAATATTTGAAATATATCCGAGCTTTCTTCTCCGAGCAATTAGATAATGGAATGAAAGAAATTCTCTGAAAAGTATTTCAGTTCAGGCAAAAGAGATAAAAATACGTTATAGTCTGAACATCAATGGCGAGTGTTGTTTATTTATTTGAAAAAAATCTTATGAAATCATTTCTTAATTACGTTAATGCATTCTGAGATTTTAATCTTTGTTTATTCCTTGTAAACATGCAGAAAAAAAGAGATTATCCATAAATTAACTTTATTCTACGCTGTAAATCAAATTAGAAGGCCGACAGGATTTTATCAAAAGTATTAAATGATGGTTTCTTGAATAAATATCTTTGATAAAATTAAATGTATGATAGAAATATCTATCATATTTTAATGGTAATCAGGGCAAATATTATAGCTATAGACATTCAAAGGCTGTAGTCATTCAATGTCTATACCTATAAGTCACTTAAATAAAAACTTTCTCATATCGACATGCTAGCATAACTGTTAGAGCAACCTTCTAAAAATGGGAAGATCCTTCATACAAATTGCAGTTATAGTATAGAAATGCTATTATAGTGTCTGAAATCGGGAAATATTAATAATACAACATAGTTAAAGGGTCCAGAACAAAAATTTCTTTAAATTTTCAAAAAACTTTTATTGCATTAAAAAGTTTTGTGTTCTTTCCTGCTTAAAATGACGTTTAAATCCTGTTTCTATCTTAATTAGAACAGGAGACACTAACATTTTGTTTCTAACAGTCTAACAGCAGCCAATCTTCGTTTAAACGTGTAAATGCGTTTTCTGTATGATGGGTTTTTTCACCATTTCTTGTCTTTAAATTGTTATAAGTCAAGAACCGTTAAAGATAAATGATTCAAACTTGGAACATGTCTTTTTCAATTATTTTACTTTAATTTTTGTTCAGAAAATTTGAAAAAATATTTACTTTTGAAAATATGATTTTTAAAAAATTAGTTACATACTTTTTTTTCTAAATTTTTTTTCTAAATTTTTTTTAAAAATTAATATTTAAAAAACACTGAATCAAAATTAAAACTTCTATTGTTCTGTATATTTAATTTTGAAAAAAATTGAAAAATTTTGACAAAATTTTTAAATTTGACAAATAATATTTGCAGTTATAATGATTTTCTAGTACCCCACTTTTTAAAAACATTTTAAATTTAAAAATTTTTTTAAAAACTTTATGAGAAGTTTTATGATGTGATTTTGTTTACAAATTATATGGTTGACCATCAGAAAATATTCAAAATTTTAACTCAATAAATAAAAAAAAAATTAAATGTGTCTGACCCCCTTAAATAAATGATATATTCCAAATAGGAAATTGCTGCAGTTTGACCATTGGTATAAACAATTATATAACATTCTGAAAAAAATGATAATTTTCTAGTGAAAAATGCTGCAGTTTGACTGTTGGAAATAACAATTATACAACGTAGTAAAAGAAATGATAAATTTCTGATAAAAAATTGCTGTAGTTTCTTGGAAATAACAATTAAACAACATTGTCAAATAAATGATGAATTTCTAATAAACAATTACTGCAGTTTGACTGTTAGAATTAACAATTATACAACATTGTCCAATAAAGGATCAATTTCTAATAAAAAAAATCGATCAAATTCTGAAATTCCTAACAAATATTCTGAATCTCCAAATCGTCCTTTTAGAGCAAGATTGGATAATCATGGATATTCATTAAAAATTAGACCTTCTGAAATCACAAGGATAGTTTGAAGGTAAGAATATCCGTTTGCAGATCCGATGATACGTACATTAATCGAATGTTTGACAGAAAACCTTTCTAACCACCTCAACCTTACATGAACATTAATATGTATTGCCATCAAGCCAGATAATGTAACAAGGAAAATGATAGTTGAATATTAATAAAATTTTTATAACTTTTAAAATGCATAAAAGTTTATTAGTAGAAGGGAAAATTATTTTGGTCAATTATCATCTAAAGTATGATTAAGTAGGAAATTTAGGTATCTTAAACAAAATTATCCATATAAATTCTCATTGTACATATATGTATGAACCTGTGACCTTATCCAATCAACTCTCATTTTAAATTATTATTGTTTGTCTTTTAAGTTGCTATTATGTGTTTCTATTTTTTTTTGTTACTCTTGCCGTATGATGTTGCCAGATCTAGCATCCCTCCCAGAGATATGCTTAAGTCAGAATGGTCGGATAATATAATTTACTTCGTGGAATAATTGCAAGCGGAGCATTTCAAGAAGTGGGGAATAAAATGTTTTTATTGGTATCATAGGATATTTGCTTAACCTCTAGGCATTTAAGATATGTTTTTCCCTCTCATAACTTCAGTTTCAAAAGCATTTGGCACAGATTTTTCAATCCTAAATTTCGCTGCTCAAAAACTTCTGAAATAATACATTGTTGATGCTTTTAGATTCGTAACTAGAGACTGAAAAATTTCCTTGCAAGCACTTTTCAAGCTGAAAGCACGAGATTGAAAAATACATCTAATTGCATAAAGGGTTACTTACTTTCTCATTTCAATAGTTATTTTATCTACCAGTTGGATTACTCTTTGAACAGCCGATTAAGTCATATCAGGAGCACAGCATAAAGAAAAGTAAGGGTCAGTCAGACGTTTAACACTGCATAAAATGGGGAATTTAATCCGCTTATTGATCTCAAAGCTAACGGTTTAAATTATCTGCTACCTCTTTTGCAGGGGTATTCTGTGTTCCGATTTGACTATTCCTTTAGAGAATTTATGACGTTGTAGAAGCGTTGCAGGAAGAGATACCCTAGAATCTGAGGGGTCGAATGGCCAAGTGAAAGAATTAAAGCTACGGATTATACTAAGCTCCACCGAGAAATCGTACACGGAGCGCAACACTGATTATTAAAGATTTCTTTTCCGCCAGTTTAAGGTTGATGAGGAGGATAAGATAAGATGCATTTTTGTTATTTTTTTCTCCTCTAAAAAAATTATTAACTTTGTAAATGTTTCCCTTTGCTTTTGGAAAATTCATTGTTAGCCTTCATAAATCTAGCTAAACAAGAGAAAAAGAAACACAAGGCTGCGATTTAATGAAATTTGGAGTGAAAGAGAGAAACGTTTGCAGATATGAAAGAGTCAAAGGGTAAGGACAAGTTTAGTTGTAGCTGACGCAAGATGAGACTTTCTACTAACGATTTTGACGTCTGATGTCGTGAGGATCTAGTTGGTCTAAGTATATGACAGACATAGCATGTGATATTTTGGGCAGGAACAAATTTAAAATTAGTTGTATAATCACCTCAAAATGCAAATTATATGAAAATATTTTGCATTGCCAATTTAGTATTAAATTTTCTTTCTGGTGTCTTTTTTAAATAAGCAATCGTAAGTCTTAATCTCTCAGTGGAATCTTGATACTATAGACAGATACAGAATGTTCTAAATACCAGCAAACCGATAAAAAAAATTAGTGTAGAAAGCATACAACAATAGCTGTTTTTTCGTTAGTTTTTGATAATTTTACAAAAGATTTTTATATGTAGTTTTTCCTTAATAGAATGACATTAAAAAGGTAAAATACTCTAATTATAGAATAAAAGAGCATGATAAATTAATCAATTTGAAAGTTGTTAAATTTTTAATAATATTGAATAAATGACAATTATTTTAAGACGATGGAATTATATAAACTTTAAAATATTAATAAAATCCAGTGTCTCTCTAAAAAAAAATCTCACAAATTTGAAACTAGTAAAGTACTGGAATGCCTTAAAATGACAAAACTTTTAAAATTTTATACCCCAAAATTATGTTTATATTATAATATGCAATTTTAATTATTGTGAAATCAATTTTATTAAGAAATTACTATTGATGTTGTATATCTGAATGCAAAAGTATATTATATTTTTAAGACAAATTACCTCCCAAACATTTGATTTCAGAAGTTACTTTATATTATTTTATACAGTTTTTTTTTCAAAAAATCATCCATTCATTTTTTGTGATAGTTGGGGGAAAATACACACACACGAACATATTTTGGTGTCAATTACTTTCCACACAGAAGTTAAGAAAAACTTGTTAAGAAAATAGATATTACGCAACATCTCCTTAAGTATTTTATAAAAATAAAATCTCTCCTTTATATGTATAACTAGCTGAAAACGCGCACTTCACTACGGAGTACATTCAAATTAAATGCAACGGTCAATGTATGCAATTAATGCAAAAATAAATAAATAAATAATGTAAAAAAAGCATAAAAATATATTTATAAAAATATCGTAAGGGATATTTTTATAGACAAAATAATGTAGAAGAAAATATTTGCACACCTACACTATAAGAAGAATCACCATGCAAAATTTCAGCCCTTTACGTCCAGCGGTTTGGTCTGTGCGTTGTATGTCAGTCTGTCAATCAGTCAGTCAGTTACGGAAATGTTTTAGATATATAGATTAAGTAATTTATTTTCAGTGGCAGGATTAATAGTAAATAAATACTAACGTCTCAGTAATTCAGCATCAAAATCGAACTTATGGTGTTAAACCTTTTTTCTGCCAGTAATGCGTACGTCGGTCCTACTAACTGCAACTATGCTGATCAAGAAATATGGAGACTGGCTTTTCTCTCTCGGCTCCGGAACTCTCGCTTCCGGTGACGTTACTGCAAATTTTTAGGTTGGCTGGCCGAATTTCTGACGTTATGTTCGTTGACTGTGATTCGCGTCATGGCGACGCTACGTTGCCGGCTCTTATACTTAGCTGAACCGAAAATCATTAGTTCATGTCGAAATATACATTAGTTTAAGTCCTCCCAGGGGCGGCGGACAGATGCGACTCCTTTTCTGCTTCCAGACACCTTGACGCCGATCTATAGAATATTCGTAGGTCACCTGTTGGGGGAAGTCCGGCTGTCTGGGTGATTTATTTGTAAAGTCGTAACGGACTGTTACAATATATATATATATATATATATATATATATATATATATATATATATATATATATATACATATATATACACACACTATCTACCAATAAGTATTTGGACACCCATGCAAATGACGATATCTGCGGTCCTGACATACGTCACGCCCTCCGCCGTAAAATATCGTGTAGGAAAAACAATGGCTTTAGTCGTATTCAAGATGCCACGAAGTGTAGAGTCATCTGATTTCGAGAAAGGTGTAATCGTCTGGTATCAGAAATGGCCGATCCTTAAGGGACATATTTTGCGAAATGAATTACCCAAAGTCGACAGTGACCTATGTGATTCAGAAGAGGAAGTTAGGCGGTGATTCTCGGAATGTGCCCCTGGTTAGCAGGCCCACGAAACTGGGAAATAGAGAACGACGAGTACTGTCCAGAGAAACTCAGAAGAACCGCACCCAACCGATGGCTCACATACTCTAGGAGTTTCAAAGGGTATCCGGGGGTGTTGATTCGAAGAATACCATCCGTAAGGAAGCCCATCTGCCTGGATTTCAAGGTCATGCTGCTGACCATAAGTCATTGATCACAAAGTACAACCGCACTGCTCGATTAAAGTGGTGCAAAGTACATCGAAAGTGGACCGTAGATCAGTGGAAACAGGTTCTCTGGAGCGACGAATCAAGATTCATCCTCTATTGTTTGGATGGCAGGGTTTGGCATCTGCCTGAAGAACGCCTCCTGCCAAAAGGCATTGTCCCCACAGTAAAGTTTGAATGAGTTGGATTTATGGTCTGGGGATGTTTCTCCTGGTATGGACTAGGACACTTGGTCCCATTTAATGGTAAGCTCAACGCCGACGCATGATGCACTATTTTGGAGTACAGTGTGCTTCTTACGGTGTGTCAGTTTTACGGGTCGGACCCATATTACTTCCAGGACGACAACGTCAGCTGTCGTGTTTTGAAGTCCACCATGGATAGGTATGGTGACAATGGAGTTTACCAAATAGACTAACGTGCCCAGATCCCAAACCTGTACCTCTGTGACGAGTTGGATTGCCGAATTGAGGGGTGCAACAACCGTCAAAAATCGGTGAAGGAACTTACATGTCTTCCGAGTAGAAGACAATACCACTAGCAATCCTACTAGGACTTGTGTGGAAAGCATGTCCCGGTGGGTTGAGGATGTAATTGCCTCTCGTGGAGGGTTTACCAGCTATTGAATATGAATAAATTTTGTTCTTCTTTTCTACCACAAGTGTCGAAATACTTATTGTTAGATAGTATATATATATATATGTATGTATGTATGTGTGTGTGTGTGTGTGTGTGTTTGTTTGTTTGTAAGTAATTGTTTATAATGTTTCTTCTCGACGATGAGATGTCACTATAACTTTTTCTATGAAGTCCAGACCTATAATGGAAGTTCCGTAACCTAAAAATGCATGCTCTGAAATTAACATACCTAAAGAAATCAAAATAGTGTTATTTTGAGGGATTGTTCTAATGAATGTCTTAATACCACCCGAGAAATATAGATTCGATACTCGACAAATTTATCTTTGTAATATCTACTATAACATACCTTTTATGTAACATAAAAATAACACATTTGGAAAGGAATATACTTTTGTGGCAATTATATTATAAAATCCCAGTGGGTTATTTGTAAAAAATAAAATTAAACACATATTACATTTTTTTAACGCATATTTTTTCCTATTTGTTTTTAAGAAATTTTAACATGGTTGTTATATGTGATTTATAACACTTAAGCTTCAAAAAGGAAGCTACCAGACATCAAAAGTTCCCTTAAATATAAAACGGTAGACCCGAGATAAACATTTACTTTCTATGTTACAGTTAAAATGAAATTAGTGCAATATTTATTCCTTAAAAAGCTGATTAGAGATAAGATTTGAGAAAAAAAATAATGGCGCCCAAGCATTTTCAGCCTTTTTGCGTTGAGCAATCAATTTTTTGCGTAGAACAAATTTAAGCTCAAATTAACTAATGCTATGGAGATGTATGCGATAAGAATGATCTCAAATAGGATTATGGTTTTTGTCATGATATCAGAGCTTGATACGACTAATTTTCCCGAAGAATTAATGCTATTATTACATAATGAGCTAAATTCATAAATACATTTATGTGCATTTTTCCCCTCCATAAGAAAAACGATTTATATCGGATTTTTTTGGTACGTATTTTATTTTGTTTCACTGAACTTCATTTTTTTAATATTACGATATAGTAGTTATGGAGAGGCGGTACAAGTAAATATGCGAACAAGAGATAACGCAAAAATGAACTTTTTGTTAAATGGCCATTTAAATTGCTTTCATTGAAATAGAAGCGTTTTCTTCTTGTTTTACCTAAAAATATATTAGGTATGAATACAACGATGCAGAAAATTTTGTTCAAAATGGGAAGATAACTGGCAAATAGTTTTATATTCAAGTATAGGGTGAATCCAAAATTATGAAATCGAGAGAATTAAATCATTATTACTGATTTTTTTATAGTGAATATACACACCTCTGTGAAATGTGCTGTATAGAAACTATAAATTATCTACTGGTTTCTTATACTATATTTAAGTCACGTGCCTTTTTGTGGTGCTTTAATTAGACGTTAGGTGTAAAAAATGGAACTTTTAAATATATTGCTTACATTTTTATAACAGACTAGCTGAATACCCTTACTTCGCTAAGGAATACATTCAAATTAAATACAACGATCAATGTATTCAATTCGTGTAAAAAAAACAAAAAAATATATTTATAAAAATCGTTGCGGATATTTTTATAGACAGAATAATGTAGAAGAAAATATTAAAATTAAATCTAATATAACATACTAAAGAATATAGTACAATAATATATATATATATATATATATATATATATATATATATATATATATATATATATATATATATATATAATATTCTTCTCTAATATATTAAAATATTAACATCTGGGAACAAAATATTGTAATAGTCTGCTTAATAATACATTTTTAGATTATATAAAAATATATTAAGATTTCTCAGCTATTAAGGTGCATGTTGTCGTGGGGTGCGATATGCTAAAATTTTGGGTAGCAGACGAACCAATTTAGTTGAACAAATGGGGTGAAAAACGGAAGAATGAGATGGCGCCAGGCACTACAAGAAACCCGGAAGACGGGAAAGGGATTGAAAAGAGAGCGATTAAAGAGACAGGGCAGCGAAAGGAATAATAGTGTAAAAAGGATGATTGTTCACGAAGATAAAACGGCCCCACACATACGAGATTTTGTGGGAAAACGAAATTCCTAGAACAGCATGGGAAAGTCAAAGACTAAATTATTTCAATGAGAAACGTCCCTCACTCGGAATGGTCAATAAAGAAGATTTAGGGGGTTAGAATAAGCGAATAAAAAATAAGAGTAACAAATGACATAATATGGTTGACCAATGAAATGAAAAGGAAGGAACGGCGAAATTAAATAATAACAGAGAAGAAGATGGAAGAAGAGGAGAGAGAGGAGGGTGTCTGTTAGATTGCTCTCAGACTCTGCACTCCGCTATGAGATAAGCAGCATACGTCAGAAAGAATTTTCTAAGGTAGTATCTGCTAAATTGCACCCAGACTCAGCGCACCGCTATGAGTTATCAGCCATCACAAGACAGAAGTTTTTAAGAAAGTATCTGCTAGTTTGCTCCCAGACTTAGCGCACCGCTATGATATAATAGTCAATGTAAAGAGAGGAAAGAGATGAACGTCGGAGCCGAAAAAGATTGCCTGACCTCTTCAAGCCAACAATGAGAATTGATAGGAAGGGAGCCTGCCCTGTCTTGAAGTCCCGATAATCGCCAGACATCTTCCCGCGCCATCCAGCGAAATTTGACGACTGCGTTCACCGCAGAGAATTCAATCCCGAGAAACAACGGAGATACACCAATCGATGCAAGATAACATCCCGGCGAGTGTTTCTAGTGCTGTCAACAAAACAGAGGTAACCTTTCATTACCTACTGCCGAAAAGTCTATAAATCCCCGAGTAATATAATACAGGCTAGAATTAAGGAGTAACAATAAATTGCGTACTGAGGTTAATATCAATTAAATGAATTAAATAATATGATTGAGTAATTAATTGAAATGATGAATGCTTTTTATATTGACATAATTATTAATAATAACTTTTAGTGTAAACATATATGTGTTTTTATGTTAATAAATCAGTGTGTTATTCATAATTCAAAGTAATGGTGTCATTAACTACCACTATACGAGATCACCCAGCTAAAACTCTGTAACACATACTGCCAATGCTAAACCCTTAATATTGAAATTTAAAGTTACCTCAACATAATTTTGTAATGTTGATAACTGTAAGATCTACGAAACTGCCTCACGATAACAGAGTTTGGAACATTTCGTCATAGATTACGTGCCTAAATTAAATCAACTATCAAGTTTTTAAGTTACGTTTCGCTGTTAATATAGCCTGAAATGATGCTGAATGTTGTAAAATAAATCTAAGGGAATTCATAGCGAGTAGAATGGATGGATTGTACATACAGTTAAATCACAAGCAGCTGCTGATAAACAGCTTATGCATAGCTTAACGATATAGCCTATACATATTAGTGCTATATATATTTCACATCACATGCGATATTCTGTAACCATATCCATCTCATTACATATGGGAATTATATATTATGATCTCAAAAGCTACAAAAGATACTGTTCCTGATTAACTAAAGAAAAATGTCGTCAAAGCATGGCACTATTGGAAAAGAAACTTTGGACATACGTAGGAAATTTAGATATATTAAGCAGGAATTCTTACACTTTGAAAGCTCACATAATGTTAAGTCCATTTAACAAGCTCTTACTTTGTTCGTCTCTTCTTTATACAAAAGAAACTCGATGCAGATTCTAATTCAAACGAAAAAAGCGAAAATCTAAAATGTCTTTTAGGATACGTTTTAAATCAACGAAGTTGCAGACGTTAGACAATGAAATAAACTACTTTGAGCGAATGCTTTCAATTGACAATGACGATCCCCGTATTCCTCTCTGCGTAACTCCCTAGACTCCATAACCTCTCTAACACTCCATCCTGCAAATGCTCCATCGTCTCGAATATCACATTTCGGCCTTCCTGTCGAGCCGTTTCTCGTAAAGAAACAACGTCACTCATACATTATTTCCACATTATATAAGTGATGGATTTATCTTACCTGCATTTAATGCATGCTGTATTCCATACTTTGTGGGCTTTGGAAGGTTATTTTGAGCTCTGCTAACGATCAGAAACTTTTCCCGAGTGTATATTAATGAAGATTTCTCATCGCGATACGCCAGTTCTTGGCCACAATGGAAATAGTTAAATATAGTCTATATGTGGCGCGCAATTTAGAGATGGTAAGAAGCGCGAGTCCAAAGAAAGCGTCCTTAAAGTATTGCAAAGCAGTAATTTTTAAGAATTATTTAGGTTTCAAATTTTTAAATTTATTATACTGGTTTTCAAATGTTGAAGAATGTGGTGCATGATGCTACTATGTTAAATAAAATATTTTATTATAATGGTTTATAAGAGTTAACACAACCCTAAAACTTGCATTAACGATTTATAAGGATCAGTATCAAAATATCAACATTTTGTATCTTTTTGAATAATTGTTTTAAGATGAATTCATCAGACTGGGCCCTAGGAAGCTTAGTGGTAGAGCATTGGGCCTTGAAGTGGGGGTGCTCCGTTCGAACCCCGACGTCCCATAACTCCATTAAATATCTTGGTGCCAACGCAGGTCAAATCCGTAAACCGGAAAGACTTTGTATGGGGTTAGAGATGGCGGGAGAAGGTACGATTTCCCAGATGTCGCCCTTGGGGGCGCTCCATCAAAATTGTGGTGGAACCTGGTTAAGCCAGATTACGACACTTATTGGTGGAACTAGATGACGGGTGTTGCGTCATATGGTTCTCTTCGGATTTGTGAACAAGTGCGAATGCTGCTTCACGCTCTCTATGACATCACACGCGCACGCCGGGGAAATGTTTGCATCCTTCGGAAGAAGGTGACTCAAAATGCATCTGGCATCTGAACCAACAATCTTTAAAGGAGGCGTTTTCTTTGTAATGTGGACGTGACAGCTGGTGAGATTGTGGAGCAGTAATGAATAAGTTATTGTAATATCTTTAGTGCCACAATTTGTTTCAGCATAATGTTCATGCTTTAAGTCATACGTTTCAAGTCAAGAAAGTGGAATAAAGCCTTTTGTATTGTCAAGAAAGCGGGTGGATTTTATTGCGTCAAGTATTCATTATTAGGTAAGAAGCTCTCATAACTCATCACCAGTTTTTTAATACAGTGCAAAAGATTATACAGTAAGCAATAAGTAGACAAATTGCGTCCTTTATATAGTTATATACGTTCCTGCCCAGACTGGCTAAAGTTGGGTAGACTTAGTTTAGTGTTTGAGTCAGCGAGTGCCCATCTCGGTGGTACCGGGAGGTACTCGATTTCTTATACTTCTGGTGCCATTGTAAACCTGAACCACACCTCATATCAGACAACCTTTCAAGGATCTGGTCTGGAATACTTCCGGCTAGGGGACATAAGAAACGACAACATCAACAACAGCATGATCAACTCAGGTAAAAACAAGAATTTCGTTGAAAATGGCGAAGCTTCATAAAGTGGTTTAATTTAGACGTGTCATATCTTTCTTTTAAAGCAGTGATTCCCAACCGGTGGTCCGTGAGAACCTCGGGGGTAGTCCGGCACCACATATAAAAAATATGCCAAATCAATGGGAATTTTGAAAGCAATGCTCATTAAACTAGAAGGGCAGAATATATCCGATGACTATCAGGTGTTGAATTAAAATTTCTAAAAAGTTTAACATAATTATTTTACTATTAGAATATGATATGTTAGAATGTGAGTAAGTTAATCCTATATCCCTTTTGCCTAAGGGATATTCTATATCCCGCATACCAACCGGAAGGTTCCCTCCCTTCAAGTTGGAGGAGGCTGTTTCTGGTTCAGTTTAAGGCTTAGTGGTCCGCAGATTGCTACGGGTTGGGAACAACTGTTTTAAAGAAAGGTACCGAAAAAAGTTTTTGGGGTTTAACAGGATTTTAATGTGGTTCAACAGGAAATGAATGTATTCAGAAATATTATCAAAATTTATGCTTTTTTGCATAATCCTTTTTCTTCTGATCTTTACGAATTTAAGAAATACTTAAAGTGGATAACCTAAAAACATCACATTTTGATTTATTCAGCTTCCTTGTTTAAAGAAAACCATTAAGTATATATACAGCTACTTTAATTATACTTTTCGTTCTTTGTTTCGGTTTCACCAATAATTTACTCAAATCCCTACTGTTTACGATGCCGAAACAGCATGTATCATTTATTTAATAAACCATTCAGTTTCTGGAAACAGAAATATATTCTTCGTTAAGGCATTCCTAAAGCAAAGCAATCTTGTGAAATAATTAATTTATCTTTGTCGGAATATCTTCCCTATAGTTTAGTTTTACGTAAGATCTGTGCTACGCATTTCAGAGAGAAAAATTAATTAAAAGAAAAATTGTTTCACCGAGTATCATTGGAAGCAGCCTTTTAAAAAAATATTTTTGCCGCTGAAATAAAATCTTAAGAGTTTATAAACAAATACTAATAATCCGTTTGCGTGAATATATTTTAATACCGGGAAACATAATCAATTTAAAATTCAAGGAGTACGAAATGGGCTGCTGTATTTTGGGCTCTCTGGCAATTGTTTAAATTATTTGTTTCAGTACCGCTAAATATTTTAATTAGACCTTGCGATACCTTAATATACTTGTTAATTTAAATTTCAATCATATTTTTTTTAATATTGAAGTTTAAAAAAAATGCAGATGTGAGGCTTCGCAAACTGTGAGGCTTCGTAGTAGTAACACTTACATGAAAGACTACCTGAAAACCCGCACTTCTCTACGGAGTACATTCAAATTAAATACAACGATCAATGCATGCAATTAATGCCAATATATATATATACATATATATATATATATATATATATATATATAAATATATATATATATATATATATATATATATATATATATATATATATATATATATATATATATATATATATATATATATATACATATATATATATATATACATATATATATATATATACATATATATATATATACATATATATATATATATACATATATATATATATATATACATATATATATATATATATATACATATATATATATATATATATATATATATATATATATATATATATATATATATATATATATATATATATATATATATATATATATATATATACTAGCTGAGTGGCAACCCGATGTGTTGCTTTTTCGATTTAAAATGAAATAGTTTCTTTTCTTAATGATTAAAAACCGTTTAATCACTTTTAAAAATATATTAGAATTTTTTAAAAAGGAATTAATAATTTAAAATGTTTTCTCTCAAATTTCGGTTTTTGGCTTTTGAAATAATTCTTTCAAATTTCCGTTTTCAAATTTTGCTTTTTAGACAAAAAAGAAATTCATTCAATTAGAAAAAATTCTAAAGGTTTTAACTTCTCATTTCCTAAAACTAAAATTATTTCTGGTACTTTAAAATTATTTCTAGATTTCAATTATTAAATGGCTCGTTCTCAACTAATAATTTTTCCTTTTCGCAACTGAGCAGAATTTCTTTTGCTGTAGAGTTCCTGGGTGTATTGACTTTAACTCCTGTCGCAAGATGCTTATTATCAATGTATATGCACTCAATAGAAAAAATTATTAAATTAAATTAAGTTTAAAGTTACCAGTTACATTAATATAAAAATTAAGTTTAAAACCTTCAAAAAGTAGAAGGGTAAGATAAATTTAAAAATTAGAAATATATTAAGGTTAAATAAATTAAGATTTAAATGAAGAATTAAAAAATTTAAAGAAAATACGTTGAAATTAATTATAAAGTTACGGAAAGAAATGGCCATATGCAGAGTCAAATAATTCGTAAAGAGATGATTGAATAGTTCCGCGGGGGAAAACAAAAAACAGCAAGATAGGGAAAATTGGAAAATGCATCACCACATAGGGCTGAACCCACAACGTAGTGATTACCAGGTCAGCGCGTTAGCACTACGCCACGACATCTCGCAGGCAGGTGAGCAAGATGTGAGATATATTGCGGTAAGGCCGAATGTAAATATTAATCTCGAGTGGAAAAAGTGCTTAAAAATAGAATGACAGTTCTGACGAATTCAAAATTGGTGGTGGAAGAATCCTATCAGTTGCTCATTAATTAGAAACAAATTTCACGAACTTGCTGGAATTATTAGTGAGTAAAATAATAAGTCCATAAACTACGAACTCGGCATTCAGTTAAAAGTGAGTTTTGCAAGTACGCTCTTTTAGAATGAAAATTTTTTTATTGAATGTATTTGGTATATTTTGGAAGCTGAACATCTAGCAAATGCCGAAAAACTGACATTAATAAATGCTGAAAACCGAAATATTTGTCCATCAAAATCGTCGATTTCGTGAAATTCGGAAAACTGTTTTTGGGAAAAAGCTTCGTTTTTTATGAAAAACATATTTAATTTTATAAAAATGTGTGTATCCTTAAAGATGAAGAGTTGTAAAACACATGGAAATAAAAAAAATTATCGATTGGAGGACGGAAAAGTTGAATTTTGTATGCATGAAAATAGTGTAAATTTGCGAAACGGAAAGGAGGTGGCCCACCCAGAATGTCAGCTGTTTCAGTTCTCCTCTTCCATTGAGTTCGGCGGTTTTAAATGAATAGTTAAAAAAGTTTAAAGTATTGAAAGTTAAGGATAGCATCCGTGCACGCGTCTCGGCCGTCCGCGTATATCGGTACCAGTCTCGATATCCTGCTATACTCGGTTCGCTTGCTTAGCCCTTCCCCGTGTCTGCTGACTGACAAACTAACATTTGTTTACCTTCAGCTGTTTATAGTAAGATATATATATATATATATATGATAATATTACTAACTACCTATAATCGCCCATTCTGTACTTCATCTCTGTGCTGTTTACCCCTCCTTCTTGTCTTGGCGTAAGCGCTTCGCCTTCCCACATACTAACTTCCTCCGCCAATTATGGCAATCTCTCTGACCTAATTCTATTTTGGCGCTCTTTGCGGGAGACGCTGGACTGGCTCGAAGCGAGTAAGATGTGTTGCTTTATTTTTTAATAAATTAGTTTGTTCCTGAAGCTGATTTTATTATTTTCCGGCCACGATGTAAGCTACTTTTTCATGAGATGTCCATCCGGACATTTCAGAGAGCTCGACAGGATCTGGACTTTAAAAATGCGACTGCAAATTGAACAAGTTAAAAAGTCTTTGTTCTACACGAGTTTAGCTTTATATTAACGCGATTGTTCTACAGGACTTTTGCTTTATTTCCCGCATGCGTTCCTGAAGTCACCAGCTTGAAATGACCAAAGCTAAAGCATTCCTCATCCAACACCATGAAAGTGCTACAGAAATTACGACTGCGATGAAGCAAGTGAAGATGTCATTGTTCAAAAATTACAGTTTCGTTTCCGCGTGACCTCTACGGTTATCCACGGACTACGCCATCTTTGTGTAAAGTACCAGTGCTGCAGCATCCGGTTCAACTAGGCCTCCAAGAAGTGATTAAATTTTTTATATGTGAGGGACAGTCATAAAAAACAAATTCATTTCAAGAAAATAATTACGATTTCCGGGTGAACGCTGAACACTGCTCGGAAATCAAAGAATTTCATATAAGCAAATTTTCAAGATCACCATCACTCTTAAAAAAGTTCTTATTTAGTATTGTATTTTATGCCACAAAAGTTGGTGCTTTAAGCAGGTCAGTTATTATATTATTATTTTTGTAATTTCTAATATAAGTGAAGCAAGATGAACACTGCCAAAGTAAATGTTGATTGTGATGACTCTTTTAGTGTTTCGAATGTTGAAAACGAAGTTAACATTGTGCCCTTTGAAGATGGCACTATAGATATACATTCATGGTTATCCTACTTCAACAAAAAATGTATCGAAGGAAACAAAGATGATGAATGGAAACTAAAATTTTTTTCACGATTTGTAAAGGGAAAGGCACTTAACGTTTATATTCAAAATTGTTATTAAGTTAATAATTTTACAGAATTAGTAACTGTGTTAAAAGAGCATTTTTTCACCCCTACCTTAATTACCTTTAGTGATTTTGCAGGGTTAAATTTTAATGAAAACAATGATGATATTACAAAATATTTCAGGAGAAAATTAGAAATCGGAAAAAAGTTAAATTTAGGAAGTGAAGTAATTATCATGGAGGGTTTAACTGATGGCCTCCCCAGAGAACTAAAATCATTAATGACCATTAATTCCCCTGCTAACCCAATTGCTTGGCTTAATCAAGCTCACAGACTGGTAAAAATAAGAGAGAATCCACAACCTAGTAATGACTCGCCCAGATATGTAACTCTTTTTGGTTAGAACTCCCCAAATTCAAAACAGAAATGATTATTTTAGGAATGATTCCCAAACTTGGAATAGGTCAGATGTACCAAGATATACAAATGATGTTAGAACCTATGCCCCGAGGCAAAATACTTACCAGAGAGCTCATAATTTCTATCGATACCAAAGACCATCTAATCCTAACTATCGGAGCAATAACCCTCGATTTTCTAGCCATCATAATTATGATAACTCACCCACTTTGTCTCCCACTCCATGTAGAATGTGTACAGAGAGAGGTATTCCAAATGCTTTTCATTGGCATCAAATTTGCCCATTTAGAATGCAAAGAGCTGATAATGAGAGGACTTCAACCCTTGCAATTGAACCACCCTCAGAGCATACTCCCAATTCCTGACTATTAAAGATGTCTCGTTATTTGCCAAACAATAAATATGTAGACTGTGTAATAGACAGTGGCGCAACTCTGTCAGTGATATCCACCAGAACTGCTCGACAGTTAAATTTGAAAATAACCAGAATAAGAGGTATACAAGTTGTACAAACACAAGGCCATATTGTAATGAACAAAATCTGTAAGGTTAAGACGAAAATTGGCCAAATTATCAGAGATATTGTGTTATATGTAATTGACAATAACTTGGATTATGTAATATTAGGTCTAAATGAATGTAAAATTTATGAAATTGATATTGATTGTAAAAACCTAAAGGTAAAACAAAAATCTGTAATAATTAATTATGAAGGTAATATGACAAAAGCAAATATGTCACTCCCTATTCAATTCCAAGGTGGACTGTTCAACAGCCAAAATAAGTCGAGTCCTCAACCTGAGTATTTTGTTCAAAATAACTATGAAGACAATTATGGTCAACATTAAAGTGTGTCGCAGCGCAAGTCCTGTGATGTAATCTAATTGTTATGTAAGTGTGTGCATGTTTTTCTCTATGTTGTGCTCGTTCCCGTAATTAAAAGTAGAAAAAACTGAAGGGATGGTCATCAACGACTCTTTTAAAACCACGAAAAGTTCTACACGATTAGTCATTTAAAAAAGTGATAATTTAACAAATTTGATATCCTATAGAAATATGCGGTTTATTTGACTTCGACAAAATTGTTCAGGGGACACTAAATAGATTTCAAAAGCCTCTCTATATATTTGAACTGTCGCTAGTTGGGGATGTGCAATTAATTTAGAAACCATATAATTTGAATGCAAAAACATTATTAGGGAGCTATAATTGTGAAAAATACTCAATATCACTCATAGAGACAGGCTGTAAGAACTCTAATAGTTACCCCATTCACTGACAGACGTTTTCATTCATCTGTTTTTTATTTAAGTTCTCCTCATTTTTTCCAAAGTGTACATTAGTCCTTCTTCAAAGCACTAATTTTGTATTGCTGAGATTCTTGGATAGACTTGAGAAGTGTTAGAGTAGATTTTTTGTAAAAAATATATACATATATATCATTTACCACTCATCTAAACATCTGCATGAGAAAAATCATTTGCTTGTTAATAGGTTTGTCCCGGTTTACTATTACAATATTTTACAGTGAATTGGTCAAATTTAGTAAACGGGACGTATCCGGATTGAGTTTTAGGAATATTGTCATAAATATTTATTTTATGTATGCTCGTTATTTCATAAAATAAAGCATTACAAAATATAACTTTTCGTTACGTATTTCCTTAACTAAGGTAATTTTATAACTGTTAAATAGATAAAGGAATTCTCTAGATAAGCGGCAATTTGATTGCTTTTGGTTGCTATTGGCATTTTGTTTGCAAATAATGAAAATTATTAAGTTTCACTGAATACATAAACACTGTACAATAAAATGAATCGAATTTCATGTGTTTGTAAATTAGGCAGTTCACCATGAAAAAATGAGGGAGGGATTAATTAATAACAATTACACTATACGTATGATGAACATAGCTCTTACCCTCTCTCGAAATTAAAAATAAATGTAACGAATAATTTATTTTTTAACGTTGTAGTATCCCTATAACTACACAGCTATTTAACTCAGTACGTCAACACACATGTTTAAACTGCCCATTTACAAGTAAAATACTGCTCTAAAATAAAAGAAAATCGATAGCAAGCCTCCATCTTTTGGCATATGATGTGTCCTGCATTTAAATGTTGGAAACGAATATTATAATATATTCTCGGACTAGTTTTATAAGAAGGAAACATACATATACCTGACACTTAAAATACAATTTTATTTCTAAATACATCACGAATAGTATGTTATTTTTATCAAGGGATGTTATAAAATGGTGAGATTCAAAGATTGTATATGTTGTAAAGAAAACATAATTCGATGTTAATAAGAATTTTTAAATGGAATTCTAAAACTGTATGCAACTAGGCTCAAATTAAACAATCTATAATGCAATATCATATCTGTAGAATTTTTCTCCCGTTTAATATGTATTAGTTAAAAATTTTTTACTCAATTCATTTTAATGTTTCTAGCTAGAAACAGTATTACTCGTATTTCTTTGGGTGCGATATTATCTTCCTTTAGTTAAGCAATTAATATAAAACACTGATTCCCGGAAGGTAAGAAGAAAATTCTACCATGTATAATTGTTTATTGACTTTAAATTTCAATAAAATTATAATCGTTTGAAACAGTTACGAAAAATATTCATCATCGATAAAAAATTAAAAACCCTGCTATTATTTAAATAAACTTGAGATAGCAATTGCAACATATTTTTAAAAAAAATTCGTCGTCTTTGATCTGTATATAACTTTGTGGCTCTGGTTTCAAAATAAGTTATATATAATTACTTTAATGCACATAGTTTGAAATTGTAGTTTGAAATCAGAAATTGTATATTTAATGCTATAATATGTCTGAATTATATAAATATTGAGAAAATTTAATTAAAGCAGCATTCAATCATAAGTAAAAAAATCTACTGTAGGGCATGATGAGAAATTTCCAAGAAACCCAAAAAATTCTAAATTAGTTTAGGCTATAAAATTGTTTTTATCTATTTGTTGACATATTTACATATGAGAAAAAAACTGAGGTGTCAAAATAATTTTTCTATCAAGTACACATTTCAAAACTTCTAAAAATATCGTTGAGATATTTACAGCTATTTTTTTCTTGGCCAATTCATCGATAATTTTGATGAAGACAAATTTCAGGTTTTAAAATATTATTTTCTTAATTACTTTTTCGCTATATTTTGGACCTGACAATTATATCTCATTGTAATGTGCAGTTAAAATACTGCAAAGAATGTATTTTATTTAGATTGCAAATATATTTTACATATTTCATATATATATATAATCATATTAAATATACATAATACATTAATGACACATGAAACGCATTGAGGTGTAATGTTGTTCTGGATGCTTTTATTATATGGGTTTGTTTTGAAAACAAGTTTTGGTATTATAAACTGAAATTTGGGGAAAAAAATGAAGTATCCAACAGGAAACAAGGAAGCATTCATTTGAAATCATCAGATTTGGAATGAAATCCAAATTGTTTTCAGTTCCTACTTTAAAATTAATTTATTTGCACACTTCTATAAAAATGTGCAGTATAGTACCTTCACCAGCAGATAGTCGGGTTTCGTACAGCATATTCACGCCAGGTGCCTTTTAACGGTGCTTTGATAACTAGGCGTTAAGAAAAAAAAAGAAACTTTCAAATGTATTGCCTCTGTTTTCATAAATATGTTTTATAACTTTTTTAAAGCTATTTGCTTACCAAGTTTAGTGAGGTGGCGCTGTCTGCGCTGCTAACGTGTAAAAGCGAGCAGATGTAGAGGTGAAACGAAAGAGAGCTGCCATGCCCTAACGCTGCACAATTTATTGCTTGTTTTACAATTAATAAGCTTCTAATTTGTTTTATTACGTACACACACAACGGACGGTAACGCACGTTCACACGACACTGGACATTGTCGACCAAAGGTATAAAGGGAAGACAACAAATTCAGAATTGACATTCCGCCTACGCACCACAACGGAATACGGAATATCATGACAAGGTATGTTTAATGATGTATATATTCGTGAAGCAAGTTGAAGTATTTATGAGTAACAAAAATCGCCTATTTAAGCAAAGGCAGAAAAATTGATTTGATCGAATTAGCGAGAGAGCTTGATCTCGGTAATGTAGTCTGAACCGATAGTACGGTATCGGAATTAAAGAAAATTATTTGCCAAAGTAAAGATTCTGATGAACAATTCACTAAAAATTTATTTGAAAGTATTATAGATACTAGGCTTAAGAGTGGAGAAATGGTTTATGAACGGCAAAAACTTGAATCTGAAAGAGCTTATGAACGGGAAAAACTTGAAGCTGAAAGAGCTTATGAACGAGAACAACTTGAAGCTGAACGGCAAAAATTGGAAGCTGAAAGAGCTTTTGAATTAGAAAAAATTAATCGAAACTACTAATAGATCCTTGGGAGGACACGATGAAACTGTTCGAGTTTCAGAAGTAAACAAAAGTAACTTTGTACTACGGAGTTTAATGCAACAATTTAGCTTAAATGGCGGTGATATCACATCTTATTTAATATTGTTTGAACGGCAAGCTAAATGTATAGGTATGAAGGATGAAGATATGTACCCCATCTGTTAGGAATTTTACCTTACGAATTCACTCAACTCATCGCCAGGGAAGATGAACAAAAAGCTAATGATTATGCATTTGTTAAAACCTTGTTATTAAGACGGTTTAATTTGAGTGCCGAAAAATTCAGACAGAAATTTATAAATCATGTGAAAGATTCAAAAAGTACATGGGAAGATTACGTTTATGATCTGCGAAATTATTTTAATGAATGGTTGGCTGGTTTAAACATTAGCGATTTTGACTCTTTAAAAGAGCTTATTATAACGGATCAATTAAAAGAACTCGTTCCAAATGTAATACGGGAATATTTTATCGATTCTTGGCCGAAATTTGTAAACGCAAACCAGTTGGCAGGTAAATTGGACGAATACGAAAATGTGTGCTTGGGAATTAAAATTGCAAATAATGAATTTAAGAACACTGAATATTATGATGAAGCCAAAAGTTATTACCGTAATAATCCTAATATAGATTCCCGCAATTATAAGAGTGTTGAGTCGAATAAACCAGACAATAAAAAGGGTACAAATTCAATGATATGTGTATTATTGGGTACGATAGGTCCATTCGCAAATGTTTTTCATGTAATGAATATGGACATATTTTGAGAAATTGTCCTTTGCCTTGTAATAAAGCGTTATAAAAGGACATTCAAAAAATATTGTACTGTGAAAGACGAAAAGAATACGAATCATTTGAATGTAAGCGACGCCGAATCTTCAAAGCCAAACCGATATCTAAATGACGTGCAAATTAATAAACAGTGTGTCAGCGTTTTGTTGGACACAGGAAGTAGCAGCTGCCTTTTGAAAGACTCTGTAGTGAAAAATTTACAACTAAACATTTCGCCATGTGAAAAACATTTGTGTGGTTTCGGAAATCAACTGACACCAAGAGTGAAATGTATAGGAGGGACGATGGTTGATATTCTGATTGATGACGTAATCGCGAAGGATGTTTCTGTTCTAATTGTCCCAGATCAAATGCAGCCGGTTGATTTATTCGTAGGGAAAACATTTTTGGATTTACCTTACATTGCTTATGCAGCCGTAAGCAAAAGTTTGTACGTTGGGTATAGTAGAGATATCCCTTTTATTGAAGTGAATTCTGGTGAAACTGAATCACGCGTGAAATTAAAATCGGTCGAAGATACGCAAGTTGTAAATAACAGTATAAACTTTGTAAAAGCTAAAACGGAAGAATAAATAACGAATTAATAATTATTGAAGGTAAAGATAACTTAGATGGATTGTTAGAAGTTAATGAGGGAAAAATGATTATTCCAGTTATAAACAATGGGGACCAGGATATAATGATCAAAGAAAATCAAAACATCGGTAAAGCGGAAGTAATAGATAAAAGCACTTTGGAAACGGAAATAAATTATTTAAATAACAAGGATTCGAAAATCAGTAACTCTAAAATTTCAAGCAACGAAAATTTCAAAGAAGTTGTTTACAAGACAGAAACAAATACGAAATCTGCGAGTTTGCATGTGCATTCTGTGAGTGAGGAATTTTAGTAACAATAATGTGCAATTAAATGCGAATACAAGTATAGAAAAGAAGAATTTGAGCAATTCTAATGCCCACAAAAATAGTCAAAATGTTGTCAGTGATATCGTTGGCGATGTGTGTACTCGAGATTCTTCGTTAGAAAGTGATGCCTCAATGACTGAGAGAACTATAACACTTGACAAGGAATTTAAAATTGCGTTTTTAGATTCTTTGAGTGACCAAGACGGTACACCGGGTGAACCTTTGTCTGATGTCAGTTTATGTATCGACAAAGGAAGTGTTTCAGACAATTGTATTTTCATTGCCGACATGCAGGACTGCTTAAAAAGCGAAACCAAGAATAAAGTAAATAATAAGACTATAGAGAATTATATTATAGAAGATAAACATTCTCCGGTGGATGTTAAAACTGAGACGCTAAGGTATTTTTCTGCTAAGATAGTGCATACTGACCATATGAGTTTACGAGCTGAAGATAATAAACACGATGCAGTTTATAAGACCAACATAGAGAGATATGTAAATATATTTTAAAATGCTATTCGTATACTTAAATTGTTTATTATATTGTGTTTTGAAGAAAATATGTTAATCAAGTTGTCATACATTTTTGAATAATTGTGTACTATATTTCTGTTTATCGTAAAAAAAAAACGTGTCTTAAGTTAGAATTAATGTTTTCGAGTTAAAAAGTGTTTTTTTTTTAAATTTTTTAAATAAGTTTGTTTAGATGTATTTACGTGATTCACTATTGAGGGCAATTGAAATATCAGGATGCCCGAATGTTAAACTATTTGCTCGCCAAGTTTAGTGAGATGGCGCTGTCAGCGCTGGTAACGTGTAAAAGAGAGTATAAGTGAAACGAAAGAGAGCGATCATGCTCTAACGCTGAACAATAAATTGTTTGTTTTACAATTAATAAGCTTCTAATTTGTTTTATTACTTACACGCACAACGGACGGTAACGCACGTTCACACGACAATGGACATCGTCGACCAAAGGTATAAAGGGAAGACAACAACTTATCTAAGATACTAAAATATTACAATCTCTTGGAAAAAATGTAATAATCTTCTTATGAGTGAAATAACTACATTTTGAAATTCTACTGTGTTACACAGTCATACATTTTTATTTTGAGGCAAACGAGTTGGACAGTCAAGAAATTTTTAATGTTCCCGTGTTGTCAGGAGGAAATTATTTTTTAATTAACATGTATCCATATCATTACTTACCATTTTCATGATTAACCTGAAACATAACGATTGGTTTTACTCTTTTATATATAAAAAAAAAAAATTCTAAATTTTTCTACTTTTAAAATTTGAGACTTCCTTCATCTTTGATTTTTCTCATTTAAGTGAGTCAACTAGTACATAAAAACACTAGTACAAAAAACTATTATTTTCGTATTTCGACGAAGTATTCAGAAATTTTTAAGCAATATATTAGTAATCTAATTATATTTCTCAAACACATGTTTTTGCATTCATGCAATTTTTAAATTCTTCCGCTAAGGAAGCTACAATGTTGAAATAAATTAATACTGTGCATTTTCTATAGCCTTACATAAAAAAGTATGCTTAAACGTACACTTAGTTTTTTATTGTTTGTCTTGAAATACTGCTTTCAAATAATTTATTTACTTTCTTTAGTTTTTAGTTATCTTTGCATTTTGAGAGTGGGGAAGTTATTTGGAAATAATTTTAAAATAATTCAATCAATGAATATTTTATCTACCTCTAGCTTAAATTGACTACTCTCACATTAAATCAGATGATGTGAATACATTTTTTTTAACTGATAAAAAGCTTTTTGTTAATTTTTTTCTCTCAGGTGGACAAAAATGAAAATACTTTCTTTTAGAAACAAAACTTTACATTTCCTTGTGATTTATTCTAATTTTTTTAAAGATTCCAAGTGTATATTTTCAGTTTTAAATTTTGCATTACGTTTTATATTTTAAAAGCATTAATTAAGCAAGGCATTTACAGATCTTTACCTGCAGTCCCTCACTCGAATATTTATCGAAATATCGAAATTTCTAACAAGCAAAAGTAAAATCTTTGAATGTTTTTTTGATGATGGCATTTTTTTAAAATAAAAAGTAGATATTAAAAAGATATACATATTGCCTTAAAAAATTTACAAAAATATCGCAGAAAGTTTAAGATTTATAGATAAAAATTTATAATTCAAGTCAAAACCTTACATATACTGTTGGTTAAAAAATAAAGGAAACTCCTATTAGTATTAGTGATGTTTATGAAAGTGCTTCGTATTCCTTAAAATGCAAGTCTGGCCACCGGTATTTTTTATAAAATATAGTGTATATATTATTCTACTGTCAGGTAGCAGTGATGGAGCTACAGGCATCGTACATTTTGGGGGACAGCGTGATATGTCAAACTATGTAGACCTTGCAGAGAGGAAAAATTGTTGAAGCGTGTCTAATTGGAGTATCTGCTACCGCAACCCATAGAGTTTTGGATGTTTCCCAAGCTATAATATAGAAAGTCAGGACGGAATACAGAATGCACATAGAGACATCCTCTGGGAAACAGATGATGGGTATTGAAGTGAATGGTGGCATCGAAGAAGACAACTGCAGCCAAATTGACAGTAGAGCTTAATCTGCATCTGCAGGCTCCAGTATCAATCATTACAGAGAAGTAGGAACTTCAGATGCTAAATAGTTTAGGCAGAGTAGTAATTTTCAAACAAGTAGTAAACGATATGAATGTAAAGCGTCTTTTACAGTTGCGCCACGAGCACAAATCCTGGTTGAGTGATTTGTCGAAAAATGGCATTTGGTCATATGAATCATTGTTCATATTGTTCAACTTCAACAGGACAGTTCTATGTCTGGAGAACACCTACACAAGCGCATGATCATGTTTGTCTCATTCCAGCTGTCAAGCATGAAGACGAATGTCAGGGTATCGGTAGCCATCTCATGGTTTTCAGAAGGGATCTATTGTAAGCTTAAAAGGGATATTGCCTAGGAAGGACTATGCCGAAGAACCAGATTCATCATATGGCGCAAAAATTCTTACCTGACGGAAATGGTGTTTTCCAGGAAGATAATGCTAATATCCATACAGCTAGAACGGTGAAGTCATAGTTTTAGGAACATAAAGAGTATGCCAATCTTATCTCTCCAGCAGAGTTTTCCCTCAATATCATGAACTGCTGAGGTCTTTTATAGAGAATAGAGTCAGAAATATTCGTCCAACACCAGCATATCTACAGGAACTTTCCTGACTTCTTCATAAAAAAGGATACAATATTCCCTTATACACTAATCACAACTTCTATAATTCCATTCTTAGTGAATTCAGTCGGTATTACTTGTCAAACATGGTCCTACGCTATATTTATAAAGAATTTCTTGTTGTTCCTTACAGTTTCCATTATTTTGTAAACCACCTGTACTTTGAGCACACATATAGTCCCTTTATATACATACATTAATTCAAATTAATTAAAACTTTAAAATTTGTCATATTATGTGAAGTATCTCTGCCGGATGACTATCCATCCATTATTTGCGAAGAAAACCGGATGGTTACCTAGTTAGACAATTTCGACCAGCAATCAACATGTGGTCTCTGATTCATGTAAATGAGTCTTGTGCTAAACAGGCTTTAAACATGGACTTTCTCTGACATTTGTGCTAACCGTAGCACGTGTTATGTATCATTTTTCTGGTAGTTAATTGATTGGTTTGGTCAATATTAATATTCCGCAGTTCAGAAAATTTCACGAACACACAAGTTTCTTATTAAAAGGCGAAGCAGAATTTTTCTTCCCATTTATCATAAGTAGTTTTAATAAGTTTTTTGTTGGATCTGCGGAAAGTTCTGGCTGGAGGCTTTGTCATAAAGGATGCACGAGCACTAGCCTTTAAGTGATTTATGTCATCGTTTCTGGAGTATACACTGTTAAGAACTCGCAATTCCGTGTAGGAGACATCAACAGCTTTTGTTTTCTGTTAATGCTGTTGAATTATCAAGACGTTAGCAATTAATTTCATTGCCTCCCACGCATTGTATGTGGAAAATGTAAGTGCATGCAAATTCGTTGCTTCCAGTTGCGTCTGGAGTAATATTTTACGGAAAATAGACATCAAGAGACCACTTTTACCAAGAGTACAATCAAGAGTAAAATTTTTTACCATGAACAAAAGTGGGATACACAACATGGAAACCACAAGCTTTTTTTCGTTTTTTTACATACGAGCAACGTATGTGAAGCAGAAAAATTAATTGTCTGAGATTTGGTACTTAATAAATATCTCATAAAATCCCATTTTTTCTGATACATCTATTTACACATTAATATTGCTTCCAATGGATAACTTACTATGTGCAACTAAACATGACACGCGAACATTTGTAGCCTTAATCAAAATTAACCCGTTTCGAATCTTTGAGAGAAAAAAACTTTAAATCAAATTCATTTAATGACTGTTCGGTTTTAAAACAGATAATAATCGTGAAGAAAAATATTCTTCTAAAAATCACAACTTAGAGAGAAATGACTCTGAGAGAGTAATATAAAATGATTTCAAAATTTTTATTTTCTAATATAGTTCTTCACGTGATGTTATTTAATGAGTACAGTAACATACATTTAAAATAAGGTTGTGACAATGATTTTTTTTAACTTCATGCAAAAACTTTTTTCGGTGGTCAGATGGCATGTACGTCATCAGTTTTGAAAAGAGTAAAGGGCCTGTTCACATAGGAGTCTGTTGCGTAGCATTAAGGAAAATATGACGTTGAGACGGAAATAAACCAATCATAGGTTTTAAAATTTTCATTGCTAATTGTTTGGAGGCCTATGATTGGTTTATTTTCGTCTCAACGCCATCTTTTCCTTAACGCAACGCAACGGACTCCTATGTGAAGTGGCCCTAATCGTGCAAAAGTGTGTTTGTGGATTCTCTAACTAAAATCACATTTAAAATTAGAAAACAACTGTTTATTACTGAGGCAGTTTTATTAATCTAGAAACAATACTCTAGACACGCTGCAAGAGATCTTTGGAAACAAAGCAAAAACGGATGGAAAGATAATTATCAACAAACAATGGCTAAAAGATGATCAGGAAATATTAGAAGGGGGTATTTCTAAACATGACAATTTTGAAGAGGTAAAAACGCTCTATGAGTAAATGATTAGGATCGTTTTAGAAAAATGAATAAGACCCTCATCTTGAACGGTGAGACACTGTTGCAAATTTGCAGAGGAGAACAGAAGATATAATTTCTCAGCCAATCACGTATTCTGAAGACATTTTTCCTCGTATAAAGGTAGAAAATAACCTAATACGAATCTTTTTGACTTCTATCTCTCGAAATACAGAAATATTTCTGTCGAATGTTAATATGAGTTATAAGGTTAACATGAGTAACCGAATGGCTTTTAAAGACGTCATAACAAGACACTTAAAGAACATTTTTCAAGATATTTCAGTGTAGTAAAGAAAATAATGCTTAGAATTGCAAGTTATTGATGAGAAAGTATATAGAATATTTATCAAGAAATAAGTGGTTAAAAATTTGGAAGAAAAATAATATTCATTGCATTTGCTTTTCCAACTTTTTTATAGGTAAATAATTTTTTTTTCTATTTAATTTTGCCCTCCGAAATTCTGAATTTTTCATTACAATTTTATAGGCTCAAAATTTTTAGCGATCTGACTTGAAATTTCTCCTCTTCTTTCTGATTATATGATACATGTGAAATTTGTTAATTACAGTTATTTTACGCTTCTTCAATTCCACAATAAATCTAAAAGCCATGGTTACATATTTCGAATAAATTCACTGTTCATCACCAGGGTGTAAAACATTCGTGTGATTATCCCAGTGAACAATTAGAAAATGCAAAGGTCGTTGAAGCTCTTTGTTACAAATATGGGCGACAGCAGTGAATTCAAGAAGTGACAGCTTGGAAGGCGGCAGGTCCAAAAGCAAACGCCCGCAGACGAAACAAGGGAAGGATGGAAGTTTTCTTTACCTGACCCTACACAAGAACACAACGTTTTTTGTTATCGACAAGTTTATTGTACGGCATAGAAACGCTTTGAATGTTTTTTATGTTCTTTATATATATATATATATATATATATATATATATATATATATATGCATGGCGTAACCACTTGTGTTTGATTAGTTTTTCTTTCCTTTACCCATGACTGGAGAGTCAAGCGAAGACCGGGGGATCGATTTTTGATTTTGAGTTTAATTGCTTAGCATTTTATGTTTTGGGTGGAGATTCGCCTGTGTTTTTATCTTTTGGATGTTAATTCACCTGTGTTTTTCGAATGTTAATTCACCTAAGTTAATTATTAGTTGCTAGGCTGCAACATGCATACGGTTTATTTAATATATATATGTATATATATATATATATATATGTGTGTGTGTGTGTGTGTGTGTGTGTGTATATATATATATATGTGATAATAATCACATTTGGGAAATTTAGATGCAGTCGGGCACGAGGAGTGAATCACAGTAAATCGCTGCGCACAAATTGGAGAGATGCAGTCGGGCGTAGTGTTAATCCAGGGAAGCACTTCCGAAATAAATTTAGGAGATAAACATATGGATCCAGAGAAGGGAACACAGATTTTAGTCGATATCCAGGAAATCATCTTTATTTAATTGTGAAGCATCGCGAAGGCTGCAGCGGCCACATGACTTGTCCGGCGTCTATGCCAGGACGGGACGTAAAAACATACAGGAGCGGACAGCATGTCCGATAGCGACAAGAGTTAGCAACGAAGAGAGGGAAAAGTCTTGCGTTCATGCAATATTAAATGGGTGTTTTGCGATATTTTCGCCAGAGGGCCTAAACTAATTAATTTTTAATTGGGTGACTTTAGATTCGTGGAGTTCACGTGTCCACTTCAGTTTCCCGGGGACTGATAGATCTCGCGCTTGTTAGCTGCGACCTATGGCCTGGGCATAGGATAAATAGCCATAAATTTCTTGCAAAGTGGGGTTTTTTGACGTTATAGAGACATAAATTCAGAGTGTTTCGAGGGCTCTTCAAGAATTTTGACACTATACTGACATTCGGAATCTCATAAAATTCGAACACTCATATCTGGGGATGTTATTGAGTTCAGATACTTCACATGCCTGCTTAATGATCTGCAGGGCTACTATAAATTATACTTACTTTACTTTTAGGTTGCAATTTTTGGAAAAGGGGTCGTGCTTTATTAACAAGAGAATTTAGAATACGTTTTAAAGTAAAGCAATTTAGGAAGACGCGTTTTCTTGTTACATATATATATTATAACTTTTGCCTGTGACTTGGTGTCTAAGCTGACACTCTAGGTAGCGTATCACAGGTTACGTGGAAATATTTAACAGCCAACTAAGTCAGCATAGAATTAAATTGATTTAAATTTATTGAAATGTTCTTCATTATATGCACACGATTAGAGTGTGATCATAGGAATCTAAAAATGTATACAGAGGGACATTACTTGAGTTCGGACATACACAATTTAGGAATAGTCCTCACAGAAGTATCGATGCAACTCCACTGCAGGTCGTCCTCGGGGATTCAGGCTCGAATGCTGGAACCATTTTCCTTGTAAACTTTCCGTTCGTTGAAGTCAGACGAATTCGTGCCGCGGATTGAACAATCCGGAAATAGAGCTATTAGCTCTCTGGCTATCTAGCAGATAGTTATGTTTATGAAGTGGAGTGTCTAGGTTCAATGGGACTTTATCTCCAGTAAGCAAGTTAAAAGTATCAAGGTATCTGTGCTCAGTAAAAAATATTTAAAGTTAGGAGAAATTTTAAGTTAAGATTACATTACTTTTAAGAATTAGGTATTCTTAAAGGAGAAGAGAGAAGTTAAAATGATTAATAATTTAAAGAGAAAAAAATTAAGTATTGAATAATGGCTCGGGAAAAAAAAGAAAAAAAAACATGTCGAGAGGAAACGAAATAAAAAAGGCCCGTTTCAAGGTCGTACAACTACGTATTGAGATGATAGCGAAGCTTCGAAATGGAGGCTAAAAGTAGCAGGGGTCTCTGGCTATCTAATCGCAGGCTCTGCTACTTATGACCGAAGTCTCTTGATGCAGGCGGTTCGTCTCACGCACTCTCTCAGATCGAAGCTGAAAGCTCCAAGAAAATCGACGAAGAGAAATCTCTGCTCACTCTCTAAGAAAGAAACCTGGAGACTCTTTAGTAGAAATTAGAAGAGCTCCTACAAAAATAAAGACGCTCGGCGAAAGCCTCCAAAAATCTCTTGCATCCTCTTTTATCAGATTTTTCCCTCGCGGAACATTTTAATCTCCACGCTCCTGAATCAGTTTTCTCATGTACCCTCCTGGGGGTCTCAGGTGCAACATGACGATCATTTGCATATCGATACAATATCGGAATATCCTTAATCGACTTCGTCAAGGGGCGGAGTTCCTTTTATCTTTTAAAGTCAAAGTTGCAGACAGTCAGGAGCCAGGCATTGTCCCTCTCGCTGAGCAGCTGCTGGTCAATCAGCTGATTCGATTGTACTTGCGCGACCCCTGCGGGAGCGGAAAATCCTGAGCGGAGAAAACCGTTCGGACAGGTTTGAGGTTTTAAAATCTCCCCTCTGCTTTTTATCTAATGGGTTTTTCGGGCCATGAGGCTGAAATTCCACAATATTACTTGCGTTTATCCGTAATGTGCCATAAGACCATTACGGATATTATACTTGGACCATTACAGATATTATACTTGGACCATTACGGATATTATAAGACCATTACGGATATTATACCATTACGGATATTATACCATTACGGATATTATATTATACTTGCGTAACGATCCATTGCCATAAGACCATTACGCAAGTATTACGGATAATACTTGAGTTTATCCGTAAGTGAAATTATTAAATTTTTAATACTGTGTTTTGTAATGTGCCATAAGACCAGTCCATAATTTTTATCGAATGTACGTTTAAACTTTTCTTATAAAAATAACATTCAATCATCTATGACTGATATTCTACGTAGTAAATTTATATTACAAAACATTATGAGATACGTATACTCACAAATGTAAAATACTAAAGGGAAAGACATAATTCTATAAATTCTGGTGTCTTGTTTCCACGCAATAATTAGGCAGTACTTACGAAATCCTATCCACACCACCCAGATTTTCATGTGACTTTTTTTACTTCCCCGCAGGGATGTAAAATAACGTCTCCACTCACCTCTTAAACCAAAATCGTATTTCCATCGCAGGATATTTTCCATCAGAAAGACGTGCTTATTATTTTCTTTCAAACTACGAAATCGTAAAACAAAGATAAAAATAGAAGAAAATGAACGAAGATATTTTTACAGTGAGTCAGATTTTAATGACGTTGTTAGTAATATCGCTTGATTCTATTGAACTGAAAATGTAAGTATTGATTCCGAGGAGAATGGAACTGTGTGAAAAAAAAATATTAATAATAAAATATTTTGCCTTGTTTTCTCTTTTCTTTCATCACTTAATCTTTTCGTCTGGGGAGAAGACAATTGGATTGTAAGTGTTTCAGATGGCTTAAAATTTTCTGTTTATGACATATATTAATTTAGAAGACTTCGAACAAATGAATTCGCACTTTCCGCATTGTGCGGAGGTAATGATTTTTTCGGAATGAATGCAAATAAAATTAATGAATAATCTGACTCGTGCAATTTGTCATGTTCCTGTGAACACTTTTTAAACGTAATGTAACATTAGTACTTAACAATGCATAAGACAATGACTGCCACGTTGCGGGCGATGTAAATGTCTTAAATCCAGGAAGCAAAAAATTTTGGCTGTACTTCGTGTTCAAGGACAGTGATTTAAAAAATTTTGTTTACAGCCAATGATTTGAAGTTTTTTTTATTGGTACAAAAGGTCACACAATTCCTTGTCATAGTAAGTTTGAAACAAAATGTAAACTTCAACCTGACTTGGTGATTGGGTGTTACCATTATTCTATGCCGAAAAAATTGGAACTACGAGTTGCTCTCTTTTGAATTTAAAATAAATTGAAGGCCTTATTTGAATAGTGGTCCAACTCCATTCTTGTTCATTTCGTGATCCAGAGCCTTAAAGTCTAATTAGTGCTGTGAAATGACTGCTGAAATCTGATTTGTAATGCCCTCTGTTGGAAGTAGAAATAAGCTGGAGGTGTACCAGTTTAAAAATAAGATAGATATGACCCGCATGAACATGATATTGAGGCTAAATCCAGTTTTTTTAAAAAGTTGAGTTGGACTACAATTCAAATAAGGCCTTCAATTGTTGATGAAGAAAACATCTCAATTACTAAAGCTTCAATCTTGAGCTCACACCACCAGGGTTCATTAAGAGAATCTCATTCCAACACATTACTTGCAGACGGCCCTGCATGTAGGTTTTGTGTATCTTCCTAAATGTTATATCTACGTCGGAATTAGATCTCTGTAAAAACATTGATTCTGCTAGGATGCATTCGTTTAGTCGTAAGTCTTTTTTGCAGGACAAGCGGTGAATTTTAACAAAGTCCCTTTAAAACCTTTTCGCATGATTATATCACATTTGCAAAATTCTCTAACTTGATACTAACCTATGGCACCTTCGGTTGCAGTAGTGGAAGGCTGAAGAGATATGGAGCCAAAAGAAGTGTAACTGGATAATGACATACAAATTGGCTACATAAATTATCACATTCAAGTGCTGAAGCTAAGAAATTCAAGTATTGTACCATAATATTTACCACTTAATTGTCATTCAAATATCTAAGATATTTCTCTTTATTTAAACAAATACTAATGTAGTTATTTGTAGTCTTAGTTTTATGCTTGTCAATAAATCCCTGCAATTTAATTTCTTTGTATTAAAGATGTGTAACAAAAGTTGACCGTAAAGTTCTCAATCAACCAACCGTTTCATTATCATTTGTATTGACATTCAATTAGTGGAAGATTTCTGCACCATTAATTATCATAAAATGTATGAATTTTCATTAGTTATAATTTGGGTTTAACTGACAACAGCTTCAGCTGTTCCATAGTCTTTTTATTCGATTTACATAGGTTATGGTAGCATAAAAATTAATAAAAACAACATATCTGTTTCTACTTATGTGAAACTTTAGATGGACGAAAAATAGGAAAACAACAGTTTCTTAAAATTTAAAATTGAAACAAAACATGGTTTAAGATCAAAATATACACTCATGGACAAAAAAATTAGCGCACCAAGAAGGAGTCGTCAAAAAGAAACGAAATTTTACATACGTAATGACTACTTTGATATAAGTAAATGATAAGAAAATCAAAGAAAAAGGATAATTTATTTCAGAGAAAAAGGCAAAAGAACGGAGGAGTTAATACTCCGTTGGACCCCGATGCGATACGATCGGGCATTGAGTCATACAAGTTCTGTATGATGTCTTGAGACATTTCGTTCCATATTTGCTGTAACCTTGCCTCTAGTTCGTTCAAACTCGTGGGATGCCCAACTCGTCGTCCCAAATGATCCCAGATATGCTCGATTGGAGACAAATCTGGGGATCGGGAAGGCCAAGGAAGGGTAGTAACAGTGCGGAGACAGTCTTGTGACAAACTTGCCGTATGAGGCCGAGCATTGTCTTGTTGAAAAATGGCTCCCGGAAGCCGTTGCATGAGTGGAAACACATGTGGTTGCAGGATTTCATGAACATACCGCTGGGCTGTCATGGTGCCACGGAACAATACTAGGGGTGACCGTGTATTGTAGGCAATGGCACCCCATACCATCACACCAGCTGTGGGAGTGATGTGTCGCTGTACAGCAAAGGCAGGATTGAAGCGTTCACCACGGGCTCTCCACACACGAACACGATTGTCATCACTGCCGAGATTGAATCTGGATTCGTCGGTAAAGACGACCTGGTTCCATTCCGCTGCAGTCCAGTTTCCTCGTGCGCGGCAAAACTCCAAACGGAGGCGTCGATGTGTGGGCGTCAAGGGCAGCACACGTAATGGACGCCGCGATACCAACTGTCCTTCAGCCAGGCGCCTTCGTATGGTTCGAGAAGACACAGAGGCCCCTAGTGAAGGTGCTACCTGTGCCTGGATGGCGGCCGATAAAGCAGTTGGCTGTACGCGTGCATTTCTTACGATGTGGCGGTCTTCTCGACGACTGGTCTGTCGAGGGCGTCCTGAGCCTCGTCTTCGTGTACATGACATCTCTCGGGTCCACTGGTCCCAACACCTCCTCACAACACAGTCAGAGCGGCCTAATTGACGAGCTACTCGCCTAGCTGACCACCCAGCTTAAATCATCCCGACGATTCTCCCCCTCTCAAACTGCGACAACTGCTTATATTGTCTTCGAACACGGCGCAATGGCATGTCTATCTCAGCTCTTCCTTTGTAAATGATTCAGCACACTCAAAAAAGCTTTGGTTACCTGTTTTATACTCCACAGAGTACGATGTTCAACGCCCTCTACCGGCTATACGTAATACGCAATCACGCTGCATTTCTAATCATTTCCATATCTCCCCGACATGTACCTTCATTGCAAGTTTCGTTACGATCCCGCAATTATTTCTTGGTGCGCTAATTTTTTTGTCCATGAGTGTATATCCTTTTTCCTTGGTGGGTACCGGCTAAGAATTATATTTGTTAATACTAAACTAGATTCCTTTTTTTATTTCTGTGGATTTTAAGATGCGGCTGTTTAATTATTTAATCTGGGTTTTAAATTTGTCGTCATTCTCATTTTGTTGTTCGAAATTCATGAATAAGAATCTCAGGGCCATATATCGTGTAACATCTAACTAATACATAGTTTTATCTAGAAATAAACTTGACTTAAACAGATTTGTAGCTGACATTTAGTTTCGGTAATTATGATTGATATACCAATCGATGCTGAAATATGTTCTTAACAGTATGTAAACATTTTTTATCCCTGATAAATATTCTGCAGATCACATAATAAGAATCTCCGACTCAATATATCAGTTGGTTACGTAAAATACTTGGTACATATAACTGTATATAAGATCAGATGTTTCTTTAGAGTCCAAAAACTCTACTTCAGTTACCATAGCAACAGTAAACTGAACTATACTCCAAGTTGCAAATGGTCATCTTCTATAATTCTTGTTTCAGATTAGCAGTGATAAATGTCAGCAAAAAAATGCTAAAAAGGTTTTTGTTTCTGTTTAGCAATAATTTATCTAAATAAAATGGGCTCAATTTTAAAAGAATGTCTGCATTAAATTTTTAAAAATTATATTTATGTAAGGGGATATTTGTATCAGAATGATAATGTGTTTTGCTATCACTCTGCCGGAAATCTTTCATTTGATGGCTTAATAATCCAGAAAAACGTAATAATTCTAATGACCGGGGGTTGCATAATCCACCACACGCCTTAGACTTTTGCATAGCTCACCAACATATAATAATGTTTTAATAATTTTCTGCAGCAACTTCTAAGAAAAACTACATGAAATAATTTCATTAAGATTTAATAAGGTTCATGCTTTAATTTTTTTATTAAAATAGTTTACAGTATTATTTTACAACACTAAAAATGATATTTTAAAATAACTTATTACGTTTTGAAAATATTGTGAATGAAAATTAATATTTTGTTTCAAACTCCTCACAATAACACAAGAACTACATGGACACAAAAATGTGTATTAATAATTTTTTTGACAAATGTTTAGAGATCTGCCTATGTTAGGAACACTTCTTTTCAAAAATAAACAGTAATTATTAAAGAAACTGCCTTATTTGAATAGTAGTTCAACTCCATTGTTGTTCATTTTGAGCAGAGCCTTATAGTCTAATGAGTGCTGAGAAATAACTCCCGAAGTCTGATTTGTAATGCCCCTCTGTTGGCAGCAGAAATAAGCTGGAGGTGTGCCAGTTTAAAAATAAGGTAGAAATGACTTGTATGAACATGAAGGTGAGGCTAACTTCATTTGTTTTAAGTGGAGTTGGACACACTTCAAATAAGGCCATCAATTGTACTTATAGTTCAAATTTGATATAAAATGTTGAAAACAAATATAATTTCGGTAAAAATTTCATAACATTTTGAAATATAGGGAATTTTTTAGAAATTTTTAGTACAGTTTAGTGTTTATGCCAGAAACTCTACACCCATTTTAACTAAATATATTATCATTTTCTTTATACAATATATTACTATGACATTTACCTGTGTTCTGATGTAAAGGTTTTAAAATTTTTCATGTAAAATATACAAAAAAAGTAAACAACACAGATTTTTTAAGCTATCTATTTTAAGTAAGAGTCCCTGTAGAATAATTAAATAACCACATATAGCTTAGCTTTTAATTTACAACATAGTTAGTAATATGTAAAACACTGCTGCAAAATTTAATTGATATCTATTGAAAACTTTTAAAATTATTAGCTTTCTCGTTTGCAAAATCAAATACAAAATTAGTTTTCTAGGAAATGCATTTAAAGATGCTACTTCCGATCTTTTAATATAGTTTTTGGTTTATTAGCTCTCAAACGGTACAGTGGATGTCGAATCCGATCCAAGAGTGGGTCTTCCCCCTCCCGTACTCTCTCCTCTCATTGCAAGAGATTGAGTTGACAAGGAACCCTACTAGATAGACCTACTAGACGACCCTGCTAGATATAGGAATAAGTAAATGAGTGTCTTTGTTGAAAAACATTATTGATGATCACTAGTCATTTAAAAAAAATTATTTTAATTTTTTAAATTTTTTATCTCGATTTTGAAGGCGTAAAATGTCAGTATATATTATTTTTTTACATTTTTGTGCTTGGGAAGTTGGTTTTACTAACTTGTAAAATTAGGTAGTCAAAATTACATATTAGACCTAGTATATACAATATTCTATAAAATGCCAAAGATATTTTCTTTGTTTAGCAAAAGTACAATTCGTTGGTCATTTTTTCTACAAAAAGGGTTTTATTTCATGTAAAGTATTAAAAATAAATGTTATTATACTACAAAAATGCTTATTGTGTACTTATTTCTACAAAAAGCCTCAGCAAAAAAAGAGATCGGGTCTGTTCCGACCCGACCGTACCATATATTTCATCTCGAACTACTATACCGTTTGAGGGTTAAATTGGCCATAGGTTCTCATCCAATGATTACACGAATAAAATAAAAGCAGTTTTAGAATCCTGAAGGATTTCCTTTTGAAATAGAGCAGTAAAAAAACTTTCGAAATTTTGTACCAAAACAGCCATTTCTACGTAGGTAGATACCGTAATAAAATGAATCCCAAAAATACGCACCTAATATTTGAAACTATATATTGATTGCAACTATCTGACTAAATCAACTATCAAAAAGAAAATGAGACGCATTTATAGTTATTTGAGCAGTCAAAAACAAGTTTAAGAACGGAACTATACAAAATACAAAATTTAAATTTACAACCTGACTTTACAAGAGAAACAGGAAACTAAGAATAATCTAAAATACATCAATTTAACATTCATCATTTGTTTTAAAAATTGGAATATTCATTATGCACGTCGAAAACATTGGCTGAATTTTACGTAGGATAAGTTTCCACTCATTAGTTGCGTTACTTGGCCATGACCTAGTTCAGATTTTGACTGTTTATCTTCCTGAGACATGTTTTCTGTTATTGTCCAAGGCACCAAAATATTGGTTTGAGTTTTACCCTCGATGTAAATTAAGAGGTTTTAGAATACTAACACTCTTCATACTTCTAAAACATTGTCCAAAAGTAATAGAAAGTCTTAAAACAATTGGGCTAGTGTGCTGAAAGTTTTAGAAATTAACGTTTTTTTTTCAAATAATTACGAGTTTGAATGTGTATTAATATACGGAACATATCTTTACCATGAGTATTTCCCCAAATATATAAAGATACACAATACTTACGTTTCGTAATTCCAGATCATACAATTAATACACATTGAATATTTTTAATCCTCTAGGAGAAAATGATGACCGACGAGGTGTATTGGCTGAAATTGATAGAAGAGGAAACGAACTGTCACCTATGCGGCAAAATATCCAGCCTGATACTTGGGGTATGTTGATTTTAATACTATCTGTTTTTGTAAAACCTAAAGTTTCTCATGTAACATAACTAGATAAACAAAATTTTAATCAGTATTCCAGTAAATAATCGTTGCTCAATAGAGCTTCTTCTCAGAAAAACTTTTTTCTGATATTCAAAAATGAAGATAAATAATCATTTCCCATGCATTTCTTCTTGTTAATTTTTTAATATGCGGAGAACGTTCTTGGAATATTCTCGGAGCTAAAATTTTTATTCAAAGCAAATGTTCCATTTCTTGCCACTGATATATATATATATATATATATATATATATATATATATATATATATATATATATATATATATATATATATATATATATATATATATATATATATATATAAATATATATATATATATATATATATATATATATATATATATATATATATATATATATATATGTATGTATATGTATATGAAATATGGGAGATTTGGCCGCAAGTTACTTCTACGAAGACGCCAACCTCCCACATTACGATGAAGTTAGTCGATTAAAGTACAGACATCATGGCCGAAATGAATAAACGACGACACCAGCATTCGTGGGTGACATTTTTATTTAAATCGCTGGTGAATCTCTCGGGATGAATGAAGCAGGGGAAAAGTACAGGAGTCCGTCTAGTATTGGACGGCAGAACTTAAATAACTTAATTTCATCACGTGACAGTAGGGCGTTGATTAAAAGTTGATTGGTTAAAAGTTTATTGTTGTTGCGTGGACTAGATTTAAATAGGTACTGACGCTACGTTCTCAGAATTTTGTTAAAACAGCAGCCATCTTGGATAAAATGCTTGATGCTATTCCTAGACATTAATTTTGGAAAGGATTTAATAAAACTTGGAAATATAGCTTGGAATTTAATTCCAACTCCGAAGGGAATTTAAATAGTTTAGAACTTAAGAAGGGGTATGTAGTTTTTGATGTTATATATATATATATTATCATAGACTGGGCAACTCGACTTCCCTGCCCAGTCTATTCGGATAGCATGCCAAAGTATGGCTAAGTCCTAGTTGTCCTGTTCCCTCAGAAATCACTGAAAATACGCTGGATTAATGAACGTAAAAAAACACATTTATTCAAATAGCTTATTTACAAAATATGTACATTAACACTCCGTCGGGCGCGTCTCGAAACTTACGTCATCGGGCGCGTTGTATCTGTCAGATACACCTCTGTTTTATGTGTTTTCTGCTAATTTGTATTACTTTAGATCTTCTATTTTTATTCTTTTAGGTCCAGGCTTTTACACAAGGACCTTTTTTTAGTTTTTTTATTTGTTTACATTTTTTATTTTTCCCAAAACACCAGCTAATAGAAGTAAACCGATGAAGGCTTTTATTTCAATATTATCTGTTAGTCTTGAATCTCTTTCTCTACTACATAGATTAGAAACTGCAGAAATTTATTCTTTAGTGCATTTCACAATTATTTCCAATATTTCGACAGAAAAAAAACCAAGAGCCGTATATAGATTTTATACCTTTAGCACTTCCGATTACTCCACGTAATTTGTTGATAATATTCTGCGATCTAACTTTGACATTTTTTCTTCCGATCCATTTTGTCCATTTAGTACTATTGTCTTTTTCTACATAAAAATCATCATTATTAGCATCGTCATCAAGTTCTGAGTCACTATAATCATTTTCACTGCTATCAGAATCAACTTCACATGTTTCTAAAATATTTTCTTCGTCATCATCACTCTCATCAAATTCTTCAGCATTTAATTCCTCATTTCCATCACTAAATAGAATACTATGAACTAGCTCAAGGTCTTTTTTGATTATTCAATTCTAAAAAGCGTTTAGCACTCATCTTGGGAAAAGATAAATAAAAAACGTACAGGGAATCTTAATACTTCTGTAAAGCTTCAAGAGACAAACGTTATCGGGCGCGTGTATCTAACAGATACAAAATTTCAAACAATCTTCAAAACGGGAAATACTCCTGCACGGAACTGGTCGTTACTGCATTCCAAAGGAGCAGGTGGTCAGATGGACAGATACTGATAAGTTCAAGGTCGTAAGATCAAGTTTTAGGGGACAAAAGCAGAGATATTGACACACGTGTATCTGTCAGATCAACGCGCCCGATGAAGTGTTAAATAGTTGAGTTTTGCACCTCCAGTGCATTCATGACCTCCAGCCAAATCAATAATTCACACGTGTAAGGCACTCCGGCTCAAAACACGATCCTTTAACACGCGGCTATCCAGCCCATGAAAATCCACCCGGTCCGAGCAAAGTCGACCTCCGTCAACTCTTGGCCCCTGTCTCTCCCTCTCCGACCTGCTCTGGCGACGCCCCTCTTTGCCCAGCACAGCCCAATCCTCCAGTCCAAACCGGTTCTCTTTCGACTGCCTCCCTCGAACAAAAACCCTCTGTTTGAAACCACGTGCGCTCTAGTCCTGGTTGTTCGTCTGTTTACTGTTCGTAGACAGCCGACATGCCTCTTGATCGATGGACTTGATTGTATGCGCGTCAAATCGCCCTTGGAAAATACTCATTCAAAGCTGTAACGAAACTTAAAACTCTGCACCCTAAATCATATGTATTACCGGGGGTTAAGTAGAGAGTCCACCGACATCACAATATATATATATATATATATATATATATATATTTATTTATTCAGAATTTTAAATTTTAATCAGAAAAGCCATTACCATAAACTATATCTCACTTGAAAATTCCTTATAATGAAGATATTATTTTAGTAATTTTCGAAAAATTATATCAATTTTTTAAAAAATAAATGTAGAAGGTTTTCTAATTATTTATTTCCAATCAAGGGGAATTTGTATACGTTTACGTAAGCAGTGCTGTACTAGCTATAAAATTATTTGCCTAAATAGCTATTATTTCCAACCAAATATGTTATTAATACATGAGTTACTCCACTATAGTAGTTAATATATATTGAAAAAAACCCAGCAATACATAAGAAATAAAATATCTATGTATTATTATTTTCATCTACATTATAATACAGTGAACATCATGTAACAATCTGGAATAAAATGTAAATATACAACAAATTATTGATAAATGTTTCATAAGATAATTTCTTTCTTTCTTCAATGCGGCAGACAGTATTCTTAAACATTATCCTTACCGTCATATATTATGACACCGCGGTTTTACTGGCCACATTTCTGGGAGCGCCGTACAGGTGGACCAGCATTACCCCCCTTAGGGCAGGTCCCATAAGATAAAATAAGGTTAGGTTTATTGAATTTTAAGATTTCCAAAGCATTTTATTCTATAAAATAAGAATGTTGATGATATATCTTAAGTGATTTCAGAACTTTTAATGATATTTATTAGTTTTTTATTGTTAAATATATATTAACAACAAGGAAAATAGCCGTTATTCAAACCATATTTTTATATTTTCATCTGTTAGTACATTTTAGGAATAACCATGACACATTATATTTAAAGTTCATAATTTAAAATTTCTCATACTAATTCAACAAATCACTTCCGAACTTTACGTAGCACAATCATAAACCGTAGAATACAAGCCTAATTTCCCTTTTATAAATATTCCATCTTTCCTCCACTTACATTTTCATTATTATCACAATGGCATCTGCTAGAACGTAATAATTCAATTTAAAACATCGATCGATGACAGTGAGCCTCTAGCAATGAACCTTACTAACCTCTGGCTCTTCAATCTGTTCTCCATTTCATTCAGCAAAAGTACACTCAACAGTTCGAAATTAATTATAATGCTTCCCACTGTTGTACAGCATCGCGCATATTCAGGTTCGTTACATGCATAAGGATCAATATTTATCCTGTTAATACCATATCAGATAAACGTCTGCTACCAGAGATTCTGTCAAACGCAGGCGTGAATGAAGGCCTCTTGCCGGTAACGAGACATTTTGCACACAATCTTCTAGATACAATTATAGTATTACTCTGAAATTGCATACGGATCCATTAATGGGGATTTCTGATTTCCGAGTTAATCAGACTTTATTAATAAATTTGGAACTCGCGTCCTGGAAAAAAGATCCCTCAGATGAATTTGCGTTTTGGAGTACAGTTCTGCGTCGAAAACAAGTTTAAGGCAATTTAGAAGTTAAACGTTCCTTGAATTTCCTTTTCTATTAAGCTCACAAAATAGATTTCCTATTAATTTCACAGAATTAGCTGTAGAGTATTATTGGTACAGATCTCGATATGGCCAAGTTTTGTTGTTTTTTAAAATTTTAAATGAAACCAATGTTCTGGTTACGATTCCCAAACACGGAAATATGTTTGTTTATAGAAATTCTGATGAAAAAAAAATTAATGCCGAGTGGTAGTACAAATCTTATATTATACTAGCTGAATACCCGTGCTTCGCTATGGAGTACATTCAAATTAAATACAACTGTCAATGTATGGAATTAATGCCAAAAAATATTTATAAAAAATTGTAACTGATATAAACATATAATGTATATAAGTAATGACGTATATAAGTATAACGGAAATAAACGTATAATTTATATAGTATTCTCTTATATTTTTATAAACAAATAATGTAGAAGAAATATTCAAATTAAATATAACGGTCCATGTATGCAATTAATTTGTATGTTTAATATCCGTAAACCATACAAATTTGAATTAAATTCTTAAAAAACTTCTATCTCAATTATTCTAGTGGCTAAATTTTATATTTTACCGTATTTTAATATTATTTTGTCAATTTATTTCGTTGTTATACACGTGACGATAAATTAATTTAAAGTATCCCAAAAAGAAAAGAAACCACGTGATCAGAATTTAATAAATTTAATTCCAATAATTAAACTTTAAAAATTCCCCAAAAATCAGAAAATGGAGATAAAGATTCGAAAAAGACTTCATTTTAAAGACTTTTTTATTATCTTTCTTGTGAAACAAATTTTATAATCCTGAAATTATTATTTTAAATGCAAACTTTAAAGAATGATACCAAAACAGTTAAAAAATTTAATTTAAAAAAATCTAAGAAGAATTTTTCAAAAATCTTTCTCAGTGCACCCCTATACTATAAGAAGAATCGTCATGCAAATTTTCAGTCCTTTAGGTCCAGCGGTTTGGTCTGTGCGTTATCTGTCAGTCAGTCAGTTAGCTACGGAACTGTTTTATATATACGTATATAGATTGTGGGATCTTGGATTTATTTCTTTTTGCTTTTCTTACAAATTTTCCTTATGGGTTTCTTTCTCAATCCTTTTTATTTGACTTCATTTTGTTAAGTTGACACGACTAAAATTTTATTTGAATAAAGTCAGCGATCGTGCGTTCAAATAAGAACTGTTATTGGCTAGTTGAATTGTAAAATAGATTAAGCCAATTAGTATTTCGGCTATTTTTTCGGTACAGCTTCGATATAGAACCTCATTGACGATATTGTTTAGTGGCAACTTTTTACATTTTACATTTGGTGCATTTGGTATCCCAGAATTCGTTTCGACAACTCTGCCACAGTCGCGTTTGCTTTACACTGAAATAAACCATTTTTCCAGATTGTAACTCGATGGAATATGCCATTTTCAACTGCACACCCTTTTGGATCAGCTTTGGTATAGTACAATTCGTATATTAGTAAGTTGGTATATATAGAATTCGTTTTGGCTACCCTGCTACAATTGCGTGACGCAAACTAGGTTGTACCACTTTTTTCTTATTCATTCTTTTTTAAATTTTGATTTAGCCATGTCTTTCAGTCTAGATTTATCTATAATTTCTGGATCTATAAATTTTATGCTATTTTCCTTATTGTATTATTTTTTAATTTATACTGTTTTATTTTTAAAATTTATTTCGCGTTATTTTATAATTTATATTTTGCAAAAATAAATTTCTATGTAAATCATACGATATTAACGATGCGATGTTTGGCTAGGCGACAAAAAAAGTCGAAAATACAAAATATCGCCAATGGGGTCCTATATCGAAGCTTTTCCATTTTTTCAACTGTGAAATCTACTTAGACTATTAGCCCCACTTCTGTAGCACCAGATTCTTAGATTTTGAGTTTTGGTGTTAATTTGGCTAATACAGATTAGGCAGTTCAGCAGCGATAATCCATACTTAGGATCGTTAGAACCTCTAATTTTTGATTATTTATTCAATAGTGGTAAGAGTTAATAAAGATACGTCACCCTAAAAATATATTTGGCACTTGTAAGTATAAGATTATGGCTTTATTTATTTAAGTAATTGGCGGGAATCTGCAAAATTGATTAAAATTTGTTTTTAACACGTGTTACCTTAGATATAAAGTTTTTAGTGCACACCTGTGCAGGGCACATTTAAGCAAAGCGTGTATTTAACCCTAACGCTAGGTTTTAAAAGCCTACATAGCATGTTTTTTCTGCAGATATAAAGTAATTAATGGAAAGGAATAATAAAAAAATATATCTGTACGGAATTGGAACTTCGAAGTAGAGGGACCGTACAATTTTCATCCAGGAAAATCATTCTTGAACTTCCACAATGTATGCTTATTTTGTAATATATTAGTAGTTATTTAGGTGTTTTAAGTTACACTTTTTCTGTTTATATATATGTAGCGGAGCAGATTGATAACTTTTGCTCTGCTTTTATCTCTGCTTTTGTCCCCTAAAACTTGTTCTTACGACCTCGACCTTATCTGTATCTGTCCATCTGACCACCTCTCCTTTTGGAATGCAGTAACGACCAGTTCCGTGTAGCAGTATTTCCCGTTTTGTAGAATGTTTGAAGTTTTGTATCTCTTAGATACACGCGCCCGATAACGTTTGTCTCTTGAAGCTTTACGGAAGTATCAAGATTTCCTGCACGTTTTTGATTTATCTTTTCCCAGATGACTCAGAATTTGATGATGATGCTAATAATGATGATTTTTATGTAGGAAAAGACAATAGTACTAAATTGGCAAAATAGATCCGAAGAAAAAATGTCAAAGGTAGATCGCAGAATATTATCACAAAATTTCCTGGAGTAATCGGAAGTGCGAAAGGTATAAAATCTATATATGGCTCTTGGAACGTTTTTTTTTTCTGAAGAAATATTGGAAATAATTGTGAAATGAACTAAAGAATACATTTCTGCAGTTTCTAATCTATGTAGTAGAGAAAGAGGTGCAAGACTAACAGACAATATTGAAATAAAAGCCTTTATCGGTTTACTTCTATTAGCTGGTGTTTTGTGAAAAATAAAAATCGTAAAAAAAATTAAAATAATAAAAAAAGGTCCGGGTGTAAAGGCCTGGACCTAAAAAGAATAAAAATAGAAGATTTAAAGTAATACAAATTAACAGAAAATACATAAAACAGAGATGTATCTGACAGATACACCGCGCCCTATGACGTAAGTTTCGAGAAGCGCCCGACGGAGTGTTAATATAGCAGCAAAATAATCATGCAGCGCGAGTGTTTGTAGAGAGGGAACTATTATCAGTGATGCAAAGTGAAATTAACTTATACTTATCCGAGTATAAATCCGTATATGCATTCAAATTTCTTCTCAATATCGTTAAAAGCAGAAAGTACTGCAGTTCACTGAAATGATGTTGTACGAAAATTTTTAGTCTTATGAATTCGTTTAACACTTTTGTAGTTCCTGATAAGCGAATGCTGAAATTAAGAAACACATTTTTTTTCTCACAAAAATGGTGCTTTTCTGAATTAACTTGATTTTTAATAGAAAAAAAACCTGTGATTATAAATACCCTTAAAGCAATAGATAAACAAAATAATTATGCGGCGGAGAAAATATTTCCTTAATTATACAATAATTATGCTTAAAGTCCTGGACATTGGTAGATTGACCAGGTTGTAATAATAGTGTTTAATCTGTAGGTCTTTTACAGATAAGGAAATAAATGTTCCAAAAGTTTTGAAAATAAAACCAAAACAATTAAGTAGGATGGAGTCAAATTAAAAACATCAAGATCATGCAAAATGCTTCCTTGCATAGAGGAATTTTAATTTTTTAGAAATTTGTACGTTAATGTAGGGAGTTAAATTATTATTATTTTATTTCTAGACACTATGCCTGCTAGATATGTTTTTGGATTATAAAGCAGAGTTTAAGTCAGAGGTACAAAACAGTTTCTTCAAGTTACATGATGGGTTTTACTCTGACAACGTCTTCTACTCCTATTCTTAGTCCTTCATGTATCATGTCATTCCAGATAAACTGTTTCTATTGTAGGTGAACTTTTGAATAATTTCTCAGACAGAGCAGCGAAAATAAGTCATTAACGTAATCACTGTCATTGTTTATGATCCTTTCCCGTTTTTAAACCAGGTTGAAGGCACGATTTTTGGAAAAACTTGGATTTTTTTGTGTCCAAATACTCCTTGTGCACATTATCAAATGTGCTAAATGTTTAATCAGCTAAGGAATCAGTCATTGATCGAAATATAGGAAATTTAACGGAACTTCGTCTGGGCTTTATGTTGAGTAAGTTCAAACCATCGATAACAAAAAAATAACTGAAAATCTATTTTAATGAAATTATGTCACAGCCCTAAGCAAGATAAACGCTTATAAACTGCTTGTTACCTAAGGTGACATTTCTCAACGGCACAAAAGGTTGCCAGAAAATTATAGAAAATGCAGAATCGTCAGACATAATTCTGCTTTTAAGAAAAGCTTGTTAGAAGGAGCCAATTGCACGACTATGCGCAGAACATAGATAATATTTCTTAATAGATTATTATCGAATTTCTTCATTCCTTTATATTTTACCTTTTCCTTTAAAAAAATTAAGGGTAAGTTTTGTAATATAACAGAGCCTATTACATAGATTATTACCTGGGAGTTTTACTCATAGAAGTCTAAATGTGTAAATTGTTTTTTTTTAATTTATAACTACTGAAACAATAGTTTAATAATATAAAAATAGGATTTAGCATTTTTTTTCAAAATTTCCCGCAATTTAAACTATTATAATATGAGAAATGGGGGAAAATATGACTCTTTTCTATTGAAAAATTTTTTAATCATTATAAACCAAACTTCTAAGCCCTTTCCCTCTATTTTGCGGTGAAACTAATCTCTCGCGTTTTGACTTTATAACTGGATTCGTGCTTCATCAATCATTCCGCTATATAACAACCTGTATTTTCTCTACCAGGTTTGTCGATTTTCATTTAGATCTTTTCAACGTGTTGTGACCATGGTGACCACACCATGTCTATGACACATCTAGGTATAATGTTTGAAATAGTGATTTTTTTTGTTTAAATAGTTTTATCTTTGTTTGATGTTTTGATTACAACTGACAGGAATATTTAAAAGAATTTCAATTACTTCCCAAGTTTGTAAATTTTATATCAAGACCAAAAACCTCATAATGGTTGTAAAATTATATACCTTTCTGAAATATGTGGTAGCTGTTTTTAATCAGGTTAAAAGCAGTAAATGGAATTTTTAACCAATTTACTAATTATGTTGTATTTTTTACATTTATGAAGACTAATCAAAAAGTCTTAGAAACTTTTATAATAGTGGATTCAAATATTATTCTCTCAGAAAAGGAAAAATATAATCTTTGAAAATATGCGCCTTATTGTGGGAAATTAGCCATTGCAATACGTATTACAGAAAATATAAGCTTAGACTGTATAATGTAAAGTGTCGACAAATTTTATTGCTCCAATCAATCAGTTTTCCATAATTTTCTTTCAAAATCGTTTTAATCTCTATATATATAACAGTTCCGTAACTGAGTCACTGACCGACAGACAGATAACGTACAGACCAAACCGCTGGACTTAAAGGGCTGAAATTTTGCTTGGCGATTATTCTTATAGTGTACGGGTGCACTAAGAAAGATTTCTGAAAAATTCTTCTTAGATTTTCTTAAATTAAAATTTTAAGCTGTTTAGGTAACATTCTTTAAATTTTGAATTTAAAATAAGAATCTGTGGGTTATAAAACTTATATCACAAGAAAGACCATAAACATTCCACTAAAATGAAATCTTTTTCGAATCTTTACCTATATTTTCTGATTTTTGGTAAATTTTTAAAGATTAATTTTTTGAATTTAATTTATTAAATGCTGGTCCCGTGGTTTCTTTTCTTTTAGTGATACTTCAAATTAATTTTGCGTCACGTGCATAACAACGAAATAAATTGACAAAAAATATTGAAATACGGTAAGAGATAAAATTTAACCACTATACTAATTAAGATGGAAGTTTTTTAAGAATTTAATTGAAATTAGTATGTTTTATGGATATTAAACATATAAATTAATTGCATACATTAACCGTTGTATTTAATTTGAATATTTTCTTCTACATTATTTTGTCTATAAAAATATCCGTTACGATTTATATATATATATATATATATATATACAGTGGTACCTAGACTTACGAGTTTAATTCGTTCCATGACAGAGCTCGTAACTCGAAATACTCGTATCTCGAATCAGTTTTCCCCATTGAAATGAATGGAAAAGCCATTAATTCGTTCCGAGCTCCCCCTAAACACCGCAATTTTTTGTTACAGGTTTTTAAATAAGAAAAATGTGCTTATAAAGGACGAACATTGTATAAAAACGCAATAGAATAGAATGTACTGAAATGAACTTGTTTTATTATGTGTAATGTACATTTACCTCGGAGATCAGACTTGAAGATGATGATGGAATAGGAGGAGATAGTCTAAACTGAAAGATTAAATTTTATTCGTTGAGTTTTAACCTTTTCGACACGTTTCCTCTCTTTCACTTTTATTACGACCTACCTTCTTTTAGTGAACGCGTGAGACACGGAGGCTGTGGGATTGTTGCATCGTTCACTGTGGCTAAAGTGTCCAGATTTCTCTTTCTGAGAATCTGAAAAACGTTTTCTCAGAATGAGTAGAAGGGAGAAGCGTGTGATCCTAGGGCCCATGTCATCCCATTCCCTAGACCCCATGGGGAGTTCCAGTGTGGGGGAGGGAGTTGAAGCTATCTCTTTGCGAGAGAGGTTTTACGCTGTTCGGGTTGGGAGGGTGACTCAAGTATGGGCAGAGCGAGCTGCCCCTGGTGAAAATTGTTGAGTGTTAATCTCGGTTTAAGACTGGATAGTAGTTTTAGAATAATATGTATAGAATTGCACAATAATTGTACATAAAGGTTGTAAATATTATATGCTTCTCGTTTTCTCATTTGATAAGCACGTAACATGGCATTCGCTGTACAAACTAGCGTTGGGGTATCTGAAGCTTGCTCGTAACACGAATTTTAGCTCGTAACTCGAAGCAAAAAATCTGCCGAGTATATATATATATATATATATATATATATATATATATGTAATATAATCATTACATCTCGTTCTTAAAATGCAACCTGAAAAGGAAAACTAGCTCAAATTTACATGGCTGGAGCTAGACTCAGCCTGAAAGAATTTAAATTTTGAAGCAGTCGGGTCGAAGCATTTTATTAGGAGCGATAGTAACATACGTCCTTTCATTTCAGATGCTCGGAGCGAAGTGTAACATCACCTTTCAACATTACGCACTAGAAGCGAGGTACATGTGGCTGTTGTTTTGAAATGTTAGCGGAATTTCGGGCTGGCAATGCGAACTCACGCCTTTCTCGGGACGTATACACTTGTAGAAATGCAACGTTTGCTATTTTATGGGAAATTCTGTTGCTATGGGTTTTTAAAGCGTTAAAGTAATGTTACTGGGGATTGGATTTAGGAAAGGAAATTTAACTGATAGAATGGAGGGCCTAGTATTTAATTTATTACAAATCCCCCCCGAAAAAGGGAAAATCGTCACGTTGAAAGGTGACATTTTCACAACATAATACAGATGAACTCTTATATAATAAAGTGAGTACAATTACAATCAAATATAATCAAAATTAACTACATTATACAATTACATGTCTCTGAATGCAACATTGGTGGAAAGAAGTCACGATAAACAGCAAGGTGGGTGAGAATTAGAACACATCAAGGTTACAGAGTCAAGAGCTTTGTCCATAACCCATCATAAATTAACTTCACCGAAACAAATCCAAAGTTAAATCTCCTGAATCTTTACTATAATACTAAACTCACTCTTATGACTTCGTTGCACCATTACACAAAATATATGAAATTAAAGGAATATACAATGAAATTTATAATGATCATTCAAAATATATGGAATTAACATAGTATGCAATAAGTTTATAATTATTATACAATGTGCAATGAAATTCAAATAACTGAAATATTATTGGCTAATATAATCTAAATAACTTTTTAATTAAATCAAAGTTCTTCATTCAATAATGAGTCCTAAAATAACGTATAATTCTTTGAGTCCTTAAGCTCAGTTTAAATTCAAGTCGTTATACATTGTTTATCAAATAAGTCCTTATTGTATGTGGTTTATATTCAGTGTTTACATTTTACACATGATTTCAAAACTTCATCGTTTACACCAATTATACATCTATCTCCATTTTTCATACTCCTAATCTCGAATACTTACATAAATTTTAAAATAATTCACAATATATAATTCAGAAGATATTTCAATAAGTTCAAGTTCAAAACAACATTACTTTAGACAATATTATTACAAAATTGATTTCTTATATTATTCTGAAAGTTTCACTTCAATTACAGCATAGATTTAGATACCTGTCAAGTTTTTAACAATACATAAGATCATAAATTAAACAACTCAAAACAACTTGTTATAAATCCTTAATTAAGTAAATGGGCATCATTTTCACATTATGTAATTTTCAAAAATATTATGTGCTTTAACATCGTCATTAGTTTCAATTCAAAATATTCAAATTCTAAAATCATTGGTACCAATCATGACATAAGTGACAAACCTGGAGGTGAAATGGGCTATCCTCTGTGATGTCCAACGTGAAAGATTGTTAGTGATCACGAGGGTGCTGTGATGCAAAGATAGCAAGAGGCTCATCCCTCTGCGGGAGGAACTACCCCTTGTGCTGGCAAAAGGTTTCTCCGGTGTCAACAAAAATAACAACTCAGATCATCAACATACTTGGTAAAATTAGGGGCAACCTGTGACATGTCATGTTAGCCCTAGCATTGACAAAATTTTTCTTTAACTTAGCACATCAACATTTTCTTTTTAATAAATATTCTTTTAAAATAATTCAGATGGTAATTTGTGGAAGGCAAACTAGCATCAAAAATTCTCTAAATATGAATAACTACGAAATTTAGGTAGGCATCTAAATCCATCAAAATTAGGTTTTCTTCATCAACAGTCTGCGTCAACAGTCTTCATTGGGTTATCAAAATATCGTAGGATTATCGGAGTCATAGTCAGGTAGTTATTTGAGTCACAGTTGGGTAGTCTTAAGCATCATAGATAGGTTTTTTTTCTTAACACTATTAATTTTTACTTGGGATCTTGGGCGTTTTGGGGTTTACTGTTATTAAAATAGGAATTTTACTTTTTCTAGTTGCTAATCGAAAATTATCTGCAGGGTTGAAAGGTCTTAATCTGGTACAGTGTACAATTTCCGAGGTTTTCTTAGTGAGGGAATTGGGTCTGTTAATTTCAAAATTTACTCTAGAAATTTGTTTCAAAATTTTATATGGACCAGAATAAGGGGGAGTAAGTTTAGGAGCATTTGGGTAACGAAACTCTTCGTACATTACTATATCACCTACCTTAAATTTAGATTCCTTAAAATGAGTGTCATATCTTTCTTTATCTACTTCATCATTTTTTATAGTTCTCTGTTTAGCAATCTGTCTAGACTTCTTGTTTAATTGACATACTTCACAATGTTTCACATAGTTACTCACATCTTTAGTTATTCCAATCCAATAATATTGAGGGGATATCAGATTTAACATTGCCGAAACTCCTAAATGTCCATAATTAACATGGGCTTTTTCTAATAATTTTAAACGTAAAGAGAAGGGCACAACAATTTTCATTAAACCTTGTTTTTTAATTGTCCATACATTATTAACTTTTTTAAACTTCTTACCGTTTACATTATCTAAATTTTGATGATGCTCGATTTCTTGCAATGTCAACAATGGGTCGCGTTCACGTAAAGTTACATGGTGAGAAATTGGGTTTCTAGTTAACATATCGGCTTCATAATTTGTAGAACCTTTTTTATATTTAATGTCAAAATCTTACATGGAAAGTTTAAGTGACCATCGGAATAATCGTCCAGTTGGGTGTTTAATACTTTTTAACCATAAACGGTAAAATGAGTCCCATGTAAATAACAATAATATTTGTCAACAGCATCAATAATTGACAAGCATTCCAGCTCGGTAATGGCATAATTTTGTTCATAGGTTCTAAGTTTTCGAGAATGATAGGCTATGGGATGCAAACTTCCATCAGGGTGTTGTTGTTTTAAAATTGCGCCTACCGCTTGTCCAGACGCATCCACGAAAATATGACATGGGTAATTTGGGTTATAAATAGATAAAACAGGTTTAGATATTAGAGCGTCTTTTAAATCCTGAAAAGCTTTCTGGCAATCATCTGTCCATTCAAATTTAGTGTCTTTCTTCAATAATTTATTCAATGGTACTCTTAATTTATCATAGTTGGGAATGAATTTATTATAAACATTTACGCTACCTAAAAATCTTTGCAAGTCTTTAATATTCCTGGGTGGTTGAAGTTTCTTAATAATTTCTATATTACCGTTACTCGGGTGATAACATCCCTTTTCCACTTCATATCCCAAAAATTTTATTTTCGTTTGGGCAAATTGGCATTTTGAAAATTTCAATTTTATGTTTTCTTTTTCACAAATCGAGAAAATTGTTTTTAGATGCTCTAAGTGTTCTTCGAAAGAGTCTGAAAATATAATTATATCGTCAAAATAGTTGAGCGCAAATTTAATTTGGTATTTATTTAAAATTTGTCTGAGTGTTCTTTGGAATATGGCAGGAGCGTTTTTCCAGCCAAAAGGTAATCTTTTCCATTCATATAAGCCAAAGTTTGAGGTGAAAGCTAATTTTTCTGTATCCTTTTCATTTAGTTTAATATGCCAGTAGCCACTCGCGAGATCAAGGGTGGAGAAAATCTTAGCATTGGTTAGTTGATCTAAAACTGCGTCGATTCGGGGAATTGGTTCCGAGTCCGTTTTTGTAATACTATTTAGTTTTCGGTAATCGATACACATTCTGGATTTTGAATTTTCATCTTTCTTGTAAGCCAAAATAATTGGGGAAGCATAGGGTGAATGAGATGTTTTTATTAAACCTGCAGCTAAAAGCTCGTCTATTTGCTTCTTAATTTCGGCATTATCTTTTGGCGACGCCCTGTATGGACGAAGGGAAATTGGTAGTTCAGAATTCAAAATTACTCTTTGTGGTTCAAGACGTATACATCCAACATCATATTTATTTTTGACGAAAATATTATTATACTCATTCAATATTTTGTTCAATTGAACACTTTCATCATCAGCAACATTATTTTCATTTTCAATTTTATAAAAACGAGTATCACAATTTCTATTATATTTAGTATCAAGATTTATAGTATTATCAGAACAAGTATGTGGCACATTAGGATTATCATATGTTAAAAATATATAGCAATTATTAGTAACATTTTCCAAAGACAAAGTAGATGAAATGTTATTTTTTCCTTGATAAACACAAAAATTTTTAAAATCCAAATTAATTTTAAATAGATTAATAATTTCCGACGATAAAATTGCATACTTTAAATCTGTTTCAATAACATAAAAATTAACAAATCTGTTCAACTTACCGATTCGGCACTTTGTAGAAATTATTTTATCAGTTTTTATTTTACCTGCGAGGGTACTGACCTGTGAATTGTCCGATGGAAGAATTTTCACATAATATTTAATTTTATCATATACAGTTCGAGAAATAATGTTAATGGTGCTACCTGTATCTATCAGGCCGATAATTAGTTCAGTACCGATTTTTAGGTGTACGGTGAACATCCGTCATTGTCGCTGTTCTGTCACGTTGCTGTTATAGTTGTTTGCATGTTGTGGAGACTGGAACCGAGTCCTAGGACGTTCCTCTTCTCGAAAATTCTGGGGCCATCTATGCCATGGTCACGGTTGTTGGTGCCGGAATCTAGGTGACTCGTGTTGTGGGAATCTGTCATAGTCATCTCGCCGATCGAACGGTCTGCGAAAACCGGACTGTTGATTATGCATGTCTCTATTATGGTGATCTTTCCTCCTATCTTCGTGGCTGTTGATCATTTTCCTCGCAAGGGAAATCCACTCAGTAGTTGTACCAACGTTACTTATTGAAAATAAATCCCTGTATCTTGTCGGCAATCCGTCTGTGAGACCTTGAATTATAATTTCTTCTTTAAGTTTTAATGCTTTACCGATATTAATTTTCTTTTTAAAATAATCATTTATATTTTGACTTCCAGAAAGGCTCAACCTGCTGAAATCTTCGAATGAAAACTGTTTTTCTTCTGAGAAATAGTCACTGATTTTTATTTTAACTTCATCCCACTTTTGTGATTCTATTAGGTTTTCGATGTAAAATTCCAAAGCCTCGTCCGATAGAAAATCCGGAAATATTTGTAGTTTTTCTTCTTCCGTCAATTCAATAGTCTTTTTCTCGAAGAATTTCAACCAGTTATTAATTTTGACCAAACCACAAGGATTGAATTTCGGAAGATTACTTAATTGATTTGGTGAAGATATAGCACTGTTTTCCAATAATTGTTTGTCGTAAACTCCAGAATTATACCCTTGTTTTTCTTCAGGTTGGTCAGAGTCACGATGATCAGCCAATTTTTTATTTAAATCTTTCGATGTCATTTTCGAAAAGGGAAATCAAAACTAGGTCATTTCATTTTCAAGTGCTACGCTGGCGAACTCCTATTGCGCTTCTCTCAAGGACGGTATTTCACGCGCACACACATAGTCCTAGGCAATGGATTCGAAGTCCGTTGAGGTTGAATCGCACATGAAGAATCACTTTCGGCTCTATGTAATATAATCATTACATCTCGTTCTTAAAATGCAACCTGAAAAGGAAAACTAGCTCAAATTTACATGGCTGGAGCTAGACTCAGCCTGAAAGAATTTAAATTTTGAAGCAGTCGGGTCGAATCATTTTATTAGGAGCGATAGTAACATACGTCCTTTCATTTCAGATGCTCGGAGCGAAGTGTAACATCACCTTTCAACATTACGCGCTAGAAGCGAGGTACATGTGGCTGTTGTTTTGAAATGTCAGCGGAATTTCGGGCTGGCAATGCGAACTCACGCCTTTCTCGGGACGTATACACGTGTAGAAATGCAACGTTTGCTATTTTATGGGAAGTTCTGTTGCTATGGGTTTTTAAAGCGTTAAAGTAATGTTACTGGGGATTGGATTTAGGAAAGGGAATTTAACTGATAGAATGGAGGGCCTAGTATTTAATTTATTACATATATATATATATATATATATATATATATATATATATATATATATATATATATATATATATATATATATATATATATATATATATATATATATATATATATATATATATATATATATATATATATATATATATATATATATATATATATATATATATATGTGGGATGCCATCCATACAGCCCCATGCATGCCACTCTCATATGGAGTGCGCCCCTGTAGCCCCGGTGCGCGCCACATAGCGGGCGCCGCGAAGAACAGAAGAGATAGACGATGTTTTGCTTCGGACGAGCGTGCACGTGTGTGTGCCGCGTTGCTTGTGTTTCCCCCTTTTAGATGTTAGTTCCCCCTGTAAATAATACCCCTCTTTAAATAAATGTTACATACGTTAACACTGTTTGTGATTATTCCCCCAAAACCCCACAGATGGGGGCTCTGGCCTCCTTTTACCCTTTAATCCTCTAGATCTCCCATGCCTGCCGTATCAACTCTCCATTTGACGTGATAGTTTAAAAGACGTTTACAGCTGATATTTTCCGATTTTTCCTGAGACGTATAATTCGAGGGACTTAAGTTTTTCATCTTTTTGACGTGACAAGGACTGAATTTTCGACTTGACGGACTTATCAATTTTTCATGACGTACCGAGGACTGAGTTGAGGTATACAAATTGTTGGATTATTCTGTTTAGAAGTCTGCATTCAGTGAGTACCATTTTTTTTTGTTGTGTCAATATGTGTTCAGTTTCACTAAACGATATTGTGCCAATCGCTCAAGAACTCAGCTGTGCACCAACTAAAAGTATTAAATTATTGTTTTCAATTTCTTTTGATGATACATTTGATCGTTCATCCCGATCTAAATTACGCAGTTTTCAGAATTTCCCTGTTACTTTCGATTTGAATTTCCGAAAGAAATCCATCCTTAACCCTTTCAGTCCCAAAAGTTTATTACTCATTCTAAAAATATGAAATTCCTGAAATGAACTCATTTTATGTCCAGTATAAAAGAACAGAAAGAAAAAAATTTTTTTTTTAATTATTTAATCAAAATTTTAAATGATTCCAAATGGCATCATTGGGAATTAAGTAGTGCTTGAGTTAAAAATAGAGTTGATGCCATTTGGAATCATTGGGAGTTGATGGTAGGTGGAAAAAATTAAATATTTTAATGTATTTTGATCTATACATGTATCTGAAGCAAATAATATATTTTAATGAATAAAAAATATATTTTAATGAATTTTAACAATGTATTTTAATAATTATTTTAATTTATTTTACATGAAATTTTTTAAAACAATTATTAATTTTGTTAAGGCAAAGTGACACATTGCATTTTTCACACATTGTTCTGGTGTACGATTTGATACACAATTTACATCTTCTTTTTCCTTCTATAGGAAGAGGCCAGTGGCCTAAATTGTCAAATCTGACATCAGCAATGGGCAATGTATCGATAAAAATTCCGATTTTCTTTTTGGCATGTTAAAAGATTTTGAAGCAAATCAGTAGAAGTATACTTATATTCAATTAATACTATTCAAGTATTCAAATTTGGTACAACCATGTGCTACAACCGCTAGCAATCGTAAATAAATGTTTGGAGGTGTTGAGTTGCGCACCCCATTGATAACTCCCAGTGATGCCATTTGGAATCACTCGTTTTTGAAAAAATATGCAACAAATATTTCGGATAATTTATTTAAAAAAATTGCCAAAATATGATTTTTACACTTATTTAAAAATGATAAGAAGCTAATTGAAACATTATTATTTTTTTAATTACATCTAAAATGAAATTGATTTTAACGTGTTTTTAGATTTCAGTTGACACTCAAACATCAAATATTTCTTCCTTTACTGGAATAGTGCTGCCATCTATAGGGTAAAGGAAAAAATAATTTTGAATAGAAAAATGTACAAATATTTCAATAAAATTTATTTGATATCAGTGGCAGTTCTGGCGGCTGAGAAAAAAAATTCTGAATATCATGATTCCAATTGGCATCACTGGGAGTGAAAGGGTTAAAACATATTCATTAAATGATTTTATCTGTGTTGCTAATATTTTGCATATTGATTCCAACGGTTCTAAAGACAAACTATGTGATTCCATTTTTGATGCACTTTCGAATTTAACTTCTTTTCAACCGATTTTTGACTTCGGCGATGAGAATGACGAATTGGCGCCAAGTTCTTTCGCGCAGACACAACAATCACAGACACCTGCTGTTCTGGCCACTGTTGAAAACGCTTATACGAATTACTCTCCGCCGACACCACAACAATCCGAAATCGACACTTCCGTTCCTTATTCTAATTTATGGCTTGTTTTGAGAGATGTTTCCTGTTCTATGCGAAAATTTACTGGTAACAATGCGTATACTATTCAAAGCTTTTTGCGCTACGTAGAGGATAATTTATCTCTTTTACCAGAATTAACAGATCAGCATAAAGTGATTTTTGTAAAAACTAATCTTTCTGGATCCGCTAAATTATTTATTCAGAGCTAACGTAATCTAAACACTTTCAGTTCTTTAATAGAAGCTTTAATTGAGGAGTTTGGTTCGAAAATTACGAGCGCTGAGTTACATCGACAGTTGCGAAATCGAAAGTTAAAACCAAATGAATCTCTTACAGAATATTTAATTGCTCTTCGCGAGTTAGCTTCGCAAGCCCTTGACTTTGCCGTGGACGACGTTAGTATAATTGAGTATTGCACAAATAATATTCCAGACGCTCCGTGTAATAAATTAATTTTGTATGGTTGTACTAACTTTACGGAATTCAAACAGAAACTCAAAATTTATGAAAAGATTTTTGACAGAAATAGATGTAAATCCTCAACTAACCATTTCGGTTCTAACTACATACCTCGTAAACGCGATGACGTGTATCATAAAATTTCAAACCCAAGACGTGAGATGAAACCAGAAGCATTTCGTCCTCATGCTCAAAGTAAACAAATGTTCTATAATTGTTTTAATTTTAACCATATATCTAAATTTTGTCCAGACAAACATCGCGGTCCAAAATGTATTTCTTGTGGAAATTTTGGCCACATCGCCGCAAATTGTTCAAAATCAAATGATTTACACACACACAGAGAAACTAATGTTAATACGCTGAATTCAACTGCTTCAAATTTAATGTACAAGGATGTTACACTCAACCATGTCTCTTTCAACGCGTTAATCGACACAGGTTCGATGGCTACGATTATGTTAAAGCGAGCGTATACTAAAATTGGATCCCCTGTTCTTAATAACTCTAGTACATTGCTTACGGCTTTTGGCAATGGGAAAATTAATTGGTTCTTTCAAATCCCAAATTGTTATTGATGGTCAATTGTTTACCGCTGATATTTGTTTTGTTGACGATAATACTATGCCAGTAGATTTGATAATTGGTATGAATGTACTTGCACAGGCTGAATTCACTATCACTAAAGACGGACTTTCGATTCATAAACCTTTAGATTTTGACGCTATAGACGAAGACGTTACTCTTATTAGTAATATATTGGTAATAGATGATTCTATCCCTGACATAGGCCCTAGTGCTACTAACCAACAGAGAAATACCATTCAACACCTCGTGACCAATTATAAACCCCATAAAATCAAAACTACTAATATTGAAATGCATATACAAGTTGATACTTCGACTCCCATCTGCTACAGACCACGACGTTTACCATTTATTGAGAGAGATATTGTAGATAAGCAAGTTAATACTTGGATTCAGGACGGCATAATAGAACCCTATTCATCAGACTACTCGAGTCAGGTTGTTCTTGTTAAAAAGAAAGACGGAACCCCACGACTTTGCATCGACTATAGACAATTAAATAAACATATAGTTAAGAATAGATACCTTTTACCTCTCATTGACGACTTACTCGATAAACTTCAGAATGCTCGTGTTTTCAGTACTCTAGACCTTAAAAATGGATTTTTCCATGTTAATGTTCATAAAGACAGTCGACGTTATACTTCCTTCGTGAATCATTCAGGTCAGTTTCAGTTTCTTAAAGTTCCCTTTGGTCTTCACACATGACTCATCACATTCCGCGGTTTATCTTCAGTATTCAGTCTATCCTGAACTTCATTGTTTTCACGTATTTAGGAATTTTTTTGTATATGCTTTTTTTTAATCACCTAAACATCAAAGAGAATTTGGTGTGCGGCTTAGAATCGAAGGTGGCATTTTTCCACAAAAACGTGTTGAGAATTTGGGGTGCGGCTTAGAATCGAAGGAATACGGTATATATATATATATATATATATATATATATATATATATATATAATTTAATTTTTTATTGGCATTAATTGCATACATTGACAGTTGTATTTAATTTGAATGTACTCCGTAGCGAAGCACGGGTATTCAAGTAGTTCTGTTTAAAAACTCTCTTTCAGCCAAAAGAAAGTGTTACGTTACGATGGACTATTAATCTAACACTAAGGAATATGATTCCTCTCTTTCAAAAGTAATACATTACTTTGGGTTACACCACCGAAAATCGCGTTTTGCTAATTCTGCTTATTTTGGATCATACTATTGTTGCTTCTTATTGAAATATTAGAGTACCTGAATAGCGGAAATCGTTATTTCTAATCGAATGGATTTTACCGTATATTTAAAATTTGGGCGACGTTATTTCACCCACATGCTTCTTGAAAATATTGCCTTTGAGACATGCGTATCGGGCTAAATAATATTGCTCTTATTTTATTTTCTATCCGCGTTTTGAAAGTTAATTAATAAATATTATTCTTTTTTCAATACTTATTTTTATTACTATTTTTTTATATGATTAAATGTCATTACGACAAAATTGGAGATAATATATATTTTTCCTACGATTTTGTAGAAAAACATATGACTGTTTATGCTTTAACCCTTTGAAGGGCGCCGTTTTCACAGTGCAAACGCCTCTAAATCTAGTCTTTTTTTCACTTTCATTCCACGTATTCGAGTTAAATGAACAGAAAAACGGTTAGTACTCCCATCTGCTTTCAGTTTAAAGAAGTAAAATCGTTTTGCAACCTTTAATTTAAAAAATGTTTAAGATTCTTTATGTTAAATAAAATCGGGGAAAAAATCTGCAGCGTGCAAATGGTGGAGGTTGTTACCCTTGAAAGGGTTAAGCTTTTTATGATAATTTTTAAGTAGAAATAATGTGTAATAAGGATGACAATTCAAGTTATTTTAAATGATCTGTCGCTTAATATGTACTTTGTACTGATCTGTCCAATGTTCTTTTTAATGATATTAGTTCTAAAAGCATAAAATCATCTTTCTCTTTATGCTATTTTAGTTGAAAAATTAGATCATTATGCAATAACTATTAATCTAACGCAATTGAAACTGGATACTATATTTCGAAGAAATAAAAAACATATAATTTCGATCAAAACCTTCTAGAAGCTCTCTGTGTAAAGAAGGAACTATATATAATGCCCCGCCTATGTGTCTAGAGGCAGGGCAGATTTTAGGTATAATGTAATCAGTTGTCAAACAAATTCCTTGTATTATTAAGTTTTAGACAATTTTTGAAAGAAATTTATTCTAAAAGAATGTAAAAAACTTTTTATACGATTTTAGGTAAAAATAATTGTCAAGTCACGAATGACTAGTAATTAGTCTTCCAATATTCAATAACTTAATACAAGAGTTTGCCCCATCATAAAGAAGGTAGCTATGGGGAAATAAGTATGACGCTTCTAAATTAAACATTTTTATTGTCAATCAAAATGGCATCCAATTACATCAAAGTAAACAATTATCTTCCGAATTCGCCTGCAAGAGAGCTCTTAACGATTCTGGATCCATTACGGATCTTAATCATTTTATGTTTGTCTTTCTCTCTGAGATCAATTTCCAGAAGCAAACTAGAAGGGAGGAGAAAAAGTTTAGAAATTAAATTTGAATTATTCACATAAATAGAGAAAAAAACATGTAATCTGATTTTAAATATATTAGTATGTTCAGAAAATGATTAAAAATATTAGAAAGAGCGAATATAAATAATTGATTTCAAAACAGAAAATAATTGATTTTTCATGCTAAAAAATATTACTTAAGTGAGCGACAAAGTTTGGAGGAATACGTGCAAAAATCCGATTCTTTTCATGTGTTAGGTTTCGTTTGGATTGGAGCGCTACTGTCAGTTTTTGCTACACGTGACCTATCCCTTTATACATCAGCGAAGCTGAAAAGGAAGAGAATCCGTCTTGAAATAAGAAGACATGCAATCGAATCTCTGTTTATTTTTTTTGATGGTTATATGGGTAAATAATTTTGGTCGTAATTTGTGAAATGAAAATCCATAAAATTTTAGTGTAAAACAGCTCTTTGAATTTCTAAAAACACAATTGTCCAAATAATTCAAATATTCTGTAAATCTTAATGAATGATCAGAGGATAAGAAATTGCCATAAAAAAAAGAAATATTTCTCTTCATGTTTGTTTTTACTGGCGATTTTCTGGACCTCAACGGAGTTTAACGCTTGTCACTGATTTGAAAAAAATCCCTGTCTCATTTAAAGTCCAGATAAATTTAGTAGAAAATACCCTTTATTTACACCTATATTGCAATTAGTAAAAATTATATCGCACATCGCGTATCACGAAAGTTTTTTGCCTATAATTTTTGACTTGAATCGCAAGTTTAATAGATTCGAATTACTAACATCACTTTAGGATTATCTGTTTTAGATATAATTAAACTACTCGATTCAGTTTGCTCCCAAACATCAATACACTCAGTAGATTATATCAACATCGAATTATAGGTCATTAAGTCCAAAACCGGTATATACTGCAGTACGAAAGTTTCATTTATTTATAGCTTCTTGATCATCAAAAAAAAAAAAAAGTGATATAAAGTATTTTATCCTTCATTCTACAAGAACGATTTTGCTTTTATTTTAGTCTAGGAATTTAGCTATTTTTATCAAATAAAGGCATAATGTTTCAGAGAAATTCCTTTTCGTCATTTTAATATGTTATGCTGCACTAAATGTATAAATATCTTGATTGTTTTAAACAATGTGCTTAGGATAACATGAGTGTAAAATGTACTAAAAGGTCAATCTTGTTTGCAACTTGCTCTTATACGTTTTATTCTAAACAAATTCAAGACGTTAGAGTTCCGTAGCAGCCTGATGGTTTACTAAACGTCTGACGAGAAGTGAAATGGCTTGGTGACGAATAAAAAGAGATAGTTAAGCACGCTAAGAAAATAATTTTTTTTTTGCATACTGACGAAACACATGCAAGAAAGATTGGAAATACGTGAATTATTTGTTTATTATCAGAAGATTGTTTATGTTTTAAATGTTAAACGAATATAAAAGAAATTTGCTTGATTTAATCTGTACGTCAAATATATTATTGTTTTCAGTTTATACACTATCTACCAATAAGTATTTGGACACCTGTAACAGAAAATAAAAACAAAATTTATTCATATTCAATAGTTGATAGAGCCTCCACGAGAGGCAATTACAGCCTCAACCCTCCTGGGCATGCTTTCAACAAGTCCTTTGGCTAGTGGTATTTTCTTCCACTCGGCTTGAAAAAAACATGTAAGTTCCTTCACCGATTTTGGATGTTTGTTGCACCCCTTAATTCGGGGAACCAATTCGTCCCAGATGTTCATCGATAGGGTCCATCGAGATTCGTCGATAGGGTTCAGCTCTGAGTTATGGGCAGACCAGTCTTTTCGGTTAACCCCATTGTCACCACACCAATCCATATTGGAGTTCGCAACATGGCAGCTTGCGTTTTCATCTTAGAAGTAACATGGGTCCAGCCCGTAAAACTGCCACAACTTAGGGAGCATACTGTCCTCCAAAATAGTGCAGTAGGCGTCGGCGTTGAGCTTACCATGAATTGGGACCAAGGTACCTAATTCATGGTATGGTCCATGTTTTCGTGGTTCATGTTTTCGTGTGGTTTTCTCAATATTCGCAAGATCCATCTGCGCAGTGTAATTGAAAATGTGATTCATCGGAGCATACTACCCATTTCCAATCATTTACAGTCCTATCCTTGTGGTCCTCTACTAACTGGATACGTTGGATCCTACGGCAATCCGCACGTTAAGAGACCATCGGAGTTGACCCGTGATTAAGATTAGCTGCAGTTTGACGTACTGTTGCCTTTCCGTTAGACTGGACAAGTTTGCAAACTCTCATTTAAACTCAAACATTCAGTAGCCGGTGACGACCAAAGGGCTTAAGTTGAGACCTGGCATTTTTGTTTGATAGCCCACTTTTCTTGTTTCACTGTTACTAGCCTCCACAATCCTTCAACTTTTAAGTCCGTTAATTCATGCTTTTACCCTTTCCTTCAAAATCAATACTCTTCAACTGCCTTTGCAATGATCCAGCAATCTCTTTTGATACAAATCTAACCCTATATCAGGAACAGTCTGACGTCATATTGCATTTTGTGACAACATATGTAAACATGAATGACAGAATTCTCCAGATTCACCGTTCTCCCTGAAAGGTATACGGAGCTATATATGACATGTCGCCCGATAGCAACCCTGCGGACGGGCCTCCGCTCGGTTCAGACTCCCGGGGAAGCGTAGCCGTCGCAGCCTGCTAAAATATGAGCTGTTACTTTAATTATTATTTTACTTCCAATAACCAATTTAAACCCTATTTTACATGTATTGCACTCCACTTATCACTGTTTTTTTTTAAATTACAGTTTTCTATACATTATTGAATTCATGTACATAAGCATTGAAATTGCAATGTAAAATATAAACAAATCAAATAAACAAAAAATAAAAAGCAAGCATGGACTGCTAAATCACTTTAACTTAAAACATATCCTGCAAAGAAAACATAAAACATTTTCAATAGAGGATAGCGCAGAAGCTTCATATCCTCATAATGAAAAATATATATAAATAATCCAAAAGAGATAGATAAAAATAATACGAATATAGACAAAAAACAAACAGAACTCAAGCACTAAGGGTATCCACGCACCAAAGGCAAGATTTTGTATAAGTGCCGGAACTGAACCATAAAGCAACATAGAGGTAACCGAAAGGTCTCTTCATCAGGGTGCCTAACCAATTCAGTTACCTCAAGGGGAACTTTTTGAATAGGATGCAGGTAAGACCAACAGACATCCCAAGGCCCCGCGTCCCCCAAGGAAGCAATTAGTCAAAATAAAATGAAAAGACAAGCACAACTTACAGTAAGGGCTCAACGCACCATACATGCAAGCACACAAATAATCCTAATGTAAAGTCAAAGATGAATACACACCCCAATTCCGTAGGTGACGGTTATGGTGAAACAACAGCCAATTCTATCCTAGAAGTTACGTCATTGTAACAATACTATAGCGCCACCCCCCATTACAGCTTAACCAAATGAAAACATAAATACTATCCTAAACATCTTTAAAAATTCCTGAGTCTAAATGCCATTTTTTGTAACTTTTAAATTGCCGAAATTTTTAGGGAAATTGTTTTTACTTAAGTTTTCCTCGAAAATGTTACATGCCTCCAAAAAATCCCCAGCGTTGTTACATATGTTTTTTATTCTGTAAAGTTGTGAGTAAAAAATATTATAATAAATTTTATAGTTTAAGTTGCTATGGAAATTGGTAAACGTGATAACCTCAAAGTTAAGATCTAACCTTTTATCATATATCACTATTTTTATTTCTCTATTTTGAATTTAAATTTTAAATCCAGATAAGTCGCACAAAGATTATTATCGTTAGTCCGGTTTAAAGATAGTTCTTTGGGTAGATAGTTCTTTGAGTAGTTCTTTGGGTAGGTTCTTGGGTTTTGATTAAGAAATTCCACATCGTTGCAGTTAAAAATTATGAGGTCATCAATATACCTGAATCCGGTGACATTATTTGAGTTAAGAAATTTAGTTTCGTAAAAATATAAGAATAGGTTAAAATAAATAATCTATTCTTACATATATATACAGGGTGTCCATAATTAAAGTCCCACTTTCAAAAGGCTGCAAAAAAAGAACCACTGGTCAGAATGACTTCAAATTTGAACTGAATATACTGGAAGACGGGGGAAACGATTTGGCATAATAAAAAAAGATGGCGCTGTAAGAGGTTAGAAACATTTTTTTTATTATTATGCCAAATCGTTTCCCCCTTCTTCCAGTATATTCAGTTCAGAATGACTTGAAATTTGAACTGAATATACTGGAAGACGGGGGAAACGATTTGGCAAAATAAAAAAAAAAGTTCCAACCGCTTACAGCGCCATCTATTGATACATTTTGGAACTTTTTTAATTATGCCAAATCGTTTCCCCCTTCTTCCAGTATATTCAGTTCAAATTTGAAGCCATTCTGACCGGTGGTTCTTTTTTTGCAGCCTTCTGAAAGTGGGACTTTAATTATGGACACCCTGTATATATATATATATATATATATATATATATATATATATATATTACACCTTCATGACATATGTTTCTGTTTACACTATTTCCATTTATATTCACATACATTAATACATTACATAAATTATCACTTGTGTTTACAGCTCATAATAAACATTATTTTGCGTTACAATTACTATTAATTATACAATATGCATTTCCCGTACATATACATAGCCATTACCATTACTTTACATTACACTTACAGGTTCAAATTCCTTGTACTTTACATGCACATACACATTATCACTATATACATTATATATTTTACATACATTTATAGTTAATATATATCACAAAGTGTACATTTCTATTATTTTACGATTATTCTTCATACTTTGCGTTACATTTACAATTGCATTATGATTACATTACACATACATATATTGTCACTATATACATTATATTTTACATACATTTGTGGTTTATATATATATCACTAAATGTGCATTTCTATTATTTGACTATTATTCTACATATTTTGCATTACAGTTGCAACTACATGTACAATATACATTACAAGTATATATACATTTCACTTACGATTTCAAATTCGTTTTACTTTACGTGTACATGTGCATTACAATTAGATAGATTATATATTTTAAATACATTTATAGTTATTATACATTAAGGTAAGGTACATTTCCAATAGGCCAAACTCAGCTGTACCATCCTCAACAAACAAACAAACAAAAACCGGTCGGTCTTCGGCCGGTAAACATAATAGTCAAAGTAACAATGACAATTAGCATAACTTAACATTCAATAGCATATTAGTTGGTTTTTATGAATAAACTAACAAAAGAAATCGCAAACTTAAGTTGGACAATGTCTCACCGAAAGCATCCAAAATCTGTTCAGCAAGAACCGCCCAAGACCGATGATTGTCCTATAGGAAAATGCCAAACCATAAGCGAATTAACAATCCCTTTTATAACACTTTTGCAATAGTAATCAGAGTAAAATTTTTCCTTACCCCAGTTTACTGAATTACATGGGAGGTTACGTGAATTACATAAAACTGTGACATGATCATAATAAATTGAGCACTCAGTGTAGATTTGGTTAGCTAACCATCGTTTAACCATATTATTCCAGGGCGTGGTAATACTAAATGTCTTTCAATAAAGGAGGATTATAAGGAAAACCCATTGATATATTTTGTTTCAACAGAACTTTATGACAAATTATGAAGCTTCTTATTTCAATATAAAAGAAGTTTCCTTTGAATTTCAATTTCTCAATTTGTATACGTTTTGACATATTGTAGAAAATTTAACGGAAAATATTTATTTGAGTATTCTATTTAAACTTACTCAAAGATTTAAAAAAAAAAACATGAAAAAAATTCCCAAAGTAAAATATTGTTAAATATTTCTAAGAATATTTTAATGGCATTTCAAAAAGAAAAAAATTAATTTAAAGTCTCCAAATGTACGTTGGGAAAGAAATAAACATCTCAGTCCTTTCTTCGCTACTTAAATTAACGTTGCCAGCTTCAAGGGTCCCTATGTTGGATGTTTCGAAAAGGTGTAAAAGTAATTTTCCGTCTTCATAAAATATTCATTGCTGTCATACTGTTTTTTTGGATTAAAATTTTGCATTCTAGACTATGTCGTATTATATATGAATGCATAAAAATGGGAAAAAGGTTATAAGTTGAAGGATTTCCTCCAAGAATCAACAAAGGGTTGCAGCGATAATTTAATTTCCAGCACCATTATGGATGAAGAGAAAGTTAATTTATTGTTCTAGGGTTATTTTCCTTAAAATATCTTCATAATGATCTGCATTATTTATATGTATGCATATAAATGCACCTGAATAAAAATTTAGCCGTGTAGTTCTGTACATAAAAGTGTATTTTTCTTATTTCTGATTCATAGAACATTCAAAATAGATAAGTTAATTGCTAGCTATTAATCCTTTTGCAAAATATGTACTGTAATGATACATATTACTTTGTCGATATATAATTGTATGAATGACATAAAATTTTGAATATTTCTTTCGTACTGTAACTTTAATTACATAAAAATGAAAATAGATACCTCAACTATATAATACCCCATCAGACAAAATTAAATGTTTTCCCTTTTACACCACATATATGAAGTCATCATTACATTGACTCATCATTTACATTGAGACTTATAACTGTAACCAAGGGGGGAGTATTCCTCTCTCCAAAATATTAATGCACTGCCCGTAATTATCTCAGTCATTGTGCCCTCTGCTTAATCTCTCATTTAGAGTGCAGAATACGTTTTTGGTACTTCACGTATGTAGAGGAAAATGCATTGAAACACCAAGTTTCTGGGGGAGAACATATTTATATAAGTTTCAGTCAAAATTAATGCTTGTGGTAATTCTTGCAATGAAGTATATACTTCTGCTTTTGACCTCAAAAGATTCATAATAAGGTTTTTTAAAGTATAAACTAACTCCGAAAAAAAAGTACAAAAATCTCAATAAAAATTACTAAAATTAGTTGCGTTGATTTAGTAGATTTTTATATGAAGATGGGGATAATGCAAATAACCTTACGAGAAAATTTTGAAAATCTTGTATCCAAAATTTGAAATATCTTACCACATCCTCATCCTTTAATTGGGTGTTGTTTTCTGGGGTTAACTAACAAGAGGTTAGGTAGAAGAGAGTTTCTTCTCTTGAAATAGTTCACTGTTCTTCACTTGAAATAGATCAGAAGATATGATGAGTTGACTGATATCAGCTTACATAACTGGTTCCCAACCTTCTGTTGTTCCACTTGCCAAGAAGAAGTCGTAGGAACCATCTCTCAACCAATCATTTTTGAGAGAAAAAAAAGGGTTTTATTCAGATGAATGGTTCCTAACCTTTTGTTGATAAGGGACCACTTGCCAACGGAAAAATCGTCAGTGACCATCTCTCAACCACACATTTTTGAGACAAAAATGGATTTTATTCAGATGAGTGGTTCCTAACCTTTTGTTGATCAGGGACCACTTGCCAACGGAAAAATCGTCAGTGAGCATCTCTCAACCACTCATTTTTGAGACAAAAATTTATTTTATTCAGATGAGTAGTTCCTAACCTTTTGTTGATCAGGGATCACTTGCCAAAAGAAAAATCGTCAGTGACCATCTCTCAATCAATCATTTTTGTTACATAAATGAGATTTATTCAGATGAGTGGTTCCTAACCTTTTGCTGATCAGGGACCACTTGCCAACGGAAAAATCGTCAGGGACCACGTCTCAACCAATCATTTTTTAAGACAAAAATTGATTTATTCAGATGAGTGATTCCTAACCTTTTTTGATCAGGAAAAACTTGCCAAAAAATTGTCAGGGACAATCTCTCAACCAATCTTTTTTGAGACAAAAATGGGTTTTATTCACATGAGTGGTTAATAACCTTCTGTTTATGAGGGACCACTTGCCCCTCTAAAAAAAGAATTTTTCGGGGACCATCCCAAAACCAATCCCTTTAGAGTCAAAAATGGATTATATTTTCTGAACAAACAAACTATTTGGGATAAACAACTTTAATAAAACTTTAAAAATAAATTTAATAACAATAAAAAATTTCACGTAAAAAAAAACTTAATGGAAAACACAAAAGCCTACGAAAACTTAATGACATATTTTCGCTTGCATTTACTTAAATAGCCGTAAAATTGCTGTGATTCTGCGAAATCGATGTGGCGCTGCAAGTCTGTATCAGAGAAAGGAAATTAAAAAATTTCAAACAGAATAACCATTTTTTTGTACTCAAAACGCCAGAAGAAGGAACGAATACAAGAAATTTTAGAATTTAAACAAAAATGGGAAACTGAAAATTTTGTTGCCCCCAGTTTTAAAGAATCATTTAAATTCGCGGTCGTTTTGAAACAATGAAGCCATTTTTTTATCACTCTTGATCTCCCGGACCACTTATCGGTATCTCTCGGATCACTGGTTAGAAATCACTGGCTTAGATAGTGTAGGTCGTAAGCTACTGAGCATGTATATGTGATCTCTCTTTTCTGGTATATATATATATATATATATATATATATATATATATATATATATATATATATATATATATATATATATATATATATATATATACATATTAAAATTCATTCTATTTAGTTATCGTATAATATTTTTAATTTCAATATATTAAAGGCTGTATTGGAAAAATTATAACATTACTATTTACGTGTAATTACAATATATTTTAAAATAACATGAGAACAATTTTAACCTGGCAGTCGAAATCTACTATTTACGTTGCTGATAAAACTTGCAGGAAGGTTATTTTTACCGAGCACTATTTTTCAAGCAGGAATACATTATACATATATGTGGGTGTATGTGTGTGTAAGTATATATGTATTTACAATTTCATGGAGTTCATTTATTTCCCGCCTATTTTCCTATATCCTGCATAAGAGTCCAATATATTTCTACCGACGTTTCTAAACTATCGAACTATGAATTTCATGAATTATTTCTTCGTATCACAAAAGCCATTTTCCCTTATTAGCCGCACTGGAAATAAAGAGCATTGCTACTTCCATTTGAATTATAAATTAAGTACCTTTTCGCAAAATGGCATAACAAGATTTTGAAATAGCAATAGTATTAAATGGGTGGATCAATACATATCACGCTTAAATATTAAAGCCAAGTGCTGCAAGAACAACTGTTAGCATTTTTTATACTCAAACATAGAGTAATATAATAAAAAGCTGATTTTCACGAGAACTTGTTCAAAAGTCTTTTAAATTATTTTTACTTCAAGGGAATTCTAATGAAATTTTAAGTCTCACCACCAGCAAATTTTTTCCACTCGGTAAAAAAAAAGATCCAACAAAATAAAATAATATCCACACAAGATTCAACAGATTGGGGCTTTGTTTTAAGTCGCGGCCAACTGAGGTATAAAAGCTTTAAATATTTTATTTAATTTACCTAAGATTTGTGAGCTTAAGGTACTTTTTTTATAGCAAGAACTCTCCAGCAGTTTTTCTGCGACAGTAATGTTAAATTAGATGGCAGCTACAACGCGTCAAATACTGTACCTTGCTGAATATTTTATGTATTTTTTTCATTTTTTAATGCGTTCTAGCTCTCTCCCTCTCTACTCAAGCACATTTTTTCCCCTGCAAGCACAGCTTTATAAATGGGCATTTTCTTTTCCATGTTTAGATATTTTGAATAATGATGTAATTATGAAAGTGAAAATTTCCTTTAGCTACAATGTACTTTTTTATGAATTCCTGCCTCGGATGTGAGCATAATGCCGTACGCGCCAGAAAGGTTCGTTCAAAGAGTTTAGAGTTTAGTGTCTTTGAAATTAGGTATATGTTCCAACAATTCCTGAAAAAGTAAATGAAGAATTCGAATGTTTAATTAGAAAAATGTTAAGCTAATATTTCTGTCATAGTATTTTGAATTTTGAATTTTTTTAAAGGCTAGATTTAAAGAGAAATATTTTATCATATCTTAAGAAAAAGCATATTTCATTTAATGAAAAAATTAATGTCCAAACACTATCAATATTATGTATTTCTGTCTGAAATATTTTGAAACAAAGGTTTACTGTAAATAAATATTGTATCCATTAGTTTCAAATTTCTATAATATATATATATATATATATATATGTGTGTGTGTCGGACTTGACTTCTACTCCCATACTATTTAATATAAATTCGAACCTCTTTTGTATCATGATGCAGTCGGTGAACCGGTGGTGACGATTATCCTCTAAATATTACCATCAAACAGTGTTATGCCGAAACAAAGCCATAAAATAGTCCAATTGATGTTCCCAAACATATTTATTAAATTTCTTTAAGAATCTCAGCTCCATCAAACATTAATTCAGAACCCCACCCAATTTAAATCTGTGCGCTTTCGGCACACGTCCTTTGCATTCCGTAGTTATCCATGACTCTGCCGATTTTCTTTGTTTCATCTTTAAAACCAACGCTTAGTGACGCTCATTACTTATGCGTGATGTCATATCGTACATGTTCTTTTGCTAAACTAAGCATTTTCTTAGCGTCAAACTGCAAGGCTATACGTCTACCTAAAATTCTCCTCAGTTCTTCGGAGATTGAATCAAGTCGAACCCACTAATTCTATTTTCACTGCAATGCCTTATGCAGCTTATTTGAACTCCTAGACTTTTAAATTGTTAATCCTATATTTTAATAACCAAAATCCCGTTTTAAGGTCGCGCGATCGCCCCCCATATTTTTAGCCTCACACACACACACACACATATATATATATATATATATATATATATATATATATATATATATATATATATGTGTGTGTGTGTGTGTGTGTGTGTGTGTGTGCTTGTTTGTTTGTTTGGATCGTCTTCAATTCTAACCATCATTTATCACATACGTCTAAATTTCCCACCTCAAGGTGAGTTTCATTTAAAAAGTAACAATTACTTTTTACACAATATTCTACCATATTAAAAAAAAGGACAATTAGTTAAACATATATTTTACACATTTTGATAAATATGTAGAATTCTGTAAGAAAGCCGCTCTTCCCAGTAGTCATCATTAGCGTCGATGAATTTTTAAAACCTTTTGAAAGATGCACATTCAAATAAATCGCCCTGTACTAGCCCATAATTTTCTAAAGTGAGCATTTCTTTTCTTTTACAATATGATTTCCCACTCTCTTTTGATAATCATTAAAGTCTGTCAAAAGTAATTTTACTTGGTTTTCCCAGAGATGACGTTAATTGCTTATATTATATTCGTCTCGCCCAGCATTTCAGTCTAGGTTTTACTGCTCAACTAACTTAGCAAAGGGCAATTTTAAAATTCAAAGGAAGCATAATTTAAATCTCCCGTTTGCACTGTTTTGTGATCTGGGAAGCAAGCTGCCATTGATTGAGCCTGGATTCAAATACCGGGAAAGGGAAGGTCGTTTTGAAGATGTCACCTAGTAGGAAGTAACATTGGCTCACCCAACGGAGTTCCTCAACAATGAAGTAATTTACAAACATTGCAGAAAATATGGGTAATGTCCTCACAACCATTGCCAGCTCTCATTAGAAAACTCTGCACCCAATGGGGCGAAACGTTGGCTCTACCACTGAGTGCCTCAACAATGAAGCAATTAACAAACATCACAGTAAATGTGAGTAATGTCCTCAGAACAATTGCCTGCTGCATTAGAAAATTCGACATCCAATACGGAGAAACGTTCGCTCTTCCACTTGGTGCCCCAAAAATGAAGTAATTTCAAGTATCATTAGTATGGTTAACGTCCTCTGAATAATTGCCTGCTGCATTAGAAAAATAAATTGATTGGCGGAGATGTTTTATCGGTAATAACAAGTGTTTTACGATTAGAGATATAAAATTTGTTTATTCATTATTTGGGGTGACGAGATTTGGCTGGGGAATGAATCCTTCAATAGCCAAACTTGTGAAGTAAAATCCAGCGACCTCAGGAAAATAAAGGATATGATAAGCTTTAATTGGTCTTTTAGACTAGAACCCATTGCGATGAATAAATATTTTACGGATGATTCCAAGATTAAAGGAAAAATTGGGTCGGCCCTTATTAGGTATTATGAGAGTCAGAAGATCGACACTAAACGGAGAAGAAACCCTGATAACGCAACATCATACAGTGCTGAGGTTACGGCCATTTCTATGGCAATAGACGATGGTAGGGAAATGGGTCTAAGTGAAATTGACATCTTTAGCGATTCGAGGAGTGCTTTGCAGGCGCTTGTGTATTTAGAATATAAGGGTAAGATTATTGAGGAATTGAAACACAAGATAAAAAATAATGGCGTGGTCGTGCATTTCCACTGGATAAAAGCACATATCGGGATCAGACAGAATGAGTAAGTTGACACTGCTGCTAAAGAAGCCACGGAACTGGACATAATTGAAGGTACCTTCAAAATGACCAGGCAACAAGTAAAGGCAAAGATTAAGGCACATGGAATGAAAGTCTGGCAAGAAAGGTGGGCCGATAGTAAATTGGGGAAGCCGGTTTATAAAATCTAACCTCAGGTTTCCCTAGAAAGATTGATATCGAATTTCTATATTAATCAAGCTATCACTCAACATGGAAGCGTGGGCTCATATCAAAGAAGTTTTTTAGGAAGAGTGATATCTGGGCGTGTGGAGAGGTCCAGACAATAGAGCATTGTTTATTTAATTGTGTAACATGGAGAGATTTGTGATCGAGATTACGAGGGAAATTACTTAGTGGTCACCACATAAATTCTATAATGACTACAATTGCAGAAAATTCCTTTTGGCTGTGATGAAAGACCTTATGGACTTTCATTACCCCTTTTTGGGTCATTGATAATTTTTTTGTTTGTTTGATCCGGTTTATATAATTGTTTATCATAGCATGCATATATTTTGTATTGTACGGAACGCATGTATTTATTTTGTATTGTATAGTTCTAGTCAAGCTGATTGCCATTGCGAAATTTGTCGTCTCTCAAAATCATCCGTATACCTTCGGGAAGCAAGGATTATCTTTTGGACTTTTAACTTTTTATTCATTATTGCTTGATTATCAAACGTTGAAACAATTAATGACAGCAAACAGCATTTTCTATTTTCTACAGCGTATTTAATAGTGAAGTGTGCAATTGATAGAGTTTATATAACAGTTGTACTGTAAATTCTATTTTTCAAGCTAATAGAATACTGTGAGGAAATTGCGAAGGAAAGGCATCATATTAGTATCCAGAAAATATTCAATAAAATTGAATTGCAAAACTTATGAAATTTATGTGAAATATTTTGAAATACATTATGAGGTTTATAATACAATAAAAAATCCTTGCAGGATTTCATTGTGTAATAGGTTATAAACTATTCGCAGACAAGGTTACTCAAATGTAGTATCATCTCTCATTGGAACATGTTCGATTTTCAAGTGGTCACCACCCCTGTTTAAGGTTTAAATATATAGACGTTTCTCTTGAGATTTTTGAAACTGTGATGTCACAAGAGAAAATTAAAACAATTTAGAAAAGAATTTATGTAATCTAATGATGTGTTATTACAGTGTGGGATGTATTACGGGAAATCAGAACTTGATACCATGATGTGCAACTTAGTACGCCTACATATGTATGGTAAGCAGGAGGTCCGCATTCGAAAATCAAGGAAGCTTAATTATTTATACACGAAATGATAACGTGGCTAAGAAAAAGAGGTAAGGTTGAGCTATTATAACGCAGACCTTTCAAAAATAATTTAGATATAGGGTGGATGAATGTTAGTATGTTAAACTCATTAAGGGAGGTCGTTGTAATTTAATAGTCAGCTACCTGTTACAGTAAGTAGGAGGGAAGTGTTAGTGTCTCGAATGAGCTTAGTATGTTTTAAATCGGAAGAGGAAGTAAAAATGTGCAAGAGAAACAATACTATTTTAAAACTGAATCTCTCGTAAGAGTTTAAATTATTAAAACATGATTCAGATCAATATATATTGTGAAAAATAGAAATTCTTCAAGGAAGGTGATCTAGGGAAGATATGTTAAGTGCCACTAGACACACTAGAACTGAATCGAATATGTGACAAAAGAGGGGGCAATGCTGTTTGACAGCTGACCGTCGTTCCCTGGTAAACAGGGAGGTGTGTGCTATCGATGCAACGGACCGCACACGGAGCTTCTGGAGCATTTGTTACAGCCTAAGAGTATTGGATTCTGTTGAGTATTTTAAACCCCTTGCGTGGGAAAATTCTGGAACATTGGTTGAAATGGATGATGTCATTGTTTCGACAAATCAGATTCCAAGGAGACGAACAGACGAATGACAGAATGCGAAGGTGTTCGTAAAAGGAGGTGCTAAAGTTTTTGTGGAGAACTGAGAAGGCAGAGAAGAGAGGAGATTGAATTTGCTTTGGAGCTGGTAGTACCTGCTTCGGCCTTGGGCCACTTTACAATTTTTGGAGAATTTTGATCTCCCCGCCTTAGTGTCGTTTTTCGTAGTCGGATCGAATTCCGACTGTTTAGAACAGCGGTCGCCAAACTTTGAAGCCACTGAGCAACCAACCGTACTGTTCGTAAATCTTACTGTGAGCTACCAAAAGAAACCAGGTCAATTTTTTTCCCTAAATCACACATTTATTTATCACCTATAAACACATATTTCTAGTAAATATTACATCCAATTTGAATGAAATAGTTTATATTATAAAAAAAAATTAATATGAACTGTAAGAACAATTTTTTCAATCTAATTAATTAAGTTTAATGAGAAAGATGACTCTCTTTTTTATCATCAACAATTTTTTTAATGTTAGGTGAGAAGGTCGTAGCTTCCACTCGAATGCAGTTGTACAAATGTTCATCAGTCAATCTGTTTCTGTACTTTTTTTTTATAAACTTCATACTGGAAAAAGGAACCTAGCAGAGATAGGTATAGCTCAAAATTGCCTTCACTCGTAGACCAACCTGAACCAAAATTGGATATTTTTTCTTAGGAACAAAAGGCCAAATATTTTCAGAGCTTTACGTGAGTGATTTTAAAGAAAGGTAATTTTGAAAGTCAATCGGTTCCATCTCCACTGAAGCGTTGTCTTCTTTAAAATGTTGTATTACACAAGTAGAGAATTCTTCAGCATCAGTCTCCATGAAAGGAGATTTGTCGAACTGTGCTATAACTGAAATGCTTTTGAAGACTTGAAAGCGTTGTCTGAATTGACTTTCCAAATCTGTAAGAATACCAATGTATTATTTTTTGTTGTAAGGAGGCTGTGAAGGGCCTTGCTTATCAAGAGTTTGCTTCAAACAGGTAAAGTGCTTTTATTCCCCCTGGATGAGATCTTTTACCCTCAGCTCCAGCTTTTTTGAGAATGAAACCACATCCGAAATTGTTCAACCAATATCTTTATCCTTACCTTGAAACTGCAAGTTAAGTTTATTTAGCTTTTCGGTGACGTCTGCAAGAAAAGCAAAATCTTGCAGCCAAACTGGAATCTCTAGTTCTGGGAAAGATTCCCCTCATTTAAAAAAAAAATAAATTCCAAAGTAAGAAGCAACTCTCTGAAAAGTTGCAAAACTCTGTCTCTGCTAAGCCAACGAACTTCTGTATGAAGCAATAAATCAACCTTACTGGCATTCTAACTCTTCAGTCAGTGCCCTGAACAAGCGTCTCTGAAGTGCATGTGCTCTCAATTTTTTTACTACTTTTACGACTGTTTTCATTACATTGTTCATACTTAAGAACTTTCCACATAATTACTGCTGGTGTATTATACAATGGTAAGTCAGAAATTTCGGAAAGCTGTTGTCTTTACGATACAAGGCAATGAATTATTTCTCCCCAACTACCATCTCAGAAGCTCTATCGGTTGCTAAGCCCACCAACTTCTTTACAGGAATACTTTCAGAGTCGATAAGCCTTTTAAATGCTAAAAATATGCCCTGTCCCGTAATATGGTCCTGTAAGTGGTACAACCAGCTCTTCTCTTATTTCAAAATCATCAAAAGCTATTCTTTCAAAAATAGCCAACTGAGCTATATCAACTATATCAGTTGATTCGTCAAGTTGTAGGGAAAATAACTGCACGATCAAAGTCAGTTTTAAGTTACATCAGAACTCATAGCTTCAACTCTTCTCATTACTGTATTTGCTGAAACCTGTACAGATTTAATAGCAGACATTACCTCAGTTTTTTTAAAATTGTTAAATAATGTATCTGCAGCTTCTAAAAATGCACCTTTGAATAACTCACCATCTTCGTTCGGTTTCTTATTTTGGGCGATCCCTTTGAAAACTCGGAATGATGCCAGAGTTGACGCGTTATTCTTGTCAAATGTCTTGTAAAAAACTAGATTGCTGAGCATTTAGTTGCGATTTTAACTTCATTGTCTTTTCTTTCCTTAACGCAGACTTCAGTGGGAAATCCTTTTCAGTCCCTGAGTGAACGATTTTAAAATGGCGTTCGAAGTTCCCTTTCTTCCCAACTGAAACACTTACATTACAAAGTAAACACACACATTTCTACTTTAATTGTGTAGAAAAAGTAATCGGTTTCTAATTCGAAATGAAAATTATAAATTTTTGGTTTTTTTCTTGAACTCGCCATCAATAGAACAAACCTAGTTTAGTATAAAAGATTATATCAAACTATCCACATTAACAAATGTCTGATATACACACGAAAATAATAAAGACATAAGCTTAGTCTGGTGCGAGTATGAAACACATAACAGAGATAACCTGACTCTCGCCCAAAAAGCTATGACACTGAGTGATAGTTGTGCTGGAAGTTCAGTCGTTTTCGTGAGTCATCGGCCTGAGCTGAGTAGTGCAACCTCAGGTTAACCAACGTGAGCATGACCATGATCTACCTAAAATTTCCCCGCCAGGTACTAGTAGCTTGCGATCGACGGTTTGGAGGTAAATGGCTTAGAGGAATAATTTTAACTCTCCGGTGCCTTCGGGTGGTTATAACTGTGCTATTCATGTTGACTTAAGCTTTGTATATAGTTGTACATATTAATTAATTTTTTGGGCGCGGTGACCCAGTTTGCAATGGCAGCGGGGTAGTGATCTGAAAGTCACTGGTTCAATGCTCGTCGCTGACAAATCCACTGCCGTATAAACTAATGGCTGCTGGTGCACGTAGAATCTGTCGTGGCTGCAATGTCCTACAAGTTCTCAAAATTACCTCTGGAGGTGCGGGGACAAGTGTTCTGGTTTCGTCACTTGACTCGGTTCAAAATTACGGGACTGGTCCTTTGGCCAAGTCGGATTCCGACTCTTGTGGTGCCAGTCAAAACAGGAGCCGCACCTTCATCGCCTATAGCCTTCGTGACTTTATCTGATTTTGCTGTCGGTCAAGTGGCATAAGCAACAACAAATATACTATTAAAACCTAAACTCCGTATTCTTATTTATTTATGTTTCGACAATCTGAAAAATCTGATAATATCGTTATAATATTAAAAAATTACAAATTAAATTCTACTTCATGCCACTTGTTTTACACGAAAATAAGGAAGAATGTTATCTTAGAACAACACTCTGCTTCAAATTCTCAAAAACAATTATCTTAAATGCAAGACTTAGAAATAAATACAAAATATGAATATTACAGAAAGAAAATATGAAATAATAAACACTTGAAGAAAAGTTGGCTGGAAAGTATTTTAAGTATTAAAAGAGATTGTTCTTATGTGAGACAAAAATTAAAATGGAACTGCGGTAAAATGTATTTAAAGTATCAACTACTCCATCAAGTTTTTGTTTGTTTTAAGAAAATGAAAATAAGCTACATCTACCTCAAGTAATAAAGACCGAATGGAAAAAAAACAACAACTGGGAAACGTGTAATTCGCATCCGACGACTTCAAACTTTAAAAACACGACAGACATGTCACTATGAATATTTGATTAGAAGCCATTTAACATCACATGTTTAAGTATTATTTGCATTTGTGTGGACGGAAATATTTTCCAAACTTAAAAATTATACATACATTAGAGATGTTCCTTAACTCTTTATTCCTGAGGGCATGACAGCAGAATATTTCATGTATAATAAGACACTTTAAAAGTAAGCGTTCGAGTTATTTACTTCGCATACTGAAAGGGATTAAAAATACAGTTTGAGTAATAAATTATTGAAATACTTCCTGTAATATTCATAAGAAAAAAAATACAGGCATACAGCATAAATGATTATTAGAAAAAGAATGTGATATATCTGAAAATATTGTATCACGATTAAGTCAAAATTCTAGAATGAAAGTGAACAACTAGAACAAAGAACATATTTGTACGGTCTGGTAGTAAATAAGTAGTTTTTCAGATAGGAAGAGGCAAATAAACTAAATAGTTTGCGTTTGGTTAGTTAGGACACAATAGTGGTATATAATGTTTTATTCATACATATAGTTTTTAAATCCCTCCGTCCACAGTGGAAATAAATTCACATTTTTAAACAAAACTTTTAACTAAGAGGAAAAATTCACACTTGTTCAGTACACACTGTACTGAAATTTATCAAGCAGGGTATTTCCATTTTTGTCTAAAACAATAAATGAAGGATCCCTTTTATTTCCGGTAACTTTTCAGTGAGCATTAATTTCTTAGATGGAATCCATTTTAACACCTAGAACTTATAGAAATGTATATTTTGAGATTCATTAGAAAAGTATGGAACTTTGAAAATCATACATAAAAACCTTAAATTTGATGTACACATTTAAGCTTTAATCAGTTCTCATGCAAAACAATGAAAAAGTAAGTATTTTTCTTAAAGAAATATTGAATATTTCATGAAAATATATGCTTAAATATTAAAATATATGTTTAAAGATGAAAATATAAGTTAAAATAAGAAAAATAATTTTAGTTTATTAAAGTTTAAAAAATATGTCAAATTGCCATGCATCAGGTTATTTTGTTCTCATGAGAAACTTGGGAAGTCACATTAGTGCAGGAAGTTTAATGTCTTCGTGCATCCTTTTGAAGGCTCTATGCAATTAACAAAGAAAAAAAATGTTCTTTCTGTAATTTATAGATGTTGCCGAGGTTTTATATTAGAAACGCATCCTAACTAAGAATGAAATAAAACAAAAGAATGATATTTTATTTTTATAAAAAACAAAAACATTAACCAAAGTTCCTTTATAATCTTTACCAAAGTTCTTTTTTTAAATTTTATTGAGGAATTATTGTATAAAAGGGTTATAGTCTTAACAATAACTACATCGTAACGTTAAGTAATCTGTTTACATTCCTTCTTTCCTACCTTCTCCCAGATCTTGTTTTAAAAGATCAACTTAAAATTTCTCACTTCCAAAACGTTTTGAATGTATCATAAATTTATCCTTCACGGTATTTTAACAGTAATTTTACGAAGAATATACATTTGTATTTGGTTTTTTCGAAGTTCATTATATTCCTGTCAATACACGATATTGAATTTTCATAATACGGATTATAAATACACCTAAAGTTTAAAGTTGTCCTATGTAAACTATATATAAGTATATATATGGGCATGTGTGTAAGTGTGTTTGCGTACATATGTATGTGGGTGTTCGTGTGAATGTATAACTTGAAAAACTGTAATATAAAATATTGTGATCTCTTAGATAAATTTATTTAAATCCACACGGATAAAGTATATTAATTATAAACTAATGAAATCAACTGTTAAAGTTCTATCATATATTCTACCACTTATTTGAACACTCCACGGAATATAAATTGGAAATAAAAGTGCATTTTTTTTACTAACTTTTAAATGAATAATATATCATCTTCAAACAACTACTAAGAACGCTACGGTTCTAATTGGATATGCCCCACAAACAAGCCGCCTTCTAGAAAATCTGCTTTCATTGCGATTATAACAAAGTTCCCCCTCTGATCCAGAAGTTTCTCTAATTGTAATGTAGACTCTCGTCTAGCATATAATATAGTCATTTTGCCGAGTTATTCTGAATCTGGAATCTCAGTTAAAACGAGGCTTCCTATTAAGGAATACGCTGAGGTAGCATTCGAGTGAACCTAGCTTCTGACGGTAGCGACATCAAAAGCCTCACAGCAGGTCCGACTATTACAGCATTGTCTTTGAAGTAAACTGACTTGTTGTGAACAATTAAGGGCTGACGCAATCAGTTTCAAAAGGATGTTGCTAAAGTTATTCAGGGAATGCATTACTGAGCGTAAAATGTCAAATAACGTTAATCAAATTTGTTTAAATTACACAGATGATAATTAAAATTACCCAAATTCATTAAAATTAAATGGGGGGAATGATTTTCTGGGAATCTTACAAGATAAAATGTATTTTCAGCTTTCTGTTATGAGAAAAACATGTAATATAAAATTGTCTCTAGATTTTACTTGGCTTGAAATGTCTATCATAAGTCGTGATAGTATAGAGAGCTGAACGTACTATTTCCTTAAATATACACGCTAAATCTGTGCGCACCTTACTCGGCGTTTTACTTTAGTTACCATTGATTTAGCATAAAAAATTTGTGCTTCTAAATAGACAGTTCCAACACATGTAAATGGAGGTGGGAAGTTTCTGCATATATGGCTCACTCTCTTATTTTGATGATTAATTTCATTAGATATTCTTGACTTTAAAACAGAAAGAAAAGTTGAAAATGTAGAATAAACAAAATTTAAAATAGATTAAATTAAATGAATGTATAATTAATTAGTGATCGCACATGTAGTTTATATATACAAATAAGATATATCACTTTTATTTTGAGATAAATATGATTCTAAATTTCTTAAGGTTAACTTGGTAATACTAAAAAATGAATCAACTAGAGTAGTGTCTGAAATATTACTAATATAAAGATACCACTGTAACACATTCACATATTCCTCAATGTTCTGTTCACTTAAGATACTGCTAGTTAACAACAGACAAAAATACGCATGGACTAGGTATGTGTTAAATATTTCCCATTAAATTAGTTATTATTTTCACAAGTAAGTCAATAGATCCTGGGTTCTCTATACAGAGGAAGGAAACTAATCCTCAGAAAAAATCACTTTCTTTATTCGGATGGAAATTATTACGATGACTCTAATGCACAAATTTGCTTGCATAATTTTTCTGCCATTTCAAATTAGTCGGTGTGTGCCGTGATAGGTTTATGATGGTAAGATTATTATAATAGAGTCATTTATACAATGAATAGCTAAAGATGAAAAAGGACTGCAAAATATGAGTAGCACTTATGCTTTTGTGCATACATATTTCATGCAGATCTTCTAAAGAAAGTTATGAGAAGGGGTTCATAGTTTTAAGTTAGAAATAACCTTTCCAAATAGTCTGGATACCAGCCAACGGCAAATTACCTACCGTAGTAAATGATTTAGCCAGTGAAGAGTTACTCAGAGACACGATGTTGCATATTTTGGGGAGCCATATTGTAATCTGTTCGCACATAGCTACCACATTACCTATAACATGATTCTAATATGTGAATTTAAATGCTAAGAGGTAAAATAAGAGATAGATTTGCCGTAGAATAGTACTGTGTTGTCCAATCTTTTTACTAACTTATTATTTTTAGCCTGTTTTATCTTCAATTTTACATTTCCAAATTTTGCTTGCATGTAACTTTTTGACTTTTTCTATAATTTGTACTTTTTATCTGGAGGTCCCTTAGGTGTGGATATAACGAGCATTTTGTGTTTTTGAGAAATCCTTCATGAAAATGAACTATCATAAATCTTTACACACAACCTACACGTTATTTATTGTCCGTAACCTTGTTAGTGCTCAAATCGGGAAGCAAGGAATTTGGGATAGGTGCATTTATCATTATCCCATGAAGATGCACAATGATCTTCTATAGTGAACCAGTTTCATAATACAATTTACAGGGTGTCCCAATAAACCTTGACTAATTTTACAAATTTATACAAAAAAAAATGTACACAAGGTAGGAACAAGAAATTCCCATATGTGTTGCCTTATATATTATTTTTAGACTAGTCTTTATATATTATTTTTAGACCAGTTTTATTTTAGACTAGTCAGTGAATTTCAATAAGTGAACATTTTATGGCACAAAGCTAAAATTATGCTATGACCTCAAGGATCTTTTCCAAATTTAGTTGCACTTTCGAAACAGATTTCGTTTTGAAATACCAGCCAACGCATATTTCTTTTTCTGGTGGAGTATCCATTTTAAAACTTTCGCTTTCATGGAACAACTAGCACCATCTGTTGAACTTTTTGATCACAGAAAAAACTCTAATATATACGGTAACACATCTGTGAATTTCCATTTCCGACCTTGTATACTTTTTTTTGTATAAACTTGTAAAATGTGTCAAGGTTTTTTGTGACACCCTGTATATTACTGGTAAATAAATACGTTCTAAATACCCATAAAGGAAAAAAGTCTAAAATATGGAGAACGTAACACGACTTATAGTTAAAACTCCACATTTCTGCAAAATAAATTTAATTATCAGTATTTAACAGACGAGAGCAACGATTGTAACCATCCAAGCGTCCATAAATTGCTTTAGATATTACTAAGCTTAAGTCTACTTTTTTCCATTAAATAATTTTATCATGATAAATTAATTCTCTTTCAACATACATACTGCTATTCTTTATTTGATTACAGAAAAAACGTTATTGCCTTTACGTTTTAACAATAAATCTAAAATATATTGAACAATATTTTCTCTCTTCCCCTTTTCGACTACTGATTAATTATTCAGTGATCCGAAAAACATTTCGAAAATCCTGCCTTCTGTCAAATGATTCTCGGTAATTCAGGAAATTATTTTTGAAGTGCACTTGTAACCCAAATTATTGACTAATTAAAGAAATGTCATAAATCTGAAGGAAAAGTAATGATGAGTCCAAACAGTCTGTAATAGTTTTAAAATTATCTAGAAATATTAATAGCTGCAGATTCCATTGAAATAATTACCGTTATTGTTATTATTATAAGCAGTTCCTTGATACAGCGATACACGACGGGAATGATGTATCCCGGTATTATATTTCAGAATCAATATTCATTCGGCTAATAGGGTATTAGTTCACCTGATGTAATCGGATATTTCGTGTACCACAGGAACTAATGAAGGTTCGTAACTGTAATGATGCATATAGAACACATCAACGAGATAAACTCTAAAATTGAATCTCCACACGTTAATGAAGGATTGAGAATATTGGATTTAAGAATATTATGCTAAGAATAGCAGCATAATGGGCTGGATACTCCGATGAAAATTAATACTTAAGTGTTTTTTTACAGCGGTTTATTTAGCACGATTTTGACGTTAAAATACACTGGGGTGCCTTTCAGGGTGCCATAAGTTAACAATAAAGATATTCCAAAGGATGAGTTTTTGTAAATATTTAGCGCATGGTATTTTATAGTATTTTATTTTGGTTCAGTAAAACCTTCAAGATTAAGCAAAGCTCAGACATAAAAAAGAAACGGTTTAACACTTAGGGAGAATTTAAATTTGTTAATGGTAAATAATGTATTTTTTAGTATATGAGGCTATCAGAATTCCGATTTTCTATTTTAAAGTGTATTTCATACATTTCTGCTAATGCGTAGTCCGTTGCATTTTATTTTCGTTCAGATAAAAACCTTGGACACATAAAAAATTATTTAACACTGATTGAGACGACTAAAACTTTTTAATGGTATACGCTATGATTTTTAATATAAGTAACAATCAAATCTCCAGTTGCGTAACACACACAAATCTCCAGTCTGTGTATGTTTTATAAAATACTTTTGTTCATAAATTTTACAATAGTATTGATTCTCTTAATCTTTACTCGCATTCCTTACAGCTAAAGTAGAATCTAGAGTAAAAATTAACATATTTCTTTTATGTGTCTTTCTAGCATAAATACAAAGATACAAAAAAGGAAGCTTCTTTTATTTATTTTTCAACTCAGGATTTAAGGAAACTAAAATAAAAGTGCAACATATACGATTTGAATATCTCTCTAAAATTATTCTATTATACCACCTTTACATAAGATACCTATGAAAGACCTAGGAGTATGAATATTTTACTCAACTAATAAAAATAAAGCTGTGAAAAGCGTTTTTATAAACACTGATTTCATTATGTGTGCTTAGAATTGGCAACGTTAAATAAAAAAAAAATGTGTGCTGTGAAGTTTCAGCTGAAAGTGTATAAATTTTGTTAAATGTTTTCATTTGTTATTTTTTCCCTTTTCCTAAAGTAAAATGGAATAGCTCTGCTGCAGAACATTTTTCTATTGTATTCCTGCTTTGTTTTTAGTTGTGTGATGTTGTATTATGTTCGGGGAGATATATAAATTTGTAATTTCTGTTCTTCCTCTTTCATGCGGTTGTATTCTTTGAAAGGATTGTGTAAAAACTTTTCGAATACCTATGTTAGAAAAAAACTTATGTTATACGATTGGCTCGGTAAAATATCAATAGCTTTTAAATTAAAGATATATTTTACATATTATATGTAATGAAAATAATAGAAACGTATAAAAAATAATTAAAATTCAGTACATTTTGCTTTTTTTTTAACTATTCGAAACTGAATAGTTTAAAGGTTTTGTATGTTCATACTGTGTGTATTATTTGTTGTAAACTGTAACCATTTTCTGTATGTGAGAGCTATAATGCATGTTATTAAAAGATTACTTTGAAATTGCTAATATTATTATTAAAATTGCACAAATACGTTCTAAAAAACAGGTAAAGATTGCTGATACTTCTCATTTTAGACTATTTGTATCATAATGTGAAATATAATGATGTATTAATGCATGCAAATTTCATGCATGGGATCCGTCCTAACTTTATCTCTTACTTTTAAGGACACATATATTCTCAGACAGAAACAGATTATCATCTTGAACAATATAATCCAAGACCTACTGTTGCAAACACAGTATATTCTGAAATTTTGTTTTGCCAACGCTCTCAAATACAAACGATACAGATGACGCATATACAGAAGGCACTATTTTTAACTTTCACTACATTTGCGTAGAAGCTCGTAGAGATAGATCCCTCAAGGCCATACAAATGTAATAATTGTCTCAATATTAACTACACAAATCAACCATTTTGTTTGAATTTTTCTTTTCTTTCATTTTCTTCTCTAATTAAATTCAACCAAATTCTCACACAAATTCTCGGATTTTTTCTATTAATTTCAAACACCAATGCATTTGAGTTTTGTGAGTGCAATATTTGCGTATGAATGGAACAATAAACATGTTAATTCCATATTAAATATAAATGATAATATACTCACACAGGCCAATGAATTAGAAATCTTGGTTCAAAATTTTATTGGACCTCCTTTAGTACGAGTTATAAAACGTATGTGGTAAGGAATTGGTTCTAAAAGTGATGGAGTGGATTTAAGTCAAAAGAATGCCAGACGAAAGACAAACAGATCTTGAGGTCATATAAAGTTCACGCAGAAGATATTGCTGGCAGATGGATCTTTCCACCACGTATCAAATTTTCTTTATAGGATTCGGATCTTGAGATTTGGGTGGTCAAAGTAGATTTCGGAAGACAGAATCATATGCAATGAACCACTATTCATCAGTTCTTGTGATGACAACGTTTACGAAAGTCTTCTTCAGATTCGGGATTAAAATGCAACATTGCAGGCTGGACTTGATCTGCAACAATATTCAATGAAATCCATGGATAACCCTTGATCTTCCACAAACACCGGGGAACTAGTGCCACACCCAGCACCGTCATAACACAAACTTTATTTGTGATGAGTAGGCAAAATGGGGTCACGGCTTTACGGAGATCGCGCCACAGACTCCTGCTGTCGTCGGTACAAAACAAGGTGTAGCGTGATTCGTCCGAGAAAATCAACTCATTCCCATCTTCACATGTCTACTTACGACGTTTACCACACCTGCGTAGGAGAATATTCCGGTTCTATGCAGAAATGAGATGCTTTCGCACATGCAAGCTACTGGTTATACCAATTCTGAGCAAATCTCAGAGCATTGTTCGGATCGCGATCGAAGCTATGTCAAAATTTTTCATCAGTTTCAGCAGAATAGACCTCCTTTTCTGTTGTACAAGCAGTCTGAGATGACGCCGATCATGGGATCCAGGGAAAGTTTTCGATCAGCAGTTACGCAATTAGTCAAGGATTTTAATTCAAGACAATTAGTTCAGCAGTTAGTCAAGGATCGAAAGATCTGTTTCCAGCTGTTAAACACTTGAAGTATGTCTCTTTTCGAATTTTTCACATTTTCCTGTTTTTAATTTTAATCAAAAATATTGAGAATTTTATTTTTAAGCTTTATCAATCTCAGCAGTTGAAACGGGAGGAAGAAAGATTTATAATGTAAGTCTTCTTTAATCGGTATTTTTTATAATTGTTTGATTATTATGATATAAAAATATGTAGTATTCAAACATAACTTGATTGTCTCTCTATTCTAAAAAAAAGCAACTGCCGCCGCCGCCGCCGCCGCTTTCAAAATCTCCTCACGCTATCTCCTCCGAAACCGCTAGGGATATGGGGTCGAGACCAATACCAATAGATCGAGAAAAATGTGGGGAATAAAGTAAGACATGTCTCATCTTCGCCGGACTTTAAGTTTTTTTTTTATTTTATGTTTTATTGGAAAATATTGACTATTTAATCTTCAGATTACGATAACTCGCCAAAAAATGATCGTAGAATTTTGATCTTTTTACAGTCTAAGACTACATGTATTTCTCCTTCAAACAAGACCTCATTTGTTTAAAAATATTTTAAAAAAAGACTAATATTTTCATCAAAAAATGAAACACAGTTTTTCATGAAATATCGTCCCCAAAGTGGATATAATATCGATTCTCCTCGAGTTTTTAGCTTACAAAGAAAATATTTACATCATCTTGAAGCTGAAATAAGCTTTCTAATTCATATAAACCTCATTTCAAGTCTATATCTTAAATTTACTATTTTTAATTGAATTTTAAAGATGAAACAGTGATTCAACAGTGATTCCACTTCGCATACGGGTGACAACAGTAAATGGATAGAAGCTGTTGCATTGCCCGAGAATCACCCCTATGTATCTTGCTATTAGCAACTTATTCCTTCAACTTGCTGTGCCATGATTGGCGCTGTGCTAGAACGCGCTTCTTGTGCTAGAACGCGCTTCTAGATGCGATAGTCCCCGGTTCGATTCCGGTGGACGCTCATTTATACTAATTATTCTAAATATTTGAATTTTATTCTTTTAATTCTTATTATATTTTTTTATTTTACTTATGTGAAGAGGGCTTAACTTTTATATTTTTATTTTACTGATGAGAACACATTTTCTGATGTACATATCTTGCTACTGGAGGTAAAGTCGTAAGACCATGGCACTCCAACAAACTCAATATACCTTGACTTTGACCCTAACAGAGGAGCGACGGTAGCGAGCCTAGGGGCGAAGCCCCTAGTAAGTTAAGGCAATGGTGGACTTTCAAATTGGCTAAAATCGACCAAATATTCCAATTTTCGATTTTAGTGAATAATGGAAGAATATATCATTAGAAATAAGGAGTAAAAAGAATTTTTTTATTCCGACCATTTTATCATTATTTATTGGTATTTAAAAATAGTAAACAAACTGACCACGCCCCTTTTAAATGGCAACTCAAATGTAAACAAACCATCTTTTCGTATGTTTTTATTTCAAACCCCATGATTTTCTAATTTTATTTACGGTCGAACGTAAGCGAATACTTAACTGCATCTATGACTGTGTTTCACCCAGTAGTTTGTTTACATGGGACCGCTAGTTTTCACGTGTAAGAGATTATTTCTAGTTCAGCATCTGCTTACTTTTGCTCGAATTATCTTACTACTCTGAGATTTTTATTTTTAATTTTTTAATTTTGAAGTTAAATTTATATATTTTACTTTTGTAATTATTGCTGTAGATAATAGTTTGCAATGCGCAGCATTAGTTCACGTTGGCGAAAGCCGAAATGGCGTCCTAGCAAATGAAGGAAAGCTGCAGCTGCGAATGCAATGAAACGTTTCTGTAGTGATACTGATGGAAAAACGTCGTCAATAAGTATTGAAAGCACTGTTAGTGAGAGCTGTGCACTAGCAGATTATACATTAATGGATAATTATTCGGGATCTGCTTTACTGCTATATATATATATATTAGGGTGGATCGAAAAACGCGTTTTTTCTGCAATACAATTCTAATAGCGCGGAAAACTTGCGCATAGGCGTCATTATAAATGAAAAAATATTAAAAAAATGTTTTTTCAAAATTTGAAATCGCGCAGAAGGCCTAAAGTTACCAAAAAAGTCAAAATACCGGTGAATTAAAAAAAAATGCAAAAATTACAAAAAAATACATTTTTTGTTCTAATAGTGAAAAAAGTGTTTTTAAGAGTGTCCTTAATGCATACAAAATATAATTAGACCCATTCGTGTTTTACTGAATTCGCGCAAAAGGACTAAAGTTGCGGGTTGTATCGTAAAAAAACGATATTTCATGATTTTCGACGATTTTTAAACATGTGCCAAAACCCATAAATTTTTATTTTTAATTTGTAATAGTGTAAAAACCATTCAAAATAGTTTTCCCAATCCAGAAATAATACTTTCAGACCTGTTATTCCTTAACCGTATTCGCGCAAAAGGTCTAAATTATAGTATAAGTTAAGTTATAGAGTCCCGTAAAAACGACGTTTTCCATATCTGATGAGTGTTTATTTAACACATTAAGGTTTGCAATAAGACTCTAACGAGTGATTTACAAAAAATGTATTAGCCAAGCATATCATATTGCAGCTCTCGGCTCATTTCAACATTTAATCTGTGCTAAAATGACCCAGGACTCACGGCGAGGACGTGGCTGCAAGGCGAGTCCCACCTCCACCCTACCCAACCAACCAACCAGGGTGAATTTTATTTACAATATTTACAGTAACTATTTACTTTGTACAATGCATATATGTTCGTTGTAGGCAAAAGGTTATTTACATAGAAGCCCCTATGAATTCTGACTTTGAATTAAATGTAGGCATCAGCTGTCTTGATTTTAAAGTAGCTCTAATATAACCATCTCGATTTTCATGCCGGCACACTTTTTTCTGCTGCTTCTGTAACCAGTTTTACACACCTCTCAACTGACTGGGTGTGGCATGGGAATTTGAGGTAGTTAAACTCTGGTAGCGCTTTGTCTTTCAATAAAGAAGCAATGTGTTCAGTTGGCATCTTGGACAGTAGTGGCGGCGGTGTTAACTTGCAGATTGACAAACCAATTAGTTCGGTATAGTCATTTGCACTAAAATTTATTGAAGGTATTTTGAAGTCTCTTACATAACCTTCAGCTGATGGCTCATTTCTGGATTTAAGGATCCTTCTGTAGCCAAGTTCTCTAATGTGTGGTCTCTCATCCATTATCATAGTCAACATCATATTTTCAGGGTGGTAGAAGAATGCGTTCCTTTGAATTACTGGATCAATGATTTGCTTGATATTGTCCGGTAGATGTCTGGTTATTTTAACTACCTTCAAAATATGCTTCGGTCCATCTTTCACAGTGTAGTTTTTCTTTATATCAAGCCAACACAGGTGCATATGACTTCACTATGTAATTTGCAAGAGTCTGTAACTCAATTGTTGGACTAGTTTGGGATACATACAATCTCAAAACCCGGTTAGCACAGGTTAGCCAACGAGAGTGGCTGATGCGTCCAGGATCCCTAGCAGCCAATTCTGGATTACAGATTCCTGTGTTGACCGCTTTTACAATGTCTAGGAGATACTTCTGATCTTTAATCAGATCGTTTTTAGTGATATCAATGACTTCTTCTGATTGTATCGGTTCAAAATCTACAACAGGGAGTTTCTCACATCCAGGGAGTTGTTTTCCAACTGGACCGCTAAATGATACTGGTCCTGTTGTCGGTCCATCCAAGTGATCAAACAAATGCCTATAAGGTAACTCGTTAAAATGTAGCAAGCAGATAAACCATTGCAAAGGACGGCGACACTTAACTTCAATGTTATGTACAACACCGCTTTTCCATCCAGTGTTTGTGACTGTTCCATCACATCCGATGGCCTCCACTGCACTCATATCAAATTCCTTCTTTCCCAAGTGTTCGTAAATACTGTCAGCAATTTCATTTGCGGTACCTTTCTTTGGTGTGACATGGCCAATGTATTTACCACCTGGCTCACTTATCACGCTAATATGTTCTTCTTTTATAGTTCTGCGGTACATTTTAGCTCCAATCTTTTCTTGAGTTATTATATTATCTTTTCTTCCGTCGAAATAAATTGTGTTGACTTCTTTCATCTGGTGGTCTTCTTCCGTTATTGCTTTCCGAGTCTTCACTTTATCTCTTCTTATTTTGTTTCTGTCTATGACTTTTGCTATGTTTGCGTCAGATATCAGTCCCAAATCGTGTAAAACACCGGTAGCTATTGCAGCGGTGGCTCTGTCTGACACCCCGAACCTGTCACTCAGCAAGGATGTTGTTGTCAGCTTCGAACGTATTTGCGCAGAAGAAGGCAACAAAAAACCTACATCACAGTCAGCGTCTGCCGGAGTTTTCTGTCTTCTATTTTTTTCATCACTGCAACCACTCATTACACTTTTGCTTGTGCTGGGAATACTAGGATCAAACGTAGTAAGCGTTTCATGAGACAACAACTGTTCTCTTCTTTCTTCTCTCTTTTGTAATTTATTAGTTTCCTGCGCATCTAAACTACCAATAATCATTTTCCTGGCTGTTCTTTGATCGTGCATAAATTACAACTCTATGTCTGGAATCTTTTTTACTTTTTCACATTGACAAGCTACAGTCAAAGGCCGGAGGGGAGTAAGTGTTGTGGAGAGCACAGCACCACGTGTGGGTAAGTCAGCTTGGTGCTGGCGGAGGGAAGTAAGCGTTGTTCTTTTGCGCGAATACAGTTAAGGAATAAGGGGTATAAAAGTATTTTTTATGGATTAGTAAAACTATATTACATAGTTTTCACACTATTAGAATAAACAAATACAATTTATATGGTTTTAGCACATGTTTAAAAATAGTCGAAAATCATGAAATATCGTTTTTTTAAGATACAACCCGCAACTTTAGGCCTTTTGCGCGAATTCAGTTAAACAAAAATGGGTCTAATTATTTTTTGTATGCATGAAGGACACTCTTAAAAATACTTTTTTCACTATTAGAACAAAAAATGATTTTTTTTGTAATTTTTGCATTTTTTTAAAATTACCGGTATTTTGACTTTTTTTGGTAACTTTAGGCCTTCTGCGCGATTTCAAATTTAGAAAAAAAAAATTTTAAATATTTTTTTTATTTATAATGAAGCCTATGCGCAAGTTTTCCACGCTATTAGAATTGTATTGCAGAAAAAACGCGTTTTTCGATCCACCCTAATATATATATATCTATATATATATATATATATATATATATATATATGTGCTGTGCAAGCGATGCTAAGTCGGAAATATTCCAAAATGAGTTATCGAACCACACAGGTTTGAAAAATCAAGGGCTACTGCAGGGTTCAGAAAGTTAAGTCCAATTCAATTTCTAAATAATTTTATTCATCAGGGAAAATTTGGGGTATTTAAAGCAAAACACAAATATGTTACTGTTCAGGGAGTTATGCCCCAATAAAGGACTTAACAATCTTTACTTAACAAAAATAAAATTAAAAAAATTTACTGTTTAAAAAGGAATTTAAAATTAAAATTAAAAAAACTGACTTTAGAAAAGCCTAATTTTTTTTTCAATCCCGTTTTGCTCAAAACTACGATTTTGGACTTTATATTCTTTGCTCTGCAAACACAGATATATATATATATATATATATATATATATATATATATATATATATATATATATATATATATATATATATATATATATATATATATATATATATATATATATATATATATATATATATATATATATACAGAGGCTGTTCACACATTTTTTAGACGATGTATACTGTATTCACAAAACTAAATTACATAAAATTCTTGTGTTTTAAATGTTCTATTTGACATCCCTTGTTCTAAACTATCTTTCGACACCGCATTTTCCAGGATAATAATGCCTTTTGAAGTGTCAGAAGAGGTATTCTATCCCATTCCTCTTGAACAGCTTTCCAGAGTCCTGTAATGGTTTTGGGACGACGTTTGGATAATGCAGATTTTAAAAGTCTGAAAGCACAAAAATCCATAGGTGATACATCGGGAGATTTAGTAGGGATATCAATGAAGGGTATGGCCTTGATACCAATTTTTTGTTCCATTTCTTTTAGGAAATTTGCAGTGGATTTTGATGTGTGACTGCTAGCTTTGTCCTGATGGAGTCTCACAGATTGATGGCACTGTGGGTAAAGCGATGGTATTTCATTCTGAAAAATTGGCGATAAAATATGTTCCTGATAGTATTTATAGTTAATCTTGACATCTTTTCCACTCTCTTTATTTTTAACTTGCCATTATAAGAAAAACCAGCAACAATCATGAATCCCTTAGAAAAACTTTCTTTCGATTCTTTGAACCATGTACTTAAATTTCTTTCTCCCCTTTTATGATATTAAATGGCTTTTTTTTGTTGCAATCATTTGAATACACCCATGATTCATCTATTGTGACAATTGTTTTCCATTTTTCTTTGGACAAGTATTTCTCATATAGAATTCTGTAGCGTGTCCTGCGTTCAGCGATATGATTTGTAAGAAGACGATGCACATTGCGTTTTTTCGCTTTCTTAAGATTTAAATAAACGTTTATCATTTTTTTTACAGTGGACACCGAGCATTTTAATGATTTTGCAACTGTCCTTTGACTAGGGGGATTTTCTTTTAACATTAAACAACGTACCTTTGCAATAGTCGAAGATGTCCGTTTTTTCCTTGGATACTTGTTTGGAATTTTTGTTCCACTTGATGCTCCAATTTGACGTTCTTTTCCTTTCTTGTTGACGATATTACCTATCGACGCTTTAGATATCACAAAACCATGACTCTCACATCGTTTTTGGATAACGGAGTATGCATATTTCTCTTCGGAAAGAGCATAAATGTAGCTTTCGAACCACTGCTTTGTTAAAAACTCCATTTTGAATAAAAACAAAACTTTCAAGCCGGAGACTATAATTTCGACTTTTAAAAACATTGTACAATTGCAATTATTTCTTTTGCAGCAAGCGATTTTTTATTATCGCTTACCAAAATCGTCTAAAAAATGTGCGAACAGCCTCTGTATATATATATATATATATATATATATATGTGTGTGTGTGTGTGTATGTATGTGTGTGTTTGTGTGTGTGTGTGTATAAATGTATATTGAAAAATAGCAGTGATGTAATAATTGCCCATTATACGTATATATTTAAAATTCTAATTTACATGTGTTTAAACAGCTAATAATAACACTTAAAAATTGGCAGTACGAGAGTGCTAAAAAACGTTTAAAGAGTAAATACGTTTATAGATTAAAATGCCGGAGAAGTACACATAAAACTTTTTGCATTACAAACAACCTCCCAAGGAACCACCTCATTTAAAATAGATTTTCCTCCTAAATAATAATCTTTTCAGTTCAAACGAGCTTTTAAAAAGCCATAGTTCTTCGCGAGAGACTCCATTTGTTTCAGGAAATAAACTTGATTCTATAAACATAGAAAGCACTAATCCATGTACTGATGATCTATACTGAAAGTCATAAGACTGAAATTGATTTTGGTACTTAATGAAACGAATATATTAAATTCTGAATGTGATTAATAAAACAAATATATCAAGTTCCACGTATAGGAATTCTCATTAGATAGGAAATGAAGTTCAGATTTGGAGGTTGTTCTTTAATGAGATATATAATTGCAAATTTTTATCTTTATAATATCGCTCTGATGGTCATTATCAAGACACTTTGAACATCCCTACCTGAAAAATAATTTTGTAATCAAAATAATTATACGTACATAGTATTTATGATGTTATTTATTTCTCAGTTTCGTTGAGAAATGTTCAGAGGGAAGTAAATAACTTTTTTTTTTACAAAATTAGATAAAATTCTTCCACTAGAACATTATTTTGGCTTGTATTAATTAGATTCTACAGTTGATTACATTTTATTTTTGCGGAAATGATTGCAAGAGAAAAGATGAAAAGTAACCACACATTTGTTGTTTCAAGAAGAACAGGTATTAGCTAAATGTGTTATTATTAGCTAAATAAAAATTTTCTTTGTATTGTAGAGGACCTACATGGTATATACGATTTCATACATATATGATAACTTTTTATATTAGCTTAAAGTGCATGAAAAACTACATAGATAAAAAATATTATTCAATGCTGTTTCAAAGCTTTTCTGAAATAGTTTAACATTAAATATATCAAACAAAAATATGCTTAAAATACTTCTTAAATCTAATTATCAATAATTATTTTTTATGCTTATTGAATTTTATCGAATTTTTAGTTGTTCTCTGTCCATTAGGCATTTCTTTCATCATATTACTGTTACACTGGTGACTAAAATAATCTAGTTGATAATAATTAATTTTTTTTAATTATTTATCAACACATAAGCTAGAATTTTTGCTCATCACGTGTCAGCATTAGTCTTTCAATTTAGCTTATAATTTCATTAACTCATCATTTGAATGCCTCGCATCCGAGCACCGAGAAAAACAATAAATTTTATCATTTCGTGTAATTAAATTTATTAAAATATACCTTGTTCAAAGAATCTGTCCAAATGGGGTATGAAGTATAACAGTTAATGTGAAAAGATAGATACTACATATATTAGAAGGAAAAATTATTTATATATATATTTATATATATATATATGAATTGACTAAAAATTATAATTTAATATGTGTATATTTTTACATATGCGTCTATGATTAGACCTGTGATATTTTGAAATATATCAATTTTCTAGAAAATTTACATTTAAGGCAGTAATGTGTAAGATCACGCGGTATATATTGTATGGTGTCTGCACTGTGTAGAAATTTCCTACACATTCTATAATATTGTGAGACAAATAAAATTGTAAAAACATTGCCTAAACCATTCTAAAATTCTCGCCATTTTAGAGCCCCCGAAAACCTTTGCAAACGTTTTAGAGTTTTGAAACCCTACAGATACTTTATAAAATCCATAGAAGTCGGTACAAACATAAGCAACAAATAGTATAAATACAGGAGTCATAAACTTTGAATTTGAATTTGCTGACCATTTAAGGAAATCGCAGAATCGTATCAGGGGAGTAACATATTTAAACTTGAACTGTCTGACCAGAATGATTTTTTATATCTTTAAATTTTCTAAAGCAGTTTTTCTTTCTAATTCGGATGCATTTGTCCTGAGACATTCGTACTGTATGGCGAAGAAATTTTTTAAGCAGTAAAATTTCTTAAATATGCTAATTCATAAAAAAAAATATGTTATAAGAGTAATAAGTGCTTATTTAATAAGAGTAATAAGTGCCATTTTAATCTCATTCTGTCCGTGAGATATTTAGATGTCATATATTCGGTAAAAAATATATGGGCTCATTCCCAATACACGGTGCCGCAGCTTGGCGATAAGTTTTTTAGATTTTTTAGATTTTTGCCAATTTGGCGATGAACGCCAAATGTGGTTTGTGTTTGTTAAATGCTTTTAAGGTAACCATTTATTGCTCTCGATTTCAATAAGATGGCGATATTTTTTTGGCGATGTTTTTTAGATTTTTGCCAAGTTGACGATAAAATGCCAAATGTGGTTTGTGTTGTTAAATACTTTTAAGTTAAAGCTTCCGATAGTATAGTTCCGTTTAGTATAGCTTCCGATTTGAATAATTAGCAGCCAATCAGAGCTTGTGATTTCCTTGTAAACGAGGGTTATCTGGATTTTATATAACGCGCCTGTTTCAAAAAATTAAACCGTTCTTTTCGGGATTGCAGTTCCAGCGTTCGGATGTACATTTATTTGCGAGGTATGGCTTCTTTTACGAATGGGAGGGTTGATTTGGATTTTTTTCGGGATTTACAAAATGCGGGTAAGAGAACTATTATAGATTATTGTATTTATGTTGAGTTAATAGCTAATATTTATTATTGTCTTAATTGTAATTTGCAAATGACTATAACTGAGAGGAAAGATCTGAACATTGCGTTAAAAGATCCATTAGATGTGGTTCCCGGTTCGAAGCGAGAAAATTAGATTTAATTATGGTTTTAAAATTAACTTATTTATGGGTAAAAAAAACATCGTGTTCTTGGATTACAGACGAATTGGATGTATCGAAAAACACCGAAAAATCAACAAAACTTAAAAGAAGCTATACCGAAAGTGAATAACCGGTAAGTGGTTATTTTAAAATTTTAACATGAAATAATATAAATGACAACATGCAGAACTTTCATTTTTTTACTTGCTGATATATTTAACCAAGATGTATTTTATATTTGTTTAAATGAATTATTTGCAATATACTGACTTTTTTAACGGGGGGTTGGGGGGGGCGGCAGCCCCCCACACATAACAAATTTCTCATCATTTTTTGTATTTGTGTATTTTTGTGCTTTTTCTGTGGTTGTATAGTTTAAAAAATGCGTAATTTTGGGACTTTTCGGACTTTCCCGTTCCAAAAACACGCGTTCTGCTTGGGCGACAAAAATAAAAAAAAATAAAATCGACTATTTAAATGAATTATTTGCAATATACTGACTTTTTTTTTAGCGGGGGGGTTTGGGGGGCGGCAGCCCCCCCACACACAATAAATTTCTCATTATTTATCAGCTTTCATTTTTTGTATTTGTGTGTTTTTGTGCTTTATTGTGGTCGTACAGTTTAAAAAATGCATATTTTTGGGACTTTTTGGACTTTCCCCTTCTAAAAATACGCGTTCGGCTTCGGCGACAAAAAATTTAAAAAAATAAAATCGACTGCCCTTATTTAACTTCATTTTTTCATTTTCTGTATAAATTTTCAATGAAAGTTCTGCATGTTGTCATTTATATTATTTCACTGCATTGGAACCGCCATCTTGGTTCCGTCTCCCATCGCCAAATTGGCGACGGGAGACGGAACCAAGATGGCGGTTCCAATGCAGTGAAATACAAGGGGCACCGTATATTGGGAATTAACCAATATATGGCATCTAAATATCGTTTGTTTTACATTTTCTACATAATCATTAAAACATTATGAACGTGAATCACAATTACACATAAAAGAGAACAGAGATTATATTGCAAACAATATATAACAATGAAAGTAACTGGAATGAGCAGGAATTTCTTCGAAATTTCTTTCTTTACAGGAATTTCAGGTGCCTTTTCTTCAAGTCCCATTGCTTTCACGTAGTTTTTACTTGAAAAATTAAATTTATTCCATGGAAAGCATGATACTTTATTATAATTTGAGATTTATTAATGAAAAAATATTCATATATTTAAAAAAAAGAAACTCTCATCTTAATTCTCTTTACTAAATGCAGTACCGTAAAAAAATGCATAATATTTAAAAAGTGCAACCGCATTATTTTTTTTTTTGCTCTAAAAGTTTGAAAAAATTGAAATATTAAATTTAAATATTAATTTTTCTTTTAAATAATATTTTTGAACACAAAATAATACATTTTAAATTAGAATTACTGTTAAATTAGAGTTTTAAGTTTTTTTTAAAACTAAACTCCAAGCATTTACAATGTTTCATCAAAAACCTCTCCAGATAGTATTGAATGCAAAAATTCAACAGCACAAAGCTGGAAAAATACTGTATGCAATGGGCGTTAGGTTTCGTGGTAGAATACTCTTTCTCTTTACGCGTCATAAAAAGAAATTATATTTTAGGAATGAAGATATCGCTTTCTTGTGAGACTGTTAAGCCTTTTCTGTTGTTGTCTGCAGTTCTGTTAAGCCCTTTCAAGGACTTTTAGTTGTATTCAAATGAAAAAGGATATTATAAATAAAAGAATAATCTATATATTTTACAGAAAATTGAATTTTGATGTGAATTTTTCAGAGCCATAAACATTTATGCAAATATGACTATAAAGGTCTGAAATACATAGCAAAATATATTTTCTTTAATTAAAATATATTTTTCATTCTAAAAAATAAAAAAAATGTAAATCGTCAGTATCTTCAATGAATACAATAGGTAATATATATTTATTTATTTGTTTATCTCGTACTTCATACGTGTCCATATATCGACATTTTTTAAAATTTGTCTTTTTAAAAGTATGTATGAAAATTTCCTTGCAAAGTATTTTTTTTGAAATTTTGAACTAAATTTCTTTTGTTCCAGATTCCTTTCCTCAAATGTCTCATTTTGAGTGTTAATTTTGCAAGTGTCTAAGTGAACTATCATTTGAAATTATTAATACCAAGTTATATATTTTGTGGGGTTTTCCTCTCAGTATTTCAGGAATTACAGGTACTCCTTAGTATATTACAGGTTAAGTATTTCATATTTTCATTTGTTATTATTTTGTGTGTATTCGCACTTAGATGTTGAAATTTAAACAAAGATCGTGTAATTTTTCAAATTTTCAAATTTTAAATTAAATTTTTTACAGCTCTTATGAAAATGTATGTTTGTTACCACACAATGAAAATAATTTTTTAAAGTCAATTTGAGAAAAAGAAATTCGAAAAAATCGGGTAATTTTAATCTATATGTTTAGAAATGCGAGACGACAGAAAAATAAAATATAAGTAAAGTTCTCCATAGTTTAACGTAATGTTTCCCATAGGTTTATATATAGATTGAAAATATATTACGGGTAAATCTCCATAGACTATTTTGTAGCAAAAATGAATCAGACTGCTCTTCCATTTAATTAAGGAGTACAGTTTTTTAAAAATTATTATTATTAACTTTATTATGATTATTATTATTAACTTTATTATGATTATTATTATCACACAATGTGCTGTTGAAACTATGCAGGGTTGCTATGTACAACTACTTGAAATTCTCAATAAAAATAACAGAGGCAATTAGATGGTTTCAGTTAATAAATCTAGGCAATTTCATTAAATGCTCTGAAGCCTTAAGATAGATTGCACTAAGTATTCAAGAAATAGTTGCACCTTTTTACATTTCAAAATGGTTTTCAAAAGGGTTGAAAATATATATTCGAATTATACATATATATAATTCGTAATGGCATTAGTAATTTGACCGTAGAGACGATCGCGCCCAAGCCATGTGGTTCTAGACCCAATTATTATCTATTAAATTATCTATTAATTTATCTATTAAATCGGCACTAGCTGCATTTTTAAAATTTACAATCTATTAGGAATTTCAAGTGGCAGTTATTTATTAAACTATTATTCCTCAGAAGTTCCAAGTTAGTAGGATTAAGATTAATTAAGTTGTTCTTTAATTATCCTTCAGTCCCTCCAAATAGATATTTATAATATTCACTTAACCATGGCGTGGAATTTATTTAATAGAACATTCGGTTTAGTCTTAAAAATTACATCAATATTTGAAACACGCTATGTCATTATGTTCCAGCATTAATGGATAACAGACACTCTTGCTGTTTGTAATTAGCGTTACGGCGTCTCTTTATTAAATTCAGCTCTACATGACTCATAGTCCTAGGGGACTCCCCTTTAATTAATCCCATTATAACAGTTCACGCTGAATCCCAATGAGATGCCATTAGCGATGGTCCTCAAATCTCATAAAAAATCGGAAGCGAATTACAATGAAACAATATTGATTAAAAATATATATATATATATATAAGCTTTACAAAAGATGTAGGTGCTTAAAAATCTTTCCATAAATGAGTTCAGTCACAAATCATAGTTCAGGTGTAAGGCTTGGGAAGAAATAACTGAATTGTAGAAATATACCTTCTATCTTAAAAGGTTCTGAGTGTCTAACTGAATTATTTATTGCGAGCAATTTTTCTAATATGAAGAGATAAAAAGGATAAATTTTAAAGGTGATGCAATTACCAGAATAATATCAAAAGTTTTTAATCTCGGATAGTATGTTGGCATGAACATCATATTTTATTTAGATACGACCAACGAAAATATTTATTCAACTAAAAATTTTAAAAAAGTATTTTTGTTTATATATTTTTTGACGCATGATAAAAATATCGTAAAAAATTATACGTTTTGCGATTAATATGTAAAGTTTTAAATGTACATTGTTATAATCTTTCAATACATTTGTGCATACATATACTGGTCCTTATATTTGTGCACACACACACACACACACACACACATATATATATATATATATATATATATATATATATAGGTATACATGATAAATACATATATTACCTTGACAGAAATTAAAAAAATAATTTTTAATTAAAACTAAACGTGTTTTGCAAAGTTAATTCTACTTCTACTACAGTTTTTGTTTTGTTTCTTTAACATTTCGTATTTTCAACCTAAATATAATTAATAAATATTGAAAATAATCATTAATATTAAAATAATGTATTGTGACTTTTTATAAAATTGGCCATTTAAAAAAGAGTTTTGTAAATAGAACCATGTGTTCCATATTCTAAAGATAAAATATTTCATTCTCTCTTATAGGAAAAAAAGGTTTTAAATATTCGTAAAGAATCATTTGAAATTAAAAGGAAAATTATGCTATATGAAGGTAGCAAAACATCGAGCAAATGAAAATTTTAAATACCTTTAAAAATTATCCATTTTCTATCTTCTAATAAAAATGATTTAATTAATTTTTTTATAATTTATTTTGCTTTTGTCAGACAAGGAAATGCTCCACTTTATCAAGTCAAAAATTAAGCTTAGTGTAAACTATACACAAAATAGTTTTGAGAAACTATATTTCAATTGAAAATAATTACCTATTTTTTGCTAAAATGGAACATGTAATGCCTGATTTTTAGCGGAACATACCAATGATGAAAGATTGGAAAACATATGAGACATTATTTGCGTCTTAAAAGATTATGAATCACTAGTTGTGTATAATTTATTACCTTGAAAGAAATGAATTTTCTTTCTAAATGAAAAGTTTCAGAATATTAATAGATAAGTTATGACTGTTCAGTGAAAACTGAGCAGAGATTTATATACTCTGTGCAAGAAAAGTATACTCCTCGAATAAGCATAAAATTGTACTGTATTTGCAAAATTAAAACTTTGTAATCTCAACGTAAAAAATGTAAGAGATTTTTAACATTTCACAGCAATTACACTGGGTTATGTCATTTATAAAGTAGTCAAGTGACATTAGCCTATTACAGAAATTTAAGTACTAAACTTTTGAAACCTATCTTACTTGTTTTAAGTAAATAAAACAGACAAGATAAATACTTCAAATCATTTCACTCTCCAATTAATATCAATTGCTAATTTAATGATTCATGTTAGTTTATCTAAGTTTTAATGATTATTTTGTGACGTATTACGATTACGATTGCGATTATTTAAATTTTCCATAATTATCCAGATTTTAAATTGTATACTTTAATACCAAGGTATTATTTTTTTAAAATTTTTATCCGGCAACTCTAACATATTTACTTACCTAGATTGTTTTTTATTGTACTTTCTTTAATAACTCCGCTTAGGGAAGAATTCAATATGGAGTTATTTGAAGAAAGTATTTTATTAGATATATTTAATATTCCATCTGAGCATTTTCAGATGATTTGAAACAATGTTCTTTCATAATTAAGTAACATTATAGCTTCCTATTTAATTCTCTTCTGTCTTTCAATATGTCCCTAAAGAATTATATTAAATTAATCTGATTATGAAAATTTCTAATGAACTGAATTTGGTGGTCATTAGTGCTACATTCTAATGCCTACGTAATAAGGAAATGAGATATTATTAAGAAGGTATAGAGAAATATTAGTTTATGATTACCTTGGGAGGCTCGCTAGATATCACAAGAGTAATTTATGGTAAATTTTATTTTTTAATTCAATCGACAAATTCCATAAATTTAAGGCAATATTGCTTTATTTTTTAAATATTTTAAATAGTTCCTTGGTTTTCAAGTATTTTCAGAAAATAAAAGAAATAATCATCAATTATTACATAGAACTCGTAATGAAATTTTATTTCTGTCAGCAACGAAATTGCATTGATTTTCCCAAAAGAAAAAAAATGTTGATATCTCAGTATACTTGAAAGAAAATAAGGTGTTTATCAGTTTCATGTTAATAAGTAAGGTATTAATCAGCACAATTATTATTTATCAAACACATATTTTAAATAGTTAGTAGGAATATAGGAATAGTAATTTTCCTTTTAGCAAATTGGCAATAAAATTTTATATCTGAATTCATCGGAAATGTATTCAGCTTTTAGACCATAATACCTGTTGTCTTCTAAAGGTATATACGATATCAAAAATAGGTTTTTTAGGAACAATGGGACATAACACTACTTCTTTATAATTGTTAGTAACCCATACGTTACTACTCGTAATCTTATTTTTCATAACAATTTGGGGGCTTTCGCCACTAAGGGCTTTGACAAACTTCCAAAGTTTTGAGATAGAGGCTCTTGGATCTAAACTCTTACAAATATCTACCCATTTTAATAACTTTATATCATCACAGGACAGCTTAGTTTCTTCTTCTTCTTCTGGGGCACGACAGCCCCAGAAGAAGCTGTTGGGCTGGCCAAGGCCGTTCCAATAAGGTTACGCTATCTGGCCCTATCTAAGGCAATACTCCTCCAGTCTCCCCTATATATAGTTTTTATATCATTATCAACGGCATCAAGCCACCTACTTGGTGGCCTTCCTCGCTTTCTAGCTTCCCTAGGTTTGGTAAATGTGAGCTTTTTTATTGGATTTGTGTCTTCAGTCCTGTATAAATGACCCAACCATCGAATCCTGTGGCTTTTTATGACCTTGACAATGGCAGGTTGTCTGTATTTTTGGTAGATTTCATGATTAAACATTGATCTCCAAACGCCATTTTCGGAAATTGCACCAAATATTTTTCTTAATATTTAGCGCTCGAAGATCAATAGTTTATTTTCATTAGATTTAGTCATTGCCCAGCACTCGCAGCCATATAGTAAGATGGGTCGTAATAGAGTTTTATATATATTAATTTTAGTGTTACGGCCAATGATTCGGGATTTAAACTGATTTTTGAGGCCATGGTAACATCTGTTTGCCATATAAAGTCTGTTATTAATTTCAACAGATATATCATTGTTATTAGTGACGATAGTTCCAAGATATTTGAACTGTGTTACATTTTCGAAAGTGTAGTTGTTTACAGTTAATGGCAATGGGTTAGGTATTTTATGGGTAATTTCTAAAAATTTAGTATTATCTTCATTTATAGTTAGGCCTAATTTCCTTGCTTCGGCTTCTAATAAATTGAATGCTTCTGCGACATATATTCTGGATCTACCCACTAAAGCGATGTAATCAGCGAATGCCAAGGTTTGCGTTGTCTTTTGGTAAATAGTTCCTCTAGCCATAAGACCAGAAGCTCTGATAGCCTTTCCTAGGGCCAAATTAAAAAGTAAAGAAGACGGAGCATCACCCTGTCGTAAGCCTCTGTCAGTATCAAAAACTTCAGATAAATCGTTACAAAGTTTAACTCCACATTTTACCCTTTTAAGTGTAGCTTTTGTTAGATTAATTAGCTTGTCCGGTATTTCAAATTCCTCCATTGCCTCATAAAGTTTCTGCCGAATAATGCTGTCATATGCAGCTTTAAAGTCTATAAAGAGATAGCATGTGTCAATATTATATTCCTTTGTTTTCTCCAAAATCTGCCTCAGGGCATGTATTTGATCGGTAGTTGACCTTCCTCTAAGAAATCCTCACTGGTACCATCCAATAACTTTTTCAACATGCGGTAATAGTCTCTTGTAAAGAACACTTGATAAAATTTTAAATATAGTATCCAAGAGATTAATTCCATTATAGTTGCAGTAGTCTTGTCTATCACCTTTTTTAAAGATGGGACAGATGGAGCCCTCGTCCCATTCAATGGGCATCTGCTCCCAAACCCTATCCAAACCCTGCTATCCAAACCCTGCAAACAATTGCATGTATAGCATTAATCAAATCAGGTTCGTCAACTTTCACCAGTTCAGCGTTAATCCCTTCAGGGCCTTCTGATCTATTTCGATTAAGTTTCTCAATTGCGGATTTAATCTCAGAAAGAGTTGGTAAATCAAGTTCTTGTTCATCTCTGTGAGATTTATAGATTTAGTGGACTGTAAATGATTTTAAAAGATTTATTTTGACTTAAAACAAAATAATTACAATACGTGCACATTTAATAGAATATACTTGCGATTAATAGAATACAATTGAATATAAGGGATGGGTCAACGCTGGGAAAATGAAAAACCCAATAGCATAAAGAATGAATTATGATTTGACTTACATATGAATGATGAATTGCTTCACTTCCCAGACATCTTCCAAACCTTTCATTTAAGGGAAATACATAAAAAAAGAATAGAATAAGCAAGCAGAAGCCCTGCTCGCATCACGTACATAAGAATGTTTTGTCAACAACAACAGTTCATGTTTACACAAACCGTTACAAAATAAGAAATTACTGGATCAGTGCTGCCATCTATGAACGCGGGCTGCTACAACAGGACGGAACAATCACTATGGAGAGAAAGTGTAATTCTATTGTCTGTATCCATTGTATCTTTACTATGTAGCAAATCCTTAAAATATTCTCTCCATCTTTCTAGGATATCATTATTTTCATTCAGGAGCACACCATCTTTATTTGTGCAGCACAACCCGTTTGGGTTGAATTCTTTCCTAATATTGTTGATCAATTGATAGTATTTTCTTGATTCTTTTTGGGACTTCAGCGTTTCAATTTCCTTGTATTGCTCTTCAAGAAAAAGTCTCTTTTTTTCTATGTAGTCTTTTTCCTGCCTTCTTAACTCCTTATATTCTTCTTCAGCTTGTCTAGAATAATGTTTTTGGATCATTAATATAAAAACAATATTTTTCTTGGATGTAACCGAGGCACACTCTACATCATACCAGTCTTTACTCCCTAAACCTTTCTTCTTTGGTATGGTTTCGTTTGCAGAATCACTTCTTATTTGTTTAAGTCTTTCCCAACTGTAATCGCTTTCCTGCTCATCATCCTCTGTCTGCAGTTTAGCTCTGAGCTTACTCCTATTGGTGTTCAAAATGTCTGGGTTTTTAAGTTTATCAACAACTAGTCTCTTGCTTGTCTGTTCCCTCTTGTGGTAGGAGAATTTCTTAAGTCAGCATCTAACTTTAGACATGAGAAGGAAGTGGTCAGAGTCCACGTTTGCCCCTCTATAACCCTTTAATCCCCGGTGTTCCACATAGTGGAACACCAAACTTTACTCTCTTCTAAAACCGTCAAAATTCGGCGAAAAACTAAGTAATTAGCTTCATTTTTTACTTTGATCTACTCATTTTGATAATACATGGCAGCATGTCACAAGCCCATACATACCCTCGTTCCAGCGGCGTTATAAAAAAGAGCCATATTTCAGAGCCATAATTTAAAAATCATTTTTAAATACAAAAAAATTGCTAGGAAAAAATTTCTATGTTATTTCATTGGCTGTACTTTAAACTATTTATTCTATGTTATTTTAAATTTTTCATACCGAAACCATAGCAATAACGAAAGAATTTCAAAAGGTGTTGCACTATATGGAACACTGGGAAACTAGAGCGGTTTGCGTGTCTCTCTCTGGCGACCACTCTTTCCAGCTCAGCCAGTCCAAACCGGTCCAACCGGTTTTTCAGAAGGGACTGAAGTGCTTCCAAAAATATCACGAAGCAAAAAAAAATAAGTTAGAGAATATTTTTATAGGTAGGAACTGTTTTTTTATATAGGAACTGTAAACATTTATTTAAAATCATATATAATAAAGTTTTCTTCTTGTGTTTTTATTTGTGTGTTTTTTGTATATAGGAACTGCTTTTGCATATAGGAACTGTAAATATTTATTTAAAATCATATATGATAAAGTTTTTTTTGTTGTGGTTTCATTTGTGTGATTTTTTATATATAGGAACTGCTTTTGTATGTAGGAACTGTAAATATTTATTTAAAATCATATATAATCATGTTTTTTTTGTTGTGTTTTTATTTGTGTGTGTGTGTGTGTGCGGTTTTTTTTGGTTTGTTCGCTTCACCGCAATGCTCGCTTAGCCGCACTTTTCAGAGCGCTAGTTTCCCAGTGTTCCAGGTAATGGAACACCCACAAAATCGAAACTGGAAGTGCAATCTTTATGAAATTTTAACTGTGTACTCCTTTAAGCCTAAACAGAGGGCCTACAAATTTTTAGGACAGAATTTCAACTTTAAAGGGTACTGGGAAGTAAAGGGATAACATCGAACATCCAATAGGCTACTTCGGTGTCTTATGTCAATTAGGATATGGTCAATTTGGTTACAAGTCCTACCATCCGGTGACCTCCACGTTGCCTTATGTATATTCCCATGGTGAAATAATGTGCCACCAATCAGTAATTAATTTGCAACAGCAAAATTAGTCAAAAATCCTCCATTGTTATTACTTATATGAGGTAGTTCCTGTTCTCCAATGTTTGGTTTTATCGTATTGTCTTTTCCAATTTTTGCATTGAAGTCTCCAATCAGGAGTTTCATATCACTCTGCTGGCATCTCTCGAAGGTATTTTCTAAAATGTCATAAAAATATTCTTTTTCCGTGTTGGGTTTATCCTCGATGGGTGCATGCGCAGAAATTATGCTAATATTATAATGCCTACTCCTCAAGCGAATCTTACAAATTCTTTCATTAACGGGTTTAAATTCTATGACATTATTCTTCGTTCTCTTGCTCACAATGAACCCCGTACCAAAACGATGCTGACTATCCTGACCACTGTAGTATATACGGTGTTTCTTCTTTTCGAAGATCCCCCGGCCAGTCCAGCGAATTTCTTGCAACGCCAGGACATCAATGTTACACTCGTCAAAAACGTCAACAAGATTTCTTAATGCTCCACTTTTATAAAGAGTCCTTATATTCCATGTTCCAATAATCAAATCCATTTTCTTTAAATCTTTTGGGGAGCTTAGTTTCTGCGTGCATTAAAATTTAGTAACTTTAGAGGAGGGGAAATTGGACTGGAAAAACTCTTTGTAAAGAGCATCTCTTTTAGCCAAAAAAATTTTAATATACTGTATCTGGAGTGACTCCATTCCATTTCTTAATCCTAGCCGGGCAATGGCGAAATGGCTAGGACTCTGGCATTTGGTACCAGGGTCTATGGGTTCGAGTCGCACTACTGGTAAGGATGTTTGTAGCGTTTCGCAATCGGCTTTAAGCAGTAGGTCCCGGTGTAATTAGCCCTCAGGTAATAAAACTGACTGTAGAGTTCTCAAACAACCAAAATGTTCTTAATCCTTAGATGGCAATTCACTTGAAAGATGTTCGTGAAAACCCATCATAAATACGTCCCAACAAGCTTTTTTGAAGTTCTAGAATTAATTTCCGTTCTTCAATGATTTAAACTTGAGTCAAACTTAACAAGAACTGGGAAGTGGTAGCTAACAGTGCTGTTTAAAACTCTCCAATTACTACTCCAATTCTCTGAGCTAATACTGGGGCTGATGAAGGAAACTTCCAGGGCATCCACTGGATTAAAAGAGTAAGAATAATGTGTTCATCAAGACATCATTTAGGAATATTAAGGCCTTATCATTTGCCAAATTAGAAAGGTCATCTCCTTTTCAGCTCTACAACGGACATTCCCAAGGTGAACATTCAATATTTCAGTTGCAAAGAAGAATAATGGAGCTTCCAAAGATGCTTCCCAGCTAGACAAGAGGCCGGTTAGGATAGTTTGGAAGATGATACAAGTTAAAAATATCAATAATGTAGAATTCAGCAGTGAAATTCTACGTTGATTAATCTTTAAAAACATGTTTGGATCATGACGGGCTTAAAAGCAATATAGTAACTGCAGATATATATATGTACTAGTGTAACAATGTGTAACAATGTTCTTTAATGTTATTTTATTATTCTTTGATATTTCTTTGTGTTAAGAACCTAAATTCTTTTTATGTAAAGGAATCTGATTTCATCCTGATTTGAGGGTAAAGGCCTAGGTATTATGTAGACATTACAGTGTATTTCGATGCCTTCAAGATGGCGTCGTTTTTGTGTCCTGGGTAGCGTCTTCCAGGAATTTTTGCTGTTCCAAGAACTTTTGGGGTGTCTGGGGGTTCATTGCCTTTTTAATCGCTACTCCCTACCCCTTGTTTTCAAAAATCGTTTAGTCGGGGATTAAGGGATTAGCGTTCTGGCAAATCCAGAACGCCGAAACTGAAGATTTGCATGTAGCTCCCTCTGTGGGCGATAGCGGAAACTACAGGAATAAAAACGGGATGCACGACTGCCCCGAGACGCGGGAGAGCAAAATTTTTTGAATCCACACGCCCGAACCATAACCTGGCGGATGCTGATGAACGAGAGCTATAGACTCCTGCTAGCCCGATGAAAGGACCTGCCGAAGAAAGTTGAACGTGCTGAAGACAGAGTTGTTCCAAATCCCATCTTCCAGACCACTGCTCCTCTTCAAAAATATATAAAGAAAGAGCAAACGTCAGGCCAGGGTTTTCCCGGCAACAAGCGATGATATCAAGCTCCCCTCGAAGATGCGGTGGTGTTCGATGAACCCCGGGATCCACTTTCAAGCCCACACGGAGGATCTTCTGCGCCATTCCCCACTAAGCCCCCAACTTTGAGAAGACGCTCTGAAACAGTTAAGCCTCCTCTTGTCATTTCATTACCTAGATCTTTATTTATTTTTTTTATCAACTCTCAAATGAGGCATCAGGAGATCAGATTCCATAGGAGATGTTTTTCATTAGCATAAATAATTTACCTAGGGTTAAACTTATAAATCATTATTGACTTTTTATAATTATTTGTTTAGTTATTTCGTTTGTGCGCTTTGAGAACTTGCTTTATTTCATTTTATTATTTGTCTTGTTATTTTGATCATGCGTTTTGAGAATTTGCTCTCTTCAGAGCTGTGGAATCTGACAGTAATTTCCTAAATGTTGTATAATGTGTGTAAAAACCTTATTATAAATAAATATTTATGGGCCCATTTAAACAAATGCTCCTGTGAAATTATTTCACACAGCCAAGATGCATGCATGACCAAACCATTTCTTGGAACAGTATGGGAAGTGTGAGTACATTTTATATTATTTATAATGAGTGTTGACGGCATTCATAAGTGGTGACCAATATCGGATTAAGAACCTGGTAACACAATGCTTTGTTTTCATTTAATTATTTGGTCAGTCCCACTGAACTTCCGGGCAACACTACAATAATCATATGTGTCGGTGATTATAAAAGTGGTAATATATTTTTCATTTTGATATAGTTGAAGTTTTGAGTTTGAACAAGAACTGAATTCTGTGTAATAACGGAAAAGCCAAATCAATCTAATAGTTGATTTTTTACAATTTTGCAAAGATTGCTTTAGATTACGTTAATATAAAAGAATGCAATATGAAATAACTGATAAACATATTTTCTTAGATTCTG
>OU015497.1:51897790-52190290 GCA_907164885.2 Dolomedes plantarius | reverse complement strand
TTTTTTTTATTAGAAGATAGATATATCCATAGCATAAAGTAAAATGCTTCGAGTGACAGTTCTCTTTTAAAAGAAATTGAGTCCCAATGCATTTTAATAAGTGTTTAACAGATTAAACACTAAAAACGTACCATACCTTTTTATACCTCTATACCAGTGGTGGCCAACTTTTGATCAATACGGGCGACCTTTAATTTAAATTATAGGCTGCGGTCTACCAACATCGTATGTGTTGAGTGATCATAAGAAAATTAGTAATATAAAGCCAAAAATTAGTTTAAATTTAAAATAATCATACATATTACTAATTATATTCAATATCAAGTTATGTTAATAAGAGATAAAAGGTTTTCTTCTTAAAAAGTAATTAGTTTATAAATAAAACAATATGTTCTTTTATTTTCTTATTAATGCGAACAATATTATTGTAAATTAATGTTAACTATTATTTTTATTTCATATTAGAGGACGCGCTGGAAACATGACATTGCATATTTTCGGCAAGCTTTTCATACTGTGGTTCCTATGTACTTATAGCTATTCGTAAACATACTACCAAATGGTCATCTGTTAAACGGGAGCGATGTTTTGTTTTGATTGCATTCATGGTAGAAAATGTTTCGCAGAGATAAGTAGAGCCGAGAAAGGTTGTTAAATATGCTGCACAGCACCATAAAAATGAATATTTTTCTCCACAAAGTAAATTCCAATAACTATTTTGAGACGAAGCTCTTGATTTCAAAAATATATCGCATTTTAGGTTAAGGATTTCATTCTCAACTAGCATTTGATCCACATCCAAAAATTCTTTTAATTTTATTGATATTTCTTCTATTTTTTATTTCATCATTGAATGGGAATGACATGAATAATATTATATCCTCTGTTTTATAAATATCTTTAAATCTTCTAGAAACTCATTTCGTAACAGAGATATCTTATCAGCATATTGATCGCATTCATTTGAGCATATATTAAAAATTTGCTGCCATATTTTCAAATTGTTTTAAATCTCCTCTCCTCAATTGTGCTTCTAGGAATGTAAGTTTCCCCTTGAATGCATTAACATCGCTAACCATTTCAGTTAATGTTTTGTTCTTTCCTTGAAGTTGCAAATTTAATTCATTTAGCTTTCCTGTAATGTACTTATCTTCCAATTGAGGATATGATGTATTAACAGTTGCCATAATTATTTTATGTCAGGAAAAAGATCCAAGAATCTTTTTAAAACTTAGCACGGCTTAGCCAGCGTACGGCAGTGTGTAAAAGTAGTTCCCCGAAATCAGATTCACGTTCCTCTAGCAATGCTCTGAATCTGCGTCTTTGCAAACTTCTTCCACGAATAGAATTAACTATTTTAAATGCGAAATTCATCACATCTGAATTCAATATTTTTGAGCACAATGCCTGCTGTTGGATAATGCAATGGTAGTTTGTTAGACTTGGAATATCATCATCACTTTTACAAAGAGTAATAAATCCATTTTGATTCCCAACCAATTACATATCAGGCAGGCGGGCGACTGGTAATAGTTACACGGTCTACCAGTCGACCGCGGTCGCCGCTTTGGCCACCCCTGCTCTATACAGTCAAAATATTGTTATTAAAATATTGATTTACATTGAATTATATTCGTCATTTTTAACAGTATTTATTCGCATACTTTATACCTAGTGATGTATAGAACGTAAAAAGTAAATAATAGAAATAAACAAAATTAAAATTCAAGCATAGACTGCTAAATTACTATAACATAAAATATATCCTGCAAAGAAAACATTTTCAATAAAGGATAGCGCAGAAGCTTCATATCCCCATAATGAAAAAAACAAATAAATAATCCAACAGATATAGATAAAAAATTATACTAAAATAGACAAAAAACAAACAGAAATCAAGCACTCTGGGCATCCACGCACCAACGGCAAGATTCTGTATAAGTGCCGGAACTGAACCATAAAACAACAGAGGTAACCGACAGGTCTCGTCATCAGGGAGCCTAACCATGTCAATTACCTCAATGGGAACTTCAAGGGGGATATTGTTGACTGCAAATAAATTTCACATAGCTGACCAACGTAGATGTAAAGTTCTAACACCCATTGATATGAACGGTATTCATGTTTTCCGAAAACGCTTCATTTAAAAAAAAAAAAAAAAAAAAAAAAAAAAAAATGTCATCATAGATTAAATTAGAAAGTGTGTGTTTGTACGTATGTAAATGTTGAGAGTATTTTAGTAGCTTTTAATGTGCTAGTAAATAGATAGTTTACTAATTTTTTTCTTCATACAAGGATTCTGCGTATATCTTGTTTGCGATGCAAGTCTTCACCTTTACAGCTGCACTTGTTTAATGAAAATAAAAATGCTTTTTACGATAATTTCATGTTTCAGTTTGAATAACAATTTTGCAGTCATATAATATTTTCTTAATTATTTAAAGTTAGAAGAAAAACAATATTTTCCTCATTGTTGATTATTTTTCATAAACAGATAAAAACATTCAGATTCAGATAAATATTTTATTTTTTTCAAAAAAATTACTAATAGCTTCGCAGAGGTAAAATTTAAACACAATCTGTTCCATTCACCCATGAGAAATGCCCACAAGAAATGCACTTTCTTTCACGTGCCAAACATCGGCATTTATTTAGTCTCTGATAATGCTTAATCACTGTCACCGAGTACAATGAGGTAGGATACTTAGTAGGGATACTTAATTTTCGTATTTACGAAATGCATGCGAATAAATTCGAAAATATTTTTTTACTACTTTTAGGCGAAAATTCGGGAATAAAAGGCTTTTAAGCGATATTAATTAATAATAGTAATAATTTATTGAGATAATTATTCAACTAAGACCATTCATGGTCTTTAACGGAGAGATTTCCCTGTTCGTCGGATTTCATCCGAATTTCACCCGAGCAGTTTGCTCGTATACCGGAATCGAACTTAAAAATCTAACAGTAAAATCAAACGATCAGCTTGCTTTCTCGACAGCCTGTTTTTTTTTTTTGTCATGAGTTTATTATCCACTCAGGGTCAGATTCTTCATACCAATTCTGGGGACTTAAACCTTCTGAGAAGTCGTTTTCTTTCTCTCCCGCCCAACCCCTTGTGTGGACACTCTTTGTTTGCAGGTGGCAAGTAAAGGCCCCTTTTTTCTCAGAATTGGGGCGAATAATTTCTTCCCTCGCATCTAAAACATATGGGGAATGCTTTCTCTCGCCAACACCCCTCAAGTGAGAAGGGGGCGTTGCCCTCGCTCGGCAGTCCGTCAGGGTAAAGGTTGAAAAATTAGGTCTTATGGGTCGTCCAGATTTTTATTCATGGATTTAATTTAAATCATATTTTTTTAAGAAAAAGAAAAAAAAATCTGTAATATCATAATAGTGAGCCATCCATTTTTGAGTAAAAAATTAATTAATTTCTTTAAGAACTGGACTTGTAAGATATTATTTAAGATTTTTGGCCTTAAAATTAATGAATGTAACTATTTAAATTTCCAAAAGTTAATAGTTTTTGGTGCAAGCCAAGAATAGTGATTCTCTTCAAATTTATCTTTACTTATTAGATCAATATATGCAGTTAGGTAACATACAATAATTATAATACATACTTTCGTAGTCGCTGATACGCTGAAAAAAAAAATGATCGAGGCACTGAGTTTAATTACTGTGCATGAGTCATTAAAAAAGTTTTTCTCTAGGTCAAGCCTAAGCAAGTTAAATCGGTGAATGATTTTATTAGAAGTATTCTTCTTACCCACCCCCACTCCTTTAAAACAATGGGAAACTTTTTGTCAATACGTAAGACTTAAAAACTCATTCTCCATTTTTAAGTCGAAAAACAGATGCCAGTTAAATAAAATGACTATCTCAATTATACATCTAAACTCCTAATATCAATACAACAACATTTTGATAAAAAATAAACATGTAAAGAACGCAGTTTTTTTTAATGATTTTTTATCTTGAAACGGTCGCAAATGTGCTTAATATATATTAAGAACAATGATGCTATTTACACTTGCAGATAATTTAGAAAATTTTGACAGATATAGATGTCCCCATGTTCGATAGTCATTCGTTCCATTTTCATGTACCTAAATATTTCCCATCTTCCTATTTCTTTCAGGCATTCTGTAGTCCCCCCCTACACATGTATACATTCCAGAATGAGAAAATTTAATTCTAAGTTTCTTAAAAATTATTAGGCCAGTGGCATCCATTAAATCGTTTCAAGGGGTTCAGAGAGCCATCTATTAAAAGCTTTCAACGAGAAGTTACAAGAAATTTCAAAACCTCAGGGAAAAAAAAAATCTTTATAATTTTTTACTAACCTAATCTTTATCTAATATGTATTTTTAACGCTTTAAGCTGATCGTCTACATAAAAGGATTTTTTTTCCGCATGAAAAGTAGTATTTCACATTACTGAAATTCTGAAACATGGCTAATTTAGTCTAAAAAATTGATTTAACTTTTCATGTATTTTAAGCCGTAGCTGAAAATTCTTTGATGGAAGCTGAAAAATCAGAATCTAAGTATTTGTTTTAAAGCATAAACATTTTGATCACAAGAAAGCTGAAAGTTAAAAAAAATATATTTCCAGAAAATAAAAATAAAAATTAATAAAAGAAAAGTGTCTATGGACTCAAAAAGACTTTTATTCCAGAAGAGTTTTTTTCAGTCCCAGCCCCCCAAAATACTGTTTTAAATTTTTCGATGTCCGTGTAAATTACTACACATATAAATATAAGTTCAGCGATCTATTGACAAAATACGTTTGGCGAGCGTGCGATCATGACGTACACAGATTGGCGATTTTCCGTCATCTAAGTCTTTGGCGAAACTTTGGCGAAACTTTGGCGCACGCTATTTACACCAATTATATTTCGACACAGTTGCTGTCTTATTTCTCTATTTCGAGGTTGGACATTTGCGGCCATGGCGGGACTTAGAAGCGAACACCTCCGTAGAATGAAATTCGTGGAGGGGGAGAAATCTTTTTCTGTTTGTCATTGCTCTTTCCCCACTTCTACTCACAGAATGTATGGGCGTCTCTTTGAGACAGCTGTCGGTTGAGCAGGATTTTGTCTGTGATTCTCTTTTACGGCGGGATCTCTTGGACTCGGTGTATGCTTTCCTACACCAGGGAGTTATAATTTTTCCTACACCAGGGATTAGAAACACCACATCTGCTATCTCTCCGCTGCTCGACTGTGTGGGATTTTTTTTATTTTCAACATTTTTTTAAATATACCATCATTGGACAATGACCGAAAGGTATGTTTAATTTTCAGTCTTATCATATTCAGCAATATGATAAGACTGTAGGATGACAGAATATTATTATTTTTTATTTCCAAAGAATAAACTTTTCAAGACCTATTTGAAGATGTCTCAAAAAAGATATTTCATGAACAGCTAAGATTTAACAACGAATCACTCTTTGATATGCAAAACAATGAAACATTTTTTTCACTTGTCAACTACTAAAAAAAAGACTGAATAAAATTCATAAAACATTGAACTACATTCAATTTTAATTTTTAATCATTTTCAAATAAATTATATAAATTAAGATTATATAATCGGGTAATTCCTGATTTTCAGGAATTATTCTGAATAAAAATTTTAGGTAATAGCAGAGATTAATATTTACTATTACCTGAAAATACACGAGAAAAGGGGAACAGTTAAAAATATCAATACTAGTTATACATGGAGAGCCAGAAAAAAAAAAGTGAAAGGGTAGATATCAGATCATATTATATATAAAGGTTAAAAACGATCTCATTAATAAAAATAAAAAGCATGTGAAAGAAAGGGTTCTACGAAAAACTTTGAAAATCTGCCGGTATTCCGATTCCGGCTCACTACTGGCGAGTTGCCCTGATTCACGGCGCTTTGCTGGCTGCGAGATGGGTACTTGACGGCCTGTCGGCACCAATTATTGCTCCCGTAACCGGCCCGTCAACCTCCGGTTACGCGACGGCTTTCTATCCACATTGATGGCTTCGTCGCGGCTGTCTGACGGTTCGTAGTCGGATGAACGATGGCTCTATTCCTACCGGAAGCGGCCCAGAACTCGACGGGGTAGTCGCGGGCGAGAGGACACGACCGTGACGGAAACGATACTGACCTAATGCGCCGGCCCGGCAATGGAGAAATCGGCTAGCCGGAACCTTCCGACCCCGGCCCGATGCCTCTGTGTTTGTTGGGTATATATATATATATATATATATATATATATATATATGTATGTATGTATGTATGTATATATATATATATATATATATATATATATATATATATACATACATACATACATACATACATATATATATATATACATATATATATATATATATATACATATATATATATATATATGCATATATATATATATGTATGTATGTATGTATATATATATATATATATATATATATACATACATACATACATATATATATATATATATATATATATATATATATATATATATATATATATATATATATATATATATATATATATATATACATACATACATACATATATATATACATACATACATATATATATGTATGTATGTATGTATATATATATGTATGTATGTATATATATATGTATGTATGTATATATATATATATATATATATATATATATATATATATATATATATATATATATATATATATATATATATATATATATATATATATATAACGTTCAGAATCTTTTCTGAAATCATATAGGGTTATCAATATAAATAATTAGAGGAGTTACATATATTTGTGTCCTCTAAGTTCGTATGAGAATCTTTGTATAAAGGAGGCCTGTACCAAAGATCTCCACTTCCTTATAAATAATGAACACTTCATCATATTTATAATAAATTGGAAAGGGGGCTACATGTTTCGAACTATTTCATAGTTCATTATAACGGCTAGTAACATTGGTATGATTTTCACAATGAACAAAGCGCAAATGCGAGGGTTATCGAAACTCTGATATATTTAGGGGTGACACCAAAAAATCTACAAAAAACAGCTTGGAAGGCAGCAGGTGCCAAAAGTATAAGGAGGAGGAAGGAGGAAGGAGGAAGCAATATTACCACCAGACCCCATACGGGACACACCCGTCAATGGTGATATATATATATATATATATATATATATATATATATATATATATATATATATATATATATATATATATCCAAGTTAATTTATTTTACTGCGGTAAAATAATGACTTCTATTACTGCAACATGAAAATATTTAGTTTCATTAAAGTTTAATTCACCTGCACGTGTAAATGTTCCTAGGGGATAGGATTTTAATCGCGAAAACTTCAAGTACATCTCGCAAGGTGAGCTTCTCAAACTGTATGATGCAATCATACAGTCTTTTCCACATTTTCTTCCAAGTCCATTGTCTATGATTTCTTTATTTCCTTCACATAATATTTACTTCAATACACCTTTCTTATAATATGTTCCAGTAAGAGTACTGTTTTTCTGAAATCTGGAAGGGTCTTATATTTGTTGAAATCATTAACTAACGAACCAACAGTATATATTTAATGGTTTCCTTTGTTGCAACACTCAACAGAGTAAGAAGATAGCTTGTCAAAATATTTTTAACTTTATAATGACTGAAACGGTGATTTTTAACGACGGAAATGATGCCTATTATTTTAAAGAGTTGTTGAAATCTGTAGAGATCCCAATTTAGAATTATAAATCTAAGCACGCACATCATCATTTTTATATGACCGATGTAATGAAAGTGTTTTTAGGGATAAATACAGTAGTATCACTTACATGAAGGGAAAATGCAAAAAAAGGAAACGTACAGCTTCTTTGACAAAGTTTTCATCTATGACCTATATATAAAAAACACATTTTCTTGTTACATCTCTTGTTTAGTAAGACATAAATAGCATGTAAAAAAGGAATTATTGTGGAAAAACTGCAAATTTATTTTCAATGAAGGAATGGGAGAAAAGAAATCATATTTTTTGAGTTTCAAAAATTCAAATATTTATGAAATATTTTATGTCATGGTTTACTTTTCATTGCGATCTAGTCATAAAATTTTAGCATTTATAAATGTTTGTACGTATCTATGTTCTTGGTGTATATATTTCTTTAATAAGGAGAACGGGAGAGTTTTAAAATTACATATAAAAATAACTTATTGTGTCAATTCAAGTAATACTAACAAATTTTAATAAATAATAATTTTTTGAATTTCAAAAATTTTGTATTTGTGTTAGATTTCACGCCACAGTTTTCTTTTCAATGTGATAAAGTCATAAAATTTCAGCCTTTAAAAATGTTTGTGTGTATCTATGTTCTTAGTATTTTTATTTTTTAATAAGGAGTAAGGAAGAGTTTCAAATATTTGTTATTTGTAACAGAAATTTTAAATTTATAGAAAATGATGAAGAAAGAAATTAAGCCATATGTTTTTATTATATTTATGATATTTATGAATTTATTATATTTATTATATTTATGAATTTATTATATTTATTATATTTATGAATTTATTATATTTATGATATATTATATGTAATGTTTTACGTTTCGATGCGATGGTGTCATAAAATTACAGCATTTATAAATGTTTGTACGTATCTATGTTCTTTGTCTACAAATTTTTTCAATAAGGATTAAGGGAGAGTTTTTATTAGAAAAATAATATATTGTGTTAATTCAAGTAAGATAAATAATTTTTAATAAATTATAGGATTTTTGAGTTGCTAAAATTTTATACAAACGTTATATTTTACGTCAAAGTTTTCGTTTAAATATGATATAGTCATAAAAGTTTCACATATTTGTTATTTGTGACAAAAATTGTAAATTTATAGAAAATGAAGGGAAGAAATTAAAGGAATCATATTTTTTGAGTTTCAAAAATTCGTGTATTTGTGCTATATATAACGCCATGATTTTCTTTCCTATGCGATCTAGTAATAAAATTACAGCATTTATGAATGTTTGTACGTATCTATGTTCTTAGTCTGCATATTTCTTCAATAAGGAGTGAGGGAAAGTTTTTTCATTACTTGTAAAAATAACTTATTGTATTATTTCAAGTAAGATTAATAACTTTTAAGAAATAATATGATTTTTTGAGTTGATAAAATTTTATATATACGTTATATTTTACTTCAAAGTTTTCTTTTCAATATGATAAAGTCATAAAATTGTAAAATTGTTAATTTATAGAAAATAAAGGGTAGAAAGAAAAGGTGTCATATTTTTTGAGTGTCAAAAATTCGTATATTTATATTATATTTAAGGTGATGCTTTTCTTCCGATGCAATCTAGTCATAAAATTGCAACGCATATTCATATTTGTATATATGTATGTTTAAGGTCTACATATTTTTTGAATAATGAGTAAGAGAGACTTTTATTTTACTAATATTTAAAAAATAACTTTCTTAATATTACAAGGAAGTTTAATATTTTTTAATTAATATTATGAGTTGAAAAATAAAAACAATATGTTTCTGTTTTGAAAACAATCCAGGTAGTCGATGCCTAAAAACATATAGAAAGCGCATAATCTAATTATTTTTGTGGAAATCATGTGGTAATTCATATTTTTGTGGAAGAACAGTTGAAATTGCTTAAATATTGTTAAACAGTTCCAGAATCCGGTTATTTAATTAATTCGAATTAGATTACTCTATTAGATTCTGATACTTAAAAAAGGATTTCTTGCATAAATCACAATAATCTGAACAATATTAAATGGAACACAATCTAAATACTTTTATAAACTATCTTCTTTAATACTCTTTTATAAATTTACAATTTTAAAATTTTATGACTTTATTAAATATTATGAGTTTCAAAATAAAAAAAAAATATATGTTGTTGTTTTGAAAATAATCCAAGTTGTTGATCCCTAAAACCATATAGAAATCATATGATCTAATTATTTACATATTAAAAATTATAAATTGAATGTTGATAAATCATATTTATATAGAAGCACAGTTCTGTAAATACTGTTAAAGAGTTCCAGAACATCCGGTTATTTAATTAACTCCAATTAGATTACTCTAATAGATTCTGATATGTTAAAAATGATTTCTTGCATAAATCACAATAATATCAACAATATTAAATGAAACATAATCTAAATACTCTTTTAAACTATCTAATTTAATACTCTTTTATAAATTTGCAATTTTACAATTTTATGACCTTTTTTAATAAGTATTAGGTGTACAAAAATAAAAAAAATTATGTTGTTGTTTTAAAGACAATCGAGGGAGTCGATGCCTAAAAACCTATAAAAATCGCATGATCTATTTATTTACATATTAACAATTATAATTTGAATGATGATAATTCATATTTATTTGGAAGTACAGTTGAAGTTCTGTAAATATTGTTAAACAGTTACAGAAAATCCGGTTATATAATTAATTCCAATTAGATTACTCTAATAGATTCTGATACATAAAATATGATTTCTTGCATAAATCACAATAATTTCAGCAGTATTAAATGAATCATAATCTAAATACTATTTTTTAAACTATCTTCAAATATCAGAGGTAAGGAAAAACTTTCTCTTTGGATGACAGGAAATATTAAATTTTACATCGCTAAATTTCAAAGATAAAAACAGAAAAACAGGAATACTGCTTTGTTCCTATTCCAGATTCTCTTCCAAATAATGGCATCGTAAAATTGCTATCGGGAGAATAAGACCCGTAATATATTCAATAAAATTTCAATTTCTCAGTCATCCTTGAGACCAATAACAGCGTGTGCAGTCTTAGAACAATAGAAAATACAATAACTTTTATTAGCTGCATTCACAGGGGGTGGTAGAAATTATATTTAAGGAAAAAAAATGTAGTTATTCGCTTTTTTGATCTTCTGTGATAAATTAAATTTCTAACTTATATTTAATATTTCAATCTAATACAAAGTAAACGCGTGTTTTCGTTCACTGAACAAACATAATTTAAAGTTTACAAATGTCTGTGACTTTTGAAAATGTCATTTAAATCCCAAAATTGGCCAAAAGACTAAAATATTCAAGGTAGGAAAAAAGAGAAATCATGGTTAACTTTCGTTGAAATTCCTTCCCATAAAAAATGCTAGATAATCCTATGCGTGAGTAATTTTGAAGGAGTAGAAAGGTTTTAAATTTTAATTTTTTGGTTAAATTTTGTGGTTGTCGATAGATTTATAAAGGCTCTTTTATAGGGGAGTTTCAATCAAGTATTTCAATTCCCTTTTAAAAACAAGTTAGATTTCACCCCAAAATTGCTCAAAGACACTTTATAAAAAATGAAGCTTGAGCTAAAACATGTACAGCATTACGATAATTGTAGATTTATTAATGCGATAGGCATATAATTTTGCAGCAGCATTAATAGGTAGAATTAAGCCGTAGTTTGAATGTGACACCTGCGATGACAGCTTATGACCTTACTGTTCAGTTGTAGCCTTCTTGTGGTATTAAAGAAATATTAATTTTTTGTAGTTCCCTTTCTGTGACGTTACATAACACATTGTAGCCGTAATGGGAAGCTTCATGCGATATTATTTTTGCTCTATATCAGATGTTTTTAATTTTGTTTACTATTTTCTTTAGGCGAAAATATAATTAGAATAAAAGAAAGGTTTATTAAATACATATTAAAATTTTTTTCTTAAAGCTTCTGCTCAATAAATGTCTTTTAACTCTGTTTACCAAACTGCAAGTTTGAAATTTAACGAGACACCATACATATAGATTATCACGAGAATATATTACAATAATTATACAAATATATACAAATAAAATTTATACTAAAACTTATCAAAGATTGTGTAATGTTTCTAACCTTTTGGACGAATGTAATATTTCAGTTCTTTCTTTGATATAATATGATTTATTTTAATAGAAATTGATATTTAAAATATTTTTGTAGCGAAACTTCTTTAATGCACTAAAACATTTAATCTAGAAGAAAATTTAAATCAAAATCAAATATTTACAAGAGGCCAGTGATTGTGTATGGGGATACAGTCAGTACATTAGAAATGAATTACCGTATTTTCCAGACCATAAGAAACACCTTTTTTACATAAAAAATCGACTTAAAACTAGGGTGCGTCTTATGGTCTGAAGGTAAAATTTAAATAAGATAAATATTTTTCTAAATATATTGTCAAATAGAAGTGTGAGATATACCGAATAAACCAACACGCTGTTACGGTCAAAGAAATTTATTCACAGAATGTGAACTGGAAGCAATCAGACTAATGAACTGCCCTCAGCCTGAGTGAAGTCTCTTATATACAACTTAAGAAGTTCTAGAAATAAGGCAAATTAGCATATCGAACCGACGACCTGTTGGTGCAGCAGTCTAGTGCTTTAACCATTTGGTGGCTGTGCTGCTACTTGCCGTTACCTTCGGAATGTGGCAATATTATATATATATATATATATATATATATATATATATACAGTGGACGCTCGTTAATTCGAACACAAAGGTTATCGGAAAAAAGTTCGAATTATCCGATGTTAAGAGAAAATAATATAACTTTAAATGTGTATCACTGAAGAAGAAACTCTCCTAGTATGTATAACCCCAGAAAATATATTATACTATGTTATCTAAAGTTAAACATATTAAAAAGCAATACAGACTTACCTTAATCATAAATTGAAGCAGAAGATATGCAGTATAAAGTAAACTTTTATTAAAACTATGAATTACACATTGGGGGAAAACTGTAAAATGGATGCTTGGTTCTGTTTATGATGCCTACATTGTTCAGCCATCTTCTCGATTTGAAGAGAACATTTCATTTCATTTTCAGAGGAAGGTTCCATCTGAATAAATGCTTTCAGAGTTTTAATAGAGTCCATTATGGCCGCATTAAAAATATCTTTCGGCAGGTAAGTAGAGAAAAGCCCTGGCAGTTTCCTACCGAAATTAGTGCATACGTTTTCGATTACATCAGATCTTTGGCCACATACAGTTTGATAAGAAATATTGTGCCTTGACTTAAATCGAGAAAGCCATCCATAACTGCATTTAAAATCTTCAATACCCATTCGAATTGCCAATTCATCAGCCTTCGTCAGCACTAGGGGTCCATTTATCGGAAAATTTCGAGATCTAACATCGTGGAACCATAGCAGTAGAGCTTTTTCTAGAACTTCTTGGGACGCATTTCCCATGCGTTTCCTTCGTCTAGCAAATTTTGATTTTTCCCATGAATCTAAAATTGACTCCTTGTCTTTCAAATTAGTTGACAAGGCATTTTTTTTATTCTATAGTCAGCTGCTAACTTTGTTTTACATTCGCCATTCTCTACTTTCTTTAAAATTTCTACCTTTGTCTCCAAAGTTAGGGTTCAGTACTTTCCACGTGTAGACATCCTGAATTTTTACACAATGAGGAAGAAAAACTAGACCACATTAACTTGTCTGCACTGCAGTTATAACTGTCGCAGCTCCCTAGAATCTGTAGTAAAGACTAGTTTTTCTGAAATTCTAAGAAAATCGATCCAAATAAAGGAAAATTGCTTTTTCCGTTTAGCACTAATAAGAAGGACAGTAGCTACTAACGTTTAGCGGACATGCAATAGTCTAGGAATGCAGGCATGTGCCTCTTTACACAGAAAAGAAATTTTGACACACAAAATAATAAATACAGTGTGTATTTTCTCCATTAAATGAGGAAAAATAATTTTTTTTTGTCAAATTTTTAGTTCGAATTAACCGAAGTGATAAAAATTTAGTTCGAATTAATGAGATATTTTTAACATTAACTCCAATACAAGTTTTTTGGGGCCTTTGGATTAGTTCGAATTAACCGAAAGTTCGAATTAACCGAGTTCGAATTAACGAGCGTCCACTGTATATATATATATATATATATATATATATAAGCAATTAAATATAGTAATAAAGGAGTTAGAATGATAAAGCATGACTGCACAGAAAGCAAGTACCGGTATTACAGCAATAGTGCAACAGAACATGAAGGACTTTCAGTTAATGACCGGGGAGAGTTGTGACCCCCTCTCCGGTTAAAACATGTTTTCGAGCCATGGCAACACTCCCGCAGGTCACTACAATTCCAGAAACCTCACAGGAGTTAAAAACATACATAAAAGTAAAAATTAGAAATGAACAGCAAAAGGAAGCATAACTGCCAAACCCGTCAAGACCCCAATGCAATCCCTCATCAAATGAACTATGAACAAAAACTACAAATATAAAAGTCAACACATACCTCAAGCCTCAGCCTCTGCCAATTCTCAATCACGGTCACAGTCATTTGCGCTCAAAAAATTATTCAAAATGTCTTTTAGAAATACACGTGGAAATCCTCTTTCGCATGCCCTTTTCATGAAATTGTCAATATTGATGTTAAAATCTACAATATTTGAGTGTAACCTTCGACTTCTAATTATGTGATTTATAATAATATTATGTTTTATATTTTTATGTATATTATTGTCCCATGACATGATTCTTACTGTATCAAATTCATAATCAATTTCTGTAATTTCTGGAATTGTAGTGACCTCCGGGAGTGTTGCCATGGCTTGAAAACATGTTTTAACCGGAGAGGGGGGGTCACAACTCCCCCCGGTCATTAACTACAAGTCCTTCATGTTCTGTTGCACTATTGCTGTAATACCGGTACTTGCTTTCTGTGCAGTCATGCTTTATCATTCTAACTCCTTTATTACTATATTTAATTGTTTATATAGTACATTTTTTACGAGCAGCTTGTCGCAGCGTAGGCGACAGTTTTGGAAAATTAAACAGGTGCAAAGTTGGGCACAAAGAATAGGAGGAGAAGATATATTCCAAACAGCGGATAAATGGTGTACAGATGCAGTTTACGATCTGTTTATGTCAAAAAGGGAGACGATAATTGACATGTAAAAGGGGAACGGTCGAAAAATTGATGGCAGGGAGCGGCGGCCAGCTGCAGTTAATGATGTGGACAGGCAGAAATAGGAAACGAAGGGGTCCGAAATGTGATGTTAGCGAAGGACGAGTTAAGAATTTACGAGCTTCAATGCGTTAGGAGGTCAGTAGGGGGTCCGAATAGAAGCGTGTGAATGTAGGGGCGTGAGAATTCTCCAGAAGGGTGCAACGACTGACGCCCCCTTCAATTTTGAGTGGAGGAGATAGTAATATAAAAAAAGAGTTGGAACCAATAAAGGGTATCCAGATTTACCCATTGGTCAGGAGGTGGCTACCAATGGAAAGCCTCGAATTAAGTGGGGGAGTTAAGTAAAAGATAGAGATGGAGACAAATATATATCAGCGAGAAGAGAGAGAGAGATAGAGTCGAAAAGCAATGAGCAGATGAGTTTTAGAATCCGCTGAGGAGAAGTCGGAGTCAAGAAAGACGGAAAGGGCCGCAGACGAATAAAGAAGATAGAGGTGTAAGCCCTCAAGTGCCGATGAATATATGCCCGACGATTGAAGGATCAACGAGCCGAAAGCCTACCGCGCCGACCCGAACTCAATGAGCACGCCTAATGACTCCAGGAGCGAAGTCGAGCTGACTGCTAGCCGATAGCGTAGTCCTAGAAGGAGACAACTGCCCAGGAGCCCCGAACTCTCCCATGCCGCACCCCTTCGTCGAGCGAGCGCCCGCTACCAAGAGGTTGTAAAGCACCGGAGCCCCGTAAGCATAGATGACCAGGAGCGAAGGCGATCCGACTACCAGCCCATAACTTAGCCCTAGAAGAGACACCTGTCCAGGCGCCCAGAATTTTCCCATGCCACACTCCCTTCGCCGAGCGAGCGCCAGCTACCAAGAGGTTGTAGAGTACCGGAGCCCCGTATGCATAGAGGATCGCCACCAGCCACCCTGGCCCCGAGTGTAAAGTCCTTGTGTCGCAGATGACCGCCGCAAGCCTCTCATCGTCCTTCACGATTCTCCGAGCTGTGCAAATAGCAGGTACGGGATTTTGTTTATTTGATGATCTTGTGCCGATGCTCAATTAGATTAATAGGAGGATAGTAGCCGCGCGTAATATTGCATGTTGTCATAGATATATGTTACCGAATATTTGTGGTTTTGTATATATATTATTATATGTATTGTATTAACATGTTAAATGAATTAATGATAAGAAGTAGATAATGAGTAATGTGAACTGTATAAATAGTGTGTTGATAGTTAATAAATTGATTTGTGATCATACACCTGAGTAATCATTAATCCATTGGGCCAAGCAATGTACTAACCACAATTAAATACTCCACAATAAGTATAATAATCACCAACCCTAAAAACTAATTTACGGTGACATAATTGGTGCAGTGACAAACAGTTGGAGGTTAAATAATGGAATTAATTTAATTAAGTATTGTAGAAATTTAATATGTGGATCAACTGATCTGAAAGTGATTACTCTGTGTGCGATCATGAATCAAATTAGAATTTTGTGCGAATGGTAATATATATCTATGCTCGCGTTAAAGAAAAGGGTGTTCAGGTTATTTTATAATAATACGGTAGAAATTGCTGAGATAGTTAGAATACAACCAAAATTATACATTGTAATATAATATATAAGAATAAAAAAAAAAAAAAAAAATGGCACGCCGAAGAGAACAAAGGGCAAATCAGCTACTTGAGCTAGAGAGAGAGGAAAGAGATAGGGCACAAGTAAATGAGAGATTAGAAAATATTTCCATGATCCCAATGTTACCCGAATTCCACGGGAATGGAATAGAGAATATTGAATATTTGTTTGAGCAGGCGACGGAGATTGCGAGAATAGCTCAATGGAGCAATAGGCAATTCGCGGCTTTACTAAAAACTCGGTTTAATGGAAAGGCGTATGAGTATTTGTCAAAGAATAGGACATTGAGGGAGACAGAGGAACCGGCCGAAATAGAAAGAATTTATAGGGAAAGGTTTCACCAAACTCGGTCATTAATGCAGAAGCAACAGGCCTTCCAAAAGATTACACACACGCCAAATAAAACAATAATTGAGCTTGCTACGGACGTGGAAAACGCGGCTTTAGATTTTTTAGGACACGAGAATGCCGATAACGAACTTATGAATAAAATCCTCCTATCAAAATTCATCCAGGCGTTAAGAGCGGATGTGAAACGCGAAATCATGAAACTAAACATACAAGAGTTTAGAGTCGCGGTGCAACGCGCCCAAGAAATCGAAAATACGTTGAGGGAAGAATATGAGGAGATTGAATTATCAATCAACAAATTATCGATACAGGAAGAGGCAACAGAAAATCAAAAATTAAAAGATAAAATCCGGATGTTAGAAAAAAAATTAAGAGATAAAGAACATAATGATAGAAAATTTTGTTTGGCTTGCGAGCAAGAGGGGCATGACATGTTGGAATGTGACGATTTTAGACGATTTAAAGAAACGAGAGAGAATAGAAACGGCCCAAGAAATCAGCAAATAAATTATAATGCCCAAAGATATGGTAGAGGAACGTATAATGTACGTAGAAATAATTATGGTAGGCAATATAGACCACAAAACGGTAGACCGAACTTTAGTAACAGGGGGAGACCGAATTTTAGTTATGATAACCAAAATTTAAACTAAATAGGGAGCTTCCGCATCGCAAATCAAGAATACAGGCGCCCATATAGGGAGGTTCCCACGTAATACAAAGAGGGGCAGATTCAAAAATACGAATAAAAGTAAAAATACAGGGCAAAATTTCAGAAGACAGGTACACCATCGACCAAATAAAAGATTCAAAAAAAAGATTAACAACACATATAGCAGGAACTACAGGTTAGGGAAAACAAATGATAGAAAACAAAATTGGGAGGAGGAAATAAAGAAACGAAATGTAAAAGAGACGAACATTAGGATTTCGGCATGTAAAATAAAGCCTCAAACAAACGCGTTACCACGATTACATATAAGTTTTCCAGAATATGAAGCAGTTGGTTTATTAGATTCAGGAGCCGCAATTTCGCTAATCAGTTTTAAATTATTCGAGAAAATCAAAGACACACAGAAAATTAATTATATATCGAGACAAGTCAAAATTCTATCAGTGACAGAGGAGGAAATAAACTATTCTAAATGCATAGAGATTACTCTAACTATTCAGAAATTGCGATTTAAGCAAGCTTTGTTCGTAACAAACGCCATGGAGAATACAGATTTTGAGATTATTTTAGGAATTGATTTTCTAACAAAACATAGAATGATATTAAACGCGGCAGAACGCAAATTATTATGCGAGGGAAAAATAATCAATCTAATTCCCGATAATTTGATAGTTGAAAAAGAGAAGCCAACAAGGGAGGATAATGCGCAACAGCTAAGTACAGGAATAATTAAAGATTCTCCTATAGTAAGGACAAGATCAAAAATCATATTGCAACCGGGCGAAACAAAGATAGTCACACTTCGAGTAAACGGTATATTCCAGAATGGCTCAGCAGTAGTTTTAAAGAAATTGTCTAAAATACAAGCGCTTGAAGAGAACTCCATACATTTAACTCAAAATAACGAAATACAAACAATATTTTGCAATAACACCACAAATAGTATTCATTATAATAAAAATCAAAAGGTGGGGAGTATTGAGACAATTACAGATCAAATGCAAACTGAATACGGAGAACAGAAATATATCGCAAATATAACTATGGAGGAAATGATAAAATTAAGAAAAGAGGAATTTTGCATAGATGATTTTGAATTAGCGCACATTGATAGTGAAGGAAGAGACGAAATTCGGGAGTTATTAGCAAAAAATTTTAAAGTATTTTCAAAATCATACAAAACATTGGGGGCGACCCAGGTCAATACACCACAATTAAAGTTAATACATGATTTCCCGATACAACAAAAAGAATACCCGATTCCAAAAAAAATATTGCCGACTTTAGAACAAGAAATAAGCGAGTTACTCCAAGCAAAGATAATTGAACCCTCGTGTTCAAACTATGCATTCCCAATTATTATGGTCAAAAAGAAAGGACAAAAAGGGGAAGATAAATTTCGATTAGCGGTTGATTTCAGACTATTGAATACCATAACACAATTATACAAGGTATCAGTACCAAAGATCAAGGATTTACTGCAAGAAATAAGTGGGTATAAATATTATACGACAATGGATTTAAAGGCGGCTTTCCTTCAGATATTTCTACCGCAGGAAAATAAACATGTATTTTCTTTTATTAGCCCAGTGGGAAATTTTACATTTAATCGGTATCCGTTTGGTTTCAAAAATAGCAGTAGCATTTTTGTTGACTTAATGCAGAAGGTGCTGGCTGGGTTGAAAGAAAAGGGAATAATATTTTACATAGATGATATAATTATAGCAGGGAATAATAGAGAAGAAATTAAAAAGAAAATGCAAATGGTATTCGACAGGCTAATACAAAATAATTTAACACTTGACCCACGAAAAATACAAATATGTAAAGAAAAAGTGGAAGTATTAGGATACGAAATTTCGAGAGAAGGTGTTCGACCGGCGACCCAGAACATTAATAAAATAATCAGTTTTCCTCAACCTAAGACGGTACGACAAGTAAAATCTTTTTTGGGGATGGCGAACTATTTTCGGCACCTCATAAAAAACTACGCGATAAAATCAAAGTTACTAGTGGGTTTGACAAAAAAGAACCAAAAATTTATATGGTCTCCGGAAGTAAACAAAGAATTTAAGGCTTTACAGCAGGAAATAGCCGACAAACCCACCATATTTAAGGCAAATTTAGATGAGGAATTTATTTTAATCACTGACGCAAGTTCAATAGCTCTGGGTGCTATTTTAGCTCAAGAGAGGGACGGTAAAATATTTCCCATTGAATATTATTCAAAAAAATTAAACGAACAACAAAGTAAATATGCATCGTGGAAAGTAGAACTTTTGGCAGTATATTCTGCAGTCAAATACTTTCACGAATATTTATTTGGGTCAAAATTTTTATTAATTTCAGATGCCATTATTCTAAAGCACAAAATTGATATCAGCCAACAAACAGCTCCGGTTGTGAGATGGATACTGAATTTACAAAATTACGATTTCGAAGTTAGACATATAAAGGGCACAGAAAATCCGGCAGATTTTTTATCACGCCAGATATTTCCGGTGAATGTAATACAAACACAGAGTTATATAAACCCGTTATTTAAGCCAGATAATACAATGACTATACAGAGAATCAAAATGGAACAGGAGAAGGACGCGAACATTCAAGAAATGATTAGCCGAATAAAAGACGGGTCACACAAAAATAAAAGGGTAAATAAAAAGTATTTCATACACGACGAGTCAGGATTATTAATGATTAAGGACGATAGTCGGCATAATAAAATAAAAGAAAAACCGAAAATCGTAGTGCCGCATAATTTGGTGTTGGATATTATTGGAATAGCTCACGCGGTGCACCAAGGTAGAGACAAAACACTCCAATTAATAAAAAAGGGATATTTCTGGAGAGGAATGTTTAAGGATGTGGACAGATTTGTTCGAAAGTGTGACCAATGCAATAAATTTAAAGATAGGCCTTTGCTTAAATATAGTATTATGCCCATGGATAGACTTCAAGAAAATCAACAGTTAATTTCGTTGGACATAGTGGGACCACTTCCGCGATCAAATAAAGGGCACGTGTACATATTAACAATATTAGATAACTTTTCAAGATTTGCAATGGCGTACCCATTGCGAAACGCCAATACGGAGACAGTATTAGATAAAATCACGGAATACGTTACAACATTCGGAATTCCTCAGAATATTTTAACAGATAACGGTCCACAGTTTACGGCCGAGAAATTCATTCAATTTGCGAAGCTCATGAATATAAATCTTCGAAAATCCAGTGTTTACCACCCTAATTCGAATGGCCGGGTAGAGCGGTTCCACGGTTCACTTAAAAATGCATTAGCTTGTGCAGCAACTAAAACATTTGATTGGCACCGAATAATTCCATGGTTTTTATTGTATTATAATGGAACTGACAACGACACAACAAAATTTTCACCGGCATTAATGCAATTTTTAAGAGAATTTAAATTACCGGGACAAATTGAGATAAATAATACGGCGGGTACACAGGAAGGGACAAACACAAAACATGAACAAATAATTCAGGATAAATTAAACTTATGCAAACAGATATTCGAAACGGTATGGCAAAACCAAGAAAAGAGAAATGAAACATATAACAAACGAAACCAGAAGGTGAGATCATTAGAACCAAGTTTAGGACAAATCGTGTATTTAAAGAATTTAAGAGCAAACAAGGCATTACAAGAAAAATATACAGGCCCGTTTCAAATTATTAAAATTTTTAGGAACCGAAATGTATTAATAAAAGAAATGAATAATGGACAAAAGATTATAAAAGTACACGCAAATAAAATTAGAATTATCTCACAAGAATAATAACACGAGGAGTAATAAGTATTAATGATAAGTGATAATTTAAAAAAAAAAAAAAAAAAAAAAAAAAATTTTAAAAACCTATCAAAGCCAAAAACAAAAAAAATGTAAATAAACAGTGACCCGTGTCATAGGACACGCCCCAAAGAGGAGGAGGTTAAGGATTAATGGTTTCTTATAAATGTCACCCAGGCAGAAAAAGGGCGGAGTCAAATTAGAACATAGAAGTCGTACTCTAGAATACATTAGGTGGCAATAAAAATGGACAATGATAGAAATTAGTCCTCCTGACTCTAGCATACGATAGATAAATCAGCGAAAGCAGATATTAAAAAGAAAAGAAAAAAAAAGACAGACTTTCATAATCAATGAACAGGTGAAAAGGCAAAGAAATAAAATAAAAAAAAAATAAAAAAAAATAAAAAATCACATATGATAGGTTAGACATACAATAACGGAAAACATTCAAAGGGATGAATATTAAAAGAAATAACTAAAGATTAAATTGACTTAATCCACATACCTGCATTGTTGAATGAGGCGAAATGCCGGAGCAGAGGAGATTGTACGAAATATTGAGCCCATAGCAGTGCATCAATGTCGCAGGGAGGGTAATGATAATCCAAATAGATGGTTGATCGAACACACACATACAAAAAAAAAAAAAGATAATAAAATAAATTAATTGATTAGTAAATTAATTAGGTAATTAAAATAGGTACGGCATTGTAAGATGAAAAACAATAAGCATGAGATGATGGACACAGAGCAATTATAATAATAATTAATTAATTAGTTCATTGATTAATAAATTAATGAATGAATCGATTAAAAGTAAAGGATTTGCGGCTTGAGATTTAAAAATAAATAAATAAATAAATAAACGATGATAGAGGTTTATTAAATAAAATTAAATACATAGAAATGAATCATTAAATAAATACAGAAACAAGTAAATAATTCATGGATGAACGTACGAAATAACTGCTAGATGGATAGAGAAGTAATTATGAGTAGTCAGGTATTCGGATAAACGCGTGCAAGTGGCCGGAAATAATGAAAATATTACCAATAATAATAATAATAAGTTAATTGAATGATTAATGAAATGAATAGTTAACAAAATCACTAAAAAAAAAAAAAATAATAATAAATAAATAAATAAATAAATGTAGACTATAGAAATCATAAGTCAGACAACGTGATTTAAGAGTTCTAAGAGGGCCTATGATTAAAATCAATTAAATAAACACACAATAAAAAAAAAATAAATAAATAAATAAATAGATAAATAACGTAACGAGAATGACACAATAGATATGATAATTGTTAAAAAATAAATAATAGGAAACAAAACAAGTAAATAATTGTTGAATAAACGCAAAAAGGAACGAGACAAATAGCTTACAACTCCCAATCGCGCTGAATACATGAGATTTTCGAACCACGCGGTCACATTACAATTATTGCCAAATTGAGAAATCTAAAAGTATCTTCAATTACGGTTACAGAGAAGAGTTCGCTACGAGCTTGAACCATAGAGCAAAGCGCGCCGACTTGTTACCAAAATCACGCAATAATAGGTGAAAAAAAAAAAAAAACACCTGTTACCTTCGGTTATTCGTTCACAGCTGGCAGAGGTCAAAATCACAGAGGGAGGTGTCGCTGAATGATTAATGAAGGGAAGTTCAATACGGAGAATGCTCACAGTGGAGGAGTTTTTAAAGGCAATCTTCGACAGAAAAAGGAATTGTAGAACGGAATATTCAGTATTACAAAGTAATATTTCTACTGTATTATTATTAAAAGGGAAATTTTGATGTTTTGTAAGTAGAATTAAGGAATTATCGGAGTTAATAAAGCATTTAAGAGAAATTTTTTTACGTCTGGATTACATGAGTATAATTTACGGAGAGCTTCGGTACATGATTGTCAAAACAAATGTGTTCCCGACAATATTAAGGATCCAGCATGATATAATACCAGTCAGAGAAACGGAGAAATATGGAAATGGACAATATCGTTAATCATTAAGCAAAGACTATTAGATATTGTATTTTGTTTATATTTTTAGCAGTATATAATTGCATATAATTATAACATATAGTACATGAAGATAAAAAAAAATTGAAATGAACAATGTATTTGAACAGTACCCAAGGATAATAGTGTATTGTATTTTGTTTATATTTTAGCAGTAGATAATTGCATATAATTATAACATATAGTACAAAAAAAAAAAAAAATTGAAATGAACAATGTATTTGAACAGTACCCAAGGATAATAACGTATTGTATTTTGTTTATATTTTTAGCATTATATAATTGCATGTAATTATAACATATAGTGCATGAAGATAAAAATTGAAATGAACAGTGTATTTGAATAGTACCTAAGGATAATAATGTATCTTATTTCGTTTATATTTTTAGCAGTATATATTTGCATATATTTGTATCATATAGTACAGGATTTACAGGGAATTTGTGTTATAAGAATAGGTACTGGTATATTTTTTGTTTGTTATATACAAAAGTTTAAAGTATTTTCTGTTGCCATTCAATCTGAGTTCGAATAAGTCACATTATTGGTAAAGGTATGAATGTAAAAGATTATGATATAGACAAACCAAAAGGCTAAACGAATGGTTATATCTGGTGCAAAGATGTCGTTGAGCATATAATGATATACATTATGTTATACAAGTGTGCAAATACTTTCATACAACGTGGACATTAATTGGATTCTATGACAACATTCAATGTTTTGTACCAAAGATAAATATGTGAGGCAAAGTGTGATGAGGTATACGTGATGATGTATGACGCATTATGCAGTGAGGTAAAATACCGTTACACAGTGAGCAGACGGCACGTGGTAGGGGAAGGACAATGATAGAGGAGTGTTGCTAGAAGGATACGTGTGGTTATGTGAGGTGGTCACAATGTGAATATTAGTGGCTGAGATTGAGGATATGGTTGATTTTATTTTTTTTGCTTTTTTTTCTGAAAGAAAGGGGTGGATGTCGCAGCGTAGGCGACAGTTTTGGAAAATTAAACAGGTGCAAAGTTGGGCACAAAGAATAGGAGGAGAAGATATATTCCAAACAGCGGATAAATGGTGTACAGATGCAGTTTACGATCTGTTTATGTCAAAAAGGGAGACGATAATTGACATGTAAAAGGGGAACGGTCGAAAAATTGATGGCAGGGAGCGGCGGCCAGCTGCAGTTAATGATGTGGACAGGCAGAAATAGGAAACGAAGGGGTCCGAAATGTGATGTTAGCGAAGGACGAGTTAAGAATTTACGAGCTTCAATGCGTTAGGAGGTCAGTAGGGGGTCCGAATAGAAGCGTGTGAATGTAGGGGCGTGAGAATTCTCCAGAAGGGTGCAACGACTGACGCCCCCTTCAATTTTGAGTGGAGGAGATAGTAATATAAAAAAAGAGTTGGAACCAATAAAGGGTATCCAGATTTACCCATTGGTCAGGAGGTGGCTACCAATGGAAAGCCTCGAATTAAGTGGGGGAGTTAAGTAAAAGATAGAGATGGAGACAAATATATATCAGCGAGAAGAGAGAGAGAGATAGAGTCGAAAAGCAATGAGCAGATGAGTTTTAGAATCCGCTGAGGAGAAGTCGGAGTCAAGAAAGACGGAAAGGGCCGCAGACGAATAAAGAAGATAGAGGTGTAAGCCCTCAAGTGCCGATGAATATATGCCCGACGATTGAAGGATCAACGAGCCGAAAGCCTACCGCGCCGACCCGAACTCAATGAGCACGCCTAATGACTCCAGGAGCGAAGTCGAGCTGACTGCTAGCCGATAGCGTAGTCCTAGAAGGAGACAACTGCCCAGGAGCCCCGAACTCCCCCATGCCGCACCCCTTCGTCGAGCGAGCGCCCGCTACCAAGAGGTTGTAAAGCACCGGAGCCCCGTAAGCATAGATGACCAGGAGCGAAGGCGATCCGACTACCAGCCCATAACTTAGCCCTAGAAGAGACACCTGTCCAGGCGCCCAGAATTTTCCCATGCCACACTCCCTTCGCCGAGCGAGCGCCAGCTACCAAGAGGTTGTAGAGTACCGGAGCCCCGTATGCATAGAGGATCGCCACCAGCCACCCTGGCCCCGAGTGTAAAGTCCTTGTGTCGCAGATGACCGCCGCAAGCCTCTCATCGTCCTTCACGATTCTCCGAGCTGTGCAAATAGCAGGTACGGGATTTTGTTTATTTGATGATCTTGTGCCGATGCTCAATTAGATTAATAGGAGGATAGTAGCCGCGCGTAATATTGCATGTTGTCATAGATATATGTTACCGAATATTTGTGGTTTTGTATATATATTATTATATGTATTGTATTAACATGTTAAATGAATAGTGATAGAAAGGCAAGAACGAGTAATATTAATGGTGTAGGATAAGTGATAGGGTATATATATATATGTGTGTTGTATTAACATGGTAAAGGATTAATGATAAGAAGTAGATAATGAGTAATGTGAACTGTATAAATAGTGTGTTGATAGTTAATAAATTGATTTGTGATCATACACCTGAGTAATCATTAATCCATTGGGCCAAGCAATGTACTAACCACAATTAAATACTCCACAATAAGTATAATAATCACCAACCCTAAAAACTAATTTACGGTGACACAGCTCTGCGCAGTAAATGATGATTACTCTTTTTGATTTGCTTATTTTAATTCTCTTTATGCATTTGCAACTTATATATATATATATATATATATATATATATATATATATATATATATATATATATATATATATATATATATATATATATATATATATATATCTTTATTAAGTAAGATATTGAAACTATCATTATAAACCTAAGAAAATACAAAATATTCTTTTCTAAAAATCCTCCCCTAAATTTAAGGTGCGTCTTATCCTCCAGTGCGTCTTCCGAAAAATATGGTATTTGGTTTTAAACGTAGGATTACGTTCCTCCATAACGGTCCTCCGAAAAGCAACATTTCAGATGTCCTGAATCACGAGTTATAATTTTGGCAGCGCGCCAAACCCAGTCTGTATCGCTTGGGAAAGCAGTAAAGAGTTAAACAGAAAAGTAACAAATTATGTCAAAATTTTGACATATATTTTATACATATGTACATATAAAAAGATATTTATATATACATAACACATACATACATATATACATAACACATACATATATATATATATATATACCATATATATATACAAAAAAGGTAAGCAACGATAAGTAATCCTACGTTAATACAAGCGGTAGTTACTACCTGAAATTTTTCTTTTGTAAACACTCTTTTATGATATTAGTTTAACTTTAATGCGTACCGTTACAAATCAATCGTTATGCGATGACGTGTTTTCTTGTAAATAATATTTCGTTTAACAATAACTGTATTCCCATGTATCAAATGTTCGTTGTTCCATTTTAAAGAAATGCCCGCGTACCATCCTCAAAATATTATTTTTATCCCACTTTCGTTAATAGCAAATAAAATATATATCCGGAAGTATAAATTGCTCCCTTGAAAATGGAATCTGTAAAACTTTTCCTGAGCTAAGTAAAAATGATAGACAGTAGATTGGATTGGAAATATAGAAATCATTCCTTATTTAAAATGGTAAAGCGAAATATCTCTGTCTGGAGAATAAAAAGGGAAGCTTTATTCAATAATAGCTCAACAATACTCTCTACTAAATTATGTATAGCACGGGAAAACTTCGCTGTTTCTAAACTTGATAAAGACATTGCAATAAAAATGTCGCAAAATATTAGTCTTATGAGAGTAATATCCTCTTACCTGAAAACAATTTTTAGTAAGCAATATTTTCACTTAAATTACTATCTTGGTCTTATTATTCAGAAAATAAAAACTGCAGTTGTACGTATCATTTCCATCATTGCACAGGTCTCAGAGAGATTAAACAAGCCTAATTACTCGGCGAATCATGCAATTATATTTTTGAAAAAGAAGTAAAAAGAATAACTCATTAGCATACATGCCATATATATTACCAAAAAGAATAAGCAATAAAAATTTGTTACATGCAATAAAAATTACATGTATGTCTCACATCTTATATCGAATTTATTTGTCTAAAATATTACAACCGTCATTTTATTAATTAATACATGGTTGTCTCAATTACTAATAAAATAACTTGCAAAACATTAAGAGTGTTTTCAAACTATCCCATATTCTTTATTATTTAATTTAAAATTAAATATTTGCAAAATTTAAACTAAATCGAAACTGGAATTAGAGACTACTCATTTCGAAAACTTCTGTTTGGATGAAAACTTTTAAAAATTTTTAATATTTTCCTTAAGCGTTACATATTTTTACGGTTAATGAAAGCAAGAAAAATGATATCAATAATAACGAAAAATTCCTTTTTGTATTATTATTCATACCATATATAATTTATTAAAATTGGAGGCATCTTAAAAGGAAAATTTTGTAATGTTATTTATTTTGCGGATATACAAAAGCAAAAGTATTAAAAGATATTTATTTTGTTAAGCAGAACAGTGTAATATTAAGTTTAAAATTGCAAAAGCGTGGTAATACACACAGACACACACACACACACTTATATATATATATATATATATATATATATATATATATAATGCTAAGACAGCAGACTTCGCCGCAGATAATCGTCGCCAAGGGAAGCACCCCGTGGATGTCGGTCTACATAGGTCCCCTCAAATGAGTAATTAAAGAGGGCCGCCTGAGAAACTATGCAGCATAGACCTCCTCCTCTAGCGTAGGCAGGGAACATATACTGGGAGGCTAGAGACCTAATGGGCTAATATTGTTTATCATTCATTCTGTTCTTTGTTGCCTTTTTGTGTGTTTTTCTCTTATTTCGGCATCGCAGTAAATCCCGGTTTAATTATCCCTCGTGTAGCAAGAAATTTACCGTAGAGCTGCAAACCAAACCAAACCTATTTCGATATTCTTGCCCGCCTTGCATACATACACACATACATTCATACACACACGCACACACACACACACACACACACACATATATATATATGTGACACACACATATAAATATACACACACACATATATATATATATATATATATATATATATATACAGTTTTGCCTATTCTTTATCATAGTATGGCGTCTGAAGTATTTTCGTGTGAGTATAATAATCTTACGCATTAAGTTCTAGCCAATGTTATCTGTTATTTTAAAAGTATGTTATTTCTTATTTCTAGTCTTACTGTTATTTTAAAAGGATGGAGGAGTAAATGTGAGAGCTTTATCTTTGATATATTAAGAAAAAACGGAAATAAAAAAAATTTAATTTTTATATTTTCTACGTCCTATTTTTCTGAGATTATAAATTTTATTTTATTTTTCACTGTACATTTTAATTTAAAAAATTATATTATTTATATATCTATTTTCTATATATGATTTATTTTTTATACACTTTTGTATAATTCACAAATGTACAGTGATATAAAGCTAAAATATCATGATAAATATTTTTTATTTCATATTATATGCAGAGTGTTTCCATTTGGTTTATGATGTCATTTTTATTTGTTTCACAAAAGTAAACTTAATTACCAACTTCTGTATTAGCACCTGCAGAAGTCTGATGCCATTGGATTTATTGAAAATAAATCATAATAACTCATTATATTATTGAAATACTCAATTATATTCTACCATGTACATTAATTAGATTGTGAAAATTACGTAAGTGTTATAAAAACTCCTTTATGAGGATATGTGTCTGATTATTATAATATTATACCAAATTTGAAAAGATTTATTACACAAGAGGCGACGTGCATCAGTAAACTTTGTATTCAATTATTAGATTCAGGCTGTTTTCATTATTTTCGTATGTTGCAGAGTTTCTCTCCTTCCATGTTATTTTAAATATTATATTAATGCACTTACGCATAAAAATTAATTAAAAATTCTTGAACTTTTTATGAAATATAAAAACCTATTCATTTCTCTTTTGTTAGACGGATTTCATATTTCTTATCAACTGTAAATTTAAGCTAGCTAATTCAAAAGCAAACAATAATAAGCTACATCCGCATTAGATCAGAAAAAAACTGATAAAATTTACATTTAAATGATTTTTCTGTCGTTTTCTATGACATGCTTTTTATTTTTTGGAATATTTTACAATTCAAAAGCTTAGATATTTTACTTAGTCGAAAATATATTTTACTTTATATTATTTTTGTACAAGCACTACAATTCCTTTATACTTTAGGTTTGTTCGGCATAATTTATAAATGTAAGTATGATAAATTATAGTGATCAAAGCTTTATTGAAATTTTAATAAACATTTTAAGTAATATTAAGGACATCTGCTTTGTACATATGTAAAAATGCAATAAAATATATGCGTTATATTAAATGACCTTTATTATAACAAATCAATAAATGTTAAGACAACCACAAATGACTAAAATTAAATATTAAACTTTTTTGCAACATATTCTACAAGTGACATATTGGCAGATTTGATCCTCAAATGTAAAAAAAAATTAGCTTAGTTCATTGTCAAAGCGAGGTTACGAGTTCGTCTGAAAGGGATGTTTAATTTTCTCTTATAGTTGATATCTAAGTAAATTTTGTATTTCATTGGTTTAAAAATTGTCAAGTTGAAACTTACAAAATTGCGATATTATCGATCCATTGTAACGACTTAACTGTCCAAAGCATCCAGTGTACGTTTGTGGTATTAGCTATAGAATTTACAGTCTGATAAGTTTTACGTAGCTGAAGAAACTGCATTGCAGTTGAACTATCCCAGGCAAACTTCTAAATCAGAAAAGTACGCAGTAAAATTATTCTGGCTGCTTAACCACTTGATATCGTCTATCTGACTTTAAGTAACGGAAGATCTGATTCATAAAGCCCAAAGAATTTTTTTTATATAAAAGAAATATTTAAAACGTATCTTTTCCTTTAGTTTAGTGACATTATCAAACTAATTCCCTAATACAAATTGTACGATAGTTAAAACTTCGTTAGCAGTAAATCATATCATACAATAGTTGATGAATATATATCATACAATAGTTGATGAATATATATTTTTCCATACAAAAATACTTGCATACAAAAATAAAATTATTAGTTAAGAATATTAGATGTAATTTTTTCCTGATATCTGTGATATATGATGACTCAATGCAATCTAAATATAATTAGATTTTCATTCAACAAAATAAATCTAACAATGTAGACATATGTAAATTATAGTTATATGACAATTGCGTGATGTAAGAAGCATAACATCACATCAAAAATTATATAATATAATGTTATTGATAATGTAGAGTAGGTATAGAGCATTTTTTACCGTGATAAGATATCATATTTTAGCTTCGTTATGATGATTACTGGAATCTTTTGAATACTTCCTATGGTAATTTCAGTTTTCCCTACTTAACGGCGTAATGGTTTCATAAAAGATTTATAGAAAACATATTGAAACACGGGATTTAAAATAAGGTTCTAATTTTTAATATCAATCACTGACAAAACAAAACGTAAAAGTCAAGGCTTCAAAAATAATTGAATATTCATAGATGTAAATCAGTTTTCATTATCTAAAGTCATTCACAAACGTCATTTTAAATGTTAAAAAGTAATTTTTCTGTGAATTTTCTAAGCGTTCTGTAATTTTTTTAGCATTATTTTAGCATCCTTATATAAAGAAAGAAATCAGTTTTGTATAATGATTATTGATAATTCATCCTTTTTCAAGATATACCCACATACTTTCCTGTTTAGGTATTACAATTAACTCCATAGAAATTTTAAGTTATAACTGGATTGGAGCTAAATGTTATAGTAAAAATACATTTAAAGATACAATATGGCATTTATACGTTGTTTGGACATAAACAAATGACATAAACATAATTTCATGTACATGTTAGAAAGCATTATACAGATGCAATTCTATGCTCTACGACATTAATTTCTTTAATGAGTAGTGATATAGCAATTGTATTATTGGTATGTATTTCTTAACATAGTAAAGTTAAAGAAAAACAAACATTTCTGCAGTAAAATTAAACATTTAAGTATAAGCAAGAATAAAAACTTCTTTGAAATGAATATTTTACAAAATAAGGGAACGCAATACTTTGCAAGTCCTGCTGATGTCAACTAGTTAACAAATATGATCTCCTTTTTCGCTCTTACTCCTTCCAGTGAGTAATTTCTCATGTAAAATTACTCACTGGAATGAAATTGTATATTTTTTACTCAATGAAATTGTATATTTTTTAATGTGGTGGGCACTTGTATTCTGACGGTAGGTATTTCTTCTTCTTCTGACATTGACCCATGGAGATCCGTGAAGTGTCGCTGGCTACTTTATTATGGGAACACAAGTTAGGTGAAGCAGCATTGCTCCCTATGAGGATGACGAAGCGCAAACGACCAAGCCTTAGACGGAATTTGATCCCAAGTCCACTGCGTGGCACCTCCGATATCTAACCACTGTACTATATGGGCGGCGTCAATGAAATTAATTAAAGCCTCTTTGTATTTATCAGTAAATTTAAGAGAAATGGACTAGTTGAAGGGGCAGATTACTCTGCTTCAGCCTTGAAACTGCAACTGAAGTATGCAGCCTGAGGTTCAGTTTTACGGTTGTTAAGGTGGTAAGAATAATAACAATGTGCAGTAAGGAAGCATTTGACAAATATTTACCATGGAAATGACTTTCAGGATCATTAAAAAAAATAATAAATTATTCCGCAAATTAGAAAAATATATAATTGTAGTTGCTAACATTACAAGTCGTTGGCGTCAAATAGTAAGGGGAAAATGCTAGAAATGTACTCGAAAAATGAAATTTCTCACTCGTTCGAGATGGTTCTGCTGTAAAATACAGGCATTGGAGTTGGAGACTATAATTTATTACCTGGTCTACGTTGTTATACACTCATGGATGAAACTGTCTCTATCTCTTAAGGTTTAATTAAATGTGTATGTCGAAGGCTTAATTAACTAAATTGTCATCGATTCAGAACCACTAGTGTCATCGTTTTACTGTTATTTCATTATTCATTAAATGAGATATAATATGTTAAAGAAAAGTCTTACTAAGATTTTTTAAATTTTTTGTCTTGTATGTCATTACAATTTTAAGCTAGAAATATAATATTTGATATGTAAAAGCATTAGTCACAGAAAAACTCAAAACTTTTGACGCCACTATTTAAAGAAGTTGCGACGAATAATCTTTGAAAAATAGAGAGGTATATATTAAAAAAATCAAACACCTCTAAGGTCATTTTCAAATAGGTATGTACTGCACAGTTATTGGAAACACTCTTAATACTTTACTGCTAATAATTTAAATATTAATAATTTGAGGAAAATACGGGTTTAGTGCTTACCTTATTCCTTTGGAACTGTTAATTTGATGCTTATTTATGTGTAACTAATCAATAGTAGTTATATAATTTATAAATTTCATTATAATTCATACTCTCTCTTTCTCTCTGCATACTAATTTTTTTTTTCATTTTTAAAAGAATTTTAAATAATAATATTCCGAAAATTGTCATTGTATATGATCAGAAAAAGTGTTAAAGAAGCAAAAAAATAAATGTGGGAGGGATTTGAACTAACTTGAAACGTGTTTCGTGACGAGTATTTAAGTCCCGAAGTCCTTGACAGTAAGCAAGTCGAATAATCATGCACCGCTTTATATCATAATGAAGACAGCTGGAGAATTGTATGTGTGTTTTTCTTAAGAAAATTGTCCGAAGAAAATTTTTTGTACTTAACAGGTAAGAAACAGACATTTCTTATTTGTCTAATTCTTGAATAAAGAAAAATCTAGAAATAAAGAAGCAATATTAGCCTTAAGTCACTTTATTATTTTTAAGTATGTGTTTGACTACGAAATTATTTTTAACAATGTGAGTAAAAACACTTTAAATTTCTTGCTCACAAAAACCGAGATTTTTAAAACTGAAATGCAGCAGAAATGAAAAAATATTTTTATTATATTCTAACAGGTTTACTAAAATAATTTGTTTTCTATAATAAAATTTATATACGACAATATTTAAGTCGTTAAGTTATGGAGATTTTCAGGAAGGCGAAAGGATCAATTCGTACGCACTATTGAAAAATGAGTAATCAATATTGAAAAGATAGAAAAAAAATTACAAGCAATTAAAAACTAGTTACAAAATTTTTAAAGAAAATTATGCACTAAAGTTGCTGCGACTATCCATAGGAATTTGCCCCACCACGAATAATTCATTGACAATCCTGAATAATCGCACTCAAATCAACCATGTAAAATGAAAATGGTTAAGATAAGATAGGTAAATTCTAGTCGTAAAGTCACATATTCAAGGACTTTTTCAGGAAAGAGTGTCTGTCAGAGATAAATTAGCAAAACTTTTACCTGAAAGCTTTATTTATTTTCTTCATTGAGGGATGACTTCACCTAAATAAGACAGAAGACATGAATGCATTGTGGTCTATTGGTGACATAACACTCAGACATAATGACGATATTTTGATTGATGTCCTTTGTCTGATAATCACTCACTAAATCTATACTCTTCAGCGTGAGGCTGACATAAACGATACATTAGCAATTTTTAGTTTTAACAATAATTCTTTAGTAGCTTGTTACATAGAATATAGAACAGAAGTTCTGTTCGTTTATAAAAGACTCCACTGGTCTGTAATTGGTCCTTTATTCTCCTTATAATTATCACTTCTATTATTAAATTGTTTATTAATTAATTACTTGTAAGTCCAAGTAATTACATTCTTTAATTTTTTCTATTTTCTTTCATTATAATAAATATGTATGTTGTGACCTTTAAAAATCTCTACAAAACTTTCACTTTAGCATAATCACTTTTTGCATTATATGAATTATATCATTCTTGCGGATTTTTCCTCATTTCTATATAATTCTCACCATCGAAGTATAGTTATAAACCATTTTTGGACCTTTTTCTCTGTCGCTCATTAGTGCGTATGATGTTGAACCGAAGCATTTTTCTAAAAAATGTATCAAATTTCGAAACACAATAGAGCTCATTGTACTCACGGATACGATTTAGTAAAGGATTTTTTGTCCAAGATTTGCTTGGATATGCATTTTAGGAAAGAACAGGAATCCATTTGAAAAAAATAGGATGTTCAAAGTCAAAATACTGCGCATTTCAGACAAGGGTCCTACGAAATTAGTAACTGTGCATCTCCTAGTTAATGCTCATCTGATAGACTGCTTTGGGCGAATTTATTATATATATATATATATATATATATATATATATATATAAAGGAACTTACATATTAAGAAACCACTTGTAATATCCCTTGTTTCTTAAGGTATAAATGTTTAAGGATATATTCAGATATAATTGAATTTTACGTTTTACATTATGAGATTTATGAATAAAATAAAAATCTATTGATCTCAAGAATATTAAAGCATAATTTAGGTAGTTATATTTTTTGTATATATCATTTTTATTATGCTCAACAAATATCTTAAAATCATTGAGAAAAATCTATAATTCTGAATTTACGATGAAACATATTCGTTCATTAAAAAATTATTGAAGAACCAATGTAAAACCATCGCTGCTATTTGTAAGTTCATAATTCTTTATATTTTTCGGCATCAATTTACTTGAATCATTTCTTCGTCAAATCTTAACACAAGAATATATTTTTATATACAGTACATTACTCTCCTTATATTCATTAAAGAACGGGTACAATGTACTTAATAAGTTATTACAATATTACTTAATCGGGTCCGCTCGTAATAATACAAAAGATAATGTGTTGTCCATTAATATGGACTACGAATGAACTTCAAATTTAACTGGATTATGCTTGCAACGTCTTAAGATTAAAACTACAGGCAAAGTTCTGTTCACATGCCTGAAATTAATTTAAAGTAAGATTAACAGGGAACTCTTTTCACAGGCTCGTCATGAACAAATTTCAACTGGTTGCAATTTAAGAAGAAGATAGTAAGCTTTACACATTAATTTAGAGTAAGGGTTGAAAAGCTGACACAGAATGGTATTTCCGAATGATTTTATATGCAAACACATAACTAATATAGAAATTTGATATTCCTTTTCCCCCGTTTGATAGATAAAATTAGTTAACGAGTATGAATTATGAAACAATAGAAAAATTCTCTAAATTGAAATGGTTTACTTATTTAATGCACTAATTGCACATTAGTTTTATTTATGTTTCAGTATCATGGTGATGTAAATATGCGCTGATTATAAAAGACCAACTTCTAACCACGTCAATCAAAATAAAGAAATAAACAAATGAAAATAACCAAGGTTTTGAAGTGCATAAATGATTAAAGAATGTAAAAATGTACGGTAACGGATTGAAACTTTCAGAACAGATCATATTTACGGACGTAAATTTAATTATTTAAATTAAAATGCTTTTCTTATTTAATGCCCTAACTGCACATCAGCTGTATTTAATATACAGTATACTGATGACATAAATATGTTTCGATTAAGAAAGAGCAACATCTAACCACGTCAATCACAATAAACAAATAAACAAACGAAGCTAACGAAGGTTAAAAAGTGTTAAAGTTATTAAAAAAAGTAAAAATGTAGGGTAAGGGATTGAAACTTTCAGACCAGATCATATTTAGTCCAAATAACTGAAATTAATACTTTAAATTACAATGATTTACTTATTTAACGCACTTATATCCACATGATCTGTATTTTTTATAGTATACTGATGACCTAAATATGTGCTGAGTAAGAAAGAGCAACATCTAATCACGTAAATCACAATAAACAAATAAACAAATGAAATTAACCAAGGTTATGAAATGCTTAAACGATCAAAAAATGTAAATTGTACGGTAAGGGATTGAAACTTTCAGAGCAGATCAAATTTACGAACGGAAATTTAATACTTTGTATTAAAACGGTTTACTTATTTAATGCACTTATATCTACATCATTTGTATTTATTTTACAGTACACGGACGACATAAATATGTGCTGATTAAAAAGAACAATATCTAACCACATCAATCACTATAAACAAATAAACAAATGAAAATAACCAAGGTTATGAAACACTTAATTGATTAAAGAATGTAGAAATAAACGGTAAGGTATTGAAAAAGTTTAGAATCAATAACATTTTTGCCAAATAATGGAATTTAATTTTTTGCTTCATTAAAATACCTGTTTCTCAAATTTTCACCCATAATGGTATTTGAATGAATTAGTTTTACTGTAATATGTTGGCTTTGTTTTCTATATAAAATATAACCAAGGTTATGAAATGCTTAAATGATTAAAAAATGTAAAAATGTATGGTAAGGGATTGAAACTTACAGAGCAGATCAAATTTACGAACGGAAATTTAATTTTTTATATTAAAACGGTTTAATTATTTAATGAACTAATATCTACATCATCTGTATTTATTTTACAGTACACTGATGACATAAATATGTGCTGAGAAGAGGAGCAATATCTAACCACATCAATCACAATCAATAAATAAACAAATGAAATTTACCAAGGTGATGAAGTGCTTGATTGATTAAAGAATGTAAAAATGGGGATTGAACAAATTTGGAATCGATAATATTTTTGTAAAATAATGGACTTTAATTTTTTGCATCAGTAAAATACTGGTTTCTCAAATTTTTGCCCATAATGGTATTTGAATGAATTACTTTTACTTTAATAATTTGGGGGACCCGGGGTTGCCTCATTTGGATGGCAGATCTGCACTGTCCATCCGGCGCCCAGGCCTTCAATAATGAAAAATGCCGCCGAATTTGGGAAATTAACCCTCGGCTGCGAGTACAGGAATTGCTGCGTAGCGACCGGTCTACAGTTTGACTGCGTATAAGCGAAAGCTGTGGTCGCCGTAAATTTTCGAATACTTTAGTATGTTAGCTTTGTTTTCTATATAAAATTATTTAGTTCAATAAAGTTGTAAATTGAAACTGAAAAATCAAATACGTATCATTATAACGACTTCACTCCATTTAAATTTACCATAAATTGATTTAACGAGTGTGTAAATAAGAATTCAATATTGTAGATTTCATGGGAAAACTGAGAAAACCTCATTTTTAACGTACAAAGACAAAATTTTTAAAACATAATTTTTGGCACTAGGAACATCACATTCTTATTAAGTGAATTAATTCATATTGAAAGAAATTAAGTGAATTAATTCATATTGATTTGGTTTGACCCTCAGGACGGGCTGCAAAACGTATATCTTTATTAACAATTTAGCACAGAGCATTTAAAATTTATATCCCAGCCGTTAATAATTATATTCAAACAGCTCATGCATATACTATCTAGATATATCCTACGAAACGAATGAATCCCTTTTCAGTCTAAGTTAAATAAGGGAAATATTTTACCCAATTTGCATTCTATATGAGTATTGGACACATATAATGCAGATTAGTTTAAATATTTTCTTTCATTTTGCAAATATTCTTACATGCATTAATTAGTAATATTGACTAATTATAGATTAGGGGAAATACGTCAATATATATTCTGTGCCTCAAAGAAACAAACCAAATTGGAATAATGAATAGAAAAATTAGCTGGAAATAATATAATAAATTATATATCTTTTAGAAATTACAGAAGTTACACCCATTAATTGTTTTTAACTTAAAAAAAAATATATAAAAAATATTATATGTAATATTTGTACTGATTGTTTCTAACAAATGGGCCAAAAAATAAGGTAATCGATAAAGATGACTCATTGCAAATGCGCAGCAACAGTATAGTAGCAGAAATAAAAATGACTATATTGATTGTAAAAAAAAGGTACAAAATGTTAATAGGTTCATACTCAGGACACAAACGACCACTAATTGTATGTTCTGCGACAACTACAAAATATTTTGATATATTTTTATTATAATACATAATTTATAGAGCCATACTTCAGAAAAACTTTAATAACATTTGTATGTAAAATATACACTTTTGTGTTACAACTGTTACAAATAGCATTAAAAATTTTATTTGCGTTAGATATTTCCCAGTAAAGTTACTTTCTTGTATGTATAGAATTGATTTTAGAAAAAAATCTTAATTTAGAAATCTTTTATATCATTTACATCAAATCTGCATAATTTTGTTGTTTGCTAATGAGGGGCACTTGCTAACGAAAACATTCATACTTAATCCGCGAGAATCGTGGTTGCTTTCAGTAGGGGTACCTTATAGGTGACCCCCTCATCCTTGTGCCACCTCAATTAAGACCTAGCAGCCACAGGAGCGACATCTGGAGGGATAGTACTGTTGTACCTTCCTAACTATTAGTATATTGATTTTAATTTCATTGCAACCTAAATTTTAGGTACTACTTATAACAAATTATCTTAAATATGATCCACGAGATAACTAAAATTTATCCTTTAATAATTTCAATTTATACAGATTAGAAAGTCTTTATATCGGGACTGGAGTTCAGATGTTACAATTTTAGAATAAGTTAAAGTTGATGTTAAGATATTTGCTAAATGATAAAAGTTAAAAATACTTTATGATTTTTTTTTTTTTGCGTCGAAAAGTTACTGCTTATAAGAAAGTTTTTCCCAATTTTTAATAAATACACTGGTGTGCAAAACTTGAGGACCGACAGTATTCCGTTGGTTTAAACCCGGAAAATGAAGGGTAAAGGCAAGAGGTGATTAACATAAGGATACCTAATCCGAAGAAAGATGTCTCATATGTACATTTTCAGATAGTCACGTTGCACGGCACGTGACAGAGCTGAACGTTTTAAATGCAGCTTTTATGAGAAAAGTCGGAAGTAGACAGTTAGTGTCTCTTCGTTCTAAGAAGGTTAAGTGAATTGTAATTGTGTTACAGGTGCTACAATTGTCTAGTATGATACAATTAAATGACTTTATGCATAGTAAAATAATTTGTAAGCTTAAAGAAGGACGCAGTGTGAATAGTGTAGTCGAAGAGTTTGGTATCACCTATAGCATTGTTTCACACGTGGAACGCCTACAAAGCAACAGGGATGGTTGTTTGAATGATCATTGGTGGTGGCCCAAAGAAAGCGACACCAAAGAATGACCAATATATCTTCCTACAGGCCAAAAGGGACAGACTGCAGGCAGTATTTCAAAGCAACTACAGATGGCCACACAAAGCAAAGTGTCGAGGTTCACTGTGGGCAAACGTTTGCATAAAGGTGGTATATTCACCCGACGGCCAGATTGTTGCATCCCGCTAACACATGCACATCGAAGACACCATCTCAAATGATGTAAAGACCATGAAGATTAGACTGCCCAGCAATAGGGCACGGTACTCTTAACTGATGAGATTCGCTTAAGTATAACCAACGATTCTGGACGTCAGCAAATCTGGAGAGAGTTGGGAGCATGTTATAATCTAGAAAACATTACCGAAAGAGATCGGTATGGAGGTGCAGGTGTCATGGTCTGAGGAGACATCATGCTAAATGGTCGTTCGGAGCTCCACATTTTCGAACGGGGTTCAGTAGCAGGAAACCGCTACTACAGTGAGGTGATCATTTCTCACGTACGTTTTTTCTGATTTTTCATTGGTTCCTTTTATTGTACGATAATGCCAGGCCTCATCTTGCGTGAGCTGTGTATGAATTGTTTGAAGGTGGGGATATCGCTCTTGTAGATTAGTTTGCAAAGTCCCCAGACCTGAACCCAATAGAACAGGTGTGGGCCGCTCTAGGGAGACGTCTTGCGGCACGCATATCTCCATTTCAAAATGCCCAAGAACTGAAAAAGCACGGAAATATGTATGGACAATGTTGACCCAACAGCTCATAAACGAACTCGTTTTAATTATGGTTTGAAGCTGCAAAGCCGCCATTGCAGTTATAGGACATCATATTTCCTAATGAACATCATATCTTTGCTTTAATAAATCTTTGAGAAATATGCCTTTGTAGGATCATATGTAATTCTTTTTAGCTGTTTCTAAATAAATTCTCTGAATTAATGTTTGTATTATTTTTTTACTATGGGATATTTCATTCACCATTGTGATACATTGAGCAATGCTGTGATATCTCCCTGTGGTGGGAATTCCATTCATCTGGGTTTCTCCATTGCGAAGAAACTGAGAAAAAACCGTGGTCATAAAGGATTACACACCAGTGTATTTACGGAAGCCTTAGTGCAAATGATATGTTTATTTTAGAACTTTTTTCAATCTTTAAGGTTTTTTTGTAAAATCTTTCAAAATATATATCTTTCCTATAATTAAAGCTTTAAATGACGTGACATTCTAAAGATCCGTATGTGTCATATATAATAACCGAAGTTAAAAAGAATTATTTAAAAAAATATGCCGAAATGTTAAAACATGTCTAGATGAAATATATGAGGAATATATATCTCTTAAAAGTATTCATATCTATTTTTATTATTTACCATGATTAAATACACAAAAGCAACCTCAAATTGGATTTCAAAAGAAAAATTTACTAATGCTTCTTCATATGGCACTAGAATCAGGCATATACATGTCGGCAGACAGACATTCCCTTTTCGTGTCTCGTAATGATTCGTTATGAGATTAATAGGAGTCAGATTTCACTAGTTCAAACGTGAAGATTAATGAGTGAGCTCTCGTTAAATCCTATAATATCTAGGTTGGAAAGGTGTGCATAACATCTATGTTTCTTTGTTTAAGTTAAAGGGCATGTAACATTGTGATAAAAATGTTTGTGGGCAAGAACATGGACTAAATAATTATCGTGATGATTTATTCATACGTACAATAGACATCATATCTTGTCCCACAAAATATTTACACAGCATATTTTAAAATATTTGAACTCTGAATAAGTTACATTAAGTCTTCCTTGTATATTATCTTGAGTTCAGTATTTTTACTATGTTTTTTATTAACTAGCTCTCTTGTTTGTTTGTTTGTTTGTTTGTTTGTGTGTGTGTGTTTGTTTGTCCGGTACAAATCTTGCAATCGATTTTTAACTAACTTCCCAACTAGCTAGACATTTGAAACTTTTAGAATAGCTCATAACACGATGACAATGCATCATTTTAATACTTTTAACCATCTTTAAGCAGATTTGATTTCAGTTTCAGTTAATTTTGTTTTGTAGACTGGTGCAGCCATCTATCGGCCGGGACGGGAACGAAAAGTTAAATGCAAGGGAACTTCCAATTAACTTCATTTTCTTTCAAGTTGATGGAATAATTCATCAAAAAAATTTTAAAAAGTATTTATTAATACATAAAATTGTCAAGTTTATATGATTCAACAGATAATTTAAAAACATCGTATATAAAAAGTTCTTTTTATCTTGTAATTATATTAAATTTTACATACTCCTTTTAAATAGTATATAGGGAGGATTGATAAATCCCTGGTACAAATTAAAAACATACACACATATATGTATATATATATATATATATATATATATATATATATATATATACAGGTGGTTATCAAAATAATGGAAACACCTATCAATATCAGTGGCGTTTATGAATGTGCTTCGTAATCCTTAAAAAGCAAGTCTGGTCACCCATGTTATTTTATATAATATAGTGTATTTATTATTTTAATGTTAGGTAGCAATAATGAAGCTCAGGACATCGTGCTTTTAGGGGGAACAGCGTAAAATGTCAAACCTTGCAGACTTAGGACAAATTGTTTGAGCGCATTTAAATTGGAGTATCTGTTACTTCAACCCCCTGTTTAATGGGTGTTTTTCGAGGTATGATACCAAAAGTCATGATAGCATACAGAGTGCACGGGAAAACATCCTTTGCCAAACAGAATAGTGGATGAAAAGGAGAGCTGAGTGAAAGAGACGGACAAGGTATTGAAGCGGATTATGACACGAAGAAAGACAACAACTGTAACTAAAATGACCGAAGAGCTCAGTCTATATTTGAATGTTCCGGTATCAGCCATCAGAGGTAGAAGGGAACCTCACAAACAAAGCTTTACGGAAAAGTAGCTATTCCCAAATCACTCATAATAGATGCCAATGCAAAATATCGTCCACAATTTTGCCAAGAGCGCAAATCCTGGTCAAGAAATATTTCGAAAAACGTCATTTGGTCCGACGAATCTTTGTTCACATTGTTCCTCGCAACAGGACGTGCATATGTCTGGATAACACCTACGCAAGTGTAAGATTCTGGCTTTTTCATCTCGACTGCCAATCATGGAGGTAGATCTATCAGGGTTTGGGATGGCATCTCATGGTTTTCTTCAGGCCCTATTGTAACCCTAAAAGAGAGATTGAATGGGAAGGACTATGTCGAACTTTTAGCTCACTTGTCCATCGTATGGTGCAAATATTGTTTCTTGCAAGAGATGGCGTTCTCCAGGATGATAATCCCCCTATACATACTGCTAAATCTATCAAGTATTGGTTTGAAGAGCATGCAAAATAAGTCAAATATGTTACCTTGCCCTGTAAAATCCCCCCCGACTATATATCATCCAACCCTGTGATCTGTATAAGCGGATAGAGCTATTTATCGATATGCACCATACTATATATACAGGAACTTTCAAGATTTTCCTCTGAATAATAGTAAAATATATTTTTAATCACTATTCATGTCTTGTATAATCCGATTCCAAGTTGAATCACGTGGTATTACATGAGAGAGGTGACTCTGAACCGTATTAATAAAGGTTTTGACCATGTTTCTTAGTTTCCATTATTTTGATAACCATCTGTATATGTATATATATATATGTATATACATATATTGTTGCGTAGATTCGAATTTATATCACAGGAAATCAATACGAGAGCTGCACTAGAGAACTTTATTCAACCTGAACTGAACGCTAGCTCGACTCTATACAGTCATCGAACTTTCTGGAACGGCAGAAACTAGAATTTGCATATAAGAAATTAGAATACAATACATTAGCATATTAGACCATTCTGAATAAAACGAGAAATGACAACAAAGGAAATTTGAAGAACAGCAACTTGCATCCAGCGGGGCTCGAACTCATCACCTTCAGAACCGCAGCCAAACACCTTACGCCTGTGCGACGACAACTACGCACGAGATTCGCTACATTTTCCCCTCCTTATGAGAGGGCAGCGTCCCGCTGCAATTTGGTTTGGCTTCTGGTAACAGGTCTCCTGGTAGGGCCTGGATGTGCACCCAAGTCATCTAATTGTTCCTTTGGATCAGAGTAGCGTTTTAATCTCAGGACGTGGACTACGTCTTTTGTATCTCGCCGTCTTCTATCCCGTTCTATACTTTCTACTTCGTAGGTTATATCAGATAGGCGTCGTGTTATTCGATATGGTCCGAAATAACGTCTTAAGGGGAGTGGTCACTTTTACGTACCTTTAAATGTATCATTTTTAGACCATGTTTGATTGCATGTACTACTGATGATTTTTGCTTGATTTACAGGAAATTTTTTGAGTAACTGCCTAGAATACTGTTTATTATATATGCAATATTTCAAGGTAATTAAAAAATAAAATTTTTTTATGCATTAAAAGTGAATACTTTTTTTAAATCGAACATTTTGCAGTCAACTATTGTACGCATTCTCTCAAAATAAATTATTAAGGTACAGTAATAATTGTTTACTATATGTGACAACAATATTTCAGGCAACAATATCCACCAATATTATAAAATATATTTTAAAAAATTAGTACATGCTATTTTTATTAGAAATTTCAAAAATGACTGAGTAAAAGCTTGTAAAAAATTCTTAAAAAAATTCAAATATGTTAAGGTTAAAAAATGTTGGTATATTTTGTTATCTGAAGTATTGTAATCACATATAGTTAATTATTACTGTACGTTTCTAATTTATTTAAGCGGGTAAACATCCTTCTTAGTGACCTTATTCAATTTTCTGTAATCCACGCAAAAACGCCACTCGCCATTCTTCTTTTTTACAAGCACGACTGGAGACGACCAAGAACTGTTTGATGGTTGTATAACGTCTTCTTTTAACATCCTTTGTACTTCGTCTTCAATCGCATGTCTCTCAGTGGCTGAAATACGATATGGCCTTTGCTTGATTGGGTAGGTGTCCCCTGTGTAAATTTTGTGCTTCCCAGTATTGCATCTGGGCTTCCTCGATGTTCTATTTACATCGAAAATGTCACTACATTCTTACAGCAGATTTAATAACTCGCCTTCAACAGAAGTCAACTGAGTATCTAGAATTTCTTTTAATTTGTCCCGAGTTAATATTTCTCTGGACTTTTGTTCCCTGGAACCTTCTCGATCTCTATCCTTCAGAGAACAAATGGCGTCGTTGGCTACGGTGATTAAGCTGGCTATATTCATCCCTTTTGGTATCAACTGATGTCGTCGAGAGAAATTCGTTACCCATAGATTACAGCAGCCGTTCTCAACGTTAATAACTGAAGCTGGTATAGATAGCTCTCTTTCACACATTAGAAGTTTGTTGCCAATAATTAGAGCTTTATCTGCTTCCATAATGGCTGGATTTATAGCGCATATTTGCCTTGCTGACTTTGCTCCAATTGCATAATCTGTTGTGGCAAACAAAGAGCAATCTGAATTACTTGACTCCACGTTTTCGGGAAGGATTTCGGCAAGTTGAAGCTTTTCGTTTCCACTATCTATGATGGCATCAGTGGCGCGAAAAAAGTCCAATCCAATTAATACACAGCCTCCTGGGGCAACTACAGGTTTTCCGCATGCAATTCTCAATATAGGTCCTCTCTCAGTAAACATAGGCGCATTAAATTTTTTGCGTAATTCTTCCGATATCACGGAATAATCAGCACCTGACTCAACGAGGACTTGCACACATTGTCCGTTTACTGTGACATAGGTGGTGTTCCTCTTTAACTTGATGGTAGTATACGTCAGAGGATTTTCTTCATCTGCGGCCTCACCTCCTGCACAGGTCGCTGGAGTTAGTTTTCCTCTCTGAGTCGGCGGGGCGATTGGCTAGAGCGGCGTACTGGAGATCGCGACTGTCGGCGGTTGTAGGAGCGGCGAGGGTAGGGTGAACCGCTTCTAAAACTGGAAGATGTTTGGTGGATATTATTGTCTTCCAATCTGTATAAAGAGTCAGCATCCATATCACGTTGAGAAAAGGCTCCATATCTTGTAGGTCCCATGTTCTGTCGGGGGTTGGATGTTCTAGCGGCTTTTGCATTTGCAAATACCCGTCGTGTTTCTCTACAATACATCAGCACGTGTCCTGTACGTCCGCAGTGATAGCATAGGGGAACATTATTAGAAGTTCTCCACAGGTCCATTTTGCGCTCTGGAACACTGTGGACCCTAGCTTCACGCCTTGGCTGAAACCTAATTGGAGCTGAGGGGCGCGAATTGGTGATGCGTCTTCTTTGACCTGTGAGCGGTGCTAGGGCTTCCATTACTTCCTCCCGGACCACAGATGCGACATCAGTTAGTGTACTTAGTACTTCGCTCGTGTAACATTGTGCTTCGGGCAAGATTTTTTGCAGTTCTTCCCTGATAATTGCACGTACCAACGATTCTATGTCTCCTACTTCCGTTACGGCCGGCGATATAGAGACATTAGGTAGCCTCTGGAATACTGGGCGGACGATACGTCTTCCTCGAAGGCTTTCTATCTGACGACAGCGTTTTACAAACGAATCGACGGTGTTATAGTCCTGAACCAACAGGATCTGGTATAAGTCCTCTGAAATCCCTTTCATGATATGAGCCACTTTTTCGTCTTCTAGCAAATCGGGATTAGCTTTTTGGCACAGAGCAAGCACATCTTGAATGTACGACTCAGATGTATCCCCAGTATGTTGAGCACGTGAGAACAACAGCCTTTCAGCTTGGCGCCGCATATCGTCTGTTCGGCAAAAAGTATTGTCTAGGGATTGCTTAAACGTGGCCAAATTAGTAAAAGTGTGCTCATTGTTATCAAACAATTGTCGGGCCGTTCCGGCAAGATAGAAGATGACATTCGCTAGGCACATCTGTTCATCCCAACGGTTATAGGTGGCGATTCGTTGAAAGTTTTTAAGCCACCTACTGGCATCCTGTAGGTCATCTAAGGTGAAGTAGCACGGATTTCGGGGTAACTGGTAAGTAAGGAACGGCGCTTGTGCGATGTTGAATGGAGCAGGGCTGGCATCATCATTTCGCCGCATTACAGTTGTTTGGTTTCGTCCAACACGACTGCCGATTTCCCTGAAAGATAATACACAATCTCGGTAGGCCACTATCCTTCCTCTGTCGAACTCGGATACTTGATCAAAAGATGATCGCACTTTTCGACGAGGCATAATTGATCGTTTTTTTTTGAAAAAACCACAAGAAAATCACAATTGCCGAACTTGAAATCGTTGAAATCTCCAAGCCTTAAATAGCGCTTTGAAGTGGCGCCACAGGCGCGCGTGATGTGCGTCTGCGCTGATATTCTAATCATTTGCATATCTCACCTCCGCTAATGCATGTTGTAAATTTCATGTTATTTGCATGTTTCCTTCAGGGTGTTGCATTTACAGTGGCCAGCAGTGTACATTTGAAATTATCAGATTCTACAGATTCCGAGGGAATAGAATTTGATGAGGATCACTGTGTTGGTTGTGAAGAAGAATACAACACCACAACCAAATAGGATGACTAAGTAAAATGCATAAGGTGCCTGAAATGGTTCCATGAAACGTGTACAAACTATCAAGACCTTTGCCAAAAAATTGGTAAAATTTTATGAAAAGTGAAGGGTTGAAATTTTACTTCAAATGTTGTTTATTCGAACTTTATTCACTCATTTTCCGTGATATAATTGCATCTTTACTAATTGCTATATGTGTTTCATGATTAACTATATGAAATGTGTTGTTTTTTGCTATTTTAACTTCACATTTTCTTTCTTCTATTGGATGGCCATCTCTCCTCGGCTTGAAGAAGAGATGGCCATCTGCCATTTTAATTTCAAGCTATGTTTCACGCTTTTTGTTGAGAATTTTTTATTATTTTTTGCCCAAAATATGATGAGTATATGTATAAGAATTTTAAATATGCATAAATATTTATTGCGTTTGCATTCAAACAATTTTTATTTCAATATTTAAAAACTATGTCCATCTATCCTAGAGTTATATATATATACTAGCAGCCAGTCCAGACTTTGTCCGGGTTGAACAAAATATTATACCAATAAATTTCCAGTTGATAGCCAATAAATTGTAAATCTTTTTTTGCCTTAAATGTCCAATAAAAAGCGTAGTTCCTAATATACTTTTCTTCAATAAATCGTTTAACGTTGCCAGTTTCAAAAATCCTTTTTGTATTTATCAATACCTCCTCTACATGATTCTTAAAAATATTAAAACTTTTCCTTACGGGGTGGGATAGCATATATTCGAAGCACGTACTCTCGAAAAATACGGTGTGATGTCGCCAGAGATATAGTCTCGAATTCCACTTCGTTGTGACTTTCCTAACGTCTTTGCCCCAAAAGAAAAATTGGGTGACATTCTGGGAACGGAGGGTGAATCTTGCTGAAAAAGGACTGAATAATAATCTTTTGTCGTTCTAGCTAGAGGCTATTTCTTTTCAGGCGAGAGACATCAGAAGGGCGGTTCACCCGTGGTTCATCCATTTTCAGCCTTTTGAGAGATGAAAGAGGCATGGAGTGCCGATGAACTACTATTGAAATTCTTCTTCAATAGTAAGAAAGCAATAAGAAAGCAATAAGAAAGCAATTAACCACTCTTTCCCCTGACCCTCCACGCTGAATGTCCCCCACGTACAATGGGGATTGGAAGTAGATAACATTTTCCCTTTGTAAAGAGCGATTTCGAAAAACGGACCTCGTAAGCTAAAGGGTGTTGCTATGGTTACTTGACTGCGGTTGACAAAGGAAAAGATGTAAGGTACATTTTAATGTACAAAAGTTGTACATTACCCTCCACATACAAAATCTGATCTCTCTCTTTATATATTATTATAGAAGTACAGATAAACATTGGTATCCCAAAATTAGAATAAGAGATGAAATAAAAATACAAAAATAAAAAAGGATTTTAAGTAGAGAATTTTTTTAAATTATTTTAAGCACTTAAAATAATATTCAAATTAATATTACGTTATTTATTAATTAAAGTTAATTTTTTAAAAGAAAGAGGTGTGCTTGAGACCGTAGTTTTATTCAAAAATAAAAAAGGATTTTAAGTAAAGAATGTTTTTTAAAATTATTTTAAGCACCTAAAATAGTATTCAAATTAATATTACGTTAGTTATTAATTAAAGTTAATTTTTTAAAAGAGAGAGGTTAAGAGATGAAATAAAAATACAAAAATGAAAAAAAGGATTTTAAGTAAATAATGTTTTTTTTTAAAATAATACTAAAATTTTTTTCAAATAATATTCCTAAAATAATATTCAAATTATTATTACGTTATTAAATAATTAAAGTTAATTTTTTAAAAGAAAAAGGAGTGCCGGAGAACGGCTAGGTTCGAACCACTATCGTCAGAACAGAAGCCCACCGCGATAGCACCACGCTAAGGATCGTTGAAGACTTTCGTTGAAGGCACGTTGGAGGATCGCTGAAGGCACAAAAAGCGGTAGAGGACAGTAGCTTTAACAATGGAGATTGTTAGGATTAAGCCCCTAACTTTATTTCTACTGATCAGATATACATAATATATAGCCTATATCCATCTGGAATAATGTACCTTTCAAACAGTGAAAGAATTTTTCAAATAGGTGCAGTGGTTCTGGAGATTACCCTCCACGTACAAAATAGATCTCTCTTTATATATATATATATATACATATATATATACAACTTTGGTATATTTTTACTGGTGTTAATGGATTGTATAATTATTTAATCATTTTATGAGATGAAAAGGAAAATAAACAATTCCCTAAACATCCGCTCTTTATGCAGTTTGAAAATTCATAAACGTTTGTTTTAATAATTTAATTTCACGCTTTATTGGAGGGATGACGCTAAGAGTAACCTTGCCTGGAATTTTATTTTTATTTATTTATAAGACTGATAAATTTCCATAGAACATAAATGTACGTCTTGATGTATTGCCTGTAAAATAATGTGGAATTTTCTTACACATTATTTATATATAAAAAGATTTCAGATGTCACCCTTTCCCCATACTTTGCAATAAAAATATTCCGCCTAAAATCATGGACATCAGTACCATCCCGTTCTAATTCATCGCATTAATTCATGATGAAACTAATTGGAGTCACGTTTGAGGGGGCACACAGAGAGTGCTCGGCAGCAAGTTTTCTATGCCAGTAATTAGGAATAAAGTACAGGACTCATATTTATTTAATGGTTACATCATGAAAGCTCATGCATGCGTAATAGACTAAGAAATGAGAGAACTCTATTTAAGATAGCCGATGTGCGAATGCATCATTTTCAAGCAATCTTCCTTCTATAGTAAATTAGTCACAATTCCATTTTCATGAATTATTTTATTAATGAAACATGTTATTGGGTAGTTTATTCATAGGAGTTGCACAGTAGAATAGGAAAAATTAGATAGAATATTATGTGATCAAGCAGGACATTCATTTGTTTGTAACTATAAAAAAATTTAAGGGTAAAAATACCTATACAGATGAACCCCGTTATAGCGAACCCGGTATATAATGAACTCATGGATATAACGAACGAAATTTTTGGTCCCGTCGTTTTCGTATTATATGTAATTTAATTAGTATTGTGTCAGTTTAATGTGATTGATTTTAGTGGATTTCATTCATAAATTATCAATTTTAATAGATTTATCCTTATTTTTATTATTACATAATTATTGAATACACATTGAAAATAATGAGTTATACATTTTGTGAAGTCTATCATTTTTCTTTACGGATTGGATATAGGGAACCCCCCGGATAAAGCGAATAGAACCTTTGATCCCTTGAAGTTCATTATAACGGGGTCCGACTGTATAAAGAATGAAACTTAAATCAGGGGAAAGAAATATTTGTGTAATGATTGCATAAAAACAAATACTGGTAAATAAAAATTTCAAAAGACAACAACATTTTGTCAAATACAGAAAAAAATTCTATGTATGAATATTTCGTATAAAGATTATTTGTACATTGAAAACCTTTTCTTCGTGTATTTGAGAATAAAATTTAATGAAAAATCCCTTTTGCTTTACTAATATAGTTAGTTTTATCTTTTTACTTAAATATACCTTTAATTTGTTTATCATTTTCTTTGACAAGGTTTTCTAAAATTATTCAAACATATGCTAGAAAAGCAAGTGACATACCTTTTAATTGAATAAATATTTAATTGAATAAATATGTATTATTTCTTTAATATAAAACAATATTGGTTCAGAATATATATAATTATAACAAATAGATAAATATTAGAAAATAAAGGCTATGCAATATTTCAGTACAACAGAAATCTAGTTATAATGAAAAGATGAAGTAAAATATTCTTTAACAGTTATAAATTAAATTTTGGGCATTATGAAAGAGATTTATGTTCAGAAACTTATGCGTTAATTAAATCTCTCCCCTCTCCCTCTCTGTATCTTTATATAAATAAAATAAAATAAATAAATAAATAAATAAATATTTATATATATATATATATGTGTGGTTATTCATAAATAATAATTGAAATAGATTTTATTAATTTAACTTAGTTATCTTTTGATATCCATTTGTACATTAAGACAGGCGGAATATCACATAAAAAATGATGGCTACATTGCCCCGGAAGCATTTATTCATGTATTCAGACATCTTTTTCGAATTCTTTTTTCAAAAATATTAACTGACAGTCATTAAAATGTCTCAGTTTTTAGAAAAAGATTTAAGACGATATAGATAACGTCATAAAATTATTAATCACTGTAGTGATTTGTTACGCTTCTAATCACTGAAAACACGAGGAGGAAAATATTTTCCCGAGCACAGCCTATTCCAAATTTCCATTATATATTCTTCATTTACGGATACTGTGTCCCAAAGGGCCTGACACTGATGCTAATGACTAAATATTGCTATAGGATTGCAAATGCTCTTAATCACATTAATTAAAACTTGAGTTTGGAATGTCTCTGAGGGAAACAATGAAGGAACCATTGGATTGAGGGGAGAATTTTTAGCATAGGAAAAGTGGCAAAGTTCGTCAATGGATAAATTGTGGGGAGTTAGCTAACTTTTATCAAATTAAAATTTCATTAGCCAATAGAAATGCGGAAATAAAACTTGAACTTATTTCAGAAATCAAAAACAACTTCAATTAAAAAGTCATGATATATATATATATATATATATATATATATATATATATATATATATATATATATATATATATATATTGGAAATGAAATTTTAAATAATTTTCCATCATATTTTTTATTTATATCAGATCGTAATTTATCTAAAAAAACACGTATTGAACCATTATTAAATAGAATTTTGTTTATTTTGCGTTAAAATATAGAGAATTTCTCTCTCATTTGAAAGTTATGCAGTTGCGGTAAGTTTTTTTCGCACCTAGTTTAATTATACATTAAATTATATTAGGATTGAGTCAATAGCTAGATTAATACGAAATAATGTCTTACATCATATTTTTTTATGCATTTCTCTTCTAATTTTTTCTCTCGATTCAAGATAAGGAAAGTTTTTTATAAATTTATCTTTTCCATGCATGACCAATATAAGAAAAATATGTTCTCAGAAAACTAAATTCATATGAGATGAATAAATGTTATTTTTTTGTTATACCTTTATATATTACTGAATATTTTCATCCTGATATAATTTAATGAGCATGGTCCTCAATTTATTATTATGCTATCCTCACTGCAGCAACTGCTCTATCGTTAGTTGGTTTCACCTTTTTTTTTAAGATATCACTGAAATTATTATGTTTAAAAGGGTTTAGCTTTTAACGGAAATCTCTAAAGATATAGGAAAACTTTGCGAAACAAGCGAATCGAGAAAAAATTTTGCATAATTCAGACCGGATGTACGAGCATTATCTAGGGTTCTCATATCAATGTTCAAAACTTTTCCCGTTTAAATTTCTAATTTAAATTCATTTTAAATTGTGAAGTCCAAAATTTCTTTTGAATAATAAGATAAAGTCATTTAAACTCGTGTTGATTTTAATCCTTCTTTATAAACAAAACTTCTTCCTCTATTGTATGCTCTTGACAATATTTTCTCTGTCTCATTTATTAGTATACAACCCCTCAGCAGAGACAAAATGGAATAAAATCAATGTAAAAAGCATGGCTCAGCTCTATAATAGAGATATGACTTTTTGGTATCCATGAATAAACCGCAAGCTCTGCAGGGACCCCAATAAGATCAAACGATGTAGAGCATTCCCGTTCCTTCGCCTTTTCTCGTATACTACGATGTAATCTAATTTAAAGGAAGCATATACTTACGAGTCACATTTTAAAAACATCAGTTTCGGTTCAAGCAACATATCTTACGCTTAGTAGTTTATATCTGATAAGGAATATATATATATATATATGTGTGTGTGTGTGTGTGTGTGTGTGTGTGTGTGTTTGTTTGTGTGTGTTGTATGTTTGTTTACTCATTTATCTATACATATAAAACAGTTCCGTGACTGACTGACTGACAGATAACGCACAGGCCAAACCGCTGGACATAAAGAGCTGAAATTTTGCATGGCGATTTTTCTTAAAGTGTACCGTTGCAGTAGGAATATTTTAAAAATATTCTTATTAGATCTTTATCAATTAAATTTTTAATCTGTTTTTGTAGCATTTTTTAAAGTTTGAATTTACAATAATAATCCGAGGGTTATAAAATTTATACCACGAGAAAGATCATAAAAATTCCTTTAGAATGAAAACTTTTTCGAATATTTACCTCCATTTTTTTTATTTTTGTTGAATTTTTAAAGATTATTTTTTAGAATTTAATTTATTAAATGCTGATCATGAGATTTCTTTTCGTTTTGTGATACTTTAAATTAATTTTGCGTCACTTGCATAACAAAGAAATAAATTGACAATAAATATGAAAATACAGTAAATATAAAATTTAACCAATAGACTAATTGAGATTGATAAATTTTAAGAATTCAATTCAAATTAAAATGTTTAATGGATATTAAATTAAGCCTATATATGAAACAGTTCCGTGCAATTTCCCCCTCAAAGTATGTTTCACCATGATGATAATTAAGTCTCAAGATAAACTTTAAAATACGTTGGCGTAGATTTAAGAGAAAATTGCTTACCCCACGGTTAGTTTTACATAGTTTTCTCACGCGTAAGTTCGCGGACGAGCCTGGTAATATCAGTTCTGATTAGTGAAAAATCAAAAATATTGTTTACAAGGAAATCCTCTAAAAACCAATTTCATTATTTTTTCATTGTAATTATCCTAAAATGTACTCCGTAGTGAACCACGGGTATTTAGCTAGTTTATATATAGAAATGTGTTCAGGAACATGTTACTTAATTACGCTTTTTCAAAACGTTAAAACTAAAGGTATGATAATTTAAAGAGACATATAGAAACAATAACACTCAACAAATCAACAAAAGCCCTTATGTGTCAAAGATAAACCTTTATTTATTTTCCTGTACATTTTTTAACTTGAAATATTTATTATACTATCGGAACAAACAAAATTGCAAAAGATATTTCCAAATTTTATCATCTCTTATAAATAAAAGAATATTATTAAAAAAGTTATAGTAGAACTAGAATAATGATACTCAAAGGTTATTCAAACTTATATTTGTGAATACAGATCTGATGCACAATATATATCCTCAGAGATCAGCAAGCAGAGAGAGCAAAACGTTAATAAATATAAAAATACATTTTTACTTCATCATACATATCTTTAAAAACTCTTTATAGAAGTTGTCCATAAGTAAGTATGGGTAAGTTCTTTTATTGAAAATGCTAAAAAAAAAAAACATAATAAAACGAGTTTCTGATTTTTACATTTAAACTCTCATCACTGCTAAAATCAATTCAAGCCATATTGAGACATTTGCATCAGTTTGATCATTTTAAGAAAATTTCATTCATCCTCCTCACTTAGAAATATATATTTTTTTTCTTTTCCCAAACTTTCAAGTGTACTTCACACAGCCCTCTGAACTTCCATAACACATATTTCAACACAGTGTAATCTTTTATAAATAATCTCACTGTCTCAAACAATAACACTGCTTATCGATCGAATACTTAGAGATCCCTAATTAAGCAGTCTCTCAACTAAATCTCTAAAGTCTTCAGCTACCTCAAATACGTCCGTGCATTCGGTAATACCTAAGAGTATTAAGAAGTGCATTTTAATAAACAATCTTTAATGTGACCATACCAACAATATGAAAATCATATTAATTAACGATTAGCTCAATACATTATGAAAACATTAGGTATGCAAACACCTTCATATTAATAACCTATTTCATAAGCTTTATTTATTTTCTGTATGAAATGAAACATATGTATCTTATATCCCATTAGTTAATTACAGTAGTCTCGACGAGCACTTTGTGGAGTGTGCGGTCCACTTATTGCTAAGATGTAGTGAGAGGTTTTCGATATTTTTTCTTCAATAATTCTATTTCCAAGGGATTTTTTAGTAATTATTTCTTTAGGAGAAGAAGAATTTTAATTACATATGAATTGAATTAATTTTTACTTTTAGTATTATCTTTATAAAGAACTGGCCGAAATAATTATTTAGTGACGACCTAGGCATATATATATATATATATATATATATATATATATATATATATATATAGTGCCTAGATCTTTTTTGCAGGGCTTTATTCCCTGGTGTCGCTTTTTCCACTTCTTCAAACGCCTAGTTCTGCTTTTATTTACAGCACTTTAATTTTTAGCTCGCTTTGCAGAGAGGTAGATGACCCTCGGCCAAAGTTTCCTTTCACAAGGCACATTGAAAGCAGTTAGACTCAAAAGTTACAACCATAATTTTTAATAATAAGACAATAATGGTTTCTTATATAAAAAAACACAGAGACCGAAAACTTAAACGAACAGTCATGCATATATCTAAAATACAAATGGCGGATATGCGGCACCCTATTAACGTCTCAAAATTGAAACGACGACTGAGGGTAGGTCAAAGTGAGCAGATAGAATAACCAAGTGCTGGCGTTCGTACCGTTCTCTGGTCTAAAGATATAAAACCGAATTCAACTGAAGTGTATCTCCCACATACATGCGACTCCTAGAAGATTAATCTTTGGAGTGTCTTTACCTTCTAAAAAATTATAAATTTCACTGATATGTTGTATATCTATTTTTAAACTGAACTGCAATGCCCAGTAGATTTCACAGATAACTGTGTATAAATTTTATGCTCTATGGTGCTGGAAATTGCATATCGTTGATATCCAGATGAAATATGGCTTCAAATTTGAACAGATAACGTATTCTGGCTTGTTTGTTTTACGTATCATTTACAAATATATTTCTCTTGACAAAGATATCGAGAGAATTTCCGCTGTCATGGAGAAATTAATCAGCAATATATTCATATTTATAAACTCTGTAATTTTAACTGCTTTAAGAACAGATATATTGGCTAAAAGGGATCTTGGAGAATCTGTTACATGTTAGAAAATCCAGAACTGCAGATAATTTATTATAGCCTTTCTGGTAATAGTTATCCTCAAGTAGGTTACTTCTCAGAGTGTAATCTGTGGCAAGGAAAGAATCTATAAGCTTGCTAAAATGTATTACTGATCGGAGAGACTTTAAGAGGAGACACTGCTCAAGTTGCAGAAAACTCATTGATGAAACACAAATTGCGCATACTGAGCATAAAATAACTCTTACTATTCAGCATAAGAGGTAAATCTTGGATGTAATCATTGTCTTACCCGTTTATCTCTTACCTCTTAATTAACATCGAATTGTCCATAGCCCTATGTATCCAGTTTGTTGGCTGGAGCACAAATGGACACTGCCGCACTTCCTCTATTGTCCTGGTGTTAGCATAACTATCTTAATGACGGTATGAGGAGACATATATTTTTAACCCTACACTGTATGATTTTTTAATTTTCCTTGAAAAAAATATATATGTATTTGAATATAATGAGAAAGCATGGGAAAATATTAAAAAAAATTAACTAAAATATTTATTAAATTTTCACTATTTTTTAATTAAATATTATTTTTTTGACAAATGGCAACACCATGCAGTTAAACATAAAAAAGTAAAAAATCAAACTGTACCAAATGGCTACACCATGCATTCAACAAAGAAAAAAAACTTTAAATTATAGTCTCTGAAACACTTTTTCTCTTTGTAAAAACATGGAGGACCTAAGCATTTGGTGCTGTACTCTTGTAAGTCCTTTGCAAGTCAATATTTTACATTGTTGTTTATTTGTACACTGCTGTGGCCAGTGAGTAATTATGTCAAATATGATATCTTTTGGAGGCTATCTTGAACAAGTTTTTTTTTTGTTTGTGTTCCCAACTAGTTCCTCTGTTTCTGATGGTCTCCATCTGTTTAGTGATTTTGCTTGTCCACGTAAGCACAAAGTTTTTGCTAACTGCTATCTAAAATTTAGAAATTTTAAAGACTTTTCAGTACGGAATTTTTGTTTGTGCAATCTCTTATACAAGCATTGTTACCAAGCATTGTTAATTGGGAGGTCTAATAGATGGTAGAACAACTGAAAATACCACTTTTTGGTTCGCATGATTATTTTATACCTTCCAATTAAACTATGAATAAGTCCACACATCCCATGTGCATGCTGAAAGTTTTTATAATGTAAGGACAATTTACTTTCATATGAAACTTTTATTTCCTATCAAAGAGCTCTACTTCACTTGCAGGATTGGTACCGGCAAATGTGGTGAGCATTGTGACGCTTCTGTTATCTTTCCATGACATATTTGACAGTTCACAACCATCATATTTAGCTACAAATTCAGTGATGGATCCACGAACCTATAGTTTCAGTTCCTTATAAGTTGGAAGTTTGTAGTCTGGAATTCTACTTCTTCTAATAGTTCCAAGAGATAAAATTCCTTTTTTCTTCAAAAGATTTTTGACGCTGATCAAAGCTTTCAGTTTGTAAAATTTCTCCTGGGCTCTTTGCAAATCAGTTGAAAATGCATTATTGTCATTGAAATGAGGATATCTTCTAATTTTTTCAAATTCATTAACTCGCATAGAATTTTGAGTGAGAGATATTCCAACAACAGGGTTCCAGTACAATATGAAGTCTTTAAAGCTTTTTACAGAACTCATTATGCAAATCCCCAAATATTTTCTCATATCTGATGATGTTACATTGAGGGCTTTATAAGACATCTGTTGTACACTATATAGAATAGTTTGTTCGGTAATTAAAGTTATAGGTTCCGGCGGAAAAAAACATGAAAGAAATTAATAAGGTGTTTCCGAATTCAAAATATTTTGAGGTAGTTGTGTATCTCCACTGAGAGTTATGGACGCAGAATTTATTTGTTTTTTTCTTCCATATAAGTTTAATTTTTCTTTTCTTTTCAACTTGGTTACTTTTTTTCTCTAACGTTTTGTTACCTGAAGTTGAACTTTCATATTGAATATTCCCTTCATTCTCAGATGATTCTGAATCCTTTTCACTGTCAGAACTATTCTCTTGATTTCTATTTAAGAGAACATTAGGATTAACTGTAGGTTCTTCATCACTATTATCCAAATCTTTATCACTTCCACTTGAAAGAGCATTCCATATTTCATCTGTCAATAATTTCTTTTTACCATCTGTATCAATGAAGTAAACATACCTATCTGCTTCCATTATTCTAGTTTATAGAGTTTTAAAAAATAAGTAAATTGCTTCTAATCATATGACTCAAAATTCAATCTGCACCGTCAAAAAATATATATATAGAGAGAGAGTAAGAAATAAAAACGAAGCACATGCTTTATGAACTACAGTATTGACTTGGTAAGTTCACTCGTTCATAGCACCCTTCCTGCATGATGTTGCCAAATGGCTACAGATATATATTATGGCCTAGATATTTTTTAAATGTTTGTTTTAACATAAAAAGTCTGTTAAATGAAAGATAAATGTTCATTTTATACATATGATTTTTTAATGGACATATAAAAACATTTAATTGTAAATAATAACTACGAAATTTGGTCATTCAAGTGATTTCAAAAGTCCCTCGCTATAGTTTCATTCACTGTTATGTTACAGGCCACTATTGCCATCTGTTGAGGATAAATGGGGAAAATTGCATTAGAGATGTCCAATACTTAGTTTTGGTGCTTAGGGTTGCCATATGGCTACATTTTGCTGGCCATTGGCGTGCCGGCCAATGGGTGTAGCCAATTGGCAAAATCATGCAGTGTAGGGTTGTCTGGTGGATATCTTACACGTAAATGTCTGCTTGAAATTTATCTACTCTAAATATGTTCTAAAAATTTGTACTACGTATTTCATATTTTTTGTAAATGCAATTATGTTCAAGTGTTCTTACATACTTTTCTGTTGCGTGGATCTCGCTTGAACTATGTGTGCATTTTGCACAATAGATTGAGTCTGTAGGATTGAGTCTTCAAGCTTGGAAATAAAAAAATAGATTATAATATGGGATTGAGTTTTATATTAACAATTTTAAGAAGATTTATAGAATAAAGTCCAAGCAAAAAATATATATATTTACTCTGGTAGATACAAAATAATAGAAAAGAGTAATCTGCATCAAAAACAAAATCTGAAATATAACTTAAGACATGTAATGTTTATCTATTTGCTCGTAAAAGAACGTATAACGGACAATTTGAAAGTAATTGGTCCCAGAGCAAACATTATTTCCCCGATGCGTCGTCTGTTCAACAAAACAAAACTATACATGTAGGTTCTTAGAGCCTTACATGTGCAAAAAAGGGATTCTTCAAATTACTTCGAAAAAATTTATTCCGTATAGTAATTATTTAAAAAAAAATTAGGAATTATATTTAAAAAATTATTTTAACTTTAGAACGTCTCTGGTTGTTTATGCAAAATACGGTTTGAATTTTCATTTTAAAACAAAATCCGCCTAATTTTAAGTATGGTTATAGCGAGAAAAAAAAATTATGCTTCGAATATTTAATATTCAAGTAGTTAAATATTTAAACTGTTTTGATTCCTTTGGTGATGCGCACCAGTATTTTACAAAATAAACAATATTTTTTGTTTCTTTATAGGGCGGAACTAATATTACCAGGCTCGTCCGCGAACTTACGCGTGAGCCGGCTACGTGGAACTGACCGTGGGAGAAACAATTTTCTCTTAAATCTAAGCCAGCGAATTTTAAAGTTTATCTTAAGACTTATTTATCGTCATGGCGAAGCATACTTTGAGGGGAAATTGTAGTCTCTTAAATTCAAAGGGGAGGTCATTGGGTATTAGAGGAATGCGTAGCACGAACACTTTTTCTCCTTGAACACACCCGGTTAAAATAATGGCTTCGATTACAATAATGGTTCCGGTTAAATAATGAGCTTCGATTTATGCAAGGCTTTGACTTGTAGTTAGGCTTTGACTTGTAGTCATTACACAATATCGGTGGTTTTAAATTCCGAAGGAATATTACGGGTGTGCCCTTCCGCAAAGAGAATTTATGGTATGGAAGACCGGGTTGTTTAAGGGAATTTAAAAAACCGGATAGTTAACAACATCATCTGAATTACAGACAGTGTCTATCGACTGTCAAAATTTCAGCCCTTTAAGTCCAGAGGTTTGGTCTATTTGCGATCTGTCAGTCAGCCACGGAGCTGTTTTCTATATAGGTTTAATTTAATATCCATAAAACCCACTAATTTGAATTAAATTCTTATAAAACTTCCATCTCAATTAGTCTAGTGGTTAAACTTTTATCTTTATATTTTTTTGCCAATTTATTTCGTTGTTATGCGCGTCACGCAAAATTAATTTATAGTACCACAAAAAGAAAAGAAATCTCGTGATCAGCATTTCATAAATTAAATTCTAAAAATTCATGTTTAAAAATTCACCAAAAATCTGAAAATGGAGGTAAAGATTTGAAAAGATTTAATTTTGAAGTTATTTTTATAATATTTCTAGTGCTATAAATTTCTTAACCCTCAGAGTATTATTTTAAATGCAAACTTAAAAAAATATTACAAAAACAGCTTAAAAATTTAATTTTTAAAAATCTAAGAGCTTCCTTAAACGTCTTTCTTAGTGCACTCTTACACTATAAGAATATTTGAGGAAATAAAAAGCTCCAAAGAAGCATTTGAAAATCTAATTTCGATAAAAATAATATTTTCCTTCAAAATTAAACACATTAATTTGATGACCGCAGTTTAATATAAAGTTAAATTATATATATAAATATTTTATAGAGGACAGGACAGGGTATTATATATAATAGGAGTAATATTAATACCGATTAGGTCTGCCAAAGACCATAAAACAACTTTCATATTATATTTATTTTTAAAATTTTATTGGATAATAGAATTGTAAATAATCACTTTACTGGAGCCAAATAAATTAATGCTCTTAAAAATTCTCAGTTAAGCTTCTCCTTTCCCGAAACAATTGCACTAAATTGTAACAAAGATGTTTATAGCCATTAGATGTCTGAAGCACCTGAAAATATTTTCTGTAAATGCAGTTACGTTTCCCTCGTCACAGATTATTTTCAGAAAGCTGTTGAAAGAAGGAAGCATTCCTAGAAATATTTCTCTATTACTATCTTATCTGCTGCAGTACTTTATTTACAAGTGGGCAGGACCTGGAGAAAATAGAGTTAGGGCAGGCAGTATACGTTAATAATTAAACAACAGACGCGATAATGCAGCCTAGTGCTGAAAAGGAAAATAGAGGTGGAGAGAGAAAATATATCTACTAATTCAAAAGTTTGTCAAAATTTTATCTATTGTAAATTAAATTATTAAAATTTATATACGAAGGAAGGTATTTTTATGTGAAGAATTTTTTTTTCAACAAACCAAAAAATATTTTACACATAAGGAGTAACATTTCCAAGATTTAATTTCCTCCAGCAACAAAGATCCTATATAAAATTTTTATCAATCACATATATTTAAATTTTACCAAAATACAGAAGTTGTGTTTCTTTTTTAAAATAAAGCCACAAATTGTTATTTAAATTCTAAGGTATTTAAATCTGCATCGAGGTAAATGAGTATTTCATATTTTTGAATAGTATTTTAATATGTATTGATTAAGTTTTAAAAACGAAGGAGAAATGAACGAAAGAAGTACAATAGTATGGTAACTCTGCTTAAAGATTACACGAAAAGGAATGTCTTCCTTTGAGAATATTCTTGATATTATTTTGTGTTTTCATTACGTATTATGAAAACTACATACAAAGAAAATTCAAAAGAAATATAACTTTAAAACCTAGTCACAACTGTGGAATTGGGGTTCGAAATTATGCTTTTTAGTAAACACAACTACAAGTTTTCCCGTTCAATAACCGGTGGATCACAGGCAAACTTGTTATGATGGCTAGTTGAAAGCACTACGGCCACATTTTGATGTAAAAAGTGCTAATTAGACCGGACCCTACAGTTTAAATCTGATTCCGCGCGGCTAAAAACATTCATGCAAACGGTGGGATTTGAATACTCAGGCGACATAGCCGTTCGGCTATCCTTGACAATTTTGTAATTATTTTTTTCTTATTATCTTCTCCTAACTGACTGTAAAGGTTCCGCAGTAAGACGTTACATGGAAATATGGATAGTTAAAATGTATCCAATTCACCGGTTCAGAAGCTATTTGCATATTGAGATAACATGTCTTAAACCTTAAGGTGACTGCCTATCTTGAAAATGTCACTTTTTGACTATTTTGGTCAATTTCATTTTTTGTTTTTGGCAAGAATCGTGTAACTCATTCTTTTCTCTTTTCAAAACCATTTTGATTTTCATTTTACATCAATCAGAAGCAGAGTTATAGCTGTTTAAAAAACATCGTCTGCTACAAAATTGAAGGAACAAACAACTTTAAATGCGTTTTTCTCTGAATTATGTTTTTTAGCACAAATCTTTACCGTTATCATGATATCTCACATAATAATGTATATAATTTGATAAAATTTTCAAGAAATGATTTAGATGCTATTTTTAATGAAATGACGCACAATAATTGATGTATAATAAATAGTTTTTTATTTGGGGCTGTTTTTATAAGGAAAAGAATGGCAAATCGAGGAAAATGTTCATATTGGAACATAAAATTGTCTGTATTATTTTTGCATTTTAACATTTCTCTTAAATTGCGGGTCATTTTGAAGATAACTGCCATACGTATCATGTGTGTGAAGGAAATTAAAATAGTACATTAGAATTTTGCACAGATAGGCGTTTTAGCTAAATTTTATTAGAAATAACTTCAAATTGACGAATTTATAAAAAAGTATGGTATTTACAAGTAAGTTTTTGTTCCTTCTTGAATATTAAATGCTATTTTACCATAAAAGACAAAAAAACCTTTATAAAATGATTTTTTAGAAAAATTGGCTCCGAACGTAGGCAGTCACCTTAAATTAAAACCACCCCGTTTGACTCCATGTATTAAATGTCAACACTGGAAAAGGAGAATGCTGATGAGCTTTTGTCCACCTCTCACTCTTTGACATTTCTAAAACATTATTGTATTTGAAAGAATCTTGATACGCATACTTGGATAGTGTCCCCGGAACACTCTTGGTATCATCGTGATCGTTCCGGAAGTTCTCTTGCTCTCATTTACCACAGACCCTCTCGGAGAGCATTCTCTCTTTTATATAGTGGCCATCTTAAGTGTCTCACATACAACTGTGGTTGAAGACTGTAAGGTATACATAAGATTCGATTCACAAGAATCGAACTTTTGAGTGAATGAATTAAAGAAGCTGCTTGAGATATGCTAATTTCGGCATACGCGCGTGGTATAAATACCAAGCAGCTTGATTAATACAGAGGTTGAAAAAAGGTTGTTAAAGTTGATAGATAAGCGAGTTAAGGGAGCTACGAGGAAAGCAGCTCCAGGTGCTATCCTGCGCTAGTGCTTAGGGGGCCCAAAGTTCTGCTGGTTTGAATCTCTGCTGGTTTGTGAGTATTTGCAAGGTGTATTTCTATTGAATGTTAATATATATTCCGTACAAGTAGAACGTATGCTTATTGCTGTAAAACCAAATTCTATATGTGCAACGAATCCAATAAACATTGTTTCATGTATAAACTGTGTTTGTATGAAATTCATTTAGAGTGCCACTTCAAATTATATACACCCAAGTCTGGGTAGAAGTGAGCTAATCTCTATAAGACTCATCAGTATATCTTAAATGCAATTCAGACCAGGCCTCCCCAGCGCACATTCTCGAGTGCCAGGGGTTGACTCTCGATGACCTCTTTTCAGATCGTCTTTTGGTCTGTGTTTTTGCGAGGGGGAATGGACTTGTGGATTTGGTCTGTCTAGGGCTAGACTTGGGGATCAGCAACAGCAAGAACAACAAATGTCGACACTAGGCTCTGATCCATCATAATCACTGTTTTAACTTTATGCTGGGAGGTAGTAGTGACATTCACGGCCTTGATTGTTTTTTCCGTCACCTATTATCAGATAAAACCCTTCCTTATTTTTACTCTCCGCCTACTCGTATAAGTATCCTACCGTTGAAGAAATTTTCAACCGAATTAGATTATAGAGAGCAGTTTATTCGTTTTTCATTCTGCTAAAATAATGTCGGTGTTGTTGAGTAATTCTGTAGACTTTGGCAGATGTAAATCTCAAAACGGGTTCGTATGAACGAAAAATATAGTAACAGTTTACGAAGTGTCACGAGGGATACATTAAAAACTTTCATTAATGTTAAACTCAACAATTTTAGGGTTTGTTTTCTTTTCAATCCTGTAAGAATTCAAACTAGAAGTAATTTTTACCACAATTTTATATTATTTTTATGTTTCCCAAAATTAGGTGCATAAAAAAATTTAAGATTGTTTTAAATTTAATTCTAAGAGACTATTTGAAGAAAACTGATACCAAGCATAATACTCACAATAAAATAGATAAATATAGCTGAAGTTTAAAAATGATATTTTGATGAATAAATAATTACAGTAAATATTAAGTTCTACAACTGCATATTTTATGAACTTTTGTCCAGTGAATCTGCGTATTTACCTACTGATGTATCTGCACTGTAATTATTAAAAGTAAATTAGAAATGATCTTAACAAGACATCTGTAAAATATGTATCTAAATTTATAAATCATCCTCCGTCTTCAATAATTTCATACATAAATCATCTTATGATATTCAGCTACAAATAACCAGAAAGAAATTGCTATTTAAGTAAATTTAAACATTAAATTTTGTGTTTATAACACACGATAAAATTAATTGTTTACCGTGAGTAACAACATTTCCATACGGTGCTTTGAGACACATACTTTATTTCCAAATGTGTAGAATGAAAGGTAAAAATATTAGGCATAATCCTTCTCATCACAAAACTATTTTTCACATGGATATATAATGTTTTAAATTTAGTTACTGAGACATTTTAGATATAATTATGTGTATTTAAAGCACCAAGAATGAGCATGTCGATCCAAATTCTACAATCTTTAAATTTATTACATCTTATCCTTAACTCTTTAAATTCAGAAAAAAAATGTAATAGACCCCAAATATTTGCCTTAATATAGGAATTAATAACCTTTTATTCACTGAGGGGCATTATAAACATATGTTTGGGGTGCGGAATTGCTTTCCAGTTTAATAAATGGGAAAATTGAAACTTTACATCATGACAAATTTATATTGCAACAACATTTTAACAGAGGAAAATTAACATAGATGGGATTATATAACATCTTTTCCTTATCACTCATAGGAAACTAGCGAAAACAAACGGAAACAAATGACTTTTTGTTAACTAAAATGTAATAAAAAGGATGTTTTTAACAATTAATTAGTTCGAAATATGTAGCCATCCTTTTTATTATATTGCGTTAATGAGAAGTCATTTGTTCTTGCATTTGGCTTAAATAAATCATAGCAAGTGCTTTCAATAAGAAATTTTTAGTTGTTTACTGGATGTTAAGTATTTTAAATGGGGCTCATATCCAATCGCTTTGAGTAAAACACCCCCAAACAAGATTAATCTGTCGGTAAACTTCTAATATTTTATTTTATAAAATTTATTTTTATAATTGATAGTTCGCATGGGTATGGGAGAAGACTATCAAAACAACCATTAGTAGATTTGAGACAGAAGTTTTAGAATTTATCATTTCGCACAAATACATTTCTTTTTTTTTGAATTTTTCTAAATTTTGTACAATAAAAGATTAAATACAATTGAGTCAATAACGATTCGCTAATCATATAACTTTTTTCAATACATGACTAATTAGAAATTCTATTAACTGCCTTTTAATGTCTTTAAAATTTTATTCCTCAATAAAGGATCATATGCCAAGTTGTTTTGAGCCAACTCAGGCATACCACAGATCACCTGTAAGCTAGGTTAATGACTAAGCAACACACAAGTTGTTCAAGCTAAATATTTATATTTAAAAGAAAATGTAAAACAATATCATTGAATTGCTTACGAAAGTAAAAAATTCAAAAAATTCATTTACAAAATGAAATAATTCGCAATTCTTATTCTTATATATTTAAAATGAGCATTAAGCCGATCAAATTATTTTCCTCATCATAAACTTGCATGATAAAAATAAATAGTTAATACTTAAACATTCATATTTAAAATTCCTTATGTTAGGACAATCTTACTCGATTTGAAAAAAAAAATATTACCTACATTTTCAACGTATAATCTTAATATCCGAAAAATATTACGGATATCTGCAGAAAAACAAAACTTAAAATACCGCATCAGGGGTAAAAGGTAGAATCCCACCACTCAATTTCTGCATCACATATACTGAACGTATAGATCGCATGAATTATTAACTATCTTGCACCACGCAACCCTTTTTTATGCTGCTACTGATCACTCTAGACAGTTCCGTAAGTGCATACGTCGGGCAAATGTAATTATTCTAAAGTAGGGAACCACAAGAAAAGGGGAAGCCTACATCCTATCATTTGGCCCGGCATAAGTCCGAGATGATCGTGCTCTCTCTATGGATGAATAAATATATGAATGTTATTTTCTACCATTTCTCTTTTCATATTTTTTTTACATTAAATAGATATATGACTTGAAAGATGCTGGTGAAACTGGAAGCGCTCGTATCATAAGCGAAGGGGATTTTTTTTATACTTAAATATTATTTCTTATCCATAATTTGGAAATAGAATCTTTTTGAAGTTTAAGGTATTGACAACCTGCTCTTTATATATTTGCGCATATTTTTCATATAAAGCCCTTTTCTTAATTAATGCACGTATCGTTTTTAAAAAAATATGTTCAAAACTAAATAATTTTTTAAAATTATTTTAATAATTTTTTTATAAAAATATTCCTTTATAAAATAATTATTAAAGTAGCTTAAAGTAAATAAAGTTATAGTTTAAGTAAATAACATGAAAAGAAATTTATATATATATATATATATATATATATATACAGAGAGATAGACAGACAGACACATATATAGAGATATATGACTAAAAGATGCTTGCGAAAATGGGATTTCTCCTATCATATGGGAAAGGGATTTTTTATACTTAACTATTATTTCGTATACATAATTTGGCAAAATAATGTTTTTAAAGTACCATATTATGACAACCTTCCACATTGTCTTTATTAATTTACCTATATATTTATGTAAAATATTTTTTTTAATTAATGCTCGTATATTTTTATAAAATAAGTTCAAAAGATAATAATATATTTTCTTTGATATTTTTTAATTATTTTAACCATTATTTTATAAAAATAATCTTCAACTAAGTTTTCTTTTAAAATATCGTGATATTTGTCTTAATCAATGATAAGGAGATTAATACAAGTTTTTTCTTTATTCTAAAGAACTTTTCTTCATATTATAAGAAAAGCCTTTTGAATTTCAGAGAAGGATTATTTTAGGATGTTAGATAGTTATTGATGTTATTAAATTAATAAAATTTGTTAATAACCTTATATAACAATTTGTATCATAATATATATTTATCTGTTTTTGATATTTTTTAAGTTTAATCTTCATGATTTTTTTAATTTCACTCTCTACTTTCAACGATATAATAAACACAATAATTGACAAAGCTATATTACTTTATTTCAGTGGTGGTCAAAGAATAAATTGCAATGGACAGATTTTTTAAGCAGTTGCTCCGATAATGCATTTTATGACTTTAACTTGAGCTCGACACACTGTATGTGACAACAATTTTTATAATTTTTACTTTTAGTTACATATTGGTTGAAACATTAAGAATCCTGAAAAACAGTGTTAAAACAGGTTTAATCTTCAATGCATATCAAATAAACAGGTGATTCTAAGTATTTCGTTTTAGTTTGTTCGGTAGTTAAATATCGTAATTTATGACGATTGGTTTTATTCGATGAGTCTATATATCAAAGTAATCTAATATTAGAAGATCCATTAAAATCAAACTTAAAACTAAAAACAGTAATAATAATTTAAGGAAAACTTATATCAACCTGCACGTTTTATATTAGTCTGAATGTATTAAAAAATTCAATACTCATTGATATTGAATTGATATTTATGTACATTTATGCTTAAAATTTAATTGTTAAGCTTGAACTTCAGTTACGGAATTAAAACCATGTATATTTTTGGTAAAGGGGTGGCAAGGGGATTTTAGATGACCCAAACCGATTTCCCTAGTTTGAAAATATGTATGCTCTCTCTCTATCTCACACACACACACACACACACACACATATATATATATATATAACTCCGTTAATTTTACTTTTGTTTTAATGATTTTCCAACAATATAAATTAAATTTCTTAAAAAGAACAGCATTTTCTTTCCCTATTGTTTTAGAATCCTAAAAATAAAATAAGTCGTATTGTTGTTAAATAATTAAATTAGTCTTTTTAAATATCTTTTTATTACTTAGCTTTTACAAGTTACCATAATACACTGATTATGGAATCTAACATGGTTTCTAATTACTTCGACACCAAAATATATGTTGCTATATTTCTGATAAAACTGCTTTAAATGTTCATATAGCCATTGGTAACGTTTATCTCACTTGAAAAAAATAATGTTGGTTTTAACTCTCTGTGTTGATGAATACAGTTGAATTCATAACCGTCTCATTAATATCGAATGAATATTGACAACCTTTTAAATTTTCCTCGTATTTCAGCCCAACTGAATTTCGTCATGATTAGAAATTTACTGTCAGCAAGAGCACGTTTCTATTTTACATGTTGTATAATGTCATAGTTGGGAATCTGTGGTACATTAAATTTTTCAAATACAATAAATACGCATTATAGCAGAAAAGATAAATGTGAGAGATGGAAGATTAAAATATTTCTCTAAGTTATCCTCATAATTATTACAATCTAGTGAGTAGAGTTTAAGAGAATTTATTTCGAAATTTATTCTTGTAGGCCTCCCAACCCTTGCATTACGCTCTTTGTTAACTCAAATAACTATACAGGTTAAATTTCTGAACATTTGAATATCATCTACAAAATTGAAAGTGTTTTCTGCATTTGGTAGATCACATGTTTGCACGGCTACACCGTCTATCATGTGGAATTGGACATGTTTCTCCATGGATATAAATTTTAAGGAAGGAAAAAATATGTTTTAATAGCGATTCTTAAGAATAAAGTAAAATTAATAGCATCTTATCAAGGTTACATAAATAATGGAAAACATCCGTATAAGTGGGTTTAACACGGAATATTAAATAGCATAAAAGTTTTAAACGTCTGGCCATTTAGTATTGATATTTTATTATAAGACGGTCTTTTTTTACTGTATTTTATATTGGCAATCTCTTTATAACAAAAATAATTTGGCTTGGTTCTAGTAAATTTGTTTGTGAGTATTTTACCCTGTAATTTATTCTGTTTTAAACTATATAACTGAATTGATTATACGTATTTACATATTTTCGAGACAAAAAATCATTCATATTAATGTTCAACGTAATAGTGAAAACATAGAATATTTTTTACCCTCAATTATTAGGCTTTATATGACATATTTAATCCATAACATTTCAGAAGTAATATTTTTCCTTCACTTCTATAAATATATGTGTATTACTGAATTAACTACCGTCTAACAGGTTAGAAAACAAAAACATCACACATATATTTAGAAATAATGACAAATTATTTTAAAAGAATATATTTTTTAAAATAAGAAAAAAATATGTTGGTTCCTTATTTTAGACGTGAAAAAGTATCAAGCATGTTAAGAGTGATGTTAAGCTCTTCTCATTCCTCTTAGTCACTGCAATTTTATAGCACTTTCGTACTTGTAACAAAAATCTCATGAATTATGAACAATGCAAAAAGAATATTTTTATACATCTTTACACTCTTAACATTTTTTCAAAGAGGTGGAAGGTTTTCTCTAAAAGATCTCTAGAAAAATATGGTTTTAGCAATCTGAGGGTTTAATTATCTTTAAGTAAATCATTTTACATAAAATGGAAATTTTACTTTTATGCAAATAATATTTTAAAAGGGAATTTAGTATTATACCTTTATTCACTAGCGAATAAAATTTCTTTAGCTTACTGTTCAAATTTTCTTCATTATTATACATGAATTTCACCCAAATATATGAAATTTAAAATGTCCTGAGACTCAGAAATATGGTTTAATTACTTTTACACTTTAATCACTTTTAAGCAAATCCTATTACAGAAAATTTAAATGTTTCTTCTCTGTAAACATTTTTAAAGAAAAATTAAATAAATATTTTTTTGCTGTGAGAAATATTAATTTTGGGGTAATGTTCAAATGTTCATCATTATTATACATTAATATCTCACAAAAATTGGAAATTGAAAATGTCCTATTACTCAAAAATGTATTTTAGTTTTCGTCTACACTTTAATTAATTTTACGCAAATTATATTACAGAAAATAGAAATTTTGTTATTTATGTAAACATTTTTGAAAATAAAATAAATAAATATTTATTTATTTTACCGGTGAATAATATTCATTTTAGGTACTGTAGAAATTTTCATCATTATCATACATGAAAATCTTAAAAAAAACGGGAAATTTCAAGTGTCCATAACTTAAAATGTTTTTTAATTACTTTTGCACTTTAATTACTTTTAAACAAATTATGTCACCGGAAATAAAAATTTTACTATTCATTTAAACCTGTTTTTAAAAATAAAATAAAACATTTATTTATTTATTGCCGGTGAATAATATTCATCTTGGGTATTAAAATGTTCATCATTATTATACATGAAGATCTAAAAAAACGGAAAATTTTAAAGGTGTCACATAACTGAAAAATGTGTTTTAATTACTTATACACATTTATTGCTTTTATGTAAATTATTTTACAGAAAAGAAAAATTTTAACACTATGTAAAAACTTAAAAAAAAAAAAAATCAAATTTTTTTATTTATTTATTTATTCATTTTGCTGAGGAATAACATTCATTTTGGGTACTGCTCAGATGTTCATCATTATTGTACTTGAAAATCTCACAAAAATACGAAGCTTAAAATGTTCTATAACTGAAAACAAGATTCCAAATTGCATTGTGGAATGTAGTTTGACGAATTATAGAATGAGGTACTATGATTATTATCTAGAAAACAAAAATAAGAATTCCTAATTCCCCAATAATTTTTATAGAATATATTAAATTCAAGGTAGGAATAAACATAAAGGATTGCTGTGTTATACTTCGTTTTCAGGGTCTAGATCCCTAAAAAGGCAGACCCTCCATTTCTGTCCACTCATAGGAGCAGTGTTGGCTTATTCGATGTTCCCTTGATATATTGCCAGAAAAGTAAGACCTCCCTCATTAGAAGAAAATGGATGCTTCGTATTCAATATAATAAGAGGTGTTTAAGATAATAAATTAATTATTGAGGTAAACAAAAAAATTATGTACCTGAAAATAACCTTTTTACAAGATCACTAAAACAATTATCTAACGAACATACAATACTCTAAATACTAAAGGATTCTTTTTAAAGGATTCGTGAACCTACAACTTAATAAAATGCATGACGAGTGTCGCTTCTCGTCCACAAAATTAGACTATGAAGAAAGGAATATTTAATACTATTTTCATTGAGCATATTACTCAAAATTAAATTATCAACGGCAAATTAAAGGATTTAACAGCATTAACCCAATACCCGCTCACCAGTAGAAACCCAATATTTTAAAATAATTTTAATGGACAAATATAACTTACTGATACATACTTTTATATTCACGTTTCACAAGATCAACAATTTTTTCTATTTTTTTTTTCCTTTTTTGAATCCACTCATCTAGATGACACATGATAGCATATTACTCAAAATTAAATTATCAACTGCAAATTAAAGGATTTAACAGCATTAACCCAAAACCCGCTCACCAGTAGAAACCCAATATTTTAAACTAATTTTAATGGACAAATATAACTTACTGATAGATACTTTTATATTCACGTTTCACGAAATCAAATTTTTTTCTATTTTTTCCCCTTTCTTTAATCCACTCATCTAGATGACACATGATAGCATATTACTCAAAATTAAATTATCAACTGCAAATTAAAGGATTTAACAGCCTTAATCCAAAACCCGCTCACCAGTAGAAACCGAATATTTTAAACTAATTTTAATGGACAAATATAACTTACTGATAGATACTTTTATATTCACGTTTCACGAAATCAACATTTTTTTCTATTTTTTTCCCTTTCTCGAATCCACTCATCTAGATGACACATGATAGCATATTACTCAAAATTAAATTATCAACTGCAAATTAAAAGATTTAACAGCATTAACCCAAAACCCGCTCACCAGTAGAAACCCAATATTTTAATCTGATTTTAATGGACAAATATAACTTACTGATAGATACTTTTATATTCACGTTTCACGAAATCAACAATTTTTTCTATTTTTTTTCCTTTCTTGAATCCACTCATCTAGATGACACATGATAGCATATTACTCAAAATTAAATTATCAACTGCAAATTAAAGGATTTAACAGCATTAACCCAAAACCCGCTCACCAGTAGAAACCCAATATTTTAAACTAATTTTAATGGACAAATATAACTTACTGATAGATACTTTTATATTCACGTTTCTCGAAATCAACAATTTTTTCTATTTTTTTTCCTTTCTTGAATCCACTTATCTAGATGACACATGATAGCCTCCCACCTAAATTCGATTCTTTGAATTGAATCCATCTGCTAGTAGAGAGGTGAACTATTTCTCGTACTTCACTGTTCGTACTCCTGCAAATAGTTCAGTTGTCTGATTACGTATCCCTTCTAGATTAAGATCCCTTCATAATCCTTTATTCGAATTGTTGCCCTACTGCAAAGTTCTAAGACGGAATTTTGTCAAGCAGTGACGCTTATAAAATGAATTTTAAAACCTGGTTTAAAACCAAAAAGGTATTACTATTATACCTTATAATTTTACGAACTACTCGAGTGACTGTAATTGTGTATTGGAGAAAAATTAGAAATATAAAAATGTCAGAAAATCGTAATCCTTAAGCCTGGATACTCAAGAGTTTATGAACTCTTTTTAAGGAATTCTCTGCATGTTGTTAGATTTTCCAGCATTACAGGGATAGTCTTAATGCGTAGGACATTGGTATAAATGCACAATGCTGCATGGTTCTTACTGAAACAGGTTGTTTCCTATTTTTAAAACTAATTCAAAAATTCAAATGTTTTAAAAAATATTAATGTCGTTGTTGTTGTTGTTGCTAAGCCACCCCGGACTAAAAAATGCTAGACCATGTCCATAAGCCTCTGTTGTACGAGTGAAAGGAAGGAAGTAGTATCCTGATCTTCTACAAGCATGTTCACTGGGATACCTAAAGAGTACCCAATGTGGGAAGGATTCGCAGGAGCAGCAGAACAGGAACAAGGGGGAAAGATCTTTGTAGAGTACACGAAGCGCACATTTTGTACGTCCCCTCCAAAGACGAACCAATTCAGTTTGTGTTGGTTTAGGACCTAAAAGTAGGAAGGCAATACCAGGACCAGTGATGAGCAGGAGGCTCTCTCCAAACAATGCACAGCCTGGTCTTAAAAACGGATTGGGCCTCCGATGCAGTTAGGACTTCAAACGTATCTCTAAATAGACTGCATTTGCTAGTAGGTCGGTTTGATCATTGCCAATAAACCCACATGTTACGGGATCCCCCACACGAGACGGTGTGTTACGGGAAGTGTTGATGTAATATTAAGATAGGTATACGAAATGATTGGATCTAAATTATCGATATGTATAAAACAGTTCCGTAACTGACTGACTCACTCACTGACAGATAACGCAGAGACCAAACCGCTGGACTTAAAGGGCTGAAATTTTGCATGGAGATCCTTACCTTATAATTTTACGAACTACTCGAGTGACTGTAATTGTGTATTGGAGAAAAATTAGAAATATAAAAATGCCAGAAAATAGTAATCCTTAAGCCTGGATACTCAAGAGTTTATGAACTCTTTTTAAGGAATTCTCTGCATGTTGTTAGATTTTACAGCATTACCGGGATAGTCTTAATGCGTAGGACATTAGTATAAATGCACAATGCTGCATGGTTCTTACTGAAACAGGTTGTTTCCTATTTTTAAAACTAATTCAAAAATTCAAATGTTTTTAAAAATATTAATGTCGTTGTTGTTGTTGTTGCTAAGCCCCCCCGGACTAAAAAATACTAGACCATTTCCATAAGCCTCTGTCGTACGAGTGAAAGGAAGGAAGTAGTATCTTGATCTTCTGCCAGCATGTTCACGGGGATACCTAAAGAGTCCCCAATGTGGGAAGGATTCGCAGGAGCAGCAGAACAGGAACAAGGGGGAAATATCTTTGTAGATTTCACGAAGCGCACATTATGCATGTCCCCTCCAAAGACGAACCAGGGCAGTTTGTATTGGTTTAGGACCTAAAAGTAGGAAGGCCATGACCAGTGATGAGCAGGAGGCTCTCTCCAAACAATGCACAGCTTGGTCTTTAAAACGGATTGGTCCTCTGATGCAGTAAGGACTTCAAACGTATCTCTAAATAGACTGCATTTGCTAGTAGGTCGGTTTGATCATTGCCGAATAAACCCTCATGTTACGGTATCTCCCACACGAGACGGTGTGTTACGGGAAGTGTTGATGTAATATTAAGATAGGTATACGAAATGATTGGATCTAAATAATCGATATGTATAAAACAGTTCCGTAACTGACTGACTGACTGACAGATAACGCAGAGACCAAACCGCTGGACTTAAAGGGTTGAAATTTTGCATGGAGATTCTTCTTATAGTGCAGGGATACACTAAGAGAGATTTTTGAAAAATTCTTCTTACATTAAATTAAATTAAAATTTTAAGCTGTTTTTGTAACAGCCTTTAAAGTTTGCATTTAAAATAATAATTCGAGGTTTATAAAATTTATAACGCGATTCCTTTAAAATGAAATCTTTTTAGAATCTTTACCTCCATTTTCTGATTTTTGGGATTTTTTAAAAATAAATTTTTAGAATTGAATTCATTAAATGCTGATCACGTGGTTTCTTTACTTTTTGTGATACTCTAAATTCATTTTGCGTCACATGCATAACTATGAATTAAATTGACAAAAAAATATTGAAATACGGTAAAAGATAGAATTTAACCACTAGACTAATTGAGATGGAAGTTTTTTAAGAATTTAATTCAAATTAGTATGTTTTATGGATACTAAACATACGAATTAATTGCATACATTGACCGTTGTATTTAATTTGAATATTTTCTTCTACATTATTTTGTCTATAAAATTTCCGTTACGATTCTTTTATATTTTTTTTGGTATTAATTGCATACCTTGACCATTGTATTTAATTTGAATGTACTACGTAGCGATGCACGGGTATTCAGCCAGTTCTCACATATTTTGCATGCAGCTATTTTTGAAAAACTCAATTTTTCCTTTTTTGATATATTCTTTATTATTACCATCTAATTATCAAAAGGTTTATTTTATAATACGTTTACTTTTTGTATGCAAACTTAGTTTTGATTAAATGAGTAAAAAGATATACAGAAAAGTTTTTTCCTAAAAAATTAATTTCCAAATACATAAACGGTAATATTTTGAAATTATTATGTATGACAAATTTCCTAAATCACATAATATGAAAAGGAGAAAAGTTTTTGTTTAGTTTTAATCCATTAATATAATTCAGCATTAAGCACTTCTATGTTCTATTTTACCATTTCCACAATATATACCTTTCAGAATTTTTATTTCTTCTGGAAATAAATTCTTTTGTATGAAACTTCTTTCTTTTATGGGAATAAAATTTGTCATATTTGCATAATATCTATGTATTATTCACGAATATAAACTGAGAAATGTACTTTATAATTTACAATTCGAATAGTTGCATAAATACCAGGGCCTCATTTCCATTTTATTGTCTTTTCAGCGTCATTTATTATTTTCAGAAAAACAGCAGTTCAGGAGAGATTTGAAATATGTTTTGTCTCGCAAATTAATTTTGTTCCCGTTGTTTGCTTAGTCTGAGTGATAATTTTACTTAGCATAAATGATGGGAAAGCAAGTTTATCAAAAATTCCCTGGCCATGTAGGCTCTAAAATATTTTACTACAGTATTGTTCCCTGAGGAATTGGTAAAATATAACAGAAAAATTTCATAATCAGAGGAGCATTTAAATGACTACGTTTAGTTGATAATCAGTTCAAAAATAAACTATAAATTTATGTGCAAATCAAGTTTAGAGTATACACATAGCTACTGATACAGACACATAGCTACTGATACAGGAATGAAGATAAAAATTTATCTTCTTGCAAAAAACAGAAAATAAAATAACTTATCTCTCTCTCTCTCTCTCTCTCTCTCTCTCTCTCTCTCTATATATATATATATATATATATATATATATATATATATATATATATATATATATATATATATATATATATATATATATATATATATATATATATATATATATATATATATAAATATACATATATATATATATGTATATATATATATATATATGTATATATGTATATATATATATATGTATATATATATATATGTATATATATATATATATATATATATATATATATATATATATATATATATATATATATATATATATATATATATATATATATATATATATATATATATATATATATATATATATATATATATATATATATATATATATATATATATATATATTTTGTAGGGGATAAAAATACTTACGTGTGTACGTGCGTATTATGCATGATTTTTACGAATATAATTTTATATTCACTAGTCTATCAGCGCATGCGTATCTACACAGAATTCTTACTGCCACTACTCTGTCTGCAAACAGCTATAATATTAATCTGTCTGCTAGATAGTATAATGGTTTTGCAAGGCTTAAAACTTTTAGTCTAGCATAAAAGAATCAATGTAAATTTTTTCATGATTAAAATTTACTCCAAGTCGAACGTCTGTTAAAAGCAGAAAAAATGATGCTATGGGTTAAAAATATAGCTTTAAGTTAAAAAGTTATATGCTAGAAATAAAAAAAAATGGGGGAAAATAAATTAAATATGCCAGTTGGGACATACTTTAAAATTGAAAACCTCGAAGAGATTTGTATGAATGGTTAATACAAAATCCAGATATAAAGTTATTACAAAAATTTTTCATTGTTCTAAATTTTTTTTTATCCGTACAAAATGTGCTTTTTTAGCAAAAAGGGTTATTTGTTAAAAGTAATAGAGTAAAAATAATATAAAAGAATCAGTCACTAAGAGAAATAAAATGCTGATCAAATATGCACAAGTCGAAGTTTAGTGGTGTAAATTCTTATGAATTTTTATTTTGATTTCACGTCTATTCTTTATCATCCATAATCTAAAAATTAGCGTGATGACACGTTATTTTTAGAATAACATAAAAATTTGGTAATTTTGGGGCTAATATGAAATTTTCATAGTTTAGGTAGATAAAGTAAATTAAAGAAATTAATTATAGTTAATTTTATTCATCAGCTGAAAAGTATCATGTAAATGAGTAAGAAAATGAATATTTAATTAGCATTATTCATTAGTTGAATTAGTATTAAATGAGTATTTAAAATATGTATTTAATATTAAATGAGTCTTAAATCAGCATTATTTAGATAAAATTTAAATCTATTAAATATTATGGAAATTCTCACAATTTAAAAAAGTGAATGATGCCACAAAATCATTACTGACCATATGTATTATTTTTATTAATAACATTAATATTTCCGTATTATTTCTTTAAATACGTATCACCAGTTTTATTATTCATCTTATTTATATATGAAATGCTTTAAATAAATAATAATGCATTTTTTTATTATAGTATAACAAGGCTAATAAATTGCCATAAGCACAGGATTTAAATAATTTATTATCGGCCACACTTCGACTGCAAATTATTATACTTGTGAAGTTAAGCTAAAATAGGAACAGTTTGTTTTAATTATTATGTGTTTAATGAACACATAATAATTAAAATAATTAAATAGAAATTAAGATTTAATACAAATTTATTTCGTTTCATTTACATGTATACAGAGGATTATCCATTATTGTTGAATTTTAACTTATTACCTTAAACTATGCCCTTATTTGATCTGAAATGATACTTTAGAGCAGATGAATAAAATTATCTATAATTTATTTTGTTTTACTTACTTCATCTACTTAAATGGTGAAAATATTATTTTACGAAATATTAAATATTTATTTTAAGAGTGTATGTATCTGTTGGTTATAGAGTAACCTAAACTATATTCGGATTAATATATTAAAATATAAATCTGTATAATAATGATAAAGTATCGTATTTCTGTTTTCTTTCATTTATACTTAATATTTTTCATTTTGAATTAGTGGCAAGGTGACAAATCACATATTACTTGCACACAATAAACGAAAAAGTAAACCATTGCTATTTGCATTTCCTATAGTTGTCCACTGTTGTTTAACTCAAAGAGCCACAAAATGAGGATAAACATACAAAAGATAATGGGATGATTGGATTTGAGGATAATGTTACACTGTACTTCTTCAGTAAACTAGGTTTCATGTGGCTTAGTGAGTAATCAAATCAAAGTTCTATAAGCTCTTGAATAACTAATAAGTGGTTCGAATATTTATCATCAATGATACTACAAAAGCTAGTCAGACAATAGGTAAATTGCATTACTAAATATCTGCTCTTACTAAGTAAACTGATCTTTGTATGCATTGAGATATGTGCTATTTTATATTATATGCTTATATATATATATATATATATATATATATATATATATATATATATATATGGCAAGAAGATTTCATCTATGATCACGGAAGAAACTATACATTGAGAGTCATGTGTGTAGTTCAGTCATCTGCCAGGTCCGAGATTTGGGCCAGTGTTTTCTAAATTTATGGAAGGCTCTCTACGAGCTGAATAAGAGCTATAATTTTTCTGATACACATCTTGGATCCTTCCCTTTTCTTTGACCAATGGTATATGATGTTGACCTGTAAATATTTTGCTTTAATTATTCATGCGGTACTGATTGTTTTCGTAATACATACTTCTAATATATCTCATACGTTTCCAAATTGTCTGCTTTTCAGTAGTAAGAAGGAACGGCAATAACTTTTGGAACTCGTCAATGTAACAAGAAACAAATTACCCCGTAGAACATAGGCTTGATCCGGGAGCTTGATTTACATACAATTCCTAGGAGACGGTCGTTACAGGCTTATGCCCGTAGGGAAGTTGGAATTAAAATCGTTATCACAGAATGGCAATTATGAGAGCAGAATGCACAGTATTGAACGCCATTAATAAGAATAAAGGAGTTAATGTTCAGCAACTCCAAAAACGTTTGACTCCGTTCATAAAAAAACGTTTAAATTAAACCACTATACCGGCTATCACACGGAATTTTTAGTCAATTCCATCAGCACTTATCTTTGCTAACAATGATTCTAAATGTCCATTCATTAGAAAATGTAGCAAAGTGGGAAATGTTATAGGTTCCAGTAGACCATATTGAAAATTTTATGCTGCAGAAAGACGAAAGTCTATGTCGTATCAATAGGAGATATAACTCCTACAAGTGTTTTTTTTAGAACACTTGTAGGAGTTATAACGTTACGTTTAAAAGAATTTTCTGCTATATAATGGCTTGGGATACATTCATATTTTCATAGTTTGATTCATTTAGTATATATTGGAATAAGCACTGAGTACACCATCTTTTCTTCTGGTTGTAAGTAATAATTCTCTACCCATATTACTACATTTCTACGACACAGGGCTCAGTACAATAATTCACTTCTCACTCAAAAGGATTGTATAACACTAATGCAAGGTGTTATAATCTACGATGACTACGCCAACCACCAGAGTTTTCCCTGTAAACTTTAAATATTTTCACTAAGATAAACTTTTGATTTTTACACTTTAGATTAATGTTGCCGAATGCTATACAATGTAATAATTATGCTTCCATTCATCGAGCCAAATGAATGTAATCAATGAGAGATTTGCAAAATCAGATGATATGTTTTGCCAATCTTCATGGCTATTTCAATAGTAAGAACAATGTTCTTTTAATATTTAAAAGTTTCCTAGTTCTGAAAGTGTTAAGTGCATTCACATGGTACTGCTCGGTCTGTTTATTAAGTCTTCGTATGAACGATAAATATTGCAAGCTATCTATCTGCGATGTTTTTTTTTGCATGTTAGTTCTATTTACTTCTGCTCAACCTAGCATCTTGCATTACGATTATGTTCTTATACATCGAGTAAACGTAAAATACCAGACTGTTGAAGAAGAGTACAAATATTCTTTTTGTTATTTTTTATTTTATTTTTTTAAAATTTATTATAGCAGTATTCCATGAATATCTAACCTCTAAATGTAAATTATAATGAACGTTTTCAATGGTTTCTTAAAGTAACTTCGTAGACAGCGACTTCCCCTTAGTCCCTAAGAGGAATTGTATATGTTTCTTTAATCATAAGTAGTCGGTTATTGTACCACTCAAAAAGTTCTATAATCATTTTTTAATTATCTACAGAAAAGAGTATAGATATTATATAAATCGTGACTACAGAAAGGCATGTGTGTTCCTATTAACTTATTTCATCTTTTAAAATTGCTCAGAGAAAATGTCTCACTTACTTTCAGTGCTTGGAAATCTATATTTTTAATCTAGAAATAAGAAGAATATTTTTTATTTTTTACACAGAATTCTTTCCAATATTTACTTTTCCCTGTTTACAATTATTTAGACATGCAGTCTAAATAAATATATCGGTTAGAAAATCATTAAAATATGTTAAAAATTTCCTTAGTTCTACATGCATAAACTTTTAAGCATGTAAGTACAGACTTCCCTTAAATAGAATTTAATGCTCTTTTAAGGGATTTCAAAGTGTTCTTTGAAATATTAACGACACTTTTGTCATTTAATTATTCTTTTTAAAAAAGCATTGACGTGATCTTTTTCTTCTTTTAAATCCGATTAAATTATTTTTCACGCTTTTTAATCCTGATTGCATCTGTATAAATAAACTCTAGAATTAATCCTATATAAAAAACCAAAACACTTTAATCCTTCTTAAGTTTCAACTTGAGTACTAGGTGTGTTACGCTTCTTTTAAAAAGAAAAACGAAAAAAAATATTTTGTCTAAAAATCGACGTAAGCCCTTGCAACGATATTTTTGAAAAATAATCTTGCTGTTTAATTTTTCATTTCTTCCCATTCTTTTAAAGATAATTAAAATTTTCCTCTATATTTAGTAAGATAAGATAATTTAAAAAAGGTATTTGAATTTGCATTCTGGGAAAAGGCTGCTGTTTTTTTAAACGCATTTCAAACCTTTTTTTTTTATTTATCCCTTAAAACTGAAAAAAACATTTCATCCATAGCAATTATAAAATACTCAAAACAGGAACACGGATTGTTTAAATATATAATTAAAATTTAAGAATGGCAACTAGCTTCTAAGTAATTGAAATAGTTCTTCATCAGGAGGAAAATTGTATACGATTGTCTATAGTGGAGAATTTACAAAAAAAAAATCTCCAGTTTAAGAAAATTATAGACTACATATCATTAAGACAAGTCTGTAATTTGTTCACTGCATTTTACAATACAAAGAGTATTTTTTCCAATGCCTTTACTTGGATATTTTTGCCTGAGTTTCATTGAAATATTTAAATCGTCTTATTTTTAACACTCATTGAAGTGCTTGCATAGTTTAGATTATCACTAGTGGCATAATTTAGATTATCACATTGGTTAATGCATAAAGTTTACGGCGACTACGGCTCTCGCCTATATGCCCTGTTCAAACTGAAGACCTTTTCTGCACAGCAATTCCTGCAAACTCAGACGAAGGTTGATTTCCCCTGTTCGGTGATGTATCATATAGGCCTGGGCACCGAATGGACACTACAGATATGCTGACCAATTTGGGCAACCCTGGGATCCCAGTGCATTGGTTAATACATTAGAGATTACGACCACCCCCACTTTCGTGTACAAGCCACTGACAAACTGATGACCTTTGCTGCGTAGCAATTCCTGCAAACTCAGCCGAAGGTTTATTTCCCCTGTTCGGGGGTGTTTCATATAGGCCTGGGCGCTGTACAGACAGTACATATCTGCCGACCAATTTGGGCAACCCTAGGCCCCAGTGCCAAATCATAGATCACGTCAAAGTTTACAGTTTCCTTGAAAGTGCATGTTATATTTTAATTGAAAATATTGTTGAGATTGTTTGCCAGTGCGGGACACTTGTCAATGAAGACTTTCGCCCTTTAACCACGAGAATCATTGCTTTCAAGGGGGCACGGTATGGGTGAACTAGTACTATCCCCTGGTGCCACCTAAATTTTGACCGAACACCTTTGCTGTCTAAATCTAGGCGACTCGTATCGTCTTCCACCCTCTCTGATTTCACATAAGGACTTTCCAGTCTAAGAATTTAACGGGGCCATATCCTTCTAAGACATGAGGGTATATCTTGGCGTTCGTAAGGATTCAGACTGAGTCCATTCCCCCAGTCCCAAACACAACGTGCTACAACTAGACTACCTAGGACTTTTAAATTGAAAATTAATGCTAAGAAATTTACCTCAAATAAATGCATTTTCATTGTTAAATACTAGACATTTTAAAGTTTTAATGAATTCACGAGTATGTAAGGATTAATGCTAAACAAATTTTATTTTAGTTAAGTCATAATTTCTAACTTTGAAATTCGTGTTTCATTATTTCCCAAAACTGTTTATAAACAGCAAATTCCTTACAAATTCCTTACCCCTAAAAATGGTTTATAAAAAGTTAGAAGCATAAAGCTCCCACTAGCGCCCTAATTTGACAATACTATGCGATCGCATGATCAAAATTATTTACTTTAAAAGTACAGAATCTCGTATAAATTGAGTTGTTATTATTGTGAAGTCAGATCTTAGCCTAGGAGACGTTTTAATTATCAAATACTGTATTAAAGTTATTAAGACTGAATTTGGAAAATCATTCCCTAAAATTCTTCATTAAATAAACTTAATATTGAAGTCTTAATACATTCTATTAAATGTATTCTTACGTTCTTTATGATTGCTAAATTTCTTTGCTAAATGCATTAAATCCGTTTTGAGACAAGTGGAAGCACTAAATGGCCCTTCCGTATTTCCCCAAATGTAATTAGCCCACATTAATTAAGCACTCTCTCATCCAAAGCACTAAAGTTATTATTAGCTTCAATTACTTTCACCTGTCTTTGTGTGTGTGTCTGCCAGCTCTTATTAACATTTAAATAAATAGGATAGCTATTATTCTTTGCGAATAATAGCTTAAAGAAATTAAATGTAAACTTGTTTCAAACCAAGAGGCCATATAACTGATGTAAATTTGTCTGGAACGTTACGTAACAAAGTTTAAAGAAATTTCTATTTTAGCTGAGTTCTCAGTAAAAACGAGTATAAATTACCGGTTTAAAGAAGGATAAAAATAGTTGGTTTCATGGAACCAATTATTAAGTTTTATTAAATAATAAAAAATTAATCAAGCTTTATAAAACCCCTTAATTTTTATCTCCAAAGCAAAAATTTTAGATAGTTTGAGACTTTATAAATGACATAAAAAAATCCATAACATTGACGCAAGTGGAAATATTATTTTGAATATTATGTAGGTTATTGTATAGAATTATTAATTGAATTCGAATATTATATATATATATATATAGTATAAGCACATGCTATGAAACCACAGAAAAACACATTTATTTACCATTCATGTTTGGTACAAAGCAAAGAGCGCTCACACCCGTATCTACATAGCAATGACATTCCGCTGTGTCATCAGATGCTCTCTTTATAGGTACGCCTGATTAAACTACAAAGCCAATTGATTCTAAATTATAAAGGCTGCTATGCGTGGCGCCATAGTCCTGTTATTTCATCAGTTGTATTGACGCGCTTTGGCGAAAATATTCCCAAATATAAAATGTTAATTGTGAAGATAACTGTTAAGAAATAGGTTTCGCAACTTATGAAACTTACGATGCATTAATAATATATATATATATATATATATATATATATATATATATATATATATATATATATATAAAAATATATATATATAAATATATATATATATATATATATATATATATATATATATATATATATATATATATATATATGTACATATAAGGGGGATGTTTGTAAGTACGTGTCTGCTTATATAAACTTGCACATGTTCATGTATACACACACTTACTGACATACATAAAATATCACTTATGAAGAGAAAAATGAATGATATCCTTAACCATAAAAATTCGTTTCAAACTGTTTTTATGTTCCTGTTATTATAAAAAAATCCTGATATTTGTTTTGCCAAAATATTTCTCATTCTCTTCTCTTTCTTACTGCATTCATGGAATATTTTTACAACTTGAAATTTTCAGAAGAAACAGGAAATACAGCTTCTTCTGTAAGACAGCTAAAGTATCACCTTTTTACGGAAATTCTCTCATAAATATATATATTTTTGCTTCCACGCAAATGTAGCGGGGAATATTTGATATTAATGCGGTACCTCCTCAATATCATTTAATATTTAAAGTAACTCATAAAAACACAATTTTCTTCAATAATGTTCTGCTACTTATTAATGCATAAGATTATGTGAGTATGTGTTTGTAAAGTATTTTGAATTTTGTTGTTTTCATTTTCCTACACTGATAATGTCTCCCAGAGAACTGGAGGATCTCTTGATTAGCTTACATAATTAATTCAAGATTTCATAATTAAATTTAGTCAAACATAAATGAAATCGCTTTTGGGATTATAGCCTTTTTTACTAAAATACACACTTCAAGCACAAGGATGAAATTAATTAAAATATATTTGGTTATGGTAATTATATAGAATCGGGGGGGGGGGGGCGAGGATTTTAAAAGATTTACTTTTTAGTAATGCTATTCTTAAATCAACAATATAACATTTTTGCTTGTTTTATAGCTACATATATGAAATTAAAAAAATTGAAATTAATTTAAAATGTGCATAAACAACATATCTGGCTTTGTATAAAAAATAAGTAAAATCTGTTATTCATAATTCATACGCATTTAGCATGAGGTCTAATTTACTCACGTCATTATCAACTAAATAAAAGAAGAAAAAATAGGGAGAATATTGGACAATTTCGAAGCATCTATAAAGAAAATTTTAAATATTATTTTAACTCGTAGACAAATAGTATATGGATATATTTGTTCAATGCGTTTATTCAAGTTTTTATCAAAATACATCTCCAATTTCCAGGAAAGTAAGACATTATTTTTTGTTAAATTCAACTAATCATATATTTCTTTATTCACATAACAGGCGTGTATTCATATCTTTTCCATTCACCTAACAGCATTTATTCATATCTTTGCCTAAACATATTCATTTTTCAGAAGAGTATGTGATATTTTGTTTATTTTTTTCTGAAACTTGTTAAATTCTACTGTACTATTATTGGTAAACTTTTTTTTCTGAAAATAGACATCAGTTAAAGCTAACTTTCAAGAATTGTGATCAGTATCTTTTAATATATAAGGATATTAGCAAAAAGCAAATAATGAATTTAAATTTCTATGAAATTATGTATATTGTTTTCTATGATAAAATTTTGAAAGAAAGGTACCACATACTAATATAATGACGCAGTGCTCGTATAACGCATTTTAGTTGCAGGTATACAAACCGAACTAGAGCACATGCTTATTAAAGTTGTCGAAAATGAAAAGAGAGAAAAGAAAATGATTCTTTGGAAATGCATTTTTAAGGAAACACTGCCTAAAAGTACCATTTAAGCCAATGTCAAAGTAGTTACAGATCTATACTTGCCTCAAACTGATAAAAAAACACATTTCATCAGATATAATAACTGGGGTTTTGTTTATTCAAATTTTCCTTTTGTGAGTCATTGAAATGCTATATTGTTAGATTGTTATAACGTTGTTTACTTGTAATGTTTAATATTATGTTGTCATAATGTCCTAAATGTTATAATGTGCGTGTAATAGTTTTGTACGATCGTTTGGATATTGTGAATCAGAGGAAAAGTTCTTCCTTAAAAAACTGTATTTATTGTTTATTTGTAACACTATTATCTCGTTTGTTTGTATTCATAAATGTGTTCATGTATAGTAATTATTTTATCATTGTAACACGTTTCAATAAAGTTCTAAGTATGGGTCTCTATGTATCACGGTGTGGTGGACGCTCACTGGGTTCTTGTGGTGTGATGTTCGGAAAATTTGATATTTTAGGGCACGCAGGGTCTTGCGAATCTTATTGGTGGAGCAGATTCCTGTTCCGGTGTTTTGGTATTAGTTTTTTTTTCGCATACCTTTAGGGGTGAGACGGCGTAATCTTTATTGTATAAAATATACAGGAATACCCAGCGTCTTAATATCTACGATAAAACTGAAAGGGTTTCAAATCGTTTCGAGATAATTAATTGTCTTTTATCCGGTCGAAGAACGAGTTAATTATTTCGAATCTAGTTACCATAATTTTATTTTTTATTGTAGATATTATGAAACTGTGTTCCTCTTGTGTATTTAATACAAATTTCTAGTAAGTTATATATCTATCTATATATATCTATATCTATATATATATATATATATATATATATATATATATATATATATATATATATATATATATATATATATATATATATATATATAAGTTGACTGACTGATAGATAACACACAGACCAAACCGCTGAACCTAAAGGGCTGAAAATTTTCATGGCGATTTCTCTTTTAGTGTATAAGTGCACAACGAATGATTTTGGAAAATTCTTCTTATATTATTTTAAATCAAAGTTTTAAGCTGTTTTTGTAAATTTTTATTAAGTTTGCATTTAAAATAATAATCTGAGGGTTATAAAATTTATATCACAGGAAAGATCATGAAAATTTCTTTAAAATGAAATCTTTTTTCGAATCTTTACCTTCATTTTCTGATTTTCGGTGAATTTTTAATGATCAATTTTTAGAATTCAATTTATTAAATGCTGATCACGTGGTTTCTTTTCTTTTTGTGATACTTTAAAATAATTTTGCGTCACGTGCATAACAACGAAGTAAATTGACATAAAAAAATATTAAAATACAGTAAAAGATAAAATTTAACCACTAGACTAATTGAGATGGAAGATTTTCAAAAATTCAATTCAAATTAGTATGTTTTATGCATATTAAATTATATCTATACATAAAACTGCAATTTTCCCTCAAAGTATGCTTCGCCAAGACAATAAGTCTCAAGGCCAAATTTTAAAATACGTTGGCATACATGTAAGAGAAAATTGTTTCTCCTATTCCTGTCAATTTTACCTAGCTTGCTCACGCGTAATTTCGCGGACGAGTCTGGTAATATTAGTTCCGCCCAATGAAGAAACAAAAAAAATTATTTATAAAAATCCTCTTAAAAGCAATTTCATTATTTTTTTATTATAATTATCCTAAAATGTACTCCGTAGCGAAGCACGGGTATTCAGCTAGTACAACATATATATTCAGGCAGCTAAACCTGAACAAAATACCGATAACATAGATAAACACTCTAATTTTCGAAAATAATAATTTCAGTCTTAATCTTTCAAATCAAATTTCCACATCAAAATTATCGATTTCTCTTTCAGCAACGTTTCTTTCAAGAAGCTGCAGTCTTGACTGAGTTATTTGAAAAGAGAAATATAAAACAACTTTCCCACCATTTTTCAACACTCTCAAAACATATTTTTACCTCAAATGCAAAAAGTATTATTCTCCGATAAAATTCGTATTCTCCAATAAAAGATCTATTCAGTTGTTATGGGGATTGAGTTGTTATTGGACCGTGGCGAAAAGCAATCTGTGACTTACATTCAATGGCACGTTTTCATTGAATCACGTCATTTTGTTTTTTATAGCCACATATCTATCAGACGTTTTCCCGTAAAACCATTATTTTTTTTACTAACAGTTGAACTTGGTGTTATGCTGCTGGTTAAGCTTTTATCGTATAGGCCACGTTTCTGTAGTAGGAAATTCAGGAGAATTTATCTCATCGGGGGAAAAAAACGAAATGTAATGTTTTTTTTTTTTTTTACCATAACGAAAATACACGCGTGAGGTTGTAAGAAGGTACTGGAAAGAGAAAAAAATTATTTTTGAATGTGTACAGGATGAGGAATGTTTTTTTCTAAAATAGCGATTTTTTACAACTGCATTGTTTTTTTCAGAAATTGCTGATTAAATATTCTTTCACGTCGAAAACAAAATAAAAATGTAAATTTATGAATATGAGGATTCATAAATAAAGATGGTTTTATGCATTATTAATATTATAAGAAATGCGAATGTTTAGAATGGGTGATTTATAAAATTTTAAGAATCTCTGTGGTTTTGCTTTTAACAGAACAATTTTTTTCTATTTATTGTTACCCCCTTTATCAGTGAGGGAAATATTTTGGTGCAATTGTAAATAATGTTCATCAATACTAAATTAATTCCCTTTTTTGTGCCTATTCATACCTAAATTAGAAAAATATGCATTTTCAAAATATTTATAATTTAAAGCTTCCTTGATGCAAGCTTCGAATAAATTGTGATCAATGCTTCAATAATTATAAATTTAAAATGCAGAGAAAAACTTAATTCACTTTAGAATAAATAGAAAAAAATTAGAATTGCAAAAGCTAAAACATTTTTCTTCAGAAACTAAGTCGAAAAATTCAATGCTTAATTCACATGAATATTTGTCTAGTTATTCTAAAAGACTACGCAAATAGAAAAAAAAACCTCAAAAACTAAATGGTTAAACATACAACTAAATGTTTCAAATAAAGTTTTGTGTCTACTAAAGCATTGAAATTAATTTTATAAAATTTAACGGTTCTTTTAATTTATATTTTTATAAAAAATTAACTGTTGAATTAATTCTATTTAAAGGTTTATGTTTAATTTCCATTTTTGAAGTTTTTTTTATCAGGTTTATAAATTTATAATATCTCGAAATTGGATTAGATAGAAAAAGATCATTCATATAGATTTTTTTCTAGTGACAGTGTGTTTGTTGCACAAAATTGCTGAAACTCAGAAACTTCTTTGTCAATCTATATACATAACACAGTAACGTAACTGACTGACTGACTGTCCGACTGACAGATAACGCATAGACCAAACCGCTGGACGTAAGGGGCTGAAATTTTTACATGGCCATTTTTCTTATAGTATAGGGGGGCACTAAAAAAGATTTTTGAAAAAGTCTTCTTATATTTTTTTTAAATTAAATTTTAATTTTTTGTAAGGTTTTCTAATTTTTCATTTAAAATAACAATCTGAGGATTATAAAATTTATATCACAAGAAAGATCATTAAAATTCCTTTAAAATGAAATCTTTTTAGAATATTTACCTCTATTTTCTGATTTTTGGTGAATTTTTAAAGATTAATTTTTATAATTTAACTTATTAAATGCTGATCACGAGGTTTCTTTTCTTTTTGTGATAATCTAAATTAGTTTTGCGTCACGTGCATAACAACGAAATAACGGTAAAAAACAAAATTTATCAACTAGACTAATTGAGATGAAAGTTTTTTAAGAATTTAATTCAAAATAATATGTTCAAAATAATTTTGTCTATAAAAGTATCCGTTATGGTTTTTAAATAAATAAATAAATAAATAAAATAAATAAATAAATAAATATATATATATATATATGTATATATATATATGTATATATATATATATATATATATATATATATATACATATATATATATATATATATATATATATATATATATATATATATATATATATATATATATATATATATATATATATATATATATATATATATATATATATATATATATATATATATATATATATATATATATATATATATATATATATATATACATATATATATATATATATATATATATATATATATATATATATATATATATATATATATATATATATATATATATATATATATATATATATATATATATATATATATATATATATATATATATATTGGCATTATTTACATACATTGACCATTGTATTTAATTTGAATGTACACCGTAGTGAAGCACGCGTATTCAGCTAACTGAATATAAATTTCTCTAATTCACGATCTTCATATTGATCTATTGTAACTGCTGTTGTTGTTTATAATGCATCCTTGGCTGGAAATACCAGAAGAGGTCCGTATAAACTTCATGCAGAAGTGTGCAACCTACATAGCACCACAAGTTTTCGAGTCTGTCTATGCTAGTTGCCACCTCAATTTCGCCCGAGCACCCCCAGGGAAGACATCTGTTGGGATCGTATCCTCTCCCACCCTCTCTGAAAACATAGTGGGTGTTTCCGGTCTACGGATTCAACATGCAAATTTCAGTTCTAGACACTGAGGTATTTAATGGTGCACGTTGGGATTCTATACGAGCACCCTCAGCATTGAAAGCCAGATCGCTTCCACAAGGCTACCTCGAGACCTGATCTATTGTAGCAAAATACACTTGCTTGTTTTTTACTATCATATGAAGCTTGTAAAATGTAAGACAGATCTAAATTATTAAGTAGCAAGATAATAGTAAAGATAGATGCTACTAGCAGAAATTATACCATCATCCACTCTTTTCACTTCAGTTAAGTCATATTTACATAAATGAATATCTTTCAAGTGTCTCGATTTTATTTTTTACTTGTTTTAAAAATGTTAATGTAGTCTTACATTCTGAATACCTTCTTCGAAGACATCCCATTAAGTTTTCAGTGCTAAAATTAATATATTGAATACTTAATTCAATTAACATCTCATCAGAATGTTACTTTCATGAAAGTAGAAAAAAAGTTTTAGCAGAAAATACGAAAACTATACCTAGGTTCCGGCAGGTAAGTCGAAAGTTGATCTACTTAACATAAACGTTTGCAGGAATTTTTCACGCTCTTCATCCCCTCCGTAAAAAATTCTGAAATGTTCTGTATTGCCATATACTAAAAATGAAAAATGTTCTGTCTGGAAAAATTTTTAAAGTAGAAATTCAAGACATGTGAAAACAGAGGACTATATTTTCAGTAATATTACGTATGCGTAATATTTTTAATATAATTCAGTATTATTGGAAATAAACACATTTTATCAAGATTTCCCTTTAAAGGATATTAATTATAATATTAAAATATAACCAAATGACTGCCTTTGAATCTTACGCAGAAATCTGGAAAAGGATATATTATAAAAAACTCAAAATGTGAAATGATTGCAGTATATTAATATTTTTTCAGAAATGAGGGAAAGTTAAAAATCATAAAATGATGTCCCATTCTCAACTGAAATTAATGTATTTATTAAGGAGTAACCACTTAAAATAATAAGTGAATATTGATTAAAACTAATAGTAAGACTATATAATAACACAAGGAAAATAATTTCTAGACTATATAGAGACGTTGATTTGACAACTTGAAATCAGCTAGTCACCATGCCATTGAACTGCCTATTTTAGGTTGTTTACTTCAACAATAAAATAAATCAGAAGAAATAATCAAAATTTCAATTGTTGTTTTCGAAGCAGTGATTCCCAACCTGTGAGTCACAACCCCCAAGGTGGTCATGCCAGTTATATTCAATTAAAAAAATCATTTTAGCGAATTTCACCGAAAAATTTTTGTCAATATATATTTACCATGAAAATGTATGTCAGTGATGGTTTTAAAGATAAAAGCCTAATTGAAAGCGAAAACTGAGCTCGTTAGAAATCTACTGCCTTTATTTAATGGTAAATAAAAACCGCGGTAGCTTATCACGTGCAGTATACAAATTCTAAACGTCATTTTTGACATTACTTTTATAGTTTTCCCAACGAAATAAAGCAATTTTATTTGGACAAGAGTTTCTCTATCTTTATTGTTATATAATTGTGAATCCATATGCTAGGTGCAAAATTTTTTCTGAGGTTCTGTTCTGTCCTTTTCTTGCTGTTGCACACCTTTTGTAGGAGTATTTCTGTATGTTCTCAGTTTCAAACAAATCACTTACAATTATCATTTTTGTTAAATGAAACAATTAGCTGGAATTTAAGGATATAAAATGCAGTATAGTGTTTTAGTTTGTTTAAGAAGGCATTTGAATTGAAAATATGCAGGGTGGGAAAAGGAGGGGGGTCATAGGATCCTGGGAAAACGCTGAAGGGAAACTGATTCGAAAAAGTTTGAGAAACACTGTTTTAAAGAGTAAAGCTGACTTTGAGGGTAAACAATGAAAAGTCTGGTAATTAAGTAATTTTCAATACGTAACGTTGTATAACGTTATCTCTCCTAACATGTTTAATTATTTAATTTTTTAGTTAAAATTGGCATATTTGTGTATAAGTAACTAATTTTGAACGTATAAATATTTCATCTTTCATATTCTCTTCATCTATAAAATACGTCAGCTTCTATAAACATTTCATTATAGAGCTCAATCAAGTCCTTATTAATATTTAAACTTAACTAACCTACAGAAATACGAAAAAATAACCAGCTACAATATGAAGGCCTTATTTGAATAGTGGTCCAAATCCACTTTTTAAAAAGATGGAGTTAGCCTCACTTTCATGTTCATAAAAGTCATTTCTATCTTATTTTAAAATTGGTACACCTCCAGCTTACATCTGCTGTCAACAGAAGACATAAAAAATCAGACTTCCTCAGTCATTTCTCAACACTCATAATACTTTAAGGCTCTGCATCTAAAAATGAACAAGAATGGAGTTGGACCACTATTCAAATAAGGCTTTCATATATAACTAATTAAATATCAATTAACCGGTATATTTACACAATATTTGACTTGTATGGTGTTCTTATTAAAGGGAATAATTTCTAAGCTATGAAATGATGAATGAATAATTAAGGAATGAATGATTAATAATTTAATTGATTTCATTGTTAATCTATTTTAAAAGTCAGTATTTCTTATACTGACAAAAGAATCAATTCCCGCCAATGCACATTTAAGGTGCATTGGCGTAAGCAGCTTTTTTCTTGAAAGAAGACAAAAATAGCAGTGTTTATCTGGGCAAAACTTTATTGATTCATCTTCAGAAAGAGAGGAAAAGAAAGTTGTAAAAAACAATCAATGTCTTCACGTTCACATTCGATCGGCCCATTGTTCTAGTTTTACAGCAGTTTATCTGTAAGAGAGTGGCAGTAAAAACATTTTTTCTCCCTCCATCTGTTGAGTTTGACATCATCGCTGGTAAAAATGTTGGGGTAACAGGACACGTTTATGTACTATAGGGAGAGAAAAGAGATATACCTATCTTTGTGAATAAAAGACTTGTTTTATTCCAGTCTACGACGTACGTAACGCATAAACGGGTTTTTTTGCCCAAGGGAATGTGTTACTCAGTTTCTTCTCAGTTAAGACATTATTCAAATATGCCAAACGGAGTTTTATTTTTAAAAATAGATTAAAAAAATTAAATTCATGATAAAATAAATTCCCAGCAGTCTGCAATTTTAGTTAGATTAACCTCTTACAAATTCATTTAAATACATGATCACATATGCTATGGATATATTTGTTGCACTCTGGTTTGACAATATATATACAGAGACATACACACATATATTGATGTTGGAAGCGAAGTATTTAATAATTCTTACGATAAATTAGATAATCTAATTAATATAATAATATAGATTAATTAATTTAATATTTATTAAATGTACATATAATTTTTTAATTTAAATTTTATACACATTAATTTATCTTCAAAGAATTATGCAGAATACTAAGAGTAAAATATTTTTATCACCGTATGAACCTTTCTAAACCTTCACTTATGTATCTAACTTTGCATATATATACATACATTGCTGGCCACACAAATTGCAACACCAAGAAAGACAAGAGATATCACAACAAAATTTATTTTGTAGATAACATGTTGACCAAGTATCAAATGATTAAATTTATAGACTTCTGTGAAGTATGGTTCCTGCCAAAATCAGTAGCCAGAGTAACCGCCATTGTTCGAGATCACCGCTGCCACACGCCTCGGCATTGATTCAAACAGACTTTGGATGAGTTCTTGGGGTACAGCAGACCAAGCACCTTCCACACGTTGCCAAAGTTGATCTGCTATGGCAGCTGGGGATGGAATCGGTATCAATCGCAGAGCAACCATGGACCACATGTTTTCTATCGGCGAAAGATCCGGAGAGCGAGGCGGCCAGGGAAGCAATTCAATCTGGCGATTGACGAAGAACCGTTGGACAATGCGTGCCACGTGGGGTCGCGCATTATCCTGTTGAAATATGGCTGTGGGCAAGCCCTGAAGGTAAGGAAGGACAACTGGCTCCAACACCTCGGAGATGTAGCGCTGGCTGTTTAAAGTACCGGCAATGCGTACTAGAGGTGTGCGAGAGTGATACCCAATACCGCCCCATACCATAATACCCGGTGCAGGACCAATTTGGTGGTGCATAATGCAGCTGTTCAGCATCCCCTCTTCACGGTGTCTCCAGACTCGAATGCGACCATCGTGGTGTTGCAGACAGAAGCGTGACTCATCAGTAAAGGCAATTTCATTCCATTCTGCCGTCCACATCCTTCTGTCATCGCAACATTGACGGCGGAGACGTCTGTGGTTCTGCGTCAAGGGTAGACAAAGCCATGGACGTCTTGCGGACAGACCACTCTGCTGTAAACGGCGTCGAATGGTACGCGCAGACACTGGATGATGCGTTACAGACTGCATGTGCTGTGCTATGGTTCGTGATGTGACTGAGCGATCCGCCACTGCCATGCGCACAATTTTCCTGTCATCACGTGAAGTGGTGCGCTGAGGTGGATGCGATTGAACACTACGGTCCGTCGTACCCTCCTGCATCCAACGATCAGATATCCGCATTACAGTTGTTTGGTTTCGTCCAACACGACTACCGATTTCCCTGTTAGATAATCCACTATCTCGGTAGGCCACTATCCTTCCTCTGTCGAACTCGGATACTTGATCAAAAGATGATCGCTGTTTTAGACGAGGCATAATTGTTCGTTTTTTTGAAAAAACCACAAGAAAAACACAATTGCCGAACTTGAAATCGTCGAAATCTCCAAGCCTTAAATAGCGTTTGAAGTGGCGCCACGGGCGCGCGTGATGTGCGTCTGCGCTGAAATTCTAATCATTTGCATATCTCACCTCCCCTAATGCATGTTGTAAATTTCATGTTATTTGCATGTTCCCTTCAGGGTGTTGCATTTACAGTGACCAGCAGTGTATATATATATATATATATATATATATATATATATATATATATATATATATATATATATACTAGCTGAAGTACCCGGCGATGCACGGGATTTTAAGAATGTTTGTTGTTAACCAAAATCAATTTAAAAATTAACACAGTATAAATAACATAAAAAATATATGTGAAATGTTATACACGTCTCAGAATTTCAGCCTTTCATCATTGTAATAGTAAAATCTGAAAAGTAAAAATGTCAAATTCTCTAATGTTTGTTAACCAAAATTAATTTAAAACTAAGCACAGTATAAATAACAGAAAAAAACCTAGTGAAATCTATAAATATATAAATTTATAATAAACTCCTCAGAATTCAGCTAGAATTAGCCTTTTATCATTGGGGTAAAAAAAAGAAGCTGCAATTACAGGTTCAGCAGAAATTTCCAATAGAACAATGATATGACTGCAGCGTTGCCTCTTAAAAAATGAAGTGTTTGATTGAGGGCTGCAAACCATTCAACTCCTCTCCACATTTAACTCCTATAAACATCCGCTACATATTAAATTCCTTTTCTCTCCATAATAAACTCAGAATTTTGGTATATTCAGCCTTTCATCATAGTACCACTAAAAACTGAAACATCCTCTCCAGAAATATAAATTTATTAATTTCAATAATTAAACACACACAAATGTATAAATTAAGCAAAAGTTTTTTAACCAACATTTCAATAATTCGTAAATGAAAAAGCATATGAAAATAAAAATAATAAGAACTTCCGGAATCGAAATTAATTACCCTTAATTTTGAATTAATAAAAAACCAACATAATATGAATAAAAACGATAGTTGTTTAAAACCATCTAATATATAAAAATGAATGTTTGTCTCTCTGTAATTGTATGGAAATCCACAGTTTAGGAGCAACGATCGTGAAATTTTACATACAGGCGTCTTTAAAAACAGCCGAGGGTCTGAAGAACTTCAAAAATCGAAATTAATTACCGTTGATTTTTAATTAATAAAAAACCAACAATTTTGAAACTAAATGTAAGCTGTTACACTTTGTGGAATCACCCCTCTGAATATGGCGTCCACGTTAGGGTTAGCTGGCAAACAGCGAGCGAAAAGATAAAAATAAATAAAATCAAAAAGTTTCAAGTTATATATTAAACCAGAATAATAAATGAAAATAATAATCTTTCAAGTCAGATTTTATACTCTAAAATAAATCGGATCCAACGGCATATTGACACTATCACACGCGATGGAAAATTCGAATCAACCACGCTAAGTGTAACGAGATCATTTTTAATCGCTACTGCAACCCCCCTCGCTTATGTCTTTGTGTCTATTGAAGAGTTAAAGACTAAGCTTCTATCCTGCTAACTTATTTCTGACTTAAAACTCCTCTCACTCCATAAATACATGTATATTTACCAACCCATAGCAACTTTACAGTAATCTTAGTCGAATACTTTCCTATTTACTCAATAAAGCAGCATGTCATTGTGGCGTATTCAGTAAAAGCATTCATTTACTACGCTACACGACGCGGGTTCGAATACGGATCGTACAAATTTTGCTAAACCTGTATTTTCAGCTTTTTTATGGAGGCTTTTTTATTTCAGCTTTTATTTTATTATTTTTTAAATTATTATTATTATTATTTTTATTTATTCTTTTTTAAATCATTATTATTATTATTTTTATTTATTATTTTTTAAATTATTATTACTATTATTTATTATTTTTTTAAAATTATTTTTATTTTATTTTATTATTTTTAAAAATTATTATTTTTATTTTATTTTATTTTTCATATTATTAATGTGTATAACATTTCGTATACTTTTTTTTCTATGTTATTTATACTGTGTATAGTTTTTTAATGGATTTTGGTAGGTTTATTATAAATTTATATATTTAATGTTTTACTTTTTAGGATTTTTTGTCCAATGATAAAGGCTAAATCTTTTCTATGTTATTTATAATGTATTTAGTTTTTAAATTGATTTTGGTTAACAAACATTCGATAATTTGACATTTTTTCTTTTCAGCTTTACTTTTCAAAATTCTTTACTTTCCTAAAGACAATTTGACATTTTTCCTTTTCAGCTTTTAGTGGTTTATTATAAATGTATATATTTTATGCTTCCCTTTTCAGGGGTTTTTTGCTCCAATGATGAAACGCTAAATCTAGCTGAATTCTGAAGAAATTATTGTAAATTTATGGTTTTTTTATGTTGGGTTTTCTTTTTATTCATGCGTATAACATTTCACATGCTTTTTATTCTGTGTTATTTATACTGTGTTTAGTTTTTAAATTGATTTTGGTTAACAAACATCCTTAAATTCCCGGGCAACGCCGGATAAATTATCACCTGTGTAGGTTGATAATTTATAAATTTTAAAACTGTTACCACATGTATATTTACAGATCCACAATAACCACAATATTTTTAATTAATAAATAACCTACAACTTTTAAAAGATGCGACTCTCGATTCACAGGCTTTCAGTAGATGGCGCCACTATTTTAAACTTTTAGTATTCCAACCATAAGACAAAAAAATATATTTTTTTAAAAATCGTAAGGGATATTTTTATAGACAAAATAATGTAGAAGAAAATATTGAAATTAAATCTAATAGGACATACTAAAGAATATAGTACATGTTTGAGGAACATATCTTTTACTGTATTTTAATATTTTTTGGATAATGTCCAATCGTTTGCCGCATTAGCAAGAAAAAAATATATTTTTTTTGTCTATTTCGTTGTTACGTGACGATAAATTTATTTAAAGTACCAGATAAAGAAATCACATGATCAGCGTTTAAAAAATTAAATTGTAAAAATTAATCTTTAAAAATTCACCAAACATTAGAAAATGGAGGTAAAGATTCGAAAAGAATTTCATTTTAAAGGAATTTTTATGATCTTTTTGTGATATAAATTTTACAACCCTCAAATTATTAATTTAAATGCAAACTTGAAAAAAGTTACAAAAACAGATTAAAAATTTAATTTTAAAAAATCTAAGAAAATTTTTTCAAAAATCTTTCTTAGTGCACCCCTACATTATAAGAAGAATCGCCATGCAAAATTTCAGTCCTTTAGGTTCAGAGGTTGGGTCTGTACTTTGTATGTCAGTCAGCCAATCAGTCAGTTAGTCAGTTACGGAACTGTTTTATATATATAGATTTTTATTACTATCTTTATATCGTAACGTTAACTTCATGCACACACATTATTTTCCTATGCTTTTTTTATTATCTTTATAATAAGCGTAATTTTCATATGATTTTAAACAACAATCGTTTTTAACTGGCATTCAATTGGCTGTTAAAACTTTATATTTACAACCTATTTAAAAGAAGTAGGGTGTAAATAGTAGGGTGGAAAGTTGGTAAAATCAAAATGTTGTGCAATGTATTTAATTTCTCGATTAAAAGTAGTTTTTTTCTAAAAATTAATTTATTTCTTTTGAAAAGCTAAATATTTTATGCACGCGGTTTATATTATTATTACTATCTTTATATCGTAACGTTAACTTCATGCGCGAGCATTATTTTCTTATGACGAAATTATAATGCTAACATGTGAAACTACAGAGAATTCCTAAATCGATATTACAACTTTAAACAAACCCACGCTCACACACACTTGACTCAGACATTTTCACAGCTGCTAATTATTGCTATACCTATGCTTTCTTTTTAAATCTACTAGTCTTGACAAAATATGATTTTCTTTCTGATCAAAAGTCAACATCATAGAGTATAATATTAGGACTATAATGCTCAGGTAATACTCCGTTGTTTCCCTTGCTCTACTAGTTAACCCTTTGCGACACGCTATATTAAAATACAACTGAAACTTGGAAAACATGTTGTAAAATGAGCAAGATGCACGTGCTTAGATGTTTTATGCCGCCCCCCCCCACAAAAGAAATTCATCTGTTTATATTTTTACAGGGGGAGGTCAGATACCGTTTGACCCATCATACAACAACGACATTCTTTATACTATAGTGGACGTTATGCTGAGAGTTATGCCGTATATAATATAAATCAATGAAAATAACATATATGCAATAAATTACAGTCAATAGTTGCTTTAAAATGTATTTACTACACACACATATTTATAATCACAATTAGTTAGAATTACAATTTTAAAAATTTTCTATTCTGAATGGAAAAGAAATTTTTCTTATATGAAAAAAAACTTATTTTAAATAAAAGGTAATTTAACATAAATAATCTTTGAAAATAATTCTACAACTATGAATTAGGGTCTTTTCGTCTCATTGAGAATTTTCACAGAAAACGTTGTCAAGACTCGCGTCTAAACTCGCTGAGCATACATCCTCAGGCTTTCCCAAAAGTCAGTTGTCTATACTGCCCTGGCCTTCAACAACCGTCGAGGTTTGCACCTGTCTCGCTTGAATTTCTAGCTAGACCACCCACAATATCATGTAATCGATTTTCTTGGAAGCAATTACTTGGAGGCACTTTTCTTACAAACCCTTCTTTAGCAACCCTTTTGCCCTATGGGGACTAAAGCTACTGGGTGGCGTCTGTTGTTCATCGACGATTTCTATATCTTAGTATCAGTCACAGCCTCTAATTAAAGGCGCCTGATACTAAAATGGCTGAAATCTATCCAAAATTAACGGGGAAAAATAAAATTAATTCTAAAACAACGGTAAATTGCAGTGCTGCCATCTTTCGTGAAAATTTCAAGTGTGTGTGGGACAGTTTTTGAACCACGTAATTCAAGTGAAAAATATAAGTTAAAAATATTATATATGATTTTTTGTTTAGTAAATAAGTTAAAACAATGAAAAATATAATTAGTAGTATTTTATATGTATAAATATTTTAAAAATTCTCCAAACAATGAGCAGCCCTAAAGACACATTTTATTGTTTACTTTAGCCATTTTTCATGTAGAAATTAAAAATCCTGTTATGTTCTGCCATTTACAATATAAAATTATAACTAAAACCAAATTGTATTCTGTACTTACATAGGATATATTATAGGATATATTATAGGATATATATATATATATATATATATATATATATATATATATATATATATATATATATATATATATATATATATATATGTGGGAAGCGAATTCTTAAGTCATCAATAACTTCATAATACGACATGTAATTTTTGGTTATCTATATTTAAACTTGATTAGATATAAGTAGTAAATTAATATATACATAAAGAGTTGAGTTGAGTATTAAGGTTACGTCTACACAGTCACTGGAAATTACAAATATAGTTATAGGGCCGTCTTGCCCAATCTTCAGTTACAGGGCCGTCTGCCCTTTACTCGCACGACCGTCAGCGTCGGCATCCAGGGGTCAACTCACGAGTAACACCTCTCTCCGCGGGATGGCACTGTTGTCGCCACGTTTCCTCAGCGCTGCGTTGCAAGCGTTCCCATAACACTCGGACATCTTGATGTTTTGGCCCTCCAAAACTCTTTACTCTGCACAGAAATTCTAAAAAAAAGGAGAAAAAAAAACAGTATCTAGGACTTATAATTGTTATGACATTTAATTTTGCTCAGCTGCTCATGGTTTTATGTGATCTGCGGCAGTCGTTGTGACATTCGGTTCATCGTGGTTGTCTAACTTCTGGACATCAAATCTGTCTTTGGACTTTATTTTCGTAATCTTGTAGGGTCCGAAAAATTTAGGTTTGAGTTTAGTTCCCGTTCCAAATTGAGTTTTTTCAATCGCAACGAGTTCTCCAATTTTGTATTGTCTTGCGTTCTTCCTTTTTCGATTAAAATTTTTCTTATTTTCTTCTTGTATCTTCAACATATTTTCTTTTGCTATTTCTCTCATTTTTTCTCGGTCTTCCATACTTGCTTTGATATATTCTTCTTCTAGGATTTTCTTTATCTTTAAATCTTCTTTACTTTTTAATTTAACTCCAGTAAGAAGCTCAAACGGTGTAAATTTTGTTCATCTTGAAATGGTACTGTTAATAATTTTTTGAATAGTGGGTACATGCTTATACCACTTGGTTGCATCATCGATGGTTAGTTTCGACAAAATCGGGATGAGAGTTCTGTGCATACTGCTCTTCTCTGCAACATCAACATGGAAGAATCCGTTCTTTAGATCAAGCGTCGTGAAAATCTTTGATTGTTCTAATCTATCTAACGCGTCTTCCATGAGGGGCAAAGGGAAATTGTCTTTAACGATCTTTTTATTTAACTGCCTGTAGTGAATACACAAACGGTACTCGCCTGACTTTTTCTTACACAACACTACGGGTGCAGCGTAATCTGAACACGATTCTGTAATTATATTATCACGCAACCAAATTTTAATTTGCTCTTCGATTATTTTTTGCTCTGCAAAGGGAAATCTCCGACAACGCTGTTTCACAGGAAATTCATCTTTCAAAACAATGTTCATTTTTAACCCCGTGTTTTTAGTTTTATTTGGTTTGTAATTCGCGATGAGGTCTGCAACTTCCGTTTTCAATCCCGAGTCTAAATTATGGCAGATGTCAATTTCGTTCTCGCTTATGGCGTCTCGTATTGTAAACAATCTTTCGAATTCACTCGATGTTTTGTCTATATTATGGAGTGGCGAATCTTCTGCCTCTGTGTCCTTGACACGTTTCCGGCATACTCGAACGATTCCTACATGAATATTTTTTCGCTCCCCGGTAACTCTCATTCCGTTTTCATCTAATATGATATTTAACTGTTTCATGACATTCATACCGATAATAGCGTCTTAGCACAATTCTTTCAAAACGTATATATCACTAGTTATAACACAGTTGTCTATTTTTATTTCCGCATTAAAGTAGCCTAAAGGAATCACTTCACTATTTCCGATACCGTATAAAATAATATGATCATTCTTTAGTTCTGGTTTACTAAGCTTTTCGTAAATAGATTCTTTGATCATTGTAATTTCACTACCGCTGTCAAACAATGCATTAGTTTCATAACCCATAATAGTAATTTTCTTTTTAATTTTATCATCATTAGCATAAGATTTAATTTTAAACACATCTTTAGTACAATCAACAGCTTTATGATTAAAATTCAAACATTTAAAGCAACGCAATCCTCGAGCTTTGATTTGGCATTCATGAGATTTATGCCCAATTTCATTACAAGAATAACAAAATATGTTCGACTCTTTGTTTCGATACTGGTCCCTGTAATTAAATTTTGGTTTCGTTTCTTTACTTCTGCTTTCATTCCATTTGTACGAATCTTTAGTTTGTTTCTCAAATTGTGTCGTTTCATACTTATGTTTTTAAAATGATTCTGATTCTCATTGTCCGGCGTTTGTGTTAAAATTAATGTCCGTTCTCGCGACTCTACTTCCTTTTTCAAAAATTGTAGCAAATCCGTAATTTTATTTTTTTCTGATTCGGTGGATCTATTAAATTCTAGAGCTATATCGTTCGGAATGGTTTTGATCAAAATAGGGAATAGTAACGTTCCGTAGGTGTTCGGTTCAATACCAAGACTTTGTAGCGCATTTACTTCAACGGAAACTGTATCATAAACTTTGCGTAGTGTTGCTACATCTCTTGAATTTCTACACGGCGTCAGGTTTAGTAATTTTGACATGTGATAGTCCACGATTAATTCTACTTTTCCAAATCTAGAATCTAAAATTAAGATAGCATTTTTATAATTTTCAGCTACGAGTGACAAACCAGAAATAGCTGTTTTCGCGTCACCTGATAAATATGTGATCAGATAGTTAAATTTTTCCACTTCTGTTAATACTTCGCTAACGTGAATTGAATTGGGCCCAAAAATTTGGCCAATTACTTATTTCACCATTAAATGCTTCAATAACTAAACGCGGAAGTTTCACTTGTGTGGCGTTTCTCGAAAACAAATCTTCTGAACTTAACTCTGTCGATTTATTTTGATTTTTACTTTCCGTTTCTAATTTCTTAATAATTTTTTTAGCACGGACTTTGGCTATTATTACCTCTTCGTGATAATTCTCTGCTGAAATTGTTTCTTTTTCAAGCTGTTTTTCGTCTGTAATATCATTCTCAATCTGACTATCTATTAATTTTAAGTTTTCTTCCTTATCGGTTAAAAGTATAAGTAATTCGTCTACTAAATCTACATCTGGCTGAGTTTCATACATAACGGCTTCCAATCTTTTAATTATTTTTGTCGTGGCCGTTCTCAGCGTAGTACGCTTTTTCAAATTTTTATCTAACTAGGGGCTTCCCCCCTAGCCTCGCTACGCTCGCTCCTCTGGTGAATAAAGTGAATGAATGACTCAATAGTTTTTTACAGCGATTGAGTCATTCATTTGTTTACAGTTGAAGCTTCCACCCCCCCCTCCCGACGAAATGGATGAAGCCCGGCGAAATGAATGAATGGGTGAAAAATTGGTTCTTCTTTCAAAGGAAGCGAATGAGAAGATTTTTTTTTAAGTATTTCTTTAAAATTCAATTAAAAATCGAAATTTTAAGATAGAGACTTGAAATGAAGTTTATATGAATGAGAAAGCTTTCATCTTCCAGTTGATATAAATATTTTCTTTGTAACATAATAAGTCTGAGAGCATCGAATTTATATATCTCGAAACGCATAAATTTTTCCAAAAAAAGGGTTTTCAATTTTAATAAAAATATCAGTCTGTTTTAAATTATTTTTAAACAAATGAGGTCTTGTTTGAAGGAGAAATGTCTGTAGTCTTAGATTGTAAAAAAAAAATTATACGATTCTTTTTTGGCGAGTTATCGTAATCTGAACATGAAAAAGTCAATATTTTCCCACAAAACATAAAATAAAAAAAACTTAAAGTCCGACGAATATGAGACATGTCTTACTTTCTTCCCCACATTGTTATGCATCGATTGGTATCGGTCTCGACCCCATACCCCCAGCGGTTTCGGAGGAGATAGCGTGACAAGCTGTTGACAGCGGCGGCGGCGGCTGTGCCGGCTGTGGCAGCGGCAGTTAGCTCTTTTTAGAATAGAGAGATGCTTCCATCATGCAATATAATAAGAATTCGCTTACCGTTTTGGTGTTTCGGATTCAACAGATGTCTTTCTTTTCAGGTTGGAATGGCTCTCAGCATACCACAGTCCAAAAGTCACTTAGTTATCAGTCACTAATATTCAAAGTCTTATATATTTTAAAATTAACTTATCTCTCATCCCTTCCAGGCTCCCATTTATATATATATATATATATATATATATATATATATATATATACAAACGTGGTTATCAAAATAATGGAAAGACTAAGAAACATCATGAAATCCTTTATTAATACGGCCCAGATCACCTTTGTAATGTAATACCACCTGACTCACCTTGGAATTGGATTATACAAGTCATGAATAGTGGTTAAGATTATATTATACCATTATCCAGGGGAAAATCCTGAAAGTTCCTGTAGAGATGATGTGGTGTATATCGATACCCGGCTCTATCCGCTTATACAAGTCACAGTGGATGGATGATATATAGTAAGGAGGATTGTACAGGGCAAGATAAGATGGGTGTGTGTGTGTGTGTGTGTGTGTGCTTGTTTGTTTGTGTAAGTAAGTAAGTAAGTAAGTAAGCATGAGAAAATCATTTATTTAAAAATAAATTGCTTGTTATTTAGGCTTCGTTAAATGTCATAAACAAAGACATTTTGACTAACATTACATTTTTCCGCACACATTTGCTAAATGTGTTGTTCAGCCAAATATGTAATGTTAGTCAAAGGGGCCTGAGATAAGCATTTATCCCATTGCTCTGGATCCCATTGCCCCATAGCTCCCATTGCTCTGTAGGACCTGTCCCATCAAGCAACGTTAAGTGACGGCAATACTTACGTTCAGGTCAGGGCGTGACTTTATTATATATATATATATATATATATATATATATATATATATATATATATATATAAATATATATATATATGATTATAAATATATATATATATATATATATATATATATATATAAATATATATATATATATATATATATATATATATATATATATATATATATATATATATATATATATATATATATATATATATATGTAATATCGTTGACCGGACGCAGGTCAACAAGCTCGTACTTCCTAGTTTTTTGAATTCGGGTGTAGTCAGCCGAGTTGATCTGACTGTGTAGTCGTACCGGAACAGGCAATGGCGAGTGACCGGGGAAAGGCGTAGGAAGACAATCCAGGCGAATAATACAGACATCACGTTCTGGCTTAACGTCTCTTTATTTTCACAGTATTTCGATGATTAAATATACTTCATTATCTAAACACTACTTACTTAGTTTAGGATTAACATGCGTGAAAAGTATCGTTCGGGGGCCGTTTATCGGGAAGAATCCCGGTGACATAACGCCGCGCGTTATTTGACGGTGAGCTCAAAATCACGTCATGTTAGGTTGAGAGCAGACAAAAAAGACTCGGAATTATTGAGAAAAGCGCGTGTTTTTCATGCGGGCTGAACTTTAATTGGTCTCAAACTGACACGTGATTAAGTCGCGTCATATGGGGTGATCATCGAAAGGGTTCACGTCATAGCCTTTAGAATAGACTTCGTTATATAATTCTTATGCAATGGTACGCGCGTGCAACAGCTTTAGGGTAAAAAATAATAGATTATTTCGGGTTACATTTGAGAGGTAATGCTTTATTGCCAAAGGGTAAAATAATTTAGATTGGTGTTTTAATAATAAAAGATTTGAAATTTATTTCGTATATATATATATATATATATATATATATATATATATATATATTAAATGCATATTACCATAAGAAATAGAATCATACTTTTCAAAAATAATAACAGTACCAATGCAAAAGAAATCATTTCATAATATGCGGTTTAACGGAAAAAAGGTGAAGTAAATTTTCGTATATTAGTCCATAGAGAGTTTAAAGTTTAATGAAGCGGATCTCTACCACATGAAAAGCTCATAACCTCAAATCTCTATTGAAAATCCTATATTAGAGAATAAATATAATATCCTCGCCAAGGGAGTCTGGGATAAGTTAGATAGACGTTTTAGATTGTTGAGTAAGTATGATAATAAATAATATTTGGAAGCTGAATTGTATTGATCTCATTAAGCAAAGCTTTTATTATTGAATCGTTTTATTTTATCACCGTCTAGTTCCTCAAGACTGCATACATCTGATATGTTTCACAATGACCTTTGGGAGAGCATAATTATTCATATGCATTTCGAAAATGCAATAGTTCTAAAACTGCCGTTAAATTTCGCGTATATTGTATGAAATGCGGCAATACGACTGGTTCTACCTGTGTATCAAAATAAAATTGCTTTGTAGAAACAAATTTGCTTTAAAACAGATAAAGTTAAACTGAATATTTCTTACTTTATAACTTTAAATTACAAATTTAATAGCCTCATAACTTTTCCACCTTATGTAAATTAAACTAGGAGGTGTCATCGATTGTGGGTCGTATTTTAGAGTCACCCTTTTTGAACTTTATACTTCTTAAAGTTTAACTTTAGGATGTCACTCTAAATTACAGTCCATAGATCTTCCAAGTAATGTACCTTCCTTATTATCTCAAATTTATAATTGCTATTGCATACGATCTAGATGCCCACCTCTTGAGTAGTTTGTAACAATTTAGTGAAATCCTCTAACGGCTGAGTTGCTTATTGTTTGAACTATCGGTGTTGAACTAAGAGTTTCAACTGCTTAGTTTTTACGTCATTTAATAATTCATTGTTGTTATGAGATTTCTGTATTCGCTAAGAAGGGAAATATCCTGAAAAAAAATCGAAAATAAACATATTCTAAACTCATATTAAACTAAAAATAGCTATTTTACAACACTACACAGTAGGTTCAAATTCATGATATAATTAATTGTATATTAATTTAATAAATTATTACAATTTTTCTCTTATGATTTTAGGGAATCTCAGAAAATAACTATTTTTGTGATTATTGTACATTCATTGTTACAAAAACTGTTTGGTTAAATGTGTAAAAAAAGAAGCCAAGCATTATATATACAAATGTTTTAGTACTACCCAAATATATTAATCCAACTTCAATTTTTTGGGACTAAATAATGACTTTTTTTGGAAACAATTAATCGCAGTTTCAAGCGTTTCAAGCATCAAAAACAGGAGGCCTTTTTTGATGGAATCTGAATATTTAAAACTGCCGGAACTATATAAGGTGTTTTGTATCTTACCCTTTCTTGGTTTTAGAAACACAATATTTGAAGAAGGAAATCTAGTACAGCTAGTATTGTACTAAGATCTATTTCCTCAGCAACTAGCACCAGTTTGTCATATGACTGAGATGCTTCTATTGCAGTTGTCACAATTAGTTGGTCAGCATTTTCTGCTGCTTCCATAACAACAAATCCTTCATTCTGAAGCACCGCAGATAGCATTAATATCAATCTATTTTTGTTGTTGTCATTGGTTAGAAATCTATCTTGAGGGATAGTAGCTGTCGTTGTTTCTTGGAATGCAATGTCAGGTGCGGCATGTTCTTTAGTACGCCGTGGGCGTTCTACGCATTTAGTGCTTTTGAGGGCAAGGTCTACCGGATACCCACCAAAAAAAACAAAAAAAAAACAGTAGCCCCAACGTTATAACGCTTCTTCCCATATGCAACATATTTTAAAAGTATTAATGAAAACTGTTCACCAGTTTCCCAAATTACTCGATGCAGGAGGAAACTACCATCAACAATGTAAACATCAGTACTTAGGTCGATAGCCTCACTGAGAGGGGTAATCAAGTCATAAAAACATATCTGGGAGTTTTACGTATCCCAGTCTCGCCAAAGAGGGACAGTGGATATGGAGCCAATTCATACGTAAAGTATCCTTCAACTCTTTGTCAGAATTTTTCATGCGAGCAATACGGTGAAAAAGTGTTTCGGGATCTCCTCATTGTGAATGTTAATTTTTGATTGTTGTCCCCGAAGAGGCATCACTAGATTCTTCTTGGTGAACATCACTTCATTGAAGTTTTACCCAATTATGCTCATCACAGAAGCATTTCCAATTTCAAACGCTTGGTGACAATTTATAGCGCTAACTCAACAATACCATGGCTGAGTACATGATGTTATGCGATAGTGGGAATGGGTCGTGAGAAGAAAACAATTCCTTGAACTTTGCTACATCTTGGTTGTCTCTCAGTATTCTACTGACTCCAGCATCAGAGTGTTGTTCTGAAGTGGTGAGCAGCAAACCGGAAAAATCTTGTAGCTGCTGGGAAACATCAGTTACAATAGGCATTGGGAAAATCTACTTGGTGAGGGTACTATCGGAAACACCACGACCATGGCTCAACCCACCGGCACTATTAAGTGCTCGCATCAGAGTTTGTTCGATTGCCATGTCGGTCCATATACCACACCAAACCTTTTAAGAAGGCCGAATGGTAAAATGGCCATTTTCTATAAAATTCTTATACTCTGTAGGAGTCAGCTTATTCTGTAAGACAAGCATGTCTTACAGAATGAGCTGAAAGCTCAAGCGGTCGTTGTTTGCGATAAACACGACGGTAATTTCGCTGAACTGTTTTAACAGATTTGTACTCAGCTAACCACAACACACATTGAGCTTTCTCCTGAACGGTCGCCATTGCACTGACGGAAAGCCGAACGACGACCTCTTCAACTTTCTCATCGCTTCTGCGCAAAATTCAACGTCACGGTTGCGTACCAGTTACATTTAGAAATCTTGGACACTTGCCAAGTTGTTTGAAAAGATTATTGCGTTTGTTCAATTTCTTCTAGAATTATGAGCTTTCGAAATGTGTCCAACCTTTTTCGATGCCCTGTATAATTTTATTGATATGTTCAATTAGGATATTGCAACTTAATTACATTCCGATTTAATAAACTCTCGTTATCATATTTTTTATAAGTGTTATTAAGCACTCAACTTATTTTTATTATATATTTGAGAATTAAAACAATCTAATGTAACTTTGAAACTGTCACGTCCTTATATGTTTCCTGTTATAAAAATATTTCTAATGTATCCATTAAAGTTCCAAATAAACTGAAACATGATGAAAGTAGCTTAATTCTCTGATTAATGTTCGTTCCAAATGCATAGAATGTGCAATTTCATAGGATTGAGCTGCTTTCGGCAAAACTACTTTGAACTCTAAATATTGTATAACTTATATTTCCACAAATACTATGAGTAACTAGTCAACCAATCCCCTTTTCTAACAATCTGCTATCTTCAATAATTCCCTTTTACGGCTTTAACGAAGTTTATTACAGTTTTTAAAGAACTTTACTTCTCAAGAGTAATACGTTTCCACATGCAACCTATAAAAACAATTTTGGAATATGTGAGGCAAGATTAGTTAGCACAAAATAAGAATTCCTTTAATATTAAGGAGAAATAAAGAAGAAATATTATAGAATATGCATATTTTGATGTTTCATTAAATAAGTAATGAAAAGAATGATATATGTAAAAAGCAGCATTAATATAGTTACTCGAGATTCATTTCTTTCTACATTCTTTTGATTTATTTTTCTTACCTTACATCTCTTTTAATTTCATTTTTGGTTGTAGCATATGTAAGGAAATGAAAATTAAGGATATAAGACAGAAAAGGGTGACCGGATATAAACAGACTACAATGAAAATCTCTGAAATATTATTTGTTTTAATATGATCAGTAATTCATTCAAAAGACAGTTATTAATTGATGCAGAAAATATTCATTTCAGCTTGGTTTTGCTTTCTTGTACTCTGACTTTTTAACATTATATATATATATATATATATATATATATACTAGAAGGTAACCCCTCATTTTGACGTGTAAGAATTATAAAAATCAGAAAAATTAAGTATTATCTTAGCTGCTTCCCGATATACCATAGAAAAGAAATTTTGATGTTGAAATTTTTTTAATACAGTCAAAGCTTCTTAGAAATTTAAAAAAAGGGATGGGGAAATATCCTTCATAGATTTATTTTTATTTTATTGCTAAGGGTATTAAAGAGAAGTCAAGAATGTTGCAAGGATTTCTTATCAAGCTTCACTAAGGAATAGGGATATTGACTGTAGAAATGGAGGGCTTTATCACCTTATTAATAAGTCCTTAAATTACATTCAAACAGTGAGTAGATTTGTCACCAAAAACCTAAAATGTTCTAATAATTTCTGCAAATTAATTGGAGTAGCATTAGCAGCATTGAAAAGCTTCATTAGTTTTTTGATGTTTTAGATTAATGTCACTTGCTGTTAAATTAATTCTTAGTAAAAATACATTATCTCCCCAGTTGCATTCAGAAACTATTTCTGCAGTGGTAAGATAGCATTAAGCCGAGTGACCATTAGGAAAGTGCTTTTGCAAAGTCCTTTTTTGATTTCGAAGCAACTTCATTATAGCCCTTTTATTAAGAATGTTGCAAACTTCTTGTGTTCTAATAACTGATTTAAATTATTAGGACCTCCATATATCGAAGTAGTAAATTGCCAGAAAAATTTCGATATATAGATATTTCGATATATAGAATTGTTTTTAGTTTTATCATAATTCTCCAAAAACATTACATGGACCGGCCAATTGTCTACAAGCAAAGCAATTTTTTATATTTTAGTCACTCATTTTTCTATCCAATTTCAATATCTACGCTTCAAAAATTTCACTTGTCATCCATGAATTTCTGTTAGAACAGTAGTAATCTTCTAAAGACGTTAAACTTTTTAATACTCCAGGGTTCTTACTTTTACCTACTACCAATAATCGAAGTTTTTATTTGCCACTCATGTTAGCGCCTACCAGTACAGTTATTCTATCCTTACTGTTCTTGCCTTCATTACAATCATCGTCTTTCAAAGTTAGAGTTCTGTTGGGTAAACACCTATAAAAGTGTCCCATTTCATCAGCATTAAAAATATCATCGGGCTTATAATCTTTCAGAATTTTTTTCAAGTCATTGCTTCTCCAATCATCACAGACTGCTTCAGATACACTTCAACTTTCTCAGGAAATAACCTTTTCCTTGATGCCATGTCTTTTCTTAAATTTGTCCAGACACCCAGAACTTGGTTGTAATTGATTATTTCCAAAATGTTTAGCATACTTCATTGCCTTCTCTTTTATGATAGGACCAGAGATTGGCAAGTTTTGGTTTCGAACGCTCTTTATCCATTTCAAAACGGCCTCGTCCACTATATCGTAACTGCATGCTTTCGAACGTTATCTGTTAGGTTCAATACTTTCATAGGATTTCATTACGGCATTCCGATTTTTTATAATAGTCGACACTGTGCTTGCGGGAATATCAAATTTAGCAGAAATGTCTTTTTTGCGCATTCCACTATCTACATTCTTCAGCAATTCAACTTTATCCACAACACTAAGGGATGTTCTTTTTCACATTGCATTTTTCGTGAGGTAGACGGTCTAAAGTAGAATAAAATCTTCCAATATCTCTTGAACAAAATTTCGATGTATAGAGATTTTTTCGGTATATAGAAGCAGTTTTTCTATGTAATGAACATGGAGATTTGCTAAGAGTTCGAGATATAGAAAATTTCGATATGGAGAAGTTCGATTGTATATATATATATATATATATATATATATATATATATATATATATATATACAGGGTGGTCATAAAAAAACTTTGCCTATATATGGACCTCTAGCGGCTGTACCATTAAACCGATTAAGATGAGATTTCAGATATAGTTATTCAGAGGTATGTTCTCGGGATTCTGTGAACGGCAACCAAGTGGCGATCACAGTTACTGTTATAGGTACAGAAACTCGAAATTTTCGAATGGCAACGGCAACTTTTTCCCCAAGAAAAATGCCCAGCGCATGGGAAAACTCTAAAGAGCGTTGGAACGGTACGTGTATCACAAAAAACGGACGCGTTATGCGCACACAAAACCAGCTCTGCGAACGGCCAACAAAAACACGATCGGGGCTCACGGAGGAAATTTGCATATGACAGAGGCAAGACACCAATCACTGATGACAACACATATAGGACAAAAGAAATCTTTTATTTGGATTACACATTTTCCACTTAGGTCCCATCACAGGTCGTGCGTAGAGCTGTTTTTTTTGTGCGTGCATAACGCGTCTATTTTTTGTGATACACGTACCGTTCCAACGCTCTTTAGAGTTGGAACCCTGATACGATTTTGGAACGCTGTAGATTATTTCAAAATTTTGTGTTGTTGGGGAATTTCAAATCCCTACCAAACAGAAAGAAAGATTTAGCATCCAAGAGATTAAGATTAATTATACATTGTCGCGAAAGCACAGATGCAAATAAAATAGCTTACATCACATCAGGAAGTGGTTGATACGTCCATCAAACTTTTTATATGCATCTACAATTTGTAGAGCTGGAAATGACTCGCATACGACAGTACACCAATATTGATTTCTATAAAGCGAAAAGAATAAAGAGGAATGTCTGTTTTAATTTTCCTAAAGATAAAGAAATAATTCAAAGTTATCTTCGCAAGCCGTTCCTTCAAAGCTGTATCTAAAAAAAAGGTCAAACACAGAAATCTAATAAATTAATATCTATAAGCTTTAAGTCTTTTTAATGATGAAACATAAAGCGAATTGTTATTATTATTATTATTATTTGGTTAGCCTTAATCGGTAAATACACATGATTAATATTTACAATATCCTAAGATCAATGGGAAATACTTTGAAAAAATTCTTTCAAAAATACTTCTTATTTTGCCAGAGTTACTGAATGAAAATATCTTCACTAATAAAAAGGAACTTAATAGTAAAGTTCTCAATTAAATTACATTATAAACACCATTTATGATATAAAAAATAGAGACATAGGAAAAAATTAATAATTATAATTAAGATATAATTGATGCATTAAAGTTTAAATCTTATAAAATAAATTATTTTCAGTTAGAGAAGTCATTTAATATTAAAATATAATTAAATATAATTTAAAATTTCGATTCATTTTATAATTTGTAAATGCATATGCGAAAGTTCTTGTTTTTTGTAATAATTTATCTGCTGATACGATTGTATAAATCCATATAACGTATAAAATTTTGAGGATATTAAAAATCAATTAATATTGTAAATAAGTAGTGTATAGTATCTATGCTTACGCATATAGTTTGTCTCAGCAGACTCTACTTTTGTGAAATAAGATTTTATGTTACTACAAATTTATATTTCCAACTAAATAAGCAATAATATAGATTAAGGCAATTTATTTTATACTTTCCTTTTTTTTTCTCACATTGTAATTCTATATAGTTCTAATTATATATATTCAGTATATTTTTGGAAAATTAATTAAAATGTAATAACGTTTAATTAAATCTAACAAAGTAATATAGTTATTATATGATACTGAACGTATAAAGATGTACGAAATATTTTGTGTTGGAACCTTCTTTGTTAAATTTCAGAGCATTACAAAATTTTCAATGATAATTTACTTTGCTATATTCACAACGGAGAAATTTTTTCTGTTTTTTGTTTTCTGATTCAGACTTTAAGACGAAGCATTACAAGTGCTTGACATGAATGAGAAACGAACAAAACAGCATTAAGCTTAGTTATTTTTATGTCTTCTGCTAGTCACGCTTAACTTAAAAAAGAGCAATACATGTCCAGCAAGCTCTAATATATGTAACGTTTTTCATATTTCTTACATTTACAGCTAAATTATTGCTTATTTAGTTGTAATTATATATATTCAGTTGTAATTATTTATATTCAAACCTTAATAAGCAATAATTTAGATCAACACTCTTTTTTTCAAATTTGCAGTTCTATATAAATACTAGCTGAAAACCCGCACGTCGCTACGGAGTGCATTCAAATTAAATACAACGGTCAATGTATGCAATTAATGCCAATATATATATATATATATATATATATATATATATATATATATATTTATATTTATATTTATAAAAAATACGACGATCAATGTATACAATTGATGTAAAAAACAACAAAAAATATATTTATAAAAAAATCATAAGGGATATTTTTATAGACAAAATAATCTAGAAGAAAATATTGAAATTAAATGTAATAGGACATAATAAAGAATATAGTACAGTTAATATAGTACAGTTTCAGGAACATAATATCTTTTACTGTATTTTAATATTTTTTTGGATAATGTCCAATCGTCTGCCGTATTAGCAAAAAAATATTTTTTTTATCTATTTAGTTGCTATGCATGTGACCATAAATTTATTTAAAGTACCAGAAAAAGAAATCAAGTGATCAGCATTTAATAAATTAAATTCTAAAAATTAATCTTTAAAAATTCACCAAAAATCAGAAAGTGGAAGTAAAGATTCGATAAAGATTTCATTTTAAAGGAATTTTTTTGATATTTCTCGTGATATAAATTGTATAACCCTCAAATTATTATTTTAAATGCAATCTTAAAAAAAGTTACTAAAACAGCTTAAACATTTAATGCTAAAAAATCTAAGAATTTTTCAAAAATCTTTCTTAGTGCACCTCTACACTATAAGAAGAATCGCCATGCAAAATTTCAGCCCTTTAGGTCCAGCGGTCTGGTCTGTGCGTTGTAAGTCAGTCAGTTACGGAACTGTTTTAGATATATAGATAATTATATATATTCCTTAATTCTTTACAAAATGAATTAAAATGTAATAAATTTTTAATTGAATCTACCAAATTAATGTGCGAGGGAAAGTCATTAAGTAAGTTACAAGAGATAGTTAAAAAATAACTTACAGTGAAAATCCCTTCAAAACTATTTTTATTTCTCAACATAATCATAAGGGGATGGCTGACATTTCAAATCGATTTTTGAAATTTTACCTCAGAGATATGAAATTTCGCATATATATTCATTAAAGTATAACGATATTAAAACCCTTATAAAATTTTATAAATATATTTTTAAAATGCTCCTTGCGACTCAGTTTTTAACTTTCCCCCTTAATTTTGCATTTATATTGCTTATAAATACATCTTGAACAAAATTATGTATTATTTTGTGCTTTCGTTGAATAGTTTATTTTTAGGAAATATTTTTATGCTTGTACTGCGAGTTTTCGTGAAATTTTTGTACTTTTCTACACTTAAGTTAAACTTTGATAACATGAATGACCTCGAATCTTAAAATGGATGAATAACTTTATTTTGTGTATTACAGGAGTCTTTATTATAAATTTCATAAAATTCATAAAATTTCGTCAAAAATTATGACGCGAGGAGCATTTAAAGACTTGCAAATCTGGAAATATTTTATTTTGTGAAAAAGACATTCAAAAGATGTTTTTGACCTACCTTTAATATTTACTTTTCTAAAGCCATCAAGTTTTCATTTTCGTTTCATTACATATTTTAAATGCATTTCATCCCAATATTTACATCTTTTTAAAATATTAATACACTCCCCTAAAATTTCCAATTTTTGTTCGATTTTTGGTAATTTGAAAGTCCACTATACCCTTAACCAATATTAATGTACTCATCCCATCGTTTTATAAGTGCCTGAATACCAGCTGCATAAAATTATTTTGGCTGCTGTCCCAGCCACATTAGGACTCTTCATCATCTGCAAAGTGGTGCCTTCATGATGTTTTTTTAGCCTAACCTCTGGAGACTATTGAAAAACTTGGTTTGCAACTTCTTCAATATCCTCCTTACAACCCCTTGACATAGACCCAAGCGATTTTCATCCGTTTAGTCCACCAAAAAATCATCTTGGAGGCAAACATTTTGCAGCTGATGAAGAGTCATAATGTGGCTAAGACAGGAACCACGGCTGGTATGCAGCTGGTATTGGGGCAATGTTAAAGCGATGAGAGGAGTTTATAAATATTGGTGGAGATTATTTTGAGCAATAAAAATAGTTTTGAAGTGATTATAACTGTAAGTTATTTTTTTAATTATATGTTGTAACTTAATGACTTACCCTCGTACATATTATTTGATATTGAACGTAGAGGAGAGGAGGGTATTATGGAATTGTCGGGTAATATGGAATACCGAGGTTTCGGCTCTGTTTGGTGCTGCTATTATGTGGGAATACCATGAACTACTCAAGAAAGACTCCCATGATGCAGTGCATTAAGAGTTGACCGCTTTTTGTTGTCGTTCCACTTGCTACAGAACAAATGTGTTTTGGGATTTTCAAAAGTTTTTGCAGGTAAATAATCAAACATTTTAACCTACCGGCTCACATGTGACTTGAACATTGATGTTAAGCATGATGTACACTAAAATAATTGTAGTTTCTTATACTGTGGTCGTTTTTTAGCTGACAATGTTTTGCCCATCAGTTTAAAGGTTTATTTTCCATGATGGCGTGTCGGGTATTATGGAATACTACGTATTCCGTAATTCCCTTTAGCAGAGTCAGGAAAGCTGGATCTTCTTTAATAGCCTACTCCCCATATAAAAAAGAGTTAGAGTATGAACTGAAAGAAAAGGACATAAAGAAGGAACCAGAAACTTCAAAGCAACAAAAGAAACCGAACATTCAAAGGCCCCTGTTAAGAAATTAAACTTAGACCGACGATAATATTTTGTACGTAATATTTGAGAAATTAAATAATGGAAACTTGCTTATTAAATTACAGAAAAATAAAATTTTTGCAACATAATTTGCTTTGCGATATTTAGAACGTATAAAATATATTTCTATTTTTTTTCTCATTTAGACTTTAAAACGAAGCATTGAAAATGCTTGACATGAATTAGAAACAACTTACGCTTCGCTCCTAATCACATTTAATCCAAAAAATAGAAAAGCAATATATGTCCAGTATTCTCTACGATACGTAAATTTTTCTCATTTCTTATATTTACAAATAGATTAGTGCTTATTTAGTTGTGCATTTATATTTACAACTAAATAAACAATAATTTAGATCAACACTCTTTTTTTTCAAATTTCTTATATATATATATAAAATAGTTCCGTAAATGACTGACTCATTGACTGACTGATTGACAGACTGACATACAACGCAAAGACCAAACCACTGGACCTACAGGGCTGAAATTTTGCATGGCGATTCTTCTTATAGTGTAGGGGTGCACTGAGAAATATTTTTTAAAAATTCTTAGATTTTTTAAATTAAATTTTTAAGCTGTTTTAGTAACTCTTTAAGTTTGCATTTAAAATAATAATTTGAGGGTTATAAAATTTATATCACGAGAAAAATCATAAAATTCCTTTAAAATGAGATATTTTTAAAGGAATCTTATAATATTGTTGTATGAAATATTTGAGAATTTAAGCAAAATAATCTTCTGTATTGAATTATTAAGCATTAAAATTTTTTCCAACGTAATTTGTTTTGCGATACGCAGAACGCAGAAAATATTTTTCTGTTTTTTTTACTCATTTTGACTTTAAGACGAAACATTATAAAGGTTTGACAGGAATACGAAATCAGCAAAAAAAGAATTAAGCCTAGTTATTTTTATTCCTCGCTCCAAATCACGTTTAATAAAAAAACAGCGATATATGTCCAGCATTTCTCTTAAGATACGTAAAAATTTTCTCATATTTCTTATAACTTAATTATTGATTTTTTAATTGTAAATTTATATAAACAACTAAATAAGGAATAAGTTAGATCAACAATCATTTTTTTTCCCCAAATTTGTAATTCTATATTTCTGTGCAGGACGCGCAGTGAAATAGGGACATTTGAATGATGACAAAGTTCGTAGAAGTTAAAATCCTTTATTAATCTATGTGATGATCATATGTACAGAGGAATAACATAATAACGAGACAACTGCTCATAAAGAAATAATATACTCGCACATAAAAAGATACTATCTCCACACCTTTAACCGAGAGTGGGAGATTGACAGACGCCACAGACTGACTGACTGTCTCAGACATTCAGAAACCTGTTCCTTTATACAATCAAACATTTGCATAATAAACACGGTCTACAGTTACATACGGCGAAACATAGTCCGCTTAAAAATAAGTAGTTTCATATGGCAAATACGTAAGAGAAAAAACTATGACGTCGTATTTGCAACAACCGACAAGCTGAATATCATCGCGTTCTTGCGATGTTTAAAAGGCTGACACCTCAACCGCATGTTTGGAAGTGACAAGATAAAAGTAAACAAGGCGAATATCGCCGCGTTAAGTAGAAACAGCGCAATTTTCCTGTTATATATAAATAGAATTATATGTATATTCTTTAAATTTTAACAAAATTAATTAAAATGTAATAAACATTTAATTAAATCTAACAAATTAGCTTAATTATTTTTAGATAATGAACGTATATTTTGTTCTAGGAAATATTTGAGAAATCAAATAATGGATACTTCCATATTAAATTACAGAGCATTAAAATTTTTCCAACGTAATTTGCTTCGCAATATTTAGAACCCAGAAAACATTTTTTCTATTGTTTTTTTTCTTTCTCTTCACACTTTAGCATTACAAGTGCTTGACATGAGTAAGAAACGAACAAAACAGTAATAAGCATAATTATTTTTATATCTCTCTCCTAACCATACTTAATAAATAAAAAAAGAGCAATATACGTCTAGTTTTCTATAAGATACGTAAAATGTTTTCATATTTCTTATATTTACAACTAAATTATTACTTATTTAGTTGTAAATTTATATTTACAACTAAATAAGGAATAATTTAGATCAAGACTCTTTTTTTTCGAATTTGCAATTCTGTATAAATATAATTATGTATATTCTTTAAATTTTTGCGAAATGAATTAAATTTAATAAACATTAATTTAAATATAGCAAATTAAAATAATTATTATTTGATAAAAAATACGTATAATATTGTTGTACGAAACATTTGAGAAATTAAGTAATGGAAACTCCCGTATCAAATTGCAGTGCATTAAATTTTTTTCCAACGTAATTTACTTTGCGATATTTAGAAAGCAGAAAGCATTTTTCTATTGTTTTTTTCTCATTCAGAATTTAGCATTACAAGTGCTTGACATGAATAAGAAACGAAAAAAAACGGCATTAAGCCTAATTATTTTTATGCCTCTCTCCTAATCACGATTAATCCAAAAAAAAAGAAAAAAGAAAGGGGCAATATATGTCCAGCATTCTCCAAGATACGTAAAATTTTCTCATACTTCTTACTGGCAGTAAGATGGAAATAAAAACAAATCTCCCAGAGCAAAGCGCACCATTTTCTATTTGTATCCCCACAGCAAAAGGAAAAAAAAAGATGGCTCTCAAGGGAGCCAGCGCATGAACGCGAATCCTGTGATATTTCCATTCCTTTGTTATTTTGACTTACGCAGCTGTGGGAAATTATATTCCAGGTCTGAATATTAGCAATAGATAGCCTTCAAAACGGCTGTAAAAATGTCTAGAGATAATTGCCATGTATAAAGAGTATATTTTACTTTAGACGCCCAGCTAAAGTTCCATGCTTCATGAAATATGTATATACGGAAATCTTTGGAGTTTCAAGGTAGTATACATATATATATGGCGGTCATACTACAAAGCACTAAAATGGGGATAGTGGTAGTAAATTATATTGTGAATGGTTCCGTTCTATTCTGCTTAAAAATTTATGTCTCTCTAAAGATGCGTAGCGAAAATTTAGTGAATAACAGTTGTGGAATAATTCAAATTTCTTTATTTTCGAAAGTATAAGGAGGGGAAATGTTATACTTAGTTCACCCGTGAAATAAATATTTTAAGGAAAATGCAATATTGCTCCTCAGATTTAGGGTATATGATAAAATTATTAAAACTTGGAATCACGGGGCAAAAGTTCAGGATGATTTATGGTACGCATTTTAAATAATTGTACCTGATATAGAATTCACGTAAGTTTCGGGTTTGATTTATAAAGTAAAATCGGTTTTCGTTCATTTTTATTGAGTGACAAAGTATTGTGAATATGAATATCTGAAGCTTAGTGTGAGATTTGATTATATTTTCAATGATAAAATTACAGAAGAGTGAAAAATGCATTTGGTTACCCTTAATTGCAGATTTATGTGAGTAGTTGGTTGATTATTTAGTTAAATTATTAATGAAAATCTATGCAAACTTTACCAATGAATGAAAACTGTTAATTAATAAATCAAGTTTACAAATGTTAAGAAACCACAACGTTTATATTTAAATCCCCCCCCCCCCCCGAATATGATTATTGAGGCTTGACTGCAACACTACAGCGACTAATCATCATTATACTGTTGTAGTTCACTGTAGAGTTAAATCACAATTGTGATTAAATTTCCAACCCACATTTACGTTGCCTTTTTGGGGGCTTTACTTCATTTGCACCATTAAAAAGAGAATAGCACAGATCATTAAAATGGACTTGAAATGGAAATGAAGGGAAAGGAAAATCGTGGATAAATTAAGAAATTAATTAAGAACACGACGTTATTACAACTTTTATTACATTAAGAAGAAAAATAAGATAAACAGCTTGTAGCCTACAAGCATGAAACGCCATATACCACTCAAATGGCGCACAACAAAACCTCAAACCAAATGGCTAATTTAGGGTATATCTTACCCAGCTTTAAGGGGAGTGGTCACTTTTACGTATCTTTAAAAGTATCATTTTTAGACATTTGTTCAATTGTATGTATTACTCATGATTTTTGCTTTATTTACATGAAATTTTTTGAGTAACTGCCTATAATACTGTTTATTATATATGCAGGTATTGCCTATTATACTGTATTATTTCAAGGTAATTAAACAAATATAAAATTTTTTTATGCATAAAAATTTAATAATTTTTTTAAATCGAACATTTTGCTGTCAACTACTGTGCGCATTCTGTCAAAATAAATTATTAAGGTACAGTAATAATTGTTTACTATAAGTGATAACAATACTTCAGGCAACAAATTCCACCAACATTTTTTAAACTTAACACCATTTAATTTTTTTAAGAATTTTTTATAAGCTTTATCTCAGTCATTTTTGAAATTTGTAATTAAAAATAGGACTTACTAAAATGTTTTGCTGTATTTTAGAATAATGTTGGTGGATATTGTTGTCTGAAGTATTGTAATCACATATATTAAACAATTATTACTGTACCTTAAAAATTTATTTTGACAAAATGCGCACAGTTGTTGACTGCAAAATGTTCGATTTTTTAAAAAAAATATTAAATTTTTATGCATAAAAAATAATTTTATTTTTTAATTACCTTGAAATATTGCATATATAATAAACAGTATTATAGGCAGTTACTCAAAAAAATTCATATAAATCAAGCAAAAATCATGAGTAGTACATAAAATCGAACATGGGTCTAAAAATGATACTTTTAAAGGTACGTAAAAGTGACCACTCCCCACTTAAATATTTTCTAGTTCAAAACAAATGTGCCTTAACCGTAGTTATACTGTTGTTGTTCATTGCAGAGTTATATCACAATTGTGATAAACAACGAACAACGTTCCAACCGAATGGCTAATGTTGGAAATATCTCACTTTGCTTTAAATATTTTCTATTCTGTTCCAGTACAAGCTAAATGTATCACAAACATTTTTATACTGCTGCAGTTCTTTGCAGAGTTAAACTCATACTCTTGATAATGACAATTTTGATTACAATTTTTTCAGATTTCACACCCACATTCATCTCATTTTTCAAATAAAATATGAATATAATCTATGTATATTAGTAGTTCTCTCACAAGGTGGTTCAAAATACGTATTCTTTAATTATAAAGTAATTGGCTATTTATGCTCATTATACAGTGTTGTCACACAGTGACAACATATAAAGACATATTGATAATAGGATTCCTTGACAGAAAACAACTTCTCATACTTCCGCAGGCAGAAGTTTGCAAATAACAATAATGCTGAACTTTTGGTTCTTAGGATTGGTTTCATTTATCCAGAGACGAGGCTGCTTCACCATGAAGCATTAATTCTAATTTTTTCAAAAGGAACCTTGCTTCTATCTCGTCTCCGAGTCAATGTTTTTTTTAAAAATTTTTCTGAAATATTTTACTCCACAGCTGGGATGAAAAATGAGAAAGAAACTGTAGCAAAAATAAATCAATACATCACATCTAAATAAACAGAGAAATTACAACTTATAAAACTAGTGAAATTATAACTTATAGAAAATTTACTGATATTATATACGTAATAAACACCTCGTTAATTTCACAATTATTTCAAAGATTGTTTCCTTAAATTATTAAAATTTAAATTCCTTTGGTGAAGTCTTATGACTCCTTCTAAATATGACTAATTCCTTTTAATGAAACGTAATTTTGTTATTCCTTATGATTCATTCTTAGATTCTATAATAAATTAAAAATGACGGCTACGTGTTTCAAACCAGTGTTAAGTTCATTATCAGGAAAAGGAGCATTGGTGTTGGTTATCGGAATGAATAGCAATTGGGAATTGTTCATTGCGACAGTCATACTAATGTTCCTCGACCTGATGATGAACTATTAGATGGTTCGAAACACGTCACTGTATTCCTTCGCTTGGTAATGAACTATGAGCTGGTTTGAAACACGTAGCCGTTCTTTTTAATTTATTATGGAACTGAAGCAGTTTTCATTACGCGCAGCGAAATTACGTTCCATTAATGGGAATTAGTCATATTTATAAGGAGTTATAAGACTTCACTAAACGAACTTAATTTTAACGTAGGATTACGGTCCTCCGGAAAGCAAAATTTCAGATGTCCTACGTCGCGATTTATAATTTTGGCAGCGTGCCAAACCCAGTCTGTATCGCTTGGGTAAGCAGTAAACATTTAAACAGAAAAGTACCAAAATGCGTCAAAATTTTAACATATATATATATATATATATATATATATATATATATATACATAACACATACACACATATATACATATATACATACAAAAGAGGTAAGCAATGATAAGTAATCCTACGTTAATAACCCGCGGTAGTTTCGTTAGACGAGACTTGTTAGCGTACATGTGTTGATATTGCTAACAAGACTACCGGAAATTATTATTTTCTTTAATAACTTAAGGGGAAGTCTTTTAAATTATTGTCGAATTGAAGAAGTGTTTATTACGTATTTATTATCAGTAAGTTTTCTTTAAGTTATAATATCACTATGTTTATTTAGATATGAGGTATTCACTTGAAACTGTAGAATCTATTAAACTGTATCAAAAATATTTCTCATTGTTTAATTAGGTATAAGGCATTAACTTATTTTAGCTACAGTATCTTTCTCATTATTTATCCTAGCTATCCTAGCACTATTTTTTAATTTATTATAGAACAGAAGAAGGGTTCAATACGTGTAGCAAAATCACATCCAATTAATGGGCATTAGTCATATTGATAAGGAGTCGTAAGATTTCACCAAACAAAAACTTATGAACAGATTCATGTTTGCAGTTAGGCGATAAAATAGAAAATGCAATATGTGGCGATTTTTATTTCTATAACTTATGCTCAAATAGATTTAGCCGAAGTTAAGGAATCCATACCCATGTGACCTTTCTACTGAGATAAAGTAAAAATGTTCCCGTATTTATCTGTGACTGTACTACAGCAGAACAAATTCTTACTCTAACGCTTCATTTTCTATTTATATCCCCACAAAAAATGGTTCTCCAGAGAATCTGGCAGATGAAGTTGAATGCTGTGATATTTTTATTTTCTTGTTGTTCAGACTGGCACAATCATGGAAAATTATATTGCACGTCTGAATATTAGTAACATATAGCCTTCAAAACGGTTGTAAAAATGTCTGAATATAATTGCCATGTATAAAAAGAATATTTCACTTTAGACATGCATAGAGTTCCTAGGACCATGAAATATTTATAAAGGGGAAATCTTTTGTTTCAAGTGTCATATACTTGCTCGTATGGTTGGACTACAAAGCACCAAACTGGGATACGAGTAATAAATTATGCTGTGAATGGGTTTGTTCTTTTATGCTTAAATATTTACGTAACCTTAAAGACGCGTAACAAACATTAATTGAATAGGTGAGGTTGTGAATGCACCAATGACTTTATTTTCACAAAACTAAATTCATTGAAGATAGATTATACTTCAATATATTTTAAGGCGCTATATAAAAGTATACTTTTTCTTATAACATGCACATTTATACATACAAGCACATGTATAAATTTATAATATATATATATATATATATATATATATATATATATATATATATATATATATATATATATATATATTTCTCTAGAATTTTTGTTGAACGCTCATATTATAGAGGCTTGACTTCTATTACCAGTTCGAATTAACAGAGTGACGGTATGATTAGGAAAACTTGGTTATGTGAGACAGATTACATGAAAAATATTTATCTTAAATGATGGCAATTATTTATCGCAGTTATGTCTAAATTTACATATGAATACTAATGTATGTTATTATTTGAACTGATATTTTTTGTAGAATTGATAGTTGTACATGTTTACTTAATGAAATGATAATAAAAATATATTTAAATAAAAGTCAAAGTATAAAACAATAAGCGACAAATAGCTCATAATTTGGAGTTTCATTTACTATAATTTTATCTCATACAAAGATTTATTTATGCTTTTGCCCTAAGATTTAAATCTTTGCCCCGAAAATTTAGTAATATCATATTTTTCAATGTTTCCTAAAAACAATACTAATATACTACTGTACTGATTCCCGAAAAAAACATTATATGTGTTATTTTATTTTACGTGATTGGTTTTATCTCAGAAGTGTTATAAAATACCAGAAGCATGTTTTTTCACTACGGAAATCATAGGTGACAGTTATTGTAGACTCACGGGAGGCCCTGTGATTGATCTTTTTTATATCTTCATCAGGGTTTATGTTATTAAATTTTTAGAATCACATTCCGTGGGGAAAAGAAGCTATTTTTCAAACAATTTGGAATTACAGATATTTGTTTTGTTAATAAAGGGATATTTAATAATTAAAATCATAATAATGGGAAATATAGGTTATTCAGACATTATATTACAAAAGACAATTCTAAAGCAATGCATTTGTATCTAGAATGAATTTTTCCATAGAGTATGTTAAAGTTTTGGCAGACCTCATTTATTTGAAAATAAGAAAAAAAGCAACAAACCTTTCATATTGATTCCAAGTATCCTGTTATTAAAATTACTCACTCTTCTCTTTAATTCATGGAAATCGTTGGTTAATCTATAATACAGTCAAGAACTTTGACTTAAGTAGTCATTTGTTATTAGTGTAAGAATACCGAAAATAACCTTATTTTGTTTTAATTATTATTAAAATAATTTATTTTACCTTATTCGCAGAATACATATTTTTCTTTTATTTTGAGAATCATTTAATGCAGATTAGTTAATAAAAGAGATCCAGAATTTTAATGATTTAAACTTTCGGATTTTGCTTCGGTGGTTTGCTTTTGTGACATCTATACAATATTTTCAATACTTCGAATTTCAGAACGAATAAAATTCTTGTTCGCTATTTGTAAACTGTAGCTTTTTAAAAAAACATATTTGATAACGTTTCTTTTTTTTCGTTTTTTTTATAAATCACCAATTATTTAGTTTTGATTTTTTGCAACATTTGTTTTCGTTTAATTACTGCGAAATACAAAGTTAGACTGCTTTACATTTATTATTTGCAAATGTTCTCTTTCAGGTTTCCTAAGTACTTCTGCTCCTGAACCGGAATTTGTGGGAGATATTCCAAGTATTAAAGTAATAGCTGGTAAAGATGCCATTCTTCGGTGTGTAGTAGAAAATCTTGGAGACCGAAAGGCAAGTGCATATGCATTTTTTATCAATCTTGTGGAAGACTTGGGATGTTTAATATACTTCTAAAGTTTGATTCATTCAGACTAAGAAAACATATTTATGCCTAACATCAGGTCAACCCTTTTTCGCTCTTATCAACGATATTGAGCCTGATTTTCACTATTTTTCAATTATATTTATGCCTAACATCAGGTCAACCCTTTTTCGCTCTTATCAACGATATTGAGCCTGATTTTCACTATTTTTCAATTATATTTATACATCAATCCCAGCAGAAACATCTTCTATGGTTGGTGGCTTCAATGCAAAAACTTAATTGTAACGGCATGCAAATAACTCTTACTTACCAGCTTTTGAAATATCAACCGATTACTACAATCACTATAATCTGTCGAAAATATATTCTTGCATTAAGTGTTATTTCCAAATGTTACACTTTATTGAAACTTTAAATATTTTTATCATTGAAGCAAGCATGAAACTGAAAAAAAAATATACCTAATAAATCCAGAGGGTTTTGTAAATAAAAATATAAAAAACTTTAATAAAAATTTTTATAAAAATATTTCTGACAGATTATTTAAATAATGTGATTTAGTAATGAGATTGTCATTGTGATTTAGTAATGAGTATGTCATTGTGTTAAATGCATTCTAATAGGGATATGGAAGTATTACTCATAAAATCTTTACTTTACGACGGTTTAATAGCAACGAGCTATTAAACCGGCATATTTTCCAGCCCGATCATTATCAATCTGCCTAAAACTGGTATAATTACGAAACAAGCCGGCCCAGACAAGAGTTCTGTCGAGGTTTAGTCTAACCAAGGTTTCAATTTTCGGTCCAAGCAGAGCCCTTACTAAGCGATAGCTTAACATCACTCTTGTGTAATGTAGAAACTATCTACAGGTTCAAGATTACATTAAAATGTAATATGCTAATAGAAGTCATGTCATTGTACGATTTAAACAAAATTTTTATTGACATTTTTAGTGATAACAATTCAAAATCTAAGAGGCCTGTTTAACTGTTTCTTTTGGGGATATGACTTTTAGATTGCTAACTTTGTAAATAACTTTTATAACCTTATTTTTCAGACACTTATCGACGAACATTTCTTAAGAAAAAAGGATATTTTTCTTTTAAAGTATGTGCATGTTCTAATAATTTTCATGCTCACGATGAATCTGTACATTGTTAAACTTGTACTTATACCAAATCCAATCATAGTTTCAAACTATAAAAATTTCTATGCTTGTCAAATGAATTAAACTTGGGACTCGAATCAGCCGAAACATTGAGAAAATATAAATGTAAAATTCTGAAAAATTAGGAGATTATAAACCTAATTTATAGATTAATTTCTGGGGCAATTTTATTACGAAACTCCTACTTCATGAATTGTAACATGTTTTTTCTATAGAAACTAAAGTTTTTTTATCTTTCCATGTGTTACAGGTAATGTGGAGAGCAGTTAAAAATAAAAGACTCTTATCCATGGGGACTAACGTATTTGTGCGAACGGACAGAATTCAAGTGACAGCGTCCAATTCTACATCGTGGTTTTTACATATAAAGAATGTAACACAAGAAGACAAAGGATATTATACTTGTCAGATAAATACGAGTCCAACGAAGAGTCAAGCTGGATTCATTGATGTCGTTGGTATTTAATGTTTTTATTCAAATTTGTTATTTCTTTTATAACGCTTTAAAGCAGATGGTTGCATTGCATATTTAACGACAACCCATTTAAATTTGGAAAATGTGTTAATGTGCTTGAAATGTACCCATTATTGTATGTTAGAGGGTGTTTAGTGTTGCTAGAATTCTATTAGTACACTACGTGTTACACTAAAATAATTCCGTTCAAGGAATGCATAGCACTAACATGTAAATAATGAGATACACTTAACCGTATAGTTCAAAAGTCTTGAGACATGACTTGAAAGTTATAATGCAATACTATAACGATTAAATTCGTCATGTATTTTCTATAATATAAGTGTGAAGTATTTTGAAAGGGCTGTCTTTTGACCGAAGACCCCCAGGGGGGACATCTGGCGGGATCGTACCCTCTTCTCCCCTCTCTGACTCTCAAAGAGGGAATTTCCGGTCTACGGATTTAACGTTCCCATATCCTGTCTAGACACGGTCTCATTATGTTTCAACAGTCCATCATGTTTGTTGTTTGCAGCTTTATATATCCTCCAAAGCATCTTCTGAATTATAGAAAAGAGGATAATATAAATATATAGGCATGTGGTATGTTTCTATAAACCCTAAAAATCTTAATTTTCAAATTAAAGATTTCTTACAAAATTTCAGATTTGAAGTAACTGATTGCAATATCCCATTCTTTGTCACAGTCTATTATTCTGTTTTAATTTTAATCAACTTCATCATACTGAGGATTATCTATATATATAAAACAGTTCCGTAACTGACTCATTCATTCATTCATTCATTCATTCATTCACTGACTGACTGACATACAACGCACAGACCAAACCGCTGGACCTAAAGGGCTGAAATTTTGCATGGCGATTCTTCTAATAGTGTAGGGGTGCACTAAGAAAGATTTTTTAAAAATTCTTCTTAGATTTTTTTAAATTAAATTTTTAAGCTGTTTTTTAAACTTTTTTTACGTTTGCATTAAAAATAATACATTGAGGGTTATAAAATTTATATCACGAGAAAGATCATAAAAATTCCTTCAAAATGAAATTTTTTTCGAATTTTTAACTCCATTTCCTGATTTTTGGTGAATTTTTAAAGATTAATTTTTAGAATTTAATTTATTAAATGCTGATCACGTGATTTCTTTTTCTGGTACTTTAAATAAATTTATTGCCACGTGCCAAAAAAAAAAAAGACAAAAAAATATTTTTTTCTTGCTAATGCGGCAGACGATTGGACTTTATTTTGTCTATAAAAATATCCCTTACGATTTTTTTTATAAATATGTTTTTTTTTACATAAATTATATACATTGATCGTCGTATTTATTATAAATATATATATATATATATATATATATATATATATATATATTTATTATTTTTTTTTGGAATTAATTGCATACATTGACCGTTGTATTTAATTTCAATGTACTCCGTAGCGAAGCGCGGGTTTTCAGCTAGTACTTTATAACTTGATTACTCTCTGGACAGGTGTGTATCGTCCGAACACAACCTGCGATCGAGTTTATAATAATGATTTTTTAACAGTGAACCAAAATCAGCCCAAGCCTGCAGATTTTTAAAAATTATACAGCCTTTTTCGAATTTTAAACGTATGATATCACATAAAGAGGAGAATGCAACAATACTGAAGATAAATAACAGTAACGAAATAAAAATAGTATTTTAACTAATTAAATCTTAGATAACATGTATGAGACTCATGTAATAGCTAAAATCTAAATCTGCTCTTTGTTAACTTCTCAACTGCAAATGCATGGAAAAAGAAATAAATTATCTGCACACTGTTTACAGTTTCATTAGAATATAACAAAAACTTCAAGAAAACACCTTCTTTTATATCTTTTTACATATGTTGGGAAATGCTTAAGTTTATAGTTCTACATTTGTCGTTTATTTTATAAATCATCTTATCCAATCACAAAGAAAAAAAATGCACACATGTTCATATATATATATATATATATATATATATATATATATATATATATATATATATATATATATATATATATATATATATATATATATATATATATATATATATATATATATATATATATATATATATATATACAAACAGAGAGAGGCGAGAATTCAAATGTTTTACTGTGTATTTTAAGGCTGCTATGTACGAAGAAAAAAATGTCGTATTTCCCTTTTCCTCTTTTAGCAAACTCGTGTGGTGGGAGGAGTCCAGTTGAAAGTTTGAGAATTCCACCCCCCTTAGAATTAACATTTTGAGGGATTGTAATGGCTCTCTCTCTCTATAGGGGGGGTTAAGTGCTGCCCGCAAATTTTTTATTTAAAATATATTTTTGTCACCTATTTACAGGTACATAATTGCTGATAATCAAATAAAATTGGTATTGTCAGATAGCCTGAACTTTTCTGCAAAGAGCTACAGGATTCATTTTATAAATTTCGTCCACCGAAGGAATTTATGAGCCTTTAAAGCACACTATACCATATTTTCCCCCGAATAATTTAAATTTTAAAATATTAATTGTTTTAAAAATAAACGAAAAATGTAGACAAATGTAAAATTTCTTTCTCTATGACGGAGTACAATTTTTTAAAAAAGATCTTTGAATCCAAGTCGGCAATCCGTAGACAAATTTTCTCCATAGGTTAACATTGAGGTGAGAGAATCCAATGGGCTTAGTACATAGCACCCTTAACGGAAATTCAATAAGCTGTGGATTTCAAACATTTTTCTAAATTTATTCCCTGCTTTATCGCTTCTTAGGTAAAAAGAGGAAAACTTTCTAACCGTCTAGTAGCTATCCTTGTCAGTAATTAATAAGCAGTTATTGATAAAAATACGTATAACTCTTTCTTTAAATCCAAAAGTAAATAACTACTTAATGTTTCAGATTATGCATAAAAGTTTACGTAACCTTCAGGCATATTAGACTCTTTACACAGTAGAGATATTTAATTTAATTTTAAAAATTAAATTTGCAACAAGGATTTGGTTATTTGTTATTGTTGAATTCTTTACTCGGGGATAAATTAATAAATTAATTCCGCCTTCAATACTTAATGTCAGTTAATTAACTTGTTCAGAATTTTTAGTCATTAAAAGTCAATGTTGGTTTACGTAATAACTTTCTTTGTTAAGAATTAATGGAAAATTTAAGTGTAAAAGTAAAATTTTGAACTTACATTTTAATTGAAAGATGTTGATGAGTCGAATCTTTAACGTTGAGTTCAGGATGAGAATTTTGTCTAAAATCGAATAATTCGTTCATTACTTTTAAGTATATTTTGAATATCTTTTATGACTAGAATCGATAAAGAATTTTCCTTCATAACTGATTTATACGTTACTTAATAATTTATCAATTTACATTCTGAATAATTTCGACGAGCGTTTAAACAGAAGTACTTTGATATTCGAATAAACAGAATATCATAGGAATTTATGTTGCAACATATTTGATTTAAATAGAAATAATCGTTTTATTACACGCTCTACCATTCAGAAATTAGAAGAAATATAATATTAATGGATTATAAAGAAAAGTTTTACTTCTTTGTACATTAAAGTTTTGTTTTCAATCACACTACTGGATATTACAGGTATGATTGGATGGTTTAAGTAATGATGGTTTATACAATCTTTTGATTTCATTAAACGTAATTATAGACTACAAAATTGGAACACTTTACAATACAAAGCCCAAATTCATTACAGCTATGTGAATATATTTAAAATACAGTTTTGGAAATTTTACGAGTACGTAAATTACATTATTTAACTTGCGAATTTAATTTTGAGAGTACATTAAAATTAAAGGAAAATGAAATTAAAGTAGTTAAATAAAGCAATTACCTAAATAATTCATTTTAATTAATTAATATATTTATTTAATTTTTTGTTTAATATTTATTTATTATCATCTATTTATTTACTAATTATATATTTATTCGTTATTTACTTATTTATTTATTTATTACATTAATAATTTATTACTTTTAATTATTTATTAAATTGCTTTTACTTAATTTACTAAAATTTACTTCAATTTTATTTAGTAAATTTTAAAATTTACTAATTAAATATTTATAATTATTTTTTTAATTTCTTACTAAGTAAATATAGAACAAAATTTCGTAACGAATTCATTATTGGGTCCGTAAACCTAGACGGGTGTCCAAGTTATCTTATTTGTGAAAATGTATAAGATATTTATATGCTTAATTTCAGTTGTTGCCTACTACATTTCCCCAATTTCAAATTTTTTGTCATTTTTTGTAAATATTTACAATAAATTATTTCTGTTATCATACGGACATATCCATGAATTTATGTTTAATGAGCCATTTATAGTAATCCACTTGTAAGTAGTAAATTTATTATTTTAAAAATATTAGAGTTAAGTATTATAATTCTATGTATTATGATACAATGAAAACTGGATCATGAATTGTAAGAGTTTCACTATATCGTAAAATATTGATTATAATATATCATGTCTGCCAACATCATATAGTGATTAGCATCACAAATTTCCAGAGAAAGGGCTCGGGTTCAAACCCCGACTAAATCATGGACTACCTTGTGTTGTCCCATCAAAGGTTGGTTCACCTATACGGTGATCCCTTAATAAACAGGCCAACGAATTCGCAGTGTAGAATGGACGAATTTCAGATTGAAAAAATGCCTTCAGTGCTGGGAAAAAATTATAGTACCTTTTATGTTTCCTGCATTATCCCCACTGACTAATTTTTTGGAGGTTAAGAGCCTAGAGAATATGATATCTCATTCCGTACTTTAGAATTTCAAAACACGTGGAATATAAAGCGCATTCCTTGAAACCACAAAAACGACTTAAGTTTCCATGCAGACGAAAGCCAATTTAAAACCTAAGGCATGTGTTTCACATTCAGCCCATTCCAGTAAGTCGAAAAATAAAAGCTAAAAGCGGGTATTTCGACTTAACCCGCTTTTAGCTTTGATTTTTTTCCTTAGTAAGGTTGCATCGTACGTTGGGAACACAAGGTAGCGTACATAAATGGTCACTCCTACACTATAAAAATGAAGTACTGTTTTGTACAAATAGCTAAAATGGAAGTATAGATAGAAGGGTAAGAAAATATATTTATCCCATTTTTGTATACAAAAATGGTATACTCAAAACAGGTAAATCCGCTACCCAGAAATATTTGATCTTAAAACGGGTATTTTTTAACCTTAAGCCGCATTTTGTTTTTATGGTGTCTAGAAGTAAATTTTTGTTACATTCAGCCCATTCCAGTAAGGCAAAATACTCGCTTTTAGCTTTCCCTTAATAAAGTTACATAGCATGGGAACATAGCATGGGAACACCATATACGATACATAAATGGTCATTTCTATAGAAGTAAATGTTTTCAAACATCCCTGCGTAGGCACTATTTTGCTACAATGATCATCATATTTGGCACGACAGCCCAGGGTGGGCCAGGGCCTTCAGTTAAAGATTCCTCCAGGAAAGCCTATTTCTATACCTGATCTGCCAGGATTTCACTCCAATCACTCTAAAATATGATTCAACAGAGTCAAGCCATCTTAGATTTGGCCTTCCTCTCTTCCGACTAGTAAAGGGCCCTGCAACAAAAATCTTTACTGGATTTTTTTCATCTATTCTAGCAATATGAGAGGCCCAGTTCATTCTTTTAATTTTAAAAATTTTAATAATATCGTTCTTTTCAAAAAAATCTATAGATTTCTGAATTAAAACGTCTCCGCCATAGGCCATTTTCTTTGACACTACCAAGGATGCTTCTGAGAACCCCTCTCTCCAAGACTGCATTTCTGTATTCTCCATTTTTTGTTAGAGACCAAGTTTCCAAACCATACATCAGGAGCGGCTTATTGATAATTTTATAGATAAGAAGCTTTGCTTTTCTAGATACAAACTGAGACTTCAATAAAGAGCAAAGTCTAAAGAACGATAGTTTTGTTTTGCTACAATAAGGGTTCATATTTTCGTCACAAAGGGAATTATCCGTGAATTGACTATTTCTCACAAGGGATATAACATTCACAAATGTTTTGCCAACATTCTTGCTGTCGTGCCAGTACATGTATTCAGATTACGGAGTGCATATTATCTACCTGTTGTGTGCCATTATATATAAGCTCCCTTGATGAATATGTTTTTCGTACACAAACAAATACCTCTTTGTATGCTCCTATCTAATTTTTAACAGTACATACACCGACTGTTAGTTCAAATTAATTAGAACAGATAGAATATTCTATATACTCAAGTAATCGATTACGTATATTCATGATGACTGTCATTCCCTCTTACATGGTAGTCTCGTTTACATTTTGGAAAGTATTCCAACAAAGATTATATAGCCATAATCGTTTCTTTCCACATATCGGTCCGTAATTTCGTATACGCACCCTTTATGGATATATTCATCTATTTCCATGTCCGTAGTACATGGAAATAGATTTTATTTCTCAGCTGCATTAAAATTCTGCTTAGTATTACATTCGGATATTACTTCGGGAGTTCGAAGACACTTATCTCTCTCTCTCTCTCTCTAAAAAAAGAACGAAATAAAAATGAATTCCTTCTTTTTTTTCTCCTTAAACGTATACCACACCTGCGCCTTGAAGCTGTTTAGCATTCACGCAACGTCTGTCTTAAGTTTAAATATCTATTTAAATTTCGCTCAACTCAAAATGAATATTTTTTCATGCATTCTTAAGATATTTAATGTCCCATCACATACGTCCTTTTCAGATGAAGAATTTAAAATACCCATATTTAATGACAGTGTTTTATAGAGAAGAGAACTTGATGAACGAGCCTGCGGTTTTTTTTTTCTTCTTTCTTCTTTCCTTTCTTGGGGAAAACTAAATATTTCCCACGATGGTGAAAAAATATCGACACGCGACGCCAGAGAGACATAAAATTTTGATGCATTAGGAAATGTTTGGGTAATTCGCGATAGAAGTTTCGGATTAAAAGTAGTTAAGTTTGATATCAGGGAATAAAAATAGGTGATATACATCATAAAAAAAATAAAGTGTGGAAAATAGGAAGGAAATGAGAAGGAAGTAATTATTGAAGTAAGCTATTGTTTTGTTTAAATCCAGTACATATGAACTCATAATGCTAATAACATTTGCTAATGGCGCGATTATGAATATATGAAATTGATAAACACTCCAAACAAAAATTAATGTGAATAACTTATTAGTCCTAAAGAAATAATATCGTTTGTGTAGCATTATCTGATAAGGATAATACAATACTGTCCCAACAAGTTGATCTTTGAAGGTTTTCTGGCCAATTTTTATGTTTTCAGCTTAAGAGGGTCCAGGACACATTTAAAACTTTTTTATTTATTGAGTTAAAATTTGAATTTTTCTGTAATGGTTAACCATATAATTTGTAAACAAAATTATATGGTTTTATTATGGGAATAAAAATAGGTGATATACATCATAAAAAAAATAAAGTGTGGTAAATAGGAAGGAAATGAGAAGGAAGTAATTATTGAAATACTTAGGTGAAAACTGAATGTTTCTAAAAGCTACCACGTTACCTGCATTAGTAGGTTTTTTTAAAAATAAGCTATTGTTTTGTTTAAATCCAGTACATATGAACTCATAATGCTAATAACATTTGCTAAAGGCGCGATTGTGAATATATGAAATTGATAAACACTCCAAACAAAACTAATGTGAATAACTTATTAGTCCTAAAGAAATAATATAGTTTGTATAGCATTATCTGATAAGGATAAAACAATACTGTCCCAACAAGTTGATCTTTGAAGGTTTTCTGGCCAATTTTTATGTTTTCAGCTTAAGAGGGTCCAGGACACATTTAAAACTTTTTTATTTATTGAGTTAAAATTTGAATTTTTCTGTAATGGTTAACCATATAATTTGTAAACAAAATCACATCATAAAACTTCTCATAAAGTTTTTAAAAAAATTTTAAATTTTAAATTTTAAAAATGTGGGGAAATTTAAAATTGTTATAACTCGCAATATTATTTGTCGAATTTCAAAATTTTTTCATTTAATTAAACATAAATATATTTTTTAATTTTGATTCAGTGTTTTTAAAATATTAATTTTTTTTTAAAATTAAAAATATTTAGAATGAAAATTTCAAAAAAATGATGTAACTAATTTTTGAAAAATCATATTTTCAAAAGTAAATAGTGTTTTCAAATTTGCTGAATTAAATTAAAGTAAAATAATTGTAAAAGACATATTCTAAGTTTGAACCATTTATCTTTAACGGTTTTTGACTTATAACAGTTTAAAGACGAGAAATAGTGAAAAAACCCATCATGCAGAAAAACGCATTTAAAGGTTTAAACCAAGATTGGCTGCTATTAGAATGTTGCAAAGTTCTGTCCTCAGTCTACTAGGTTCTGCGTAGCATTTCGTTTTGATTCAGCTTTTAAAAATGATGAGATTCTTGAATACTCGTAGTTTTCTTTCAAAAAAAATTAGCACACTTCTGCACAACTTCTCATATTTTTCCATTCTTTTATTGACAACCTAGATCCCCACCTTTCTGAAACGAATTCATATACAGAGTGCTGTAAACTGACTCTCGCATTTCACAGGGTAATAAAAAACGAACGGAACAATTTACAGAAAAAAGCTTTGTAATGTAGAAAACACAAACAATCTAGTTTTTTTCTAATATTTTTTATAAATAGCATCACTCAGATAGCTCCCGTTATTTACGGTGAACTGTCCAAACTGTTCTGGCTTTTCCATCACTATTTTGATTATCTCTGGGGGAATTCACAAATAGCTGACTCGAATTGCTGACTCACGAACTTGAAGTCGAATAAAAGGTATAATGCGCCTCACGAACAGATAAACATAAAATTAATTTACATAACCTTAACAATATATATTATAATACGTTTTCAGGAAGCATAACGCTGTTGCTGCGTTAACGAACAAAGACGAAGTGAATAGCATAACGGATGAGATGGAAATTCCGGTCAAAGTTCGGCTTCTGACATTCGGCAGTGTTCATGATTAGACAAGGGAAATTCGGGTAGAGGTCGTAGAGGTTCGGGAGAGTTCAGCCGCCTAGGACTCGTTTCGACTTTTCAGGTATTCCAATGTTCCGAGGACGACTACTTGGTTTCCTTGGTAATGCACTTGCTCTCACGTTAGAAACCCATCGCAAGATTGTTTTTCAACCAGGAACAGCATCAGTTGCATAGAGCCGGAAGCACGTCCTAAATGCCCTCTGTGCCACGGTTACAGAATCGCTGTTTTTAAAGAGCGCCTCGATAACAAGACCGCTACGTTAACCGAATCAACTCATGGTATCCTACAGACAACTAGAAAATCCGCCCGAACTATTGCCCTCTCCCATTTCTCTCCCCCCCCCACCCGAACTCTCTTACCGATAACCTTCAGAAATATGGGAGTGCATTCTGTTACCCCTTGTCTGAAGTCATCTTATGATAAATTAACTTTTAGTGTATGGATCGGAACTGATATTTCAGTCTATTTCTGACACACTGTGAGCTTCAAGTCTGTCGAATGAACAATTCCCCCATACTTGACTTTCCCGTCTATTTTAAATTTTTAATACTTTTTTTAACGTTTCAGTTTTCACAACTTATTTGACCAAACACTTCAATTGGCCTCCTATAGTTTCCCATACTGTAATAATTAGCTGACTGAATGCCATTATTACCACATTTTCCCCTTTTCGTTTTGAGGAAAAATGTGATATTGGGCTTACATGATTATTCCAACAATAATTAATAACAATAATTATGTAACAATAATTATAATAATTATTCAAAAATAATAATTATAATAATTAATAATTAATTGTTAGAAATAATTATTATAATAATTATTCATTCTAACAATAATTATTTTTTCCACATTTGTTATATGCTTCTTAGGGCGGTTATACGCACAGCTAACGAAGGGTAGCGAACAAGGGCCGAATTTCAACGAACAAAGTCAGCGTTCAGTTTGAAATTAGGTAGGCCGTCCACATTAACAAACCGAATGTTTGCGCAGACGTTCGTTCATTTTTGTGAAGTGAATTGTTGTTTTGAGTACTCCAGTCCATTCTATATACTTCGCAATTCAGTTTCCGATAGCGAACAATGAAATTACGTTTCTTAATTGAAAGAAGTTTCCAAGCAAAAATTAAAAGAATCCCAGGCTGAATTGTAAGCTCTGTACACACACAGCGAACAACGGCTAACGAAGACTTACAAACTTCTTTCGATGCACCACGTAGTGTGGGAAATTTATCAAAAGCAAACAAATGCGTGCAGTTATGTTCGTTGCTACCTATACATTTACGAACAACTTCATTCGTTCTCCTTCGTTCGCTTTATGTATACGAATCTCTGGAAGTGCGTTATTTTTTTTAACCACATTATACTTGCAAGCCCAATTGCATAGAATCTTAAGGTTACTATGTACTAACCCCATTGGATTCACTCACCTCAATGTTAACCTATGGAGAAAATGTGTCCACGGATTGCCGACTTGGATTCAAAGATTTTTTTTTTAAAGTTGTACTCCGTCATAGAGAAAGAAATTTTACATTTGTGTACATTTTTCGTTTTTTTTAAAATGCAATTAATATTTTAAAATTTAAATTACTCGGGGAAAAATCTGGTATAGTGTGTTTTAAACGCTCATAAATTCCTTCGGTGGACGAAATTTATAAAATGAATCCTGTAGCACTTTGCAGAAAAGTTCAGGCTATCTGACAATACCAAGTTTATTTGATTATCAGCATTTATGTACCTGTAAATAGTTGACAAAAATATATTTTAAATAAAAATTTGGGGCAGCGCTTAACCCCCTTACAGAGAGAGAGCCATTACAATCCCACAAAATTTCAATCCTAAGGGGTGGTTGAATTCTCGAACAGTCAACTGGACTCCTCCCACCACAAGAGTCTGCAAGAAGAGGAAAAGGGAAATACGATTTTTTTTCTTAGTACATAGCAGCCTTAATCACCAAACTCTGATGCCGGTAATGTATTACCCAAACAAATCCGCCGATGTTAGAGGTATTATTTTCGCTTTTCTTCCTTACAACTGCCTTGAATTTTATTGTAACGTAACCATTAAAAATTCCTATTTTTAGATAGGGGGTTCAATCTAACTAATTATCGGATTTTTTCCACATATACTTCCTTTTACTCATATTAAGGGATTTATAAAATAAAAATCATTGATAAACTTTGCCGATTGCAATGCTTCAAAGAGAATCTTATTTCCATTTCTATTCTGCAACATAATCTTCAGTAATTTAACTTATTTCACTGTTATATTGATACATTTCCACTATTTTAGAATTCGTGAGTATTCAATTAATGTGTTTCCTTGTTCATGTGATTCCCTTCAGCTATAACTATATTTCACGTACTGGAAAGAGCCGCACAACATATCTGAATATTCTATGATGAACGCATTTCATATTTCCTCCGGAATATTTAATGTGATTTTAATTAATAATTATTTCAACGTCTAGTCCTCTGGTTTCAAAGGGCAAGATGTAATGAGAATACGCAAACTAAGCTTCTTACAGAGAATAATATTATATAACAAACACGCTTTTTTTGTGAAAAGCCTTTCGGCTTTTGGGTTTCTTCATTATTTATATTTTGATACAACAGTTCTATCGAACTTTTATAGAATGCATAGTTATTAGAATATTTTAATAAGAATTTCTGCAGGAAAAAGCATGTTCAAATATTAGATAAAATATCAAAGTACGAGCACTCGCTTTGAAATATTATAAATGTGTGTCCGAAAATGCTAACAGTTTAACAAAGACTGCTGACACAAAAATATTATAAAAACTATGTAACTTTAATGTATACCATTTATATGAACATGTTGAGAAATTTCAAGAGTTGCATTTATTATTTTTGCATTCATTCTTTTCAATACAAAATAGACCTCTTCTATCCTTCCAAAGAACTACGGACATAAAGAAAAGTTTTAATTTTTTTTTTTGGTATTCTATTACAAACTTTGATAGTCAGAATATCATAGAGGAATCCCATTGCAGTTTTTCCGGTTTATTTAAATTAATATTTATTATCCTTTCAGTAGAATTTAGTGAACGTTCCATAAATCTTTTCATGTGAGTATGAGTTTTTGAAATTGAAGTAAATAAAGTAATGGCAATATACCCGAAAAACATTATTTTAATGAACGTACAAGCAAAATTAAATTATATTCCTTCAATATAATCACCAGCACAATCTTGCACCATTTGCCAGATGTCAGGAAGCAGCAGGATACCGTTGGCTTCCGTCAGGAAGCCAAAGTATGTTGTGTGTTGATGTCAGCGCATGTGACATCATGGTTATTACGGCGATTTAAACAGGCACTAAAATAGAGAATCTGTATAGTGGCACTAATTACAAAAGTTGAGTTCCATGTCAAAATGGTGTTGTGTGTTGCTGTCAGCGGAGGAGAGCCCTACTGCTCGGATCACAGACGTCACGTCAGGAAATCGGATGCCTCGAAGGGGTTCTTCCAACTAAGGAAAGAGGTCGTGTCAGGGGAGTACGGGGCGTGTTCCAACAACTCCCAAAACCGCCGTCGCAAAAGATCATTTACAGCTCGTGCAACATGACAACGAGTATCTTCATGCAACACGATAGGGAGATTGTCCTGGAATAAACTTGGATGTTTGCGCCGTATAGCCGGGCGCATATGGTTCACGGGCAACCTCGATTTTTATCCCCGACCGCTGATCACTTTTCGTTAACATGATTTAGAGCGGTAGAAACTACATTATGCACTTCAACGTCATGCAACAACTACCCCATCTACTTGATCGACGGTTCTTTAAACTCTACACATCGACAACAGCTCCACCTCACTACTCCGATATCCTCTTTGCTCATGCCCGATGTTCTACGACTTCCTGGGGAACGTTGTCACTACTTTATTTACAACCCTCGTATAAGAAGATATGTATGCCTGCTTCCGACTTAAAATTTTAGATACATAAAGATTAAAATTTTAGATATTCAGAGGAAAGATAATTCGGTTTATTTAAATTAATATTTATTAGTATTTAAGTAGAATTTAGTGAATGTTCCATAAAGCTTTTCATATGAGTTTTTCAAATTGAAATAAATATAAGAAGATACGTATGCCTGCTTCCGACTTAAAATTTTTAGATACATTAACAGGAAAGAGAATTCGGTTTATTTAATTAATATTTATTAGCATTTCAGTAGAATTTAGTGAACGTTCCATAAATCTTTTCATGTGATTATCCGTTTTTCAAATTGAAATAAATATAAGAAGATATGTATGCCTGTTTCCGACTTAAAATTTTAGATACATTAAGAGGAAATAGACGATTTTTTTTGAAAATTGAGATGGTATTTCTTTGGCACCCTGCCTAAATTCCTACATAATTCCTACACAATAACCTGTAATTTCGCGCTTCTTCCATCAGTAGAACATTTTGTCAAATTTGGTCAACTCTTGATATTACAATAAAATTACGTTGCGGACCCCACCACTAACGTAGCATTTAGGTAAAATTTCAGTATGAGGGGTATAAAAAATGACTTTTATTTTAAAAAAGTCAAAAACGGTAGAAATAGCCTCACGTTTACCTATTGAATTAGAAAAGTATCAATGCGCTGTAGTCAGTAACATGAAGTCTTTCTAGTTAGTGTAAGATTTGAAAAGGGCAGCTCTCAATAGTGCAGTTTAATATTAATTACACTGTCAATAAGTAAGAATAGTCAAACAAAAATAAAATAATGCCGAGACATATAAACAAATCTATGATGATATCTATAGCATTAAGGACATGCTATTAAAATGTACCCAGTTCGTAGATCTTCAGCCTATAGGCATCATAAATCAAAACCTTTAAGTTAATTGTGATCACTACACTTGTAAACGAGTTTAATTTCTTATTTATACTGCATTGATCAGTAAGAAATTACATTTACTGTTAATTAAATTATATATATGATTATACATATGTATGTATAATCATATATATAACGATTAATTCTATCTATATATGATTCGTTTCTAAAAGGTTACAGACATTATTTCTGATTATATCTCACAAAAAAAAAGTTCTTAATTATACTCTGAAAACAGTTTTAGTAATAGAAATGTTGAAATAAATTGAAGCCATCTGGAATAAGGAAATCAAATATTTGAAATAAATTATTTTCCCAGTAATTGTAAGACGTTATAAATTAAATGACATAATTTACTTGTATATGTGTGTTTATCAATGTATATTTATTTATTTTCCCCATTTCACGTACATAGATAAATGCACTCCGACGTACACACACACGCATACAGGTGGTTATCAAAATAATGGAAACCCTAAGAAACATCATGAAAACCTTTATTAATATGGCACAGGATCACCTTTGTCATATAATACCACCTGATTCACCTTGGAATCCGATTTTACAAGTCATGAATAGTGGTTAAGAATATATTATACCATTCTTCAGAGAGAAATTATGAAAGTTCCTGTAGAGGTGCTGAGGTGGATATCGATACCTGGCTCTATCCGCTTATACAGATCACAGTGGTTGGACGATATATAGTCGGGAGGATTGTACAGGGCAAGATAATTAACATCTTTTTCATTCTCTATAAACCAATACTTGATAGATTTCGCTGTATGTATAGGGTGATTATCATCCTGGAGAACGCCATCTCCTGCAAGAAACGATGTTTGCACCATAGGATGGAGTAGTGAGCTAAAATTTCGACATAGTCTTTCCCATTCAATCTCCTTTTTAGGGTTACAATAGGGCCTGTAGAAAGTGTTGAGATGCCATCCCAAACCCTAATAGATCTACCTCTATGATTGACAGTTGAGATGAGACAGCCTGAAACTTACGCTTTTGTAGGTGTTCTCCAGACGTACGCACGTCCTGTTGCGAGGAACAATGTGAATAATGTCGGACCAAATGCCGTTTTTCAACATATTACTCGACCAAGATTTGTACTCGTGGCACCATTGTGGACGATATTTCGTATTGGCATCTATTACAAGTAACTTGGGAACAGCTACTCTTCCGTAAGTGCTTTGTTTCTGAAGTTCCCTTCTACCTCTAATGGTTTATACCGGAACATGCACATGCAGATTGAGCTCTTCGGTCATTTTGGTTACAGTTCATTTATTTCTTCATGTCACAATCCGCTTCAACACCTCGTCCGTCTCTTTCATTGAGCTCTCCCTTTCGTCCACTATTCTGTTTGGCAAACGATATTTTTTCGGGCACCCTGTATGCTATCATGACTTTCGATACCATAGCTCGAAAAACACCCATTAGCCTGGGGAATGCAGCTTCATTCCCTTAGCTTCATTACTGCTACCTGACAGTAGAATAATACATACACTATATTATATTAAAAAATACCCGTGGCCAGACTTGTTTTTTAACGAATACGAAGCACAATGATAAACACCACCAATATTGATAGGTGTTTCCATTATTTTGAAAACCACCTGTGTGTGTATATATATATATATATATATATATATATATATATATAAAGAGAGAGAGAGTAAGTAATAAGTAATTTAAAGTTTTTAGAGACATGTAAAGGTAAACTAATTTAATCAATATTTTTAGCTTAGACTCTACGAGTGGTGGAAAAACAATGATGCATGAATTACATGTACTGAACATGACTATCTGAATGAAAAGAGACCCGCAAACATTTGCAGTTTTCTTTTGGTTCTTTAGGTAATTTAAACATGCAACCTAAAAAAGCGTTATCTCTAAATTCTTGAACTTATTATCCCTAACTATCAATAAGGTAGTACTTTAAAAAAGTATTGTATGTTTCCAATAATATGTAAACCTGTAAACAAACAGTGAGTTATTATAAATAATAATCGATATTGAAGTTTCATAAGCAGGGTTTTATGATCTGTTAAAGAAATGTGGAACATAATTAAATCTGTAATAAAAATTTATTTCAAATATTTACCTAATTTATTTTATTATGTCTGTTATACTAGAATCAGAAATGTGATACTCCAGAGAATAATTTCAATTACAATTGTGTTCTGGTATTAAAAGTAAACTCTTATAATATAAAATTTCATGGGAAGCTATAGATACCTTTCAGTATCGAAATTAAATAAAGAATAATACATTTTTTGGAGAAATATAGTTTTGTATGCTAATTTAATAAAAATGAATATTATCCTTTAATATGTAAAATAAATTTTTATTTTTAAGAACTTTAATATCAACAGAGCCGAAGAAAAACAGCCAGAAGATATAAATTAAGCTTAAATATTCTTTAAACGATGCTAAATCAAATTAATCTATTCATACCCATCCACTGTTTCCAGAAGATAAATTTTTGTTTTCAAATTATTACATTGCAAATGCTAAAATTTTAGACGGAAAAGTTAGACAGCGTATGTTTTTTATGTTATTTCGGAGATTTTGCATTTTTTGAATATGTATGCATTTTTATTCAAGATAAGATAGCATTTTCAAATATCTAGACATCAAGATTATCTATTCTCCCTATTTGAAGTCCGTTCACAATAATTAATCACGATAATCTCTTCGTCTAGGTGTCAGATTTTGAATTTCCATGAATCGTAGTTACATGATTTTAATAATAATAAGTTTTACGCTAGATAGCATATGGTTTTTTTTTCGAGAGAGATAAACTTATAGAAAAATATTTGTCATTTGCAATTTGATTTCTTTGTAGAAATGTGTTTAAAAATGGATCCAGCGTCATTTTAATTCCTAGGCAAAAAATCTGCAGAACATCGGCATTTGGAAGGAAAACTGGCTGTTTCCTTGTTGATTTATTAGAAAACAACACATTGTGTTTTCTGATGATATTCAGAGAATACTTTTGTATTTTTCTCCTTTTATAGCACCAACATCTTTTCTGTATTTGTTGAAAGCACACAAACTCTTTTGTTTCCATTAAACATCTAAAAATAGTTCACACTTTGAAGAAGTTTTGTTTTCTCCTCTTGAATTGAATGATCTGTGAAGAATCAGGTTATAATATACAAAATTGCTACAGGTAAATTATTTAAAAAAAGACACATTATTAATACCTTTTTAAATGCAATACATTTTGCTACCGATAACCAACAATTGGAAAAAATCTATTAAATAATAATAACGTATAATAATGTGTGATAATGTGGTCGTTAATATAATTTTATATGATGCAAATCGTGTTTGAAATAATAATGTTTTTAATGAATATTATAACGCCTTAGTATAAGTAACAATATGGATTCAATTATATATAATAAAATCCATAATGAAAAGATGATATTTTCGCTATGCAATGCGGGATAACGTGCGAGTTAACAATATGTTAAATAAAATAGTAGGCGTGCCTAACACATACACTTTCACGGACACGTGTATGTGTGTGTAAAAATAACGTTCCACCTTTATTAGATAACGCATATTCTAAATTTTTCCGTTGACGTTTCAATAAAGTATAGCCCCCTATTTCGAATTATGACCTAAGGATTAGCGAATTAACTAGCTAAATTGTCCCTTAACAAACGTGTGCTAAACTGTAAGAATTGTTTTCAAAACAAGATGATTCAACCTCACCAGTGTTTCTCGCGCCTTCCGAAAGATCATGCGAATTTTGAGTCACAAGGTCAGATGGACACCGATAACCAATTAGAAGTGTTTGGCCTCCTGGTGTCGGAAGTTCATCTACCTTTCTTATAAGCGAGAGCAATGGTTCTCAGCAGCTTTTTTGTGACTGTCCTCGCATATTGATTCCGTGCATGCTTTTTGTCATCTCCGCATTCTTCTTGTGTCGTGGTGCTCTATAACCGCGCGCGCATCTCTTTCTAAATATGCCGCAACTGTTCCATTGATATCAAGCATATTCAAGCGCCGACTGGTTTCCGGTGCTGTCATGCCGTATATTTCTGCCTAGTTATCCGGTTACAAGACGTACACTTACTATTGCTAAAATCTCTTGTGCCGTGTAATGTCGTAATCATACTTCAACAATAAATCCATTTATTGTTCGTGTGTATCTTACCTGGATCTCCACAGTGTATGTAATCCTGCTCTTTCCATCTGTGTCGCCCAACTACGAATGTCTCCACTGCCATGACTACAATTTTATGTATTCGAATATCCTGATTTGCCAGCATTCATGAATCTCCGTGATGTGCAGCGCATTATTTATATATATATATATATATATATATATATATATATATATATAAAATTAAGATGACTAAAAGGGCAGGTGCGACCATTTAATATTCCTATAACCTGAAATAAGATAGACATATATAAATAAGCAAAAAACGGAATTGGAGGTGGTATAGTTGATGACTTGGGGGGTTGCGTTTTTTGCTTATTTATATATGTCTATCTTATTTCAGGTTATAGGAATATTAAATGGTCGCATCTGCCCTTTTAGTCCTTTTAATTTTAAATATCTATATATCGTAAATATTTTTGTGAGCAGCTTAGCGCCTAAAATTTATTTACTCATTTTAGTTTCATATTAAGTAATTTACATTTGTAAACTATATATATATATATATATATATATATATATATATATATATAAAATTAAGATGACTAAAAGGGCAGATGCGACCATTTAATATTCCTATAACCTGAAATAAGATAGACATATATAAATAAGCAAAAAACGGAATTGGAGGTGGTATAGTTGATGTCTTGGGGGGTTGCGTTTTTTGCTTATTTATATATGTCTATCTTATTTCAGGTTATAGGAATATTAAATGGTCGCATCTGCCCTTTTAGTCCTTTTAATTTTAAATATCTATATATCGTAAATATTTTTGTGAGCAGCTTAGCGCCTAAAATTTATTTACTCATTTTAGTTTCATATTAAGTAATTTACATTTGTAAACTATATATATATATATATATATATATATATATATATATATATATATATATATATATATATATATATATATATATATATATATATATATATATATATATATATATATATATATATACATATATTTATATATTTATATATGATGAAGGTACCCCATAATGAAATTTTACCCTAAAAAGCATACAACAAGACATAAGCTCAGCCGAATAATCGGAGTTCTATTTTTCAAATTCATGTCCTCCTACTGAAAAAAATCGAAACTGAAGAGAGAACTTTGCAGATTCCTACCTCCATACAACAAAATTTATTAAAATATCTCAGACAAAAGTGACAAACGAAAGTAGGGGATTCGTTTTAGAAAAATTAGAACATAGAAATCAAGAAGCTCAAGGAGAGAACTCAGAGGATTAGTATATTTGCAGAAAGAAAAAAGTCATCGTTTAATGGAGTTAAACTGTGATGAATAATAAAATGATATGCAATATTAATATGTAATATATGTTATTAATAGTTTTCATGGGGCTATTTCTTTTAGTTCAGAAGATACTGATATTATTTTTCTAACCTAACACAGTTTATTTGTATTAGTTTTCAGTTTCGTGTTACACGAATTCGCATAACACCACACTTTTTAAGAACATCACGATCATGCCTTTGAATGAGAAACTTTTTAAATATTCAAAGAAGTGCTATTTAAAAGCACATATTTTCTATATTTCGCTCATAGGTCGAAATGGTAAAGTGCAGTATGTGTTAGAATTAATACGAGAGCCAAATTAAACAGAAAAGCTCATTATTTGCCTAATTTATTCGGATAAATTATATATCATGCTAAACCGTAAAAGTCAACGTGACTTGATAGAGCAGGAGTTAAAGAAACAGATGTGCTAATTACGAAAAAATTAATCTTTCTGCTTCTGACTAATAGCGCATAAATTTCTTATAATTAGTTAAATGTGTGCTCATTAGTTATTCATCATCACCATTTACGCCAAAGAGAATTTTAATGAACACAAAAACTATAAAAGATACAAACAAGAGGTGTTTAAATGGAAACGTTAATGAATGCTGAAGGGAAATTTCAAATTAAAAGATACTACGGAGAAATCACATTGAAAAGCATTCGTTGATAACGATCAGTTTTAATACTTAAAAATCTGAATTCTTTAACCTATTTCATATTGATGAATTTCATATTGGTCGAAATAATGAAAGTAAAAAAGAGTGTTTATTTAATCAACAGATATTACTTTGCTATGCTTTTATTTACAAATTATATTGGAACTGAGCTGATCGTTTTTTAATCAATTTTCTACCTCAATCGTTAAGTGTAGTATTTTTAACATTTTTTTGACGTATATTATAATTCTTTAAAGGAGTTGGGAATTTCAATTAGTAATTCATAAAGCATAAAGATATATGGAAGACATCAAAATATGTATAATTGCAACTATGGTGAAACGAAACTCTGTGTTTCAAAGTAGAAGTTCGTGATTTAGCTATTTTAAACAGTAGGCCCTACTCATTAAGCAAAATACCAACAGTGAATATGCAATTGGAAATTTTGCATATGTAAATGAGTCGGACAGATGATAGGACTTCAATAAATGTTAAAATTCTTATAGTTAGTCTTCGAAGTGGAATACTTTTTTTCTTTTAAAGACTTCATCTATATGCATGCAATATACAAAGGGTGACAGAACTGTGATTAGCGAGACGAATGCTTCTCTGTATCTTTTTCAATGCAGCTCTCTATTAGAATTTTGGAAACTAGTACCAGAATTTTAAAAAATAACAGCGGAATGTCGAATATCCCCCATTTTTGGAACAATTTAGTGGTGTGAATCTTTCTATATTTAGACTGATAAAAAATAAACAACACTCAATGTTGGCAAATCGACATATAAATATAATGCTACGAACTGCAAGAACTTATATATATATATATATATATATATATATATATATATATATATATATATATATATATATATATATATATATATATATATATACAGATATATATATATATATATATATATATATATATATATATATATATACAGTGGCATCTCGATCGATCGTTTTTCCGTATGTGTCGTTCATTTTATCCAGCCCCAACGATCATATTGCTTTGTTATGTTTCCGCATCTATCGTTTTACCGCATTTATCGTTCATTTCAATCGGTCCCTTGAAAAACGATAGATCGAGATTCCACTGTATATATATATATATATATATATATATATATATATATATATATATATATATATATATATATATATATATATATATATATATATATATATATATATATATATATATATATATATATATATATATATATATATATATATATATATATATATATATATATATATATATATATATATATATATATATATATATATATATATATATATATATATATATATATATATATATATATATATATATATATATATATATAAATAGTGGTACCTCGACTTACGAGTTTAATTCGTTCCATGACGGAGCTCGTAACTCGAAATACTCGTATCTGGAATCGATTTTTCCCATTGAAATGAATGGAAATGCTATTAATTCGTTCAGGCCTCCCCCAGAACACCGTAATATTTTGTTATATGTTTTTAAATAAGAAAAATGTGCTTATAAACGACGAACATTGTATAAAAACGCAATACAATAGAATGTACTGCAATAAATTTGTTTTATTAAGTGTAATGTACAACATTTACCTTGGAGATCAGACTTGAAGAATTTGGAAGAGGTAGAGAAAGGCTAAACTGAAAAATTAAATCTTATTCGTTGATTTTTGACCTTTTCGCCCCGCTTTCCTCACCTTCCCTTTTATTACCAGCTACTCTCTTAAAGTGAACGAATGAGACACGGAAGCTGGGCGATTGTTGCATCGTTTCACTGGGGCTGTAATGTCCAGATTCTTCTTTTTGAGAATCCGAATAACGTTTTCTCAGAATCCGTAGAAGGGGGAGAACTTGCAATACTAGGACCAAGGTCATCCCCTCCCCTAGACCCCATGAGGAGTTCCAGTGTGGGGGAGGGAATTGAAGCTATCTATCTGTGAGAGAGGTTGGGCGCTGTTCGGTTTCATAGGGAAACTCAAGTTTGGAAGTTTGGGCAGAGCAAGCTGCCCCGGGTTGTAATTGTTGAGTGTTAATCTTTCGGTATAAGACTTGATAGTAGTTTCAGAATAATATGTATACAATTGTATAATAATTGTACATGAAGGTTGCAAATATTATATGCTTCTTGTGTTCTCATTGGTGAGCATGTAACATAGCATTCGCTGCTCAAACTAGTGGGGGTATATCTGAAGCTTGCTCGTAACCCGAATTTTAGCTCGTAACTCGAAGCAAAAAATCTACCGAGAGAATGCTCGTATCTCGAAAAACTCGTAAGCCGAGGTACCACTGTGTATATATATATATATATATATATATATATATATATATATATATATATATATATATATATATATATATATATATATATATATATATATATATATATATATATACTAGCTATTTGCCCGGCGTTGCCCAGGATTTTATCGATCCCATTTCTTTATTACACAGGGAAAGGAATGAATTCTACCTATAGTGTAAAATCTAAGTAATTTAATTTACAGATATTTCAAAGTAAGTACAATATGTAAATGATAAAAAAATATAAATTCACCCTATTATTAATTTAACTCAAATCTTCATTATAAACAACATTTTTAGTTTCCTATATTCCTCTCAGTGACTCCGAAAACTATGGATTCGACACTAATCTCTGTAATTTGGACTTTATTTTACCCCTTCTTCCCCCTCTCCCCCAGAAATGGTTATGAGAGGCTGTACTTGCACTTAAATGCCATCGGGAGGAACCTATTTATCTCAGCGACACAAAAACTATGGATTCGACCCTACTCTTGGCGATTTTGGACATTTTATTACTACCCCTTCTCTCCTCCAATGGTGTTGGGAGGCTGAACTTGCATTTAAACTGTATCGGGTCTAAGGGCCTGTTTACATAGAAGTCCGTTGCGTTGTGTTAAGGAAAATATGACGTTGAGACGAAAATAAACAAATCATAGGCGTTAAAAATTTCATTGCTAATCGTTTGGAGGCATATGATTGGATTATTTTCGTCCCAACGTCATCTTTTCCTTAACGCAACGCAACGGACTCTTATGTGAACAGGCCCTAACCCTATTCGTCGCAGCGAACCCGAAAACTATGGATTCGACACTATGCACTAGGGTGGGTCAATTTTTACTTTTTTTTAAAATCGAAATCGCCTGTGGTGGGAAAAGCTGTGTATTGCTATCAACTGTTTGCTAAAAAAATTGAAATTAAAATATATTTAGCCCCCCCCCCCCCCACCAGGCCCTTGAAGTTTTTCCAAAAACGTAAAAAAAAGCATTTTTTATTTATTTTTAAAAATTTTTAGCACCAAAAATTTTAACCGCCTGTAGTGGGAATTGTTGCATAGCAAGACCCTTTGTTTGTGAATTTTTTTTAAAAATTAAAATATATTTAGGCCCCCCGCCCGGCCCTTGAAGTTTCTCCAAAAAAGTAAATTAAGCATTTTTTATTTATTTTTCAATTTTTTACGTACCAAAAATGTTAGCCTCCTGTAGTGGAAATTGTTACATAGCAAGTCCCTTTGTTTGTGAAAAAAATTATTTTGATATTGTATCATATTTAAAGCTCCCGCTAGGCCAGCGAAATTTGTTTTGAATTTCCCCGATAGATGCTGTAATTGTTACAGCACGGTTTCATAAAAAAAATTCATAAAAAAAAAGTTTCATAAAAAATTCATAAATATAAAGAAGTCTACTGGAAAAACAAGTGAAGCTGCGAAAATTAAATTAAGAAGGTTTCAAAATGATGCAAAATCTACACTGTTTGATATCTCAACATGTAAGTGTCATGAATTGTCATTGTGCACATATGAGAAGTCAAGAAAAAAACCGATTTTGGAACAAGAATTTTTGGAGGACCAAAGATCTTGGACGAAAATGTTTATGTGGAATTTGGTTGCTGTGGAATTTGGTTGGAATCACTAGGTTGCTAAAACTTAGAGTGGAAAAGGAAAGCAATGGATGCTGAACGTGTGAATAAGCAAAAATCTGAAATTGGTATAAATAGCCAATCTCAACAATGTGAAAGTATTATGGATAGTAGCTCTACTTCTGAAAGTGAAGATGATTTTTATTTTGATGAGGATTTTTAGCAAGTTGCTACATCTTCAAAAGAAGTAGATCAGCTCCAAAAGTGTATGCAGAAGTTTGGTTTCTCACTAAAAGTGAGCCTTCATGCTGGTACACATAATCTTTGGAAAGTTATACACTACTCAAGATAGCTGAGCGATGAGCTGAAATTAGTAGTGGATCCTGCAATGAAAATGAATGATTTTATGGTTACCCAGAAAACCTGCTGATTGCCATAATCAACGACAAATGATCCTATCTGAGGAAATTAGGCTTCAGAAGAATCATGAAGGCCCGAACACCTCCCAATGAAACAACTTGGGATTTTGTCATTCAGCCTCTCAAATTTCACGCAAACGAATGTGCAGAACTGATCAATTGGAAGAAATGTTCACTTACAAAACCTCCTCTTACTAAACATATACCCAGTGCAGAAATCGAGAAAATGGCTGAAATAGGTGGCTTTATTGAACGTAAGCTGTGGACTCTCCCATGCCGTACACAAGATGTCGAAAGGGCAGTCGAGATAGTGTCAGAGGCATCCTCATTTGTCTGTGGAACAAAAAGTCGCGATGGCTTTATACATACAACTTTGGCGTCTCGAAAGCTGATGCCAAACTTCGATAATAAGGCAAAATATAGAGTGTAAGATTGCTATATCACTAAATAGGAAAAAAAAATGCACCCATATTTTGTTGGGAGGGGGTGTGTGTGCGGGAGGAATTCGAATGCAGCGACCTCCTCGTGGTGAATTCGGGATTATTCTGCAATAATTTTGGCAAAATAAGAAAAAGCTGTTTTAACCATTTGACACAGATGGGACATTGAGTTTAATAATGACTTTAATTTTTAAAATACGTTTATTAAAAATTATGCTTCAAAGGGTTAAAATATCAAAATTTCGCCGGCCTAGCGGGGGCTTTAAATATGATACAATATCAAAATAATTTTTTTCACAAACAAAGGGTCTTTCTATGGAACAATTTCCACTAGCGGCGGTTAAAATTTTTGATACGTAAAAAAAAAATTAAAAATAAATGAAAAATGCATTTTTTACATTTTTAGAGAAACTTCAAGGGCCGGGTGGGGGGCCTAAATATATTTTAATTAAAAAAAATTACAAACATTTGATAGCAATACACAGCTTTTCCCACCACAGGCGATTTCGAATTTAAAAAAAAGTAAAAAACGACCCACCCTACTATGCACGCTCATTTTGGACATTTTATATTCACACTTTCTTACCCCCACCTCATCCAACAATGCTTAAGGGGGGCTGCACTCTCACTTAAATGACATCGGTAGTATCCCTATTCATCTTAGCGACATCGAAATTTATGGATTCGACACTACTCTCGGTCATTATGGACATTTTATATTCCCCTTCTCCCCTCCCCCATGCTGATGGGGTATGAACTTGCACTTAAACAACATCGGGAGTATCACTATTTATCTCTATGACCTCGAAAGCTATTGGTTTGACATTACTCTGGGTCAATTTGGACATTTATTTTTACCCCTTCTCCCCCTTCCCCCTAATAGTGGTAGGAGTCTGAACTTGCATTTAAACGTCATCGGGAGTGTCCCTATTCGTCGCAGAGAACCTGAAAACTATGGATTCGAAACTATTCCCGGTCATTTTGGATACTTATATTCACCCCTTCTTCCCTCCTCCTATGCTAATAGAGGGGGGGACTGAACTTGCACTTAAACGACATCAGAAATGTCACTATTCGTCTCAACGACCCCGAAGACTATGGTTTTGTCACTACTCTCGGTATTATGAACATTTTATATTCACCTCTTCTTCCCTTCCCCGTCCCTCCCAATCCTAATGGGGGGGGGGGCTGAACTTGCACTTAAACGGCATCAGAAATATTACTATTCGTCTCAGCGACCCCTAAAATTATGGTTTTAACAATACTGTCGGTCAATTTGGACATTTTATATGCGCCCCTCCTTCCCTCCCCCCTCCCCTAATGCTAATGGGGAACTGAACTTGCTCTTAAACGGCATCATAAATGTCACTATTCATCTCAGCGACCCTGATAACTATGGTTTCGTCACTACTCTCGGTATTTTGGAAATTTTATTTTAACTCCTTCTTCCTCCCTCCCCCCATTGCTGATGGGGGGCTGAACTTGCACATAGACTGCATCGGGAGTGTCACCATTAATCTCAGAGACCTCGAAAACTATGGATTCGACACTAATATCTGTCATTTTCGATTATTCTTACATGTTCCCCCTGCCCCTTGCCCTCCTATGGGTGCTAGGGGTGTCTTACCCCCCCCCCCCCCCCTGTTTCTTTCCAGAATATAAGTGATATGTGTACCAAGTTTGGTTGAAAGGTCTCCAGGCGTTCCAGAGTGATGCTGGAACATACCCACATACACACATACATACATACCCTCTCCCCCCCCCAATGCTGATGGGGGGGGCTGAACTTGCACATAGACTGTATCGGGAGTGTCACCATTAATCTCACCGATCCCGAAAACTATGGATTCCACACTAATATCAGTCAGTTTCGATTATTTTTCCATGTGTCCCCTGCCCCTCTGCCCCCTATGGGTGCTAGGGGTGTCTTACCCCCCAGTGTTTCTCTCCAGATTGTAAGTGATATGTGTACCAAGTTTGGTTGAAATTGCCCCAGGTGTCCCAGAGTGATGCTGGAACATACACACATACACCCATTTATATATGTATAGATAGATATAAATACAGAGGAATCTCGATCAATCGTTCCCCGAACGATCGTTTTCCCGTATGTATCGTTTATTTCACCCAGTCACGAATAAATTCCATAGAAATCAAGCAAAAAAGACCCCATGGATCGTTTCCCGATCCATCGTTTTCCCGCAATATTCGTTCAGAATATCGCAGCTTTACATTAATTTATCGGATCGATCATTTTTTCAAAATAACTGAACCTGAAATATAAATGTCTGGATAGAGCTAGAATGACGCTCTAATTAAACAACGAGTAGAACATTTGAGATGCACGGTCTCGTATTTTTGTTCTCTCTTGTTTAGCCTGGTTTTGCTTTATTGTAGCACTCCCATTATTTGTTCGTCGTTGGTGTTCCTTAATTCTTTAGCCCCTGGTGTACCCTATTTTCGGCAACTCATTCCAAATTCACCGACGATTCAACATTTCTGTTCTTATCAGCTATGGCTCACAGTCAGCTTTTTTGTTGGCCTTGGGATGGAGGCGCCCTGGTGTTTGGTCTAGTGTGTGAGAAGTTTCTCATTACTGCAGTTCTACACTGGCCGATGAGAGTTTCACAAGGATGCAGAACTTCCTGGTGGTCTTATTTCGGACCCCATCCAGTGCAATGGAATGGTTCTAGTTACAAACGATTCACGGCTGTCGCTTCTTTATACTCTCACACAATAACCGATACCGAAAAGGATGCAATTCACAACACATAAAAATATTGTTTACTTGTAGAGAGAAAACCGCCAAAAAACAAACGACGATTAAGTACTTTTATTTGAATCAAAATTCCTGTGTATCTACGTGTATTTCTTTTTTTATTATTATGATCTTGGATTTCAGTACAACTTTGTAATTTTATCTTCAGTTACACTACGGGTATGTATGTATTTATGTATGTGAGTAAATATATTTTAGGGATATCAAACTTTAAGGTATGTTAATACTTTTTTGTATGTTCCCGCATCTATCGTTTTCCCCGCATCCATCGTTTAGTTTAGTCGATCCCTTCGAAAACGATAGATCGAGATTCCACTGTATATATATATATATATATATATATATATATATATATATCGATGATTTATATCATTACTCACAATATATTTTATACTTCCATAACTAACGATACAGACAATGATATGCATTTCAAATGTATTCGTGATAAGGCATTCTCAAATTTTTGCATATTCAGCATGAAATAACTAATCTAATACACAATTTCCTTTGGTACGCCTGCAAATAAATACCATACCAAAATTTCGACCCCTATTTTAATGTCTCACTCACTAGTTTCAGAGTATAGAGAAATATATTTTCTTTCGACGATTCAGCACACACGCAGAACACTGAGATCAATCATTCAAAACACCCCTTTCTTTTTACTAAAAGAGATAGTTTCCCGAATTTTAAAATCGGCGAAATTAACTTAAAAGCTACAGCATGCCGTCGAGCCCTGAGGGTAGATACTATTTGTTCAAGATGTGTTTGCGCAAGATCCCTCAACCAAATGCAAATTTTAGAGGCAGCCGACGAGTGGGGAGCAGAGGATAAGCTATGGGTGAACCTTACAAGGGCTAATTGGAAAACTTTACCCCTCAAATACTTTGAAAGGATCGAATACGTAACTAATGCAACAGAATAAACAGCTGTGAAAAGGAAGAGATTTAACTTTCGCAAACCGCTCGTTTAACGTAAATGAAGACTTGACGCGAATTCTCTGTACTTAAAGGTAAAGGCTTGCAAGTGATTCCGGAATTAAAATTAACCAGTTATTCTATAAATCGGAGATTTTGGGTGAAGTGTATTTATTATCGTGGGGATTTCAAAAATTAATGTCATATCACCAACAGCCGGTTGATGAGGATAAAATTTAGGGGATTTTAAAGAATTGAACCCCATAAATACATAGCAGAATACGATTGACGGATATAGTTTTATGCGGAAACACAGAAGTAGTGATATAGGACATGTAAAGTGGTTATTATGAATTTATTCGTTTAAAACATATAGAGAAAAAATTATAATAAAAATACTGTAAGAACTATGCAAACACTCGATTTGAGATTTTAAATACGTGCTGACATTTTAGTGATTAAATTGGTTATTTATTCTTCCTCTAATAAAAATATCCAAATCAATGCTATATTACTTGTTTTATCGGAAATTTTGGAGAAATTAAAAAATATATAGACGCAGATTTGTCACAGAGAATACAATGATATACTAGGGCAATAAACTTCTAATTTCATTGCTCGAATAAATAAAATAAATGATGTTTTTATCATAACGAATGATTTGTAATTTACTGTTATTATTTCTTGCTAGGTGGGAAGAAAAATCTAATTGTGATATTTTCTAATATGTATATTCTTAAATCTAGGTGTAGTCGCATTAGTTATATTATATAGGACGGTCAAATATAGCATCAGACATTATTACTTGAAAATTGGGATGAAATATTCTGAAGTATTAAAATCAATACATGTCTAAAATTTGAATATTTTTTTATTAACTCTTAAAATATATTTTTATTCGTTTGGATATTCGTTGAGCAATGAGATATAAAACATACATTTTTGATAGCTAAATTCAAAATTTTAAAGTGAAATATCGACAGAGAGAAAGCAGTCAATTCACTGTGGGGCTAATAATGCAAGCAAGGGAAATAAATTTGTATAGATTCCGAGATTGATAGCAGTGGGAAGAATGTGGGTAAACTAACAGAGAAAAACAATTTTAAACTTCAAACTATCTCTTATATACATATATGATTATAAAGATATGATTACAGTCGAATTGTACAGCTTGTCCAGAAAAAAATAAAGTTATTCTACAATATTGTGTTACTGCAATTAGTCTGTAAATCCAAGCAGTCTTTAACAGGAAATTACCTTAAATTGGCAGATATTATAACTTCTGTTGTATAAATATCTAAGAAAGAATAACGTAAATGGAAATAATGTAAATGGATTAAAAATGCATTCAATGTACTTTAAATACTTTTAAAATGAAGGAGACCCTCTTTCTATTTAAATTTCATTCAATACTTCATTCTGAAGTTAACGTTAAATTCAATAGATGATCGATATAGTGCATACGTAATAAAATGAAATATGTAATAGTTTTACAAAATTTCTGCCTCGAATTCTAAAGTTTACTATCCACCATTTTAGAAAGTTTAAAACGTGAACTTATTAGATTTCTTTGTAACACCTGCGTTTCAGAGAGATATAAATTTAATTGAGCTTTCGACTCTTTATAGAAAAACTCATTTGCATTCACTTAGGAAGTATGAAGCATTTTGCTCTTTTCCACACTATTTTTTTTCGTTCAAAATTCAGACTTTTCCTTCGTGTGATGAGAACAATGCATGACTTGTAGTATGAAAAATTTTTATATAAACATTAATAGTTTTCCATTTTTCAAAAGCAGAATATTCTTGTTAAATGTTTCATCATTTAGAGAAAAGCATCCATAAAATACACACTAAAATGCAATATGTATATAGGGAAGATATTGGGCCTAGTCCATAAAAAATAATAATAAATACTTTTTATGTTATATCACAGCAATTTTATTTCCTTTAATTTGTATGCATTTGTGTGTATGTATATATATATATATATATATATATATATATATATATATATATATATATAACTAAAATATTTGAAGCATGTGTTGCACCAAAACCAATACATTATAAATATAGGCATTAATATGTATATTGTCAATATGCGCTAAGCTGCAATTATTAGACAATACTATATAAGATATAATTAAAACCATAATGATACACCAAGATAAGTTAAAAAAGGATAGTGAATTTTTAAAGCAAAAAGGAAATTTTTGAAACAAAAACGGAAATTGATGTATTTAAAAAGACGTGAGGGGGATTAAGACCCCTCTATCCTGGTTAAAAGATCTTTTTACATAGCTAAAACTTTCCCAGCATTCGTCATACATCAATTAGAAAATTTAAAACATTTCAAAAAGGTTTAAGACAAGAAATAGAAAAAGTGAGACATAAAAGCAGAAGTTATATACTATAATAAAATAAAGTGACATAATGTCATAATAAGATGATCTCTAAAAACTACCTTACTAAAAACAGTAATTAAAAATATAAGAAAAAGCACTGAAAAAGCCACACTACAATGAAGAATTACACTACCATCAAAAACACCACACTTTATAAACTATTTCAAATAATACCATTAAAACATTAAAATTCAAAACAGCAGGCCAAAAAAAAAAAAAAAAAAAAAAAACACTATAACTCGAAGTCAAAGTGCCCAAGGACATCCACGCGTCCGAAATAACGCCGCAGAATATCCACCAGAAAGCCAGCCGGATACTCCGCCTGTACAGCCAGTTCAATGAAGTTTTTAACTCTATTATTCATCTCAATCCTAGATTCACACAGTCTATCACAACGAATTATGTAGTTGTTGACTATATTACGCTTTACATTTGAATGTAAGGCTGTATTCCAATTGGATAGACGGTTTATTTTAAAGTCGTATAAATCTCTTTTATCGAATATGCAAAAAGATAGTGTTCCATTAGACAAAGTGATGGTTACATCCAAAAAGTTTATTTCATTATTGGAGTTTTGTTCGGTCTTAGTGAGTTTTATATTAGCTGGATAAAAAGTAGGAACAAAGTTACAGTTAACCTCCTGAGCAATGAAAATGTCGTCTACGTATCTAAAGAAAGCTATTTTTGATAAAATTGATGATTTACATTCAAAATAATATAAATATAAATCTGCCAAATAGGACGATGATCCACCCCCCATTGCCAGTCCAAATGTCTGAATATAATATGTAGTACCATTAAATAAATAATTTTCAAACAATATGATACAAAGAGTATTTTTAAAAAGAGTAAAAGTAATATATTCTTGTAAATCAAACCTGTGAAAAAACTCAATTAGAATTGAAAATAGAAAAGTAGTGTCTATATTATTGAATAGGTCTACTACGTCAAAAGATTCTATTTTTTCTATATCGTTTAAATTTTTGATTTTTGATATTAATTGTAAGCTATTAGTGATTATATTGGATCCAAATTTTTTTATTTTAATGAAAAGATTTTTTAAAACTGGTATTATCAATTTATTAGCATAAGTTATGTAGGTACCGAATCCAACAGTTACTGGTCGAAAGGCAATAGGTTTTTTGTGGAATTTGGGAATTGCAACAAGGTAAGGAAAGGAGAAAGAATAAAGATTTATATTAATTTTTTATGCAGTTTAACTAAACGTCGTTTCAGAGACAACTCATCAAATGCATATGGTTCGTAAAGTGTATTATTTGAATAAAAATTTTTTACAATTTGAATATAATAAAATTTGCAAATAAATGAATAATTAGAAGCCACCTTGTCTACATAACTAATTACCAGTTTATTTTGTAGTCCCTTTATAGAGGTCATATTTGGACTATTGAATTTTGTTCTAGAACCCTTTAAAGCCATTTCATAACTTTTTACAAATGTAAATGATGTTTTTTGTTTCCATTTTGTAAATGCCTCCAAAGGCAAATTATATTTTAAAGCATTTTTTTCAATGAAGGTGGTGAGGTTCTTATTGAAGGTTATTTCTATGTCTTTAAAACAATTATATCTAAACTTAGTACCCATTTGTATTGCATCACGTAGGTTTTTGTTCGATACTATTTGGAAATTACGCGTTATGACATGGTTATGAACTGGATTAATATATTTTGACATTGATTGATGATGACAATAACACTCATAAACTGTGTTTAAGTTTTTGAAATTAGATTATAATTAAATATTTTACGACTAATTGGTATATTATAAGAGTATGTAACTTTAGGTTGTATTTTACAAGGTAAGTCAGACATAGAATTCTTAAATATTTTATTTATTGGAATGGAATTAAAAGCATTATTTTTAAATTGTATAACTATGTATGCTGTTTTTAAAGGTTGTATTGCTGCAGAAAGATTTATACCTAATTTTTTAGCTCTAATTTTAAAGGTTTCTAATATTGCAAAATAGTGTTGTAAATATGAAGGTTCGAAGAGGCTTTTATATTTAGGATCTATTACATATTGCCATAGTTTGTTTAACCAACGTTTTTTAATATTGTATATTTTACATTTTATCCAATTAAATTTTACAGAAGTTTCAGACAACAAATCCCTATTTAGTTCTAAAAAAAGGTTTTTATGTTTTTGTATGTTAAGTCTGTTACTACCATTACCGCGTCGCTGTCTTCGCTTTAGGGAGAATTTTGGATCTACTTGTTTTGAGATGTAGTCTTGAGTGTTTATATTGTTTAAAGTATTTTCGTTTTTCGTTTTACCAAAACATGAAGTATTCAGGCCGAAGGGATAAAGTGTGTTAAATTGCGAGATGTGCATACTCTCCCACCATAAACGAAGTCTATCTTTTGGAACTATGTCCAAAATACTAACTTCGATTGATGTAAAATTGTGTGACCTGAATTGTAACATCTCGAAAGAAGGATCTTTTTTATTATTAATGTTACTTCTATGCAAATTTAGTCTGATGTGTAGTTTATTTTATGTTTGACCTATATAGGCCTGACTACACTCTTTACACTCTAAACAATAGATACAGTTATATACTTTACAAAACACTTTATTACTAGTATTAGTACCCAACTGGTTTTTGTTTGCAAAAAGACAAGTTTTACAGCGTGGATTTGTACATCTTTTGAACTTGAAAGTACGTATATTACGATAATGTGAGTAATAATTAAATTTAAAATTAGGAACACGAAAGTCTATTACGGTTTTTTTGTTAGCACATGTTGTATTTACCACACTAGGAGCTTTAGCAAAAAAAGAAGTAATCAAACCTGGGTTACGGGCTAACGAAGTGTTCAAATCCCCAACATTGACACTCCGGGCATCGGGTGAATTTAATTCAACCGCTTTGCCAGTCGCTTGATACCTTTCAGTGTACTTATTCATGATAAATTAATAGAAAGAAATCTAGCTTCTAATCAAGTCCATGTTCAATAGGCGCAATCCGCAATCAATCCATTCCGAAATTCTTCTACGTGAAAAAACTACTTTACGAAGATGTAATCATGACATCACTACAGCAGTACCATTGCTAAACATGTTGTGGATTAATATCAACTTGGCTAATTTTTTAACTAATTTTGTGATTTTTATTTTACTTTTTTATTTATTTATATAGAAAATCAGTTAAAGAAAATTGTATGACGAGCTAAGGAGCGTATATGGACATAGTTATACAATTTAAAAATAATGCTTTCAATTCCATTCCAATAAATAAAATATTTAAGAATTCTATGTCTGACTTACCTTGTAAAATACAACCTAAAGTTACATACTCTTATAATATACCAATTAGTCGTAAAATATTTAATTATAATCTAATTTCAAAAAACTTAAACACAGTTTATGAGTGTGATTGTCATCATCAATCAATGTCAAAATATATTAATCCAGTTCATAACCATGTCATAACGGGTAATTTCCAAATAGTATCGAACAAAAACCTACGTGATGCAATACAAATGGGTACTAAGTTTAGATATAATTGTTTTAAAGACATAGAAATAAACTTCAATAAGAACCTCACCACCTTCATTGAAAAAAATGCTTTAAAATATAATTTGCCTTTGGAGGCATTTACAAAATGGAAACAAAAAACATCATTTACATTTGTAAAAAGTTATGAAATGGCTTTAAAGGGTTCTAGAACAAAATTCAATAGTCCAAATATGACCTCTATAAAGGGACTACAAAATAAACTGGTAATTAGTTATGTAGACAAGGTGGCTTCTAATTATTCATTTATTCGCAAATTTTATTATATTCAAATTGTAAAAAATTTTTATTCAAATAATACACTTTACGAACCATATGCATTTGATGAGTTGTCTCTGAAACGACGTTTAGTTAAACTGCATAAAAAAATTAATATAAATCTTTATTCTTTCTCCTTTCCTTACCTTGTTGCAATTCCCAAATTCCACAAAAAACCTAATACCTTTCGACCAGTAACTGTTGGATTCGGTACCTACATAACTTATGCTAATAAATTGATAATACCAGTTTTAAAAAATCTTTTCATTAAAATAAAAAAATTTGGATCCAATATAATCACTAATAGCTTACAATTAATATCAAAAATCAAAAATTTAAACGATATAAAAAAAATAGAATCTTTTGACGTAGTAGACCTATTCAATAATATAGACACTACTTTTCTATTTTCAATTCTAATTGAGTTTTTTCACAGGTTTGATTTACAAGAATATATTACTTTTACTCTTTTTAAAAATACTCTTTGTATCATATTGTTTGAAAATTATTTATTTAATGGTACTACATATTATATTCAGACATTTGGACTGGCAATGGGGGGTGGATCATCGTCCTATTTGGCAGATTTATATTTATATTATTTTGAATCTAAATCATCAATTTTACCAAAAATAGCTTTCTTTAGATACGTAGACGACATTTTCATTGCTCAGGAGGTTATCTGTAACTTTGTTCCTACTTTTTATCCAGCTAATATAAAACTCACTAAGACCGAACAAAACTCCAATAATGAAATAAACTTTTTGGATGTAACCATCACTTTGTCTAATGGAACACTATCTTTTTGCATATTCGATAAAAGAGATTCATACGACTTTAAAATAAACCGTCTATCCAATTGGAATACAGCCTTACATTCAAATGTAAAGCGTAATATAGTCAACAACTACATAATTCGTTGTGATAGACTGTGTGAATCTAGGATTGAGATGAATAATAGAGTTAAAAACTTCATTGAACTGGCTGTACAGGCGGAGTATCCGGCTGGCTTTCTGGTGGATATTCTGCGGCGTTATTTCGGACGCGTGGATGTCCTTGGGCACTTTGACTTCGAGTTATAGTGTTTTTTTTTTTTGTTTTGTTTTTTTTTTTTTTTTTTGGCCTGCTGTTTTGAATTTTAATGTTTTAATGGTATTATTTGAAATAGTTTATAAAGTGTGGTGTTTTTGATGGTAGTGTAATTCTTCATTGTAGTGTGGCTTTTTCAGTGCTTTTTCTTATATTTTTAATTACTGTTTTTAGTAAGGTAGTTTTTAGAGATCATCTTATTATGACATTATGTCACTTTATTTTATTATAGTATATAACTTCTGCTTTTATGTCTCACTTTTTCTATTTCTTGTCTTAAACCTTTTTGAAATGTTTTAAATTTTCTAATTGATGTATGACGAATGCTGGGAAAGTTTTAGCTATGTAAAAAGATCTTTTAACCAGGATAGAGGGGTCTTAATCCCCCTCACGTCTTTTTATATACATCAATTTCCGTTTTTGTTTCAAAAATTTCCTTTTTGCTTCAAAAATTCACTATCCTTTTTTAACTTATCTTGGTGTATCATTATTGTTTTAATTATATCTTATATATATATATATATATATATATATATATATATATATATATATATATATAAGAGCTCGTCTGTTTGTTTGTTTGTCCGCTATAGAATCATAGACTGTTTCGCCCACAGAGACCAAATTCGGCAAAATTAATTTTTAGGACCCGAGAAAGTTAACGCAGCAAAAACGAAATTTGGGGCTCAATCAGTTTTTTAAAATTAATTTTTTAATGAATTTTTTGTGCCCCTAAGAGGTTTGCGTTCCACTTAAATGTGGATACAGCCCCTTCACCAAAACACTTTATAAGTCAAATTCCGAGGGGGAGAAGAGGTTTGGTACAATAATGTTTGGACCTCACTCCCCAGATACACACTCCTCGCTGAAATTTTGCATGGCGATTCTTCTTATTAGTGTAGGGCAGCACTAAGAAAGATTTTTGAAAAAGATTGTCTTAGATTTTTCAAAATTAAATTTTCAAGCAGTCTTTGTAATTTTTTTAAGTTTGCATTTAAATGGATAATCTAAGGTTTATAAAATTTATATAACGAAAAATATCATAAAAATTCCTTTAAAAGAAATATTAAAATACGGCAAAAGATAAAATTTAACCACTAGACTAGCTGAGATGGAAGTTTTTTAAGAATGCAATTCACATTAGTATGTTTTAACACAACTTTCCCGGCACTGCTCTGTGTCCTCTGTTATTTGCAGTTTTTCTCATCGCTTGAACCGATTAACAATTTGCTTTTTATACGGTTTTTGGCCTCTCGACAATATAAAACCGAAACACCAAAGTAAGGAAAATAGGCTTCATGCGGAACCCCGCCTTTGATTAAATAAAGGGGATAACGCATCTTGCACTTTACCTCTTGTGTGATGTGGGAAAAACTGCGTTTTTAAGGGAAAAATAAATAATAAAGGGAAATGTAAACTATAAAACTTATTTCTGATTAAGCAGTGGATCAAACAAATCTAATTTAATCTAATTAAACGGTATATAACAAATATAATTAAACAGTAAACTTATTCAATCGAAATGTGCGAATCACACAACACTGTGTTATTAATTCTCAATAAAATCAGACGTATAATCAGACGAAGGTCCGCAGGCTCAAAGTTTCTTTCTTTCTAATTTTTTGCATATATTTTCAGTAGAAACGCGCTAAGCGCATTCTGTCTAGCCAGATGAATATGAAGAGGGGGTGGTGCAGCCCATTATTATTATTATTTTTTTTTTGATGGAATGGATGAAAAATTTTATACCTATCTATCTACCCGGGCAACGCCGGATAATAATTCTAGTATATATATATATATATATATATATATATATATAGATAGATAGATAGATAGATAGATAGATAAATACACAGTGGAATATCGATCTATCGTTTTTCAAGGGACCTATTGAAATGAACGATAAATGCGGGAAAACGATAGATGCGGAAACATAACGAAGCAATATGATCGTTGGGACTGGATAAAATGAACGACGCATGCGGAAAAACGATGGATCCGAAAACGATCGATCGAGATTCCACTGTATATATATATATATATATATATATATATATATATATATATATATATATACATAACTTCTTTATATATATATTCAAGAGAATTAGATATGTTTTATCTTAGCAGTTATCAACAATATACTAAATTTTTACTGCAGATAAATCGAAACTTTCGTTCTCTCAGCAGTTATGTTATACAGATATTATATTAAGCTAAGAGTTTGAGACCGTACTCAGAAAACAAATGTCCAAAAATTCTCTGTATTCCATAAAATCTTAAATAATATGTAAGCTTTTATCTAATAAAGCATATGTTATATATAATCTTATATCTATTAAACATTGAAATTTCAAGCAGAAAACTGGTTTATATTTTAGCATGAAAGCAATTGTGTATTATCCCATGAATTGTTGACCAATATTCATGAGACTTCTCTGACCATTTATTAAATTTTAATTCATTAGGAAATTGTAAAACTAGAGATCTTAACTTTCTTTATTTAAAAAACCTTATTGATTGTTGGTAGACAAAAGAATTTACAATTCCCTTTACTTTATTGTAATAAGTAGTATTTATAATGCTAAAATAATTTATCTTAATGAAGATTTAGGACTGCTCACTCTGGTGTATTTCTATTTGTTTAAATAGAGGAAAACTAATAGCTATACAAAATATTACTGACGGACACAAATAACCGCAATATGGTAATTAATAGTTAAAGCCAAAAAGTATGATGAACTATTATTAAAAAAGGTCTTGATTATAACCATGCACATATTCCTTTCATAGTACTACTTGGAATTTTATCGGAATGCACTATTCTTAAGTGTGACTTGTAATTAATTTAACTCTACTGTACTGTAAGACAAGAACTATTTCTCAATTATTCCACATGAATCATGCCGTGAGATAAAGTTCTTTTTAAATATGTTTTTACTGAAAAAAAGTTTACGAATATAATTGTACATATATATAGCATATATGACTTTCAATACAAAACGTTTTAACTTATTTTGGAAATTAACCATTAACAACCTCTTTTTAAAAAATCCTAAAAATATATTTAGTGTCATATGTATCTTATGAATTTACATTTATTTCCTATTATTTGTGCCAAATTAGCTTGTTAGATTAATTTTTCTAGGAAACATCAATACCCGTGCTAATTCTTATGATATGGTAACTAGCCGTTATTTCCTTTTCTATTTTTAGAGCGGAAGATCTATATAAATCTGTCATAAGCAATATTTATTGCGTTAAAAACGTTTATCCGTTAGTACTGTAAGTTATACATTTAAACTGATGTTTCCATAGGTCCCTAAGTAGTGATCGTAACTCACATGATTGGTATACATGCATTTTTAATATGATAATTTTCTCTTATTTCAAGTTGGTTTGTTTAGTCAAAATTTCTTTATTGTATGACTGATATAAAATATTATTAGATTACTTGCAACTTAAATTCAAAATTTCCTGTATAATTTTTTAATAGAATTTTGTCGAAACTATTGAAATATTTAAACTAAAATTATTGTACATGAAGAAGTTCCACGATGTAATGCTAAAAATTTATTCCACAGAATAATTGAAAAGTAAAGAAAAAAATTCTATTCCTTGATAATTAAAAAAAATAATTTAGAAATATACAATTTAAATAATCCTCTTGAAATTTTCTTCTAATAAAAATATTTTCATAAATATTTTTGTATTCAAAGTTATTTAATGATATCATTTATACCTGTCAATAATTAAGAAATATCTCTGCATATTTATAAAAGAAACAACTAAATAAATATGGAAACAATGGGTTCATCCTTTTACTAGAAAGAAAACGAAATCTTCTAAGTGTATGTATGATTTTATTAAATTATGAGACTTATTTTTTACGTAATTTTGATTAAACTCGCTATTCTTCTGTTTATTATCTTGATAGTTAGAGAAGACAGAACTAGATGGCGCCACTACAAGAGGCTTTTGGTCTTATGACTTTAGTTGAAAGTTAGTTTACAGATTTCTTTACAAAAACGTTTTCATTACTAAAATTAAACAGATTATTGTACAAAAATGAATAAATTAAGGAAAATTAATATAAAACGATTCCAGTTATACTGTGTTCTCATTTTAGAGATCAATCTTACATTAGATAAGAAGTATTTATGAAAGTTGTATAGCCAAATTAATCATAGGCCATGGATTTAAAAAAAAAATGGTAAGGGGGAGTTTTATAATTAATTCAATTTGACTGAAATTTATCTTTTTTATAAGCTGTATTTTTATGACGATACAGAATGGTTATAATTTTGTACTCTTTCTTACATCTCTCGGAAATAGCATGAACTCGTTTCATTCATTTGTATTTCACCCATTTAATTTTTCTTGACGAAAAAAATTATGATTTCTGCATTTATTAAAAATTTGTTCATCTGGTAATTATTCTTTGGCATCCAGTGGGATTGGTTGATTAAACTCCGTATTCTATCATGTTTGAACTAAAATTATTTCGACGAAAAACTGATCTTTTCATTTTGAAACAAAAAATTTTATCTCTTAGAACAACAAAATACTTTTTTAGCAACTGTAACTTATGTATTTTAAGACTGATAGTTACTAAAGAATATAGCTGAATATTTTTCGCTTCAATATAAAATATTTTAAAAGTTCAATTAGTAGGTCAAAATATTTCAAGGTAAATTTATTTTAAATGTTACATTTTTTACTTTTTGTATTCTATCATGTTGCAACTTAAATTATTTCGACGAAAAACTGATTTTGTCTTTTTGAAACAAAAATTTCTATTTCTTAGAACTACAAAATACTTTTTTAGCAACTGTAACTTATGTATTTTAAGACTGATAGTTACTAAAGAATATAGCTGAATATTTTTCGCTTCAATATAAAATATTTTAAAGGTTCAATTAGTAGGTCAAAATATTTCAAGGTAAATTTATTTTAAATGTTAAATTTTTTACCTTTTTTTTTCGGAGGGCGGGGTTAACGGCAGTGAATTAGAACTCACTATAGTATCATAGTATCCGCTAACGAATAAAGTTTTACCTATCTGTAAATCTTATTTGATCCTGTATTAGCTAGATAATGTGATTTCTTTCTGTTTGTGTCTCCCCTGATACTCTCCGTTAAATTTATAATTGTAGATATACTCTGTAACAAGATAAATAATAATAAAATTAAATTTCTCTAAATAGTAGTTCCTTATAACGAGCTGTAAATATATAATAACTGCATTTTAGGCCTTTATAACTCCTTTATGATAGTTTTCACTGAACTTTGAGAACAAAAAACTAATCTGAATTTTGTTTGCAATATAGGAAACAGGGCTGTGACTGTCATTTTATGATCTATTTTTATAATTTTTGCCCCATCAGCATTTGATTGAAATCAAGCTTTTCCACTCATGTATTTACTCTTTAGAATATCAATCAATAACCTACTTTTCTTTCAGTTTTGTTAGGTTTTAAATTCGAGCTTTTTTACACATTATGAAAAGTGTTCTAGACGTCTGCAAGTAGTTTTGGTCCTCATTTTTTTTTACCACGAAATAACAAGTTATATATATATATATATATATATATATATATATATATATATATATAGTTCGCTTATTACCATGTTTTTTATTATCTCGCTCTCTTGTTTGTTTGTGTGTTTGTCCAGTACAAATCTTTCAATCGATTTTTAACTAACTTCCGGACTAGCTAGACTTTTGAAACTTTTAGAATAGCTCAGAACACGATGGTAATGCATTATTTTAATACTTTTAGTCATCTTTTAGCAGCATTGAATTCCTTTTCAGTTAATTTTGTTGTTTGAAAATTTATTATAATTGCTCTCTTTATTACGCATTTGATCATTTTCTTTCAAGTTGATGGGATAATTCATCAAAAAATTTTTTAAAAGTATTTATTAATACATAGAATTGTCAAGTATATATGATTCAACAGAAAATTTAAAATCGTGGTATACAAAAAGTTCTTTTATCTTGTAATTTTCCTTCTCTTACGGAAAGCTACAATGATTTGTTACACCGTTGCTTTTAAAAACTATTTTTTTCCACATCAGTTTCGGTAAGCAAAACCTCGTGCTGGTTATGTTCCAGGCGAATGATTTCACCGTATTTTTTTTATCTGTGGCTTTTAAAAATATAGTTGTTTACCTAAGGTGTGACTTATAACTTTGAGATCTTCATGAATATTTTTGAGAGTAGTTTTGAACTTCAAATAAGGGAACCTTAAGTCAGAACTGGTTTACTAAACCTTTGAATCTCCTATAAGTTTGTAACATAGTTTATAGCTTCTTCGCAACCTGTAAAATGGTCTTTTAAATATGACGACGGCAGAAAGTCAGTACCGTCGCCATCAGTGAAATTTTTCTTATAATGGATATATCAGATGGAATATTCTTATAGTGGAATAACGGATTATGGTGTATTACGGAATTATGGTTTACATAATGAAATTTGTCTTTTAAGCGAATATTTTACGCTTTCATGAGCTGTAACAATTATTTCGAGGATAATAATGGTTTGTTAAATTAAATTCGAAGTGATGAACTAATATGTATAATTTAAGTTTAATATTTTAAAATCTTTTGAGGAATGCAGTTTCAAAAATTAAAATTATCTGAAGTAAAATGATGTTTTCAGTCGGTGTTATTGTTTTTTTTTAAACCTTTACAGAAATTGTCATTACTTTAGGTAATTTGATTTATTTAATATATTGAATGAAAGTTTAGCTAAACGTTGGTTACATTTACTCATTTATTATTCATTTTAATTAAACGACCAAAGGAAAACGTTATTTAATCATTTAAAGTTAAATAACTTTTAAGAGATTGATGTAACCTATTCTCAACTAAGTATGGGTCCATTCAAGTATTTCGTAAGCACAAATTTAGTAATTTTAGATATATTCCTTCCCTTTGCAAGATAAAAGTAAATATTCGAACCCCCCCCCCCCACACACACACATGCACACGCACCACCACCACCACCCCTTGTCACTATTTCATTGGCCAAACGATTTTTTCAATCATAAAATTTATGGTACATTTCTAAGTAAAAGTTTTAGATATTAAATCATTAACAATACATACATTGAACAAGAAATGAAAAACTGTTAGAATTATATCACATTAATTCTTTGAAAGTAAATAGTATATTGCAAAATTAAGTAAATACATGAGTACAGATAGCAGAGGAGTTGATGTACTCTGGAGCACACCAAAGCACTCTATCATGTGCATGTTTTCTATCTTACGTAAGAATTGCTTTGATTCCCCCTTCCCACCTTATCGGGAAAAATAAGCAAATCTTTCCCCTCCCCCCTAAATTGTTATGTAATACCTAAAAGGCCCCTATCATATATATTTTACTGTTAATAAACCGAATTTCTTGATAGCATTAATTACCTTTGCAATTCGTTTCTTAAGATGTGCAAAATTTTCCTTACACGCAAACTTTTCTATAAAAAATTCTCCAAAACGAGTTCTATGTCAAAAGATCAACCGGTTAACGTATTTCCACTTAACAAAATCCCCCAAAGTGAAATAAAGACACTGCATCTAACTGGTTGCAAAATAAAGCGGAAAAGTGCCTAAAGTCTAGTCAGACGCCCTGCAAAAAGGGGGAGGGGGGCAGGGGCGAGCGATCCCAAGATTGGTGTCCCAAATCTGGCGAATAGGGGAACTACACAAACCCACGCAAAACCTTCCAGTCGAGCTTCCAGTGATAAATGGCAAAGCCGCTCACCTTCTTGACGAAAAGTCCGAGAGAGATCCGGAGCACTGGGTAGAAAAAGCTAAAAATGTACGTATCACTCCAAAATTAATAACAACGAGGCACTCCAAAATTAATAACAATGTATGATTTGTGCTCCAAAGTAGTAGAAAAGCACACAATTGTAATATTTTGCAGAATAAACTTTGCAGTTGCATTCTAGCTCAGTTACCAATAACTTTGTAGTTCACTAAAAATTTACAGAAATTCCACATCAGGAATTCCTTTACCTCCAGGCTACTCATCGGTTACACCTTGCTGAGCAGCACATAATAAGAGTGGAACCTAGGTCTTAGGCTGCCTGCATGATGGAGATGTATATATTTGCTAAACTTTCTAGCTCATTCTAGGAAATATTTTGTTTATGCATGAGAACAGGTAGTTATTTTTCAAAATATCTCAAAATGCAACCGTACCATTGATTATTTGAATAAAATAATTAAAAACAAAACAAAACAAAAACAGAGAATGTTGATATTTCTGATCTGCAACTTCTAAGCTCGGTATTCCGAGTTTGTTAGACCCCATTGTTTCACATTCTTGCCGTTTATGAATGATTTCCTCGTAATTACTACAAACGGTAAGAATACGATTCGAGCCCGATCCTTCTGTTGTTTGGATAGATATTACCATTATTTCACAGCTGAGGGATGTCATAAACCTCCCAAATAAGTCTCTCCAATGGGCTTGTGGTGATCTGTGGTACTGCGCACTGATTTTCGGTGCTAGGGGTGCTTAGATCGAATCCCGGCTTTGCGCCACTAAAAGCTTCCGTTTGTGTCGTCTCTTCATAGGGGGCAATGCTAGTCTGCCTATATGGTACCCCATAATAAAAGGGCTAACAAGACTGCGGTGTACTATGGCGGTGTACTATGGCGGTATACTAAGGATATTGTCCAAGATACAGTCTGCCGCATTTGGAGAAAAAAAAAGTCTTTCCAATGAAGCCTTCATATATCAACCTCACATTACCTTCTCATAAAAGAGACATGTTTATACCTGATTTAGACAAATCATACTAATTTTTCCAGCCTCATTTATCAATTATGCTACCACTCGTACTAATACTTAACATTATTACCATGTTTTTATTAACTTGCTTTCTTGTTTGTGTGTTTGTCCCTTACAAATCTTGCAATCGATTTTTAATTAACTTCCCGACTAGCTAGACATTTGAAACTTTTAGAATAGCTCAGAACACGATGGCAATGCCTTTTTAAAATACTTTTAGCCATCTTTAAGCAGAATTAAATTAATTTTCAGTTATTTTCAGTTAATTTTGTTTTTTAGACTGGTGCAGCCATCTATCGGCCGGGACGGAAACGAAAAGTTAAACGCAATTTAACTTCCAATCAACTTCCTTTTCTTTCAAGTTGATGGGATAATTCATCAAAAATATTTTTAAAAAGTATTTATTAATACATGGAATTGTCAAGTTTATATGATTCAACAGAAAATTTAAAAACATGGTATATAAAAAGTTCTTTTTATCTTGCAATTATTTTTAGAAGTTAAAATGCAACTGCTTAAGATAAAAATAAGCGACCCTTTGATTATTGGTCATTTGCGTTACCTTACACTACTGAGTCCAGTCACGATCATCAGTAATTAGTAGGGAATGTTCATTGTAATTTCTCCAAATACTCACACACACAAGCATTTAGCCAAACCTAGGGCCCTGACTAAAGTTACACCAAATCGCTCATTTCCGTAACCTTAAATCAATATTACACGTATTTACCCTCTTGTCTAAACTCATTGAACGTACCAGTTACTTCCGATTTTAATGCAGTATCACTAGATGAAAAGGATATGTTAAATTGATTCAATTACGGTATTTTAATCGGTGTGTTGTTTCATTAAATATCAGGGGTGGGCATGGTAAACAGTATTAAGAGCCATTTGGCAATGTCAACAGCCTTGGAAGTGAAAAAAACAAAACAGAAAAAAGTTATATTTTATATAAAATATATTTTAAACTTTATTTTTCTAATGTTTTTTTTTTCCAATATATAATTCTCTGATTGTTAGAATAATTAAAATTTCTAAATTGTTAAATAGATTTAATATGTTTAACAATGATTTTTCTCTTAATCGTTCAGCCAAATTATTCAAATCTCCCATGTGTTAAGTAGTGGCTTTTGGAAGAAATTCAGTTAAATGTTAATTTGTCAACATTGAGCGTTGTTTAATTTTTATCAGTATACTTTTTCCTCTTCTGTATTACCTCATTTTGTTTATTTAATGCCACTTTCTTGTGACTATTAATGTGTATTGTTGCCAAAGACGTTTCCCCATTGTCCCGCTGTACTGGAAATACCATCAATTTTACATTTTTTTGTTTTAGCAAGAGAAAAAAAATCGGGAAAAAAGAAAATTTATTTTTAAAAAAATTCAGAGAGAAATTTATACGACATTCTTGTATAAATCATTTTACAAATTAAACACTATTTTTTTCATTCTAATTTTCTCTTCCATGTTGTAATTCAATAGTGCGCAAACTCTTTTCTACCGTGACCCACTTTCTTAAAATAAAAATAAAAAATGTAAAAAATGTTTAAAAAACAAAAAAAACCTTCTCAACACTTGCGAAAAAAATTTGGGGTGAAAGTGAAATTTAAAAAAATTAGGAAAATGTGAAATGAAATTGTGAAAATGAAAATGTGAAATGAAGTGTGAAATGAATTAGAGAAATGTTAACAGAGAACAAAACTATGTAAGCAAATGCTTACAAACAAAATTGGATAATCCACATTTGAAAACCCAGTCTCGCACACATAAGTAGAAGCAAATAAAAGGAATGTAAGTATAGTTTTATCTCTTCGGTATTGTAATTCAGTGAAGTGCAAATTTTTCTCAATCGAGACTTACTTTCTTTAAAAAATAAATAAATAAATAAATAAATAAATAAATAAAATACTATTCATACTATTCAACCCTTGCGAAAAAATTTTGGGTAAAAATAAAATTTAAAAAGTTAGGAAAATGTTAACAGAAAAGAAAATTATGTAATCAAATGCTTACAAACAAAATTGGATAATCCACATTTGAAAACCCAGTCTCACACACATAAACAGAAGGAATGTAAGTATAGTCTTTTGTCTTCGGTATTGCAATTCAGTGGGGCGCAAACTTTTCTCGGTCGATACCCACTTTCTTATAAAATAATAATAATAATAATAATAATAATAATAATAATAATACTCTACCCTTGTAAAAAAAATTTTGGTTAAGAGCAAAATTTAAAAAGTTAAGAAAATGTTAACAAGATAGAAAAATATGCAAGCAAATGCTTACAAACTAAATTGGATAATCCACATTTGAAAACCCAGTCTCACACACATAAACAGAAGGAATGTAAGTATAGTTTTTTCTCTTCGGTATTGTAATTCAGTGGGGCGCAAACTTATCTCGGTCGATACCCACTTTCTTATAAAAAAAAATAATAATAATAATAATAATACTCAACCCTTGTAAAAAAAATTTGGTTAAAAGCAAAATTTAAAAAGTAAAGAAAATGTTAACACAAAAGAAAATATGTAAGCAAATGCTTACAAACTAAATTGGATAATCCACATTTGAAAACCCAGTCTCGCACACATAAGTAGAAGCAAATAGAAGGAATGTAAGTAATGCCTTTCGCTAAAGAAGATTTAATTGTAAGACTGTTTGGCCAATTGTAAAACAATATCATAACAAATATTTTTTAGCATATAAAAAAACTAAAAATATAAAATATTTTTAGAAAATTCAAAGCATATTTTGTAATTAAGTAATTCAATACGATATAAATTTCCCCGAGACTCTCCGTGATCATTTCCAATTTTTATTAGCGTCCTCCCTATGGGTCGCGACCCCCCCCCCCCCCCCAACGATATAACTCATGTTGCATTAATGTAATATCTTAACGTACTTTCCCTATCCATTATTGATGATGTCAACCGATAATAAATTCCTCTTTACCCCTTTGCATTTGCTTACGAGCCGGCGCGTCTGGTCAATCCATTTGTGCTAATATCTTGTTTTTCATAGAGCCGCCGGAATTCGTGACGAACATGACGAACCGCAACGTGACCGTCATGGAGAATTCGAACGTGACCCTGTCCTGCAAGGCGACGGGAAATCCTCCGCCTGTCATCAAATGGCGGAGGGAAGACGAACAGCCCTTCACAGTCGGATGTATCACGAGTAAGTTCGAGATGGATGAAAAGTAACATTTGATTTATTGAAATGATAATTTATTGAAAATCCGTTACGGAATTCCGTAAGAGATTTTAGTCTTTACATTACACAGATACCCACGCACGCACACACACACACACACACACACACACACACACACACATATATATATATATATATATATATATATATATATATATATATATATATATATATATACATATACATATATATATACATATACATATATATATATATATATATGTATATATATATATATATATATATATACATATATATATATATATATATATATATATATATATATATATATATATATATATATATATATATATATATATATATATATATATATATATATATATATATATATATATATATATATATATATATATATATATATATAGGTAGGTAGCCCTCCTACAGCACGGCATCTTACGACACGGTTTAGCTCTAACATGATAAGATAAATTGCGGAAATCCTCGTATAACACAGCAGACTGTAACACGGCTTCGCTCTAACATTATAAAAATTTCGAAAACCTTTGTGCAACACTGTACTTATATAGCACTAGATAACATGATTTTTGTTTAACACATTTAAAAACTAAATTACCTTAAAATAATGACGGGAAGGAATAATGAACTATATAGGCTTTACATGAAAATGTATAAAAAAAAATTATAATTAATTCATTTATAACTCTATAAAATTACAAGAAGGCCTAAAAGCTGAAAATATTGAATCATTTTTCCTGAATGCAGACCTGAAAGAAGCCGAAAATTCAAAAGTGAGCTGTAAAATTGTCTATCTCCATACCGTGAAACGACAATGATCTTGTAATGACTAGCAAAGAAGCTAAAATGACAGATTTTTTTAAAGAGGATAGGAGGTAGAAAAATCTAAAGGAAGAAAAAGGTTCAGAAAGTGAAGATGATATCGTTGAACCGAAAAAACGTTCTCGTTTAATTGTACTGAGTAGTGATGAGGAAGAAACTTATTAAATTAAGGTAGTATTAAATGAAAATAATATTTTTTGTTTCTTTTCGTTTTGCGTTATACAAACATTTATATTTTCAATAAAAATTAAGTTGTTTATATCGAATTAAAAAAATGTTTGTTTTTAATAAATTTTCAGAACGTAACCCCCTCTTTTTTTAACTGTCTCTGGGTCTCATATAACACGGTTTCACACAACACGGCATTTTATAGGAACCTATGTACCGTGTTATAGGAGGGTTACCTGTATATATATATATATATATATATATATATATATATATATATATATATATATATATATATATATATATATATATATATGTATATATATATATTTTTTTTTTTCTCATGTTGTTCAGAATAAATTTGGGCCTGTATTCCATCTTGGATACCTGAAAATGTTATTTTAATTTCTTCCTCCCAGTTCTAGGAACAGAAATATGCTTGTCGATCATTTTACAAGTCAATCATCACTCGTAATGACTTACGAGTGTTCATAAACGATTAACGAGTCACAGGGCAGCTTTTTTGATTACTGTTGTGTGAACTAACACAAGAGACAACAGTGACAATTCAATGAGTTTTAATTGAAATTCAGTACAAAATTTACCAAACTTTTTATAAGGAAAAGATTATTCTTTGTAGATTGAGTTCAGAAATTAGGTTTAGAATTTTAAAAATATGTATGTAAAGCATTATTCAAAAGGTTATAAGAATCAAATCAAAATGTTAATGAGATATTACAAATAATTCATAAAAAACAATAAAACAACAGGTTCTGAGTATTCTCCTATTGAAAATATAGATAGATAAATTGTGAATCACGTAAGGGCTGATTACAAAAGCACACATATATAATATTGATGTGAGAGTTTCATTGCATTAAAATATTTAATTGTTATTTTATAAAAGAGAGAAATGTAAAATGAGAAAGATATTAGTTACAGTATGCTACAAAGAAAAGACAAGGTAATAGGTTACCATAGAGTTTTATTCCTCCATAAGACGAATTTGAAAATTTTTATATTTATAGAAAAAGAGAGTAAGTAAGCAATAATAGAATAAATAAAGGAAGACGTCATCTGTTATTTATATATACATATATGTGTATAAATATTTGTAAGTTATTAAGCTGGAGAATCATTTCTATATAATTAAAATATAGAATGTTTCCTAGATTAAAGGTCTTAAATTCTTGAAAACTTGACGGAAAATCGCTGAAAAATGTCATAAATTTATTTTGTAGACCTACACTGCTTATAGAATGTAAATGATCGAAGAAAATTGAAAATTAATCAAATTTTTAACAATTTATTTCTAATTAAATGATCATTTCTGTGACTTTCAAAAGCACATTTTGTTATAACTTAATTCATTTTGCTCTCGAACCTCAAACATAGATGGCAGCACCAAACATTATTTTAATGCCGGAACGACATTCAAATAGTTTACCAAAAACGGATATTAACAATACAATTGGAAATACTATCAAATAAAATGTCCTGACTTTTAAATCCTTAATTTTTCCTTATCTTAAGTTTACTTTTATTTTAAATTATTATACGCAATTTTGAGTTCTATAACAGGATTTAGTATTTGCTAGTATTGACAGTAGATGGCAGCACTACAAAGTAATCTCGGAAGGTATAGGGACCATTAATATATATTTTTTCCCGTTTTTAATTAACTGGTAGTCACTATCAGTTTAAAGCTTACCGAGTTGTCGAGGAATAATAAGAATAGGAATATATATAAGAATATATATAAGAATATATATATAAGAATATATGAATATATATCAGAATATGAATATAAATTATTTACTATTAGAATTCTTCCTTAAGAAAAATTAATAAACTGTAAATATTGCAAAATAACTGAATTTGTTGATATCTACCTCCAAACTTTATAATTCATTTTTTATTATTATTTAAATATGTTGTTAAGTTATAAAAGCACTTAATTCGGACCAGTTTTACAATTACTGAAGTGTAGAGAATTCGAAAGGTAAGTTGGTAATTAATGAGAAACAAAAAAAAAATTATAAAGAACTTTTAATAATAAACATTTAAAATATATCCACAGTCCATTTTTTCTAATATAAATATATTTTTTAAATATTTGTTATTTATAAAAAAAAAAATAATTTTTAATTTTTTATTATTTTGCTTTTGAAAATTTTTTCTTCAAAGTCGCATGATGAGTCTCAGCATTTAAAGCAAGTTTTTGTTATGATAATGAATTTGCATACATAGAAAACACATGAAAACAAAATCATGTAGGGAGAAAAAGGTCAAAGCTTTTAATGCCCCAGGCTATTATATATATATATATATATATATATATATATATATATATATATATATATATATATATATATATATATATATATATATATATATATGTGTGTGTGTGTGTGTGTGTGTCCGTATGTATGTATTGTAACTATAAATTTTCTCGAATTCCAAATTTTTACAATTTTTACCATGTAGTTTGAAAGAACCGCGAACTTCTTTTGTCATGTTCAGTGTTTTAATTTATTTGGTTCATTTCCTAACTATTGACGAATAATTTGGGTTTTAAATGTTTAAGATAATCATTTATAAAAAAGATTTTTGATTTCATAAACAATAGACTCGAATTTCAATATGTCGTCTAGGAAACCAAAAATATATATATATATCCATAGATTTTATTGCTGTACAAAAATCGAAAGCATGGTTTTCCATTGAATATCTTGAGACAACTTCATATATGAGGGATAGTTGGCAAAATCTTACCACTTAAGAAATTATGCATGTTTTGGAGAACCGGTATGTATGTTTAAAAAACTAATTTCACTAAATCATAGAATGATATTTTATTTAAACTGCTTGAAACAGTACATGCATTTTCAAAACTTTCTTGTTTATATACATGCCCCAGTTTAAAATTGACCCAAAGGTACGATTTTGACAATCTGTATCCTAAATCATACTGGTTTGTTCAGAAGAAGTACGAAGTTGTTGTATCGATTCATTCATAGTCAATATCTTCTTTTTCTGAAGTTTGTGGTTTATTTTAAAGATTGTCCACAAAATCTGCATTACTAACAACCAAGCGATTGACTGGCAAAAAACGAAATAAATTTCCAATAAAGTTTTTAATTTTTCACTATTGGTCATTTGTTTAATACATACAGGTACGATTAGGGAAATTACACAGTAATAAGATTTAGGCAATCCTTTGGCCTCTTAGAAAATGTTTCACTTAACTTAAAAATGAATTTTAACAAACATTGAAGAACTGTCGTAAATATTATAAGTAATCTAAGCTTATACTGGTATAAAAACAAATATAATTAAACAGTTTTTTGAATAGATATTCTTTATTTAGCATTATTAAAATTTTACACCAGTTTTACATGATTTTTTCAAGTAGAAGGAAACAGCACCGAAACACGTGCTCTTACACCATATAGGTTATGTAGTAGCATAAATGACACAGCTTTTAAGATATATTACTAAGAGTAGCCACAGTTAAGTGAGGCTAACTCCATTTTTTTAAAAGTGGATTTGCACCACTATTCAAATAAGGCCTTCAATTATTGCTTGCAATAATCTTGAGAAAAACTTCCTTTTCTTCTCTTTACAACAAATACATACATTCCAGTCACTTCTTTCCCATTTCCATTCAATGATTCCTTTAATTATGTTAAAATAGTAACGATACAGCACTTCCGAACTAAACGATCCTTTTAACCTTCTTTATGATTTTCTGTACAACAAGTTTCTCTCCATTTCATCGTATCTTAGGAAGGCAAAAACAGGATTAACTTGGACTCTAATCTACGCTGTCCTCGTCCGAACACTAAAGCACATAAAGCACACTAAACTAAATAACAACTTCCTTTTCAAAATTCATCTTTGAGATGTGGATGATTTTTAATACAGCTACATGACAAGGACAAAAGACCAGTCCAATCTGCGTGTTTGCAATCTATATTTTGTAACGCTCACACGAAAACCCGGCACGTGTCTTGAATCACAAAATTTATAGTCGATGCCAGAAGGGATGATCATTTGTGCATGTTGACTCTACGAAAGTTACCCAGAATAGTAACTGATATACATTGTTAAAACTAAGATACGAAAGTCAACGCACAGATTAAATCTAACATGGAAAAGAAACGGACCCGTAAACGCCTTCTATGATTGCTTGTTAAATCACCGGAAACATTTCAGTAGGTTTAAATATTTTGTCATGCTAAAGTTTATTTCAGTTTGCGGAGGTAAATTGAATAGTCATAGGTATACTCCCCTTAATCGGCATTTCCTCGAATACAAAGACCTATGACAAAGTTACGCATGGAATCAGGTCTTTTAATCAGCGTCAAATAATGTCTTAGTGTTTCAGTTGACACTTATATGTTCTTAGCTTTTTATAATTTCGAAACGTAATTTCAAGTGATTTAAAAGCACAGAAGCATGTAACTAAAAGCATTGTACCGGTTTTAAGAATGATCTAGTCAAACTAGATAAATTCTTTAAATTAAATTAGATATTTCACCTACTAAGTATCCGAAAAAGAACATAAATGGCAAATGGTACACAATTGAACCATTATATGATATATTTTCGACAATAAATATCATTAATAACTGAATCCAGTGTCATATACTATTACGTCTTACTATACGAGAGAAAAAAAAGTCTCGGGAAGCCAGAGATCTTCATACAGACAAAGAGTAAGAACAGATCAAGATATAAGCTATACTACAGTCAATAAAATTAGTCAATAGTGTCAAGTGATATACAGATGGCATTACTGTTTGAACCCTTCTATCAAAGATATTTTCTTCATGGTCTATCAGTAAATAAATTTTAATTGAATAGTGTCATTTTATTGACGGTACGATAACGTAATTAACATCACTGTTCGCCATTAAAAACTTGTATTAAAGATATCTTTATTTTATGATTTAAAAACCCTTATTCGCAACCCTTATTCGCTTCTAGGCCATGTATAAATAGGCGTAACCACGTAATGGATATAAAAATTTAGGATAAGAACAAGATCATACACAGAATGTTACTTTTTTAATGTTAAAGACTATATTGCGAGAAACTACGTGAATGTCAAGTATTCGTCAACATAATGCAGGAAAGAACAGTGAAAGGCAGATTTGATGTGCTGGTTTACACATCCTAAGAATTTAGTAGCAGATAATATTTCCCACGAATGTTACCAAACGTGGAGAGAGGACACTAAGTACTGTTTGCCTGCAGTACGGGGAAATACTTCTTCTAGAAACTGGAAATATTAAATATTGGTAAGGTACTAAAAATATTTATGATAGAGAATATATCGAATATAATCTCTTCAACGTAGTCTTCAGTCTTCTCAGTGTTTATTCCTGTAGAAAAGATATATGAAATATTAAGTCCAAGATGCCGGATAAGATTTCAGTTTATCTAGAATATATTCTTTGAATACGAAAGCAATAACAGAACACTATAGAGTTTTTTTATCTAATTTGATAAAATGCTGTAAAAATATCAACTGAAATATCAGTTATCCTAATTTAATGAAAAAACTGCCATGCATGGGAGTTATTGTGTATTCTTCTTTCACAATCAATTATATTTTGTTTGTTTCTAATTTTACCTATGTTGTACGTTGATTTTCTTACCTCATTTTCCTTCTTTGCATGTTATATCTTATTTTGCACACATTCCGTGCTTTATTTACCTAGAGATTCTCTTCTTAGTACAGGGTGACTTACTCAAAAGATCACCCGAATATTCTGTAATGACTCTTGTTAGGATGAAAAAATACGCTACATAGCTTGACGTAGGTGTAATTGATTGCAGTAAATGAGATGGTGGAAGTGATCTCTGTTTTCTGCCAGACACATTTCGACTCAGTGGTCCATGTTTCTGTACGTATTGTAAAGGATATCGGGAGAGAATAACAGAAATTTCCCGTTGGATAGTTTCTTTCAAATCTTCTACATTGTGGAGATTGTTTCGACACAGTTTTCTATTGAGCATAGCCCAAAGTTTGGTGGTGTCAAATCCGGCGATCGTGGTGGCTAAAGTTCCTTTCAAATTACCTTATTGGTCTCACTCAAGGGCATCTCTGAGTTTTCGAAGTGCCATTTACTGAGGGGTAATTTGTACTTTGTTTCATTCAGATTGCTTTGCTCTAGCGAGAGCTCTTTCAGAATATTTGGAGTCTCTGTCGAGTTGATCATCCTGTATATGCATCTGTATTTGATAAAGTAAAAAAATATGCATGGAATTCTTCTATAACTCACGTATACTGTAAAAAAATAATATAAAATCAACAAAGCATGTCACAATAACATACATCAAAAAATATTTTAAAACGATTTATAGGGGAAAAAAGTCTAGGTCCAGAAGAAAGTACGTCTTCAAATTGACATAGTCGCATGGATTGCATAAAAGAGATATAAATCTAGACCAATATTTTACAGTAATTAACTGGAAACAAAAAAGTTCTTTTTTAAAAATTAGACAACCTAATTTTACAAGTTTATGTGTCAAATTTTATTGTTCAAGATCAAACGTTGTTTTTATTTTGTTTACATATTCCCATAGATGTATTTGATTTTGAGGGGCTACAATTTGAACTGTTCTTAGATTCAATACAATGCGTTTGTAAATAGACAGTCATTCAATACTCACACAAAGACTAAATAAAAATTCGTTACAAGGCATCCGAGGTGTTATGTCATATAACTCTAAAACATGACACAAATCTGATTTTTATTTTTATAACGAACTTCAGCTCTTTTTAATAGCTTAATTATTTTTAATATCCTTTGTGAACTTTATTCAAATATCCATTTCAGGAAGAAAAAGCGACAACGATATCATAAGCATGGCCGCATAACAAACACCATTCTTAAACAAAAGGCCTATCAGGAGCAATTGTTTGGAAGCTGAATGCCAATTAAGAATATATTACTTAATTCCTGAAATTAATGTATCTCCATTTCCTAAATAAAGAGTTAACTTGTCACTGCATTTTAAGAAGGATTTAACTACTTCCTTTAGCTGGAGAGAAAACTAATGGATATTTCATGGGGACCCTGTTTTTGTTTCGCCGTCAGTAAGCTGATAATGCTCCCTTTGATAATTTTCCTTAGAGCCTGCCACATTTCCTGTGCCAGGTGCGAATCGATAACACGCTCTGAAGAGATATGATCTTGACGAGAAAATAACGCCCCTGAATGCCTTTCAGGAAGTTTTCATTAAACTGCTCTTATTGTTTGACTATATTAAAAAATGCTTTGTGAAAGTGGCTATTTAGGAAATCGAGTGAGAATTATTCTTTTAATTGACTCACAGCATTAAAAAGCGAAGCTAATCGGAGAGTATTGTTTTCCTTGGGATTATATAATAGTACATAAGCTGCATAGTTGTGTCAGTAAAGCATTAGGCTGAAATTGACTTTATATTTTGTTCTGCTTCTAAATGGTGCTGTCTCTCTCTCTCTCTCTCTCTCTCTCTCTCTCTCTCTATATATATATATATATATATATATATATATATATATATATATATATATATATATATATATATATATATATATATATGTATATATATATATATTGTTATTATATATAAAACATTATACAAGAAATTTGTTAAGGGAACACAATTATGCAGTCAGTGAAATATTTTCAATATTTCTCTACCTCTAAACATATTGTTTATCTCCCGTCTACAAATTAAATACGCGGCTGAAAGCCTCTTAAAAGACATCTCCCCTTTACGAGTACGACATTATCTACAATTTTGTTTCATCACGTTATCGTCGTCATAGCAAAATGTAGAAATACTGAACGTCAGTAAAGATGATATGGTAAAGATGATAGTCAATGAGGGTTAGGTAAAGGTTTTATAACATCCTCCCCCTCCAAAAAAAAAGAAAGAAAAAACATAAATAAAAAATCTGCCGCACACGTGTTATAGGGGTTAACGTCGTCAGCTTCAAACCAGTACGCTTGGGTTCAAATCTCGATTAAGGTTGGCTGCTACTGTGTTGTCCCTTTATAGGGAGCAATGCTGACTACCTAAATTGTGCTTCTATAATAAAGTAGCCAGCAAGACCGTGGGATGATTAACAAGCGATGAATGTCTCACGAGAACAGCCTCCTCAATAATAATAATAAAACAATAAATCCGCCCTCTTTGTATATTATCAGAGAGGGGAACAACAGTGTTTTTCCTCTAATAAATTTTTGATTCACCAGTAATATTTGAATATAACTCCACACTTATAAACTTTAAGTTCAGAAATATGTTGCACTAGCATTATTGCCCGGCGATGCCCGGGTAGATATATAGATATAAAATTTTTGATGCATTCCATCAAAATAATACTGGGCTACACCCCCCGCTCTTCATGTTCATCTGGCTAGACAGATTGCGCTTAGCGCGTTTCTACTGAAAGGATATACAAACAATAAGAAAGAAAGAAACTTTTAGCCTTCGGACCTTCGTTTGATTATACGTGTGATTTTATTGAGAATTAATAACACAGAGTTGCGTGATTCGCACGTTTGGATTGAATAAGTTTACTGTTTAATTATATTTGTTTGATCCACTGTTTAATTAGAAGTAAGTTTTATAATTTACATTTGCCTTTATTATTTATTTTTCCCTTAAAAGCTCAGTTTGTTCCACATCACCCAATAGACGCACTTTTTTCCACATCACTCAAGAGGTAAAGCATTATCCCCTTTATTTATTCAAAGTAAGACGGGATTCCACATGAAGCCTATTTTCCTTACTTTGGTGATTCGGATTTTTATTGTCGACAGGCCAAAAACCGTATCGGTTTTTAATTTTCCCAAGGCCAAAAACCGTTGAAAAAGCGAATTGTAATTTGATTTTTAATTTTCCTAAGGCCAAAAACCGTAGAAAAGCAAATTGTAAATCGGTTCAAGCGATGAGAAAAACTGCAAATAACAAAGGTCACAAAGCAGAGATGGGAAAGTTGTGTTAAAACATACTAATTTGAACTGCATTCTCAAAAAACTCCCATCTCAGTTAGTCTAGTAATTAAATTTTATCTTTTACCGTATTTTAATATTTCTTTTGTCAATTTATTTTGTTGTTATATACGTGAAGCAAAATTAATTTAAAGTATCACAAAAAGAAAAGAAACCACGTGATCAGCATTTCATAAATTAAATTCTAAAAATTAATCTTTAAAAATTCACCAAAAATCAGAAAAGGGAGGTAAAGATTCGAAAAAGATTTCGTTTTAAAGGTATTTTTATGATCTTTCTCGTGATATAAATTTTATAACCCTCGAATTATCATTTTGAATGCAAACTTAAAAAAATTAGAAAAACTGCTTAAAAATTTAATTTTAAAAAATCGAAGAAGAATTTTTCGAAAATCTTTCTCAGTTCACCCCTCCACTATAGACTCCACTATAGAACAATCGCCATGCAAAATTTCAGCTCTTTATGTTGAACGGTTTGGACTGTGCGTTATCGGTCAGTCAGTCAGTCAGTTAGGCAAGGCCAAAGTTTAATACCATGAAGCTCCCCCCCCGCGCACCCCTCATCCCCCGCGCGGGAGAAGAGGGGTTGGTAATAACCGCACGGGGGATAGGTTCGGATTTCACTGATAACATGTTGTGGGGAACTGTCTGTCTCCACAGGGGGTACTCGCACCTCTTAGAGGCACAAAAAATCATTAAAAAATTAATTAAAAAAAACTAATTGAGCCCCAAACTTCGTTTTTGCTGATTTAAGTTTCTCGGGTCCTAAACATTAACTGTGCCGAATTTGGTCTCGGTGGGTGAAACAGTCTATGATTCTATAGCGGACAAACAAACAGACAAGGTCTTTTATATATATAGATGTATTACATTTGGAAAATACAAGGAAACACAGCATACCGTATTCTTTACTGAGGTTCTTTACTAGAGATGTGAAGGTCTTTTCATAAGTTCTTCAACCATAATTTATGGTTCGATTCCTTAGTGTTCCCAGATGTTTTTAAAAAAGGAAACAAAGTTAGGCTGATGGTATGCAGATGTATTTAACTCACCTATACAGGTATCAGTTGCTGCTAGACTGAGTTTTTGCATACTAAACTAATGAAGGAAGTCAGTGATTAAGCATACTATAAATGGGCTTTCAATTAATTACCCCGTGGATGGTCACTCGCATTCTAGTTTATCTTACGTTGTTACGCCAGATATAAATTGCCAAATACGAGGGAGTTTTGATGAAACTTACGCAGACATTTTGTAAATATAGGTAAAAAATATTTGCTTTTATATTTGTTATATTTACATATTTTTAAAACTAAATTGTTTACCTTTACTTTATCTTACTAATATATATATATATATATATATATATATATATATATATATATATATATATATATATATATATATATATATATATATATATATATATATATATATATATATTATATATATATATATATGTATATTATATATATATATATATGTATATTATATATATATATATATATATATATATATATATATATATATATATATATATATATATATATATATAATATATATATATAAATAAAATGTATCTGAAAACTTCTATTAAAAGACATTCTCTGAATGAGAAAAAAATATTTTAAAAAATTTGATGTAAATTAACAACTTTATCTGTAAGTTTTGTTATGTTAAATTTTATCCTTAAAAAACTCTCTAATAACTATTAACAGAATCCACACAACACCGGGAAATCGACGAAAAAAATAACTAAATTTCAATACGATTTTCTTTTTCCTATATACTAAAACATACGGATAAATCAAAAATATTAAATGAATGACACTGATTTAACCTATATTTATAAGAGGAAGTCAGTATCAGAAACATTTTTGATGTGCATAAATCCTTTTACGTCACAAAGCATTGTCATAAACAGCTTTACGGGGTAATGCCTTGTCATTTTACAAATAACAATGGAGATAAAAATCATACTTTTTCTGTCAAATGTGTTTACAAAACCATTTTTTTTCACCAAAACAAAATAAAGTTCTCATCAATGCGCCGATTCTTTCGCTATGTCAAGCATCATTCAAAAGAAAAAAAAGAATTGCCCTTCTATATTTTCTTTCCTTGTTGACTAGTTTTTGAAACGTACAATGAGAAGAAACGTTTTGGGTAAAATGTACTGTGTAATATACTGCCTAAATACGCAACTGTATATATATATATATATATATATATATATATATATATATATATATATATATATATATATATATATATATATATATTTATAATAAATGCGACGATCAATGTATACAATTGATGTAAATATATATATATATATATATATATATATATATATATATATATATATTTAACAAAGAGTTGATAGTGAAAATCCAGCATAAGAGATATTACACCATGAAGCGTGACACAAAACACGAAAAGAAAAGAATTTAAAAGGTATTAGACAACATATCTTCATCAACGGTGTCGATACTGTCTAAAAACCAATGGATTGTTTCTGATAAGTATGATCTAACCAATAAACATACTTAGACACCGAACAATCCATAAGAATTAGAAGAAATGAAAAAAGTAGCTAACCAAACCAAGAACACCAAGTCTGGCGCTAGACAATGTTAAAGTTATGGGGGTGGTAGACATTACATAGCAATTTTTAAAATTTTTACCTTAGAAATATGAAATTTTGTATATATATTCATTAAAGTTTAACTATAACAAACACCTTATAAAATTTTATAAATATTTAAATTTTTTTTATATATTTTCAAATTTAAAATTTTTAATTATGCTTTTTAAAATGCTCCTTGCGACCCAATTTTTAACATCCCCCCTTAATTTAGCATTTATATTGCTTATATATACATTTTGAACAGATTTGTGTATTATTTTGTGCTTCCGTAGAATAGTTAATTTTAAGGAAATATTTTTATGCTTTTACTCTGAATTTTCGGGAAATTTTTGTACTTTTCTACACTTAAGTTAAACTTTGATGATTTTAATGATGTCGAAACCTGAAATGGATACATAACTTTATTTTAATGTATTAGAGAAGTCTTTGTTATGAATTTTATAAAATTTCATCAAAAATTGTGCCGTAATGAGCATTTCAAAGAATTGCAAATCTGGAAATGATTCATTTTGATAAGAAGCCATTTAAAAGATATTTTTTCACCTACCTTCAATATTTTTTTCTAAGGCCACCAAGTTTTTATTTTAATTTTCATTGCATATTTTAAATGCATTTTATTCCAATATGTACATATTTTTAAAACATTAATACACCCCAAAAACAATTCCAATTTTTGTTCGATTTTTGATAATTTGAAAGTCCACATCCCCTTAAGAGTAATAAACCGCAAGGGGACTGACGTCACAAACCTTGCATCCATGGAGTTAACAGAAACACAGATGCAGACTTACAAAGGAGACTGTGTTAATAAAAGTAGTAATAATATAGCCTTAAATTTTTATCCTCGTAATCTGGAACTAAAGCAAAGTAGCCAAAATAATATTAATGTAAACTTTTCAGATATTAACATCAAAGTTAATTCTCATAATAATTTTACTTTTGATCTATATGATAAAAGATCAGATTATGAATTTAATGGTGTTAAATTTAAAAATTACCTTTTTACGTAACCCTTTTTACGTAAATTTGTTTTTAATAACATTATAGTAAATCAGCTAGTACGTATAAATAGGCTTTGTTCTAAAGACAATAGTTATAAACATATTAAAGAATTGTTAGTTGTGTTAAAACATAATATTTACCCCGATAGTCTTTCCAAGACCATAATTGGTTGTTTTAGATTCAATGAATAGCTTAATCTGTTGTACTTAATTAAGTAACAAAAAATAATAAGTATCATTAAATAAGATTCTGTTGTAATATAATTTTATTCTTAAACAATAATAATGAGTAATATTTATATTCTTAAGCAATAATAATTAATAATACTATTTTTACTCTTAAGTTATAATAAGAATAATACGTTATTAATTTTGGTTGATTTGTCCTTTAATGACTATTATATCATCTATATATCTAAATAATTTGTAATTGCTATTATCAATATGATCAACTTCAAAATAATTTAAGTATAATTTGGCAAGCATACTAGGAGCATTTCCACCTTGTGGTACACCTTTAGTCTGTATGTATAAATTATTATTGTGTAAAATATAATTATGTTTAGTAACAAAATCTAAAAGCTTAATAAAATGAGTAAGATTAATATCTTTACTTAAGTACTGAGTATTATTATGTACTAACTTAATAATTACACTATATATATCGATCATTTATATTGATATCAATAAATAAATCTTTAAAATCAAAAGTAACTTGATTTTCAATTAGTTACTGTTTTTAGATTTCTCATTAGACTAAAGCTATTATCTATTATACCAGAAACACCAGAAGTAACTATTTTATAAATTAATTTGAGGTAATTTAATAAAAGAACACTTGCTTTAATATATATACTAGCTGAAGTACCCGGCGTTGCGTGGGATTTTAAGAACGTTTGTTAACCAAAATCAATTTAAAAACTAAACACAAAATAAATTACATAGTAAAAAAAAGCATGTGAAATGTAATACATATCTCATTATTTATGTATATGCAGTCTTTCATCATTGTACCACTAAAAGCTGTAAAGTAAAAATGTCAAATTGTGGAATGTTTGTTAACCAAAATCAATTTAAAAACTAAAAACCGTATAAATAACATAGAAAAAAAAGAATGCGAAATATTATACACATAGTAAATAAAAACAAAACCCAATATAAAAATATATAAATTTGTGATAAAGTCCTCAGAATTTAGCTAGATTTAAGCTTTCGTCTTTGGAGCAAAAAAAGTTGAAAAGTAAAGCCTAAAATATATACATATTTAATAAACCACTAAAAGGTGAAAAGTATAAATGTCAATTTGTCGAATGTTTATTAACCAAAATCAATTTAAAAACTAAACATTATTTCCCATAAAAGGCATCTTAATCAACAACCTCACTTCAATCATGTCACTCATTTTGCACAAACTACACTCTAAAATACATTAAACAACTTCAGAAATTTGAAGGAGAAACAACATTGACGCCATAATCGCCTCATCTTGGCAACCAAAAATTTTCGTCAACTTGGCGAAAAATCTGCTTTATCGTCTTATGCACTCTAGCCCATATAACGGTCGAAAATTCTGCTTGACATAAAATGCATGTTTGTATACATACAAATAACTTTTAAGGCTGAATAGCTTCACACAAAACTCAATAGAGCTTGAACAATTCGCATACTAATATCAAATAACTGCTGTAAGGTGCCATGACTCTGAATCAATCTTTTCTGAATCAATCTTCTGACTTTCAACTTCTGTACAGCCAATGGAACAACTTAAATTTTGTGTGAAAATCCACAGCTCTCCTCTAAAACAGCACCTAATGAATTTGTTTTGCACTTTCTGCACATCAGATTTGTAAACAAAGTGGATAACGTATTCACATCTATAATGACATAATTTGGGATTTCAACAACATCTTCTAGTTTCTGGTGTAAGTTGCAAAATTCAGATTCTTCCTTGAAATAGGTGCCATCACTGAGAATCAATCTTTTGGAAGTATATATCTCACTTACAACTATGCTATTTTCTTTCAACTTCTGTACATTTGACAAATGCCATTGCGAAATCGCTTCATGATTTTTACTTTGCAGCAATATTTGTCCGTTTTAAATACGCTCGCATGTAAACAATCCTATCAGTTACGGTTAACGATGTGCAAAAAAAAATTAATAATTCAATATTAATTTGATTTTTCAGGAAAGTGGAAAAATGCCAAGCCCACTTTAAAGAGTCACTTGAAATAATTAAACACACACAAATGCACAAATTAAGCAAAAATTTCATTTTAAATTCTTTAATTTGTCTATATTTCCAGTAAGGAAATATTTAACGCATTTACTACACATTAAATCCTTTCAATAAGAAACTTCTGAAATGAAAATGACAACAGAGAACGTTTGTTTACAAAATATCGCGACGATAAAAACGACGATCGTTATTATAAATGTCTTAAAATATACATTTTAGACTATAAATTTTGACTTGAAAGATTATTATTTTCATTTATTATTCGGGATTGTATATAACTTGAAGCTTTTTGATTGGATTTATTTTTCTATTGGTTTGCTTCTCGCTGTTCAGTAAAAGTAACATGTCGGCCTTTAAAATTGTGAGGCTCTTCCATTTCAGGATTCACCCTTCAAAATTTGTTGGTTTTTTATTAATTAAAAATTATCGGTAGTTATTTTCGCTTCCACAGGATCTTAAAACCCTCCGCTGTTTTTAAGGACGCCTGTATATAAAATTTCACGATCGTCGCTCCTAAACTGTGGATTTCTATACAATTACAGAGAGACAAACATTCATTTATATATATATATATATATATATATATATATATATATATATATATAATAGCAAAATTTATAATACATATGTATATATAAATACATGTAACTATATGAATAAAATTTACATGTATAACTGCTATTGATGAAACGACGTAAATGCGTATCATCTGAAGTTTACCTTTGTTACTTGATATAAATTTGTCCTTTTCAAAAAGATTAACAGTGAATTTTGACGGGTTTCTAATATACTATTTAACAGTAATAATTTTCTATTGAATTAGTCAATCTGAAAAACTTTTAATGCCAACCCCCCCCCCCCCCCCCCCCCCCCCCGACGAGATGTCTAACATGGGGATATAACAGTATTGGCAACAAAACAATTTGCTACCTAGTTACTTCATTGAAATTAAACAAAATATTTTTCCTCATGTTCAGGAACCAGAAGAAACCGCACATATGGTAGAGGAGTCTATGATTGAAGTTAAAAAAATTCTCATTACTGAGAAACCCACTTGGCTTCTCAGTATGAATTCCTGTGACAGTTAAAGTTGATAAATTATATGCAAAGACTGAAATGCTGAAGTTCAATAAGCATTGCACAGCGTAAGTTAGAACAACATTTGCTGTTCCGAAAATGAAGTGAACTTTGATCAACTTCAAGTAACGGGAGCACTAGCATTATATTACTTTAAATACATTTAAATTGTTTCATTTATAAATTTTTCTTGACACAGCTTAAGAATCAGAATGTCAAGCATCATTAAAAAGTAAGAAAGGATTGCTTCTCTAATATTTTAATTTCGTGTTGGCGAGTTTTGAAATGTACAACGTTAAGAAACGTTTAGCAAACATTTTTCGTATTATTATTTATTGTCTAAAGAGGCATCAATATACAATTTTAAGGTAAACTTTCACTAAAGGCCTGACTTTTCCTGAGTTACATAATTTATAAATGAACCTTGAAGTTTTCTGACGGCATGCGCGTACAATTTTACTTACGATAAGAGAGGGAAATGATGATGAAATGGGATTTGACATTTATGCATTCTAAAGAAATAGGATCTCAGTCTCGGTGCATACGGAATTTCGGTCCGTGAAAATGACGTCATCGTGACGTTTATTCATTTCCGAAAATAATTCTCATTGGCAGATTTTACAAATATACCTCACGATGACGCCATTTTCCTACTGTGAAATTTTCATATGCCCCGCAACTAGGGCATCTGGATTTAAACTGTCATACTTGGACGACTGTCAATACTTGACGAGTAAGGGGTTTTAAAAAATAATAAAGGACATTATCTTCCGAAAGATTAAAAAAATATTAAAAAAGAAAGGAAAACTAGATTTTTTTCAAACTTCTCTCTCAAAGCATGTTTCAAAATTGTGCAGTCCTGAATTTTTTTTAACTGAGTATTAAGTACAGTATCTTGCTGTACATCTACATTTTAAGTCCATTGATGTAAGTATTCAATTTATTTCCCCGTTTTTCCATCTTCAGTGAGATGTATTTGAAGTTCCTTAAAGGGTGACTCTTGGACATTTTGGGCAGCGATCCTCCTTTCTATATGTATTAGAATTTTCGCAGGAGTTTTGTTTAAGTGTATTTTAAAAATATCTATATATATAAAACCTATCCGTAACTGACTGACTGACTAATTGACTGACTGACTGACTGATAGACAACGCACAGACCAAACCACTGGACCTAAAGGGATGAAATTTTGAATGGCAATTCTTATAGTGTAGGGGTGCACTAAGAAATATTTTTGAAAAATGTTTCTTAAATTTTTTAAATTAAATTTTTAAGCTGTTTTTGTAACTTTTTTCAAGTTTGCGTTTAAAATAATAGTCTGAGAGTTATAAAATTTATATCACGAGAAAGATCATAAAAATTCCCTTAAAATGAAATCTTTTTCAGATCTTTGTCTCCATTTTCTGAGTTTTGGGGAATTTTTAAAGATTAATTTTTAGAATTCAATTTATTAAATGCTGATCACGTGGTTTTTTTCTTTTTGTGATACTTTAAACTAATTTTGCGTCAAGTGCATAAAAACGAAATAGACAATTTTGTTTTCTTGCTAATGCGGCAGACGATTGGACAATATCCAAAAAAAAATATTAAAATACAGTAAAAGATATGTTCTCAAACTATTCTATATTAACTGTACTATATTCTTTAGTATGTTCTATTAGATTTAATTCGAATATTTTTTTCTACATTATTTTGTTTATAAAAATATCCGTTACGATTTTTTTACAAATATATTTTTTTGTTTCTTTTTGGCATTAATTGCATTCATCGACCTTTGTATTTAATTTGAATGTATTCTTTAGCGAAGTACAGGTATTCAGCTAGTTTATTATAAATCGAAACGAGCAGCAATCTTTAATTTACCTTACAATTTACTAAAATTTAAGCAGGTATAAAAATATCATAAATCCATATTATAAGCACACACACAATATATATATATATATATATATATATATATATATATATATATATATATATATATATATATATAAATTAATTATTTATTCCATTCTTTTAAAATAATTATACAATTATAAGTATGAAAAATCATAGGATTTTAAACATGAAATAATATTGGCTAAAGCGCCTACTTACAAAGCAGTTAAGTTCCAGACGGACGTTCGTATCTTCAATTGTTTTAAGTTAGTATTTAAAATAATTTTGAAATTACCGTACTCTATTTAAGTATTATAGACTGTAAAATCTAAAAAATACTGTACGTTTTTTTCATCGTAAAACATAATACACTGTGCAGAAATGTTTTTATAGGTTACTTTATTAATACGAATGATACAAAAAAAAATGATGATTTTAAATTATAAGGATCTGAAGAATTGAAGGAACATTCCACTGCTTTTTCCTCTTTTCATTGAATGAGACGATAACGCTGGATAGAATATTTGATAGTTGTTGCTAATTTTGAAAATTTCGCAGCATTCGGATCCTGACTGTCAAAAACATTGACAGTTTACTGTATAAGAGAAAACCCACCAGTCAACAATTTCGATTAAAAGTTCTTTAAAGGATCATGTTCTTCTTCATCAAACTGTTCTCTTCTTGCTTTTCTTCCAACTCTATCAAATCTCCATTTGTTAACTCTGCAGAATGCAACTCAATTAGCTCCTCAATGTCCTTTGCCTCTAAGTAGCTTTTGACTTATATCAACAAAACTGTTAACAATTTCCTTCACCTCCTCTGCCGGATCAAACCCTGTAAAGCATTTGACAAACTCTGGGCATATACCTTTGCATGCTCCATTTATGTTGACCTCACTAACTTCTCGCCAGGTAGCATCATTATTTTTGCAAAATTTAAATTTACGTGTGGCAAAGCGAGTGCTGCGAACAACATTTACATTGCAACCCCGTCTGCTCGTATCTCTGAATGTTACTAAGTCGGGTGGTGTCTGTGTAAATATATATATATATATATATATATATAACATTAAAAACCCCTATATCCTTTTCAAATTCTAGTTTATTCTAAATTTCCTTGGGCGTTTTTGCTATTTTCGTTTCTTATTTAAAGAACAAAGCAGCTCCGTATCGTCCTCTCAAAAAGTCCAATTTTTAGCGCATCTTTACGTAAGGTATCACGTGACTTCTGCATCAGGGTCACGGATAACCAATTATTAACCTTTTTCATGATCACATGGCGAGCCACCTCAAAAGTTTATAAAAGACCCTGCGGTCAGAATTCGGAGAGCTTTTGTCCTTTTCAGTTGCCCCGAGAAGATGTGTCAGCTTGCCTAATAAAATACTTGATTTAACTTGATGATCGTCGTCTGAGCTCCCGATCATTGGTTACTATAATTCTTCTAATTCTTCGTTGTTCAATGGTGGGTCCTTGATTTCATCGGTCATCTCTCGTTTGGGATCCATCATGTTACATATATATATATATATATATATATATATATATATATATATATATATATATATATATATATATATATACATATGTGTGTGTGTATGTGTGAGTGTGTGTGTGTTAGTTACAAAGGTAAAATGAGTAAAACAAAAACTTACTTTATATATCCAAAAATCAACTTACCTCCCCGACAATCCAATCTGTTATATTCCACTTTCCCCATTTGCTCGTGGCGCTATAACACTATTTTGCTACACGCAATCACCTCTACTACATTTACAAAGAGAAAACTCATCGACTACCTGTAACCGTCATTAATTACGCCGATAGGTAGATAAAAGATATATAATAAACATTATTTAGTTTTAATTATCCGATCATATTTTTTTATGACAACATTAAATAAAAACGTAACAAGTTAATTAATTGGTAGGAAGGATTCCTTTAATGAGGTAATGCTGGAATACCCCATAACCAGAATCAGGCTGCGGGGCACTTAATTATTTTTATTTTATACCAATTAAAAACGCTTTCATGTGGCTCTTTAGAAGCTAATTTTTATAATATTTCGTATGGTTCTATTTCTTTCCTTCATGCATAACTTTGCTAATACGCTTAATCTGTCATTTATAAACATCTTTTTATCCATGCAGCTCATTTTCCGTGGATATAATATATTACAGAATAGATGCTAATTTTAAAATATTTGCCAAATCGAGATGAAAAAAAAAGTGTTGGTATTGGAGTCAGTGTCAGTTTTGTAATTAAGGAATGATATCCGGAGGGGATTGAATATTCTGTTTTAAGAGCGGCTGTGGGCGTGATACCGATGCCAAAGAAAATTAAATTTTATATCTAATACGCTGAAAACTCAGAATTGTAGTAGGTGGAAAATGCTTTACGAATTTCTTCCATTTTAAGAAATAAGATGCGAAATAAAATTTCAAATATTCTTTTGGCATCGTGACAAACTCGGATAGTGTTTCGATTGACCTTATACACTTTAATCACCTAAAATTGAAGTATTTATATATTTCTTTCTTGTACAAGTCTAACTGCTGAACTGAATTCAAATGAAATATGAATGATTAATAGTTAGCTAAAGGCGAATAAATAAATAATATTAAAATAAAATTGAGTGGTCAGTATCCTGTACCGTTGGCTTAGAGGTAAATTGATAATGGGAAAAAAGGTAATAAAAAGTTTTCCATACATCATCATGCGGCTTAATTGGAAACAGCCATCACCTGTGGCTTCATACTGACCAAAAAACACTAAATATAATACTAAGAAATGTTTCATTTGTTATAATTTGAATATTTTTTTGGTTCAATAACATATTAGTTTAAAAATGTGACTGTCATATAACATGAGAATAAACATTACACATATAAATTATTACATAAACATACCCTTTTTTACCCTCTTTCTTAAACGCAACACTCTTCAAATTGGGATTTTCGCCATATATCATTTTCCTTATTTTAACATTTTGATTGTCATATAATGCCCTTTTTTATCACAAAAGGACTCTAACACTCGATACTTTTTTTTCTCTCCTGTTATGTAGGATATTTATCTCGGTCGGAATATTTTTCTCCACATCTATCTTAATTTTTACGTAAACCTACTTTCTTAGCCTTAATCAGCCTTCCAGTATCCCCGATCACACCTGTTTATCGCAAGGGTACTGATGTTTGCTCTCAGGGGCTACAATTCACATGAAAAAATTGGTTACAAAATTGGTTGTCTGCCAGATCAATCCTGTATTTAGTCGACATGTAATTAAGTTTAGGAGGGGGGGATTCAGGTACAAACTATTTAAATTTATATGTTGATTTAGTTTAATAATGTATATTTGGATTAACTATTATTTTAAGAATATTAATTATGGCATTGTGTATATCTTTAAAAAAATATTTATGACAAACGTAAAAGTATACATAAGTATACACACCCACCGACTCCTATCTCTCTCTCTCTCGCTCTGTATATATATATATATATATATTATATATATATATATATATATATATATATATATATATATATATTATATATATATATATATATATATATATATATATACATATACATATATATATATATATATACATATATATATATATATATATATATATATATATATATATATATATATATATATATATATATATATATATAGATATATATATATATATATATATATATATATATATATATATAGATATATATATATATATATATATATATATATACATATATATATATATACATATATATACATATATATATATATATATATATATATATATATATATATATATATATATATATATATATATATATATATATATATATATATATATATATATATATATATATATATATATATATATATATATATACAGATAAATAGATGAAAGATTTTGTGAATGTTATCAAACAATTACTTTTCCCTTTTTTAACCCTGGTATCATGTAAAGTATTTAGGATTATAGTACCTATCATTTAAATAAAATTTTTGTAATTTTTTTTATAATTCTCAAACGTGTTCCGGTTTTTACTGCTATGCGGAACATGTTCATTGATGTGCAGATATTTTACTTCTAAACATAATTTTCGTCCGTGTATTTAGTTCATCAATTTATGATTTGCCTTTTGAAAAAAAAAATATTGTATGTAAGAAAAATAACTGTAAGTAAGACATAATTTTTTTTATAACTCACAATTCTAAACTTGATATTTTTAAAGAAAATAAGCCAATAAACTTTCTTAAGTTCAATGTGTCACTGTCAGGAGGAGGTGTCACTGCAGGTTATGAGGGTATCGGAAGAAATATAATGTGTAGCTTATCTTTTAGAAATATGAATCTTTATAAAAATTGAAAAGATCACTTTGTATCGTTTACTTCAGTCATTCTTAGATAGAAGAGGGATTTACTTTCTGATGTATTTCCCCGAAATATTTAAGTTTTTGAAAGAATTTTTGGTATAAGTTTTCCTGATATAAATTGCTCTTATTCTGTTTCTTATTCCGTTCTTTTAAAACGACATTTTAAAGTTTTGTGTAAATGTCAATGCCCACATTCCATGAAAAGGCGGATCTAGAGATCATAAACTGAATAGGATAGTGGAATTTTCCTCATTATAAAAGGTGTGTGATTACTGTCATTTATAGAAAAAATATTCAAATTTCATTTCACATAAATCGACTAATCGCATAATTGCATTGAACAACATGACCTAATTTAAAGTTCATATTTGTAATACACATACACACACCTACATGTCTATCTATCTCTATCTGTCCTTCTCTGTCTCTATCTATCTGTTTATGTATATATATATATATATATATATGAAATGACCCGAATGGTCATATCCTGATAACAAACACATCGAGGCAAAAATTAATTCGATTCTATTTCAGAGAACAAATGTAGTTAATTCCATCAAATCATGACCTTACAATGACCGCGTCCAACTCTGTTGTGGCGAGCACACCGAAGTAGCTCTAAACGGGTTGCAGGGAATTGGCGAGGTAGTTTAATATTGAAAAGACGAGGTTGATCACCAAAGGACCGAAAGGTTACCATATAGAGAGAAAATTCGCATTACAGGTGATTAAGGAATAGAGATGGTTAAAAATGTCATTACATATATATATATATATATATATATATATATATATATATATATATATATATATATATATATATATATATATATATATATTTATATAAGACAAGCATTTCAAGTTCATTATATTTACATCGATGACCAGATGATATAAAGTAGAACAAATGAGAACATTTTTTAGAAGAGCAGAAAATTTGTGTTTGGTGCAAAAAGCTATTGTTTATCATTAAATGTAATTTCTTAAGGCCTCCTCCATCAAAGGCAAGTTCACAAGTTATATAATAGTAAACTACTAACATGTTTGCTGACTTAAACAACAGCAATGTGAACTTTGAACAAGTGCCCCTTTCTCCCCCATCACCCTGGTTGAATCACCAGGAGTTTTAGTTTTTTTAAATATTATCTTCATATACCATATTCAGACACATTCAGACACATTCAGACACACAAAGATTCAGGTATTTCATAGTGGTTGCTCCATATTGGTTTCGCATGTGTTCTTTATCGAATTGATCATGCCATTCGAAACAGATGTAGAACATCTCTCAAAATATAATACTTCTCCCAGGTTTTTCTTACAATTCAAACCTCGTGTATACGACATGATAAACTCCTTATATACCGTTGATATGAATCTTTAAGAATACCGGAGTAGTGGGTTTCTTTTTCTCTAGAAGATAATGTGAAATTTTATGTCACCTCGTTGTTGCAGTTTCAGGCCAAAATTGGGCATATGATACATGCATCAACTTTTGCATTTATGAGACACACTGTGCCCTGAAGTCGGTGGATTTAAAGATTCAGATATAAATTTGTTCTCTTACGGTTTACAAAAAATCGTTACTCATTTTAAATATTTCAATTTTATAGTATACGATATACCATTTTATGGTATTATGCGGACGTGCGGTTTAACTTGCTTGTTTTTAGAGTATTGTGAAACCTTGTTTATCCGTACTAACTGGGACCATAGGCTTTCTGGATAATCCGGATAATATGGGCAATAGGCAAAACAGGCCTTAACTAAGCAAATCCTTAACTAAGCAGACTTAATGTTTATTACGATAAAAAACTATGTTTTGTAATAAAACTACATAGTATTGTTTACAAGACATTAAAAAATATAAAAATAACTTTTCACATCTTTTCTTAACAAAGAATTGGTAAGTCTAGTAAAGCTTTCTTAAACTCAACAGAAAGCATTTTATTACCATAATTTATTGTACAATATATGAAGGAACTGTACACTGAATCAAACCAAAAAACGAATATTTGGCGTACTTGTATTTACGTTCTTGCTATCATAGTTAAAAATTATTATCTAATGTGAACATTAAATAAAAATAATGTCTACAAATCTGATATGGATTATCCGGAGATCCGGATAAATGAGGGCTGGATAAACTAGGTTTTACTGTATTAAAAACATGAGAAACATTTTAGCCCATGACTGCAAAATTACTATGCATAAGCAAAAAGTAAATTTGATTAGGATTTATTATCTAATTTGTGGACTCAAAGTAATGCTTATAAATTAGACAAAATAAAATGAAGATAATTTCCAAAGATGGTTGCAGCGAAAATCGCCAAAATGAATTAGCATTGAAATATCGCGAGTTTTGTTTCCAACACTATCAAATATTGCGATTAAAATATGAAGAACTATTATTATTAAAGCGTGAAAATGCAGCCTTAAAAACGATACATTATTTATAAGTGTTTTCTGAAATAAACAATAAAAGATCAATAAAAGATTTGAATGAATGTGATTTTTGTTATTAGCAGCATCGAATATCAGAGAACATTAATTAAAAATATAAAAAAAATTCTGAATGTTGTAAAGAAAACATATTTTGAGAATGTTTATTTCCTCACGTAAGATTAAAAATTTATTTCTAAACAATGCATTGTTGATTGCAATTCATAATCACCCGATTTTAAAAATGTATTATTTCCTTTGTTTAAATTGATTCCTTTTTTAACTAAACTAAGCTTTAGATATTGCATTTAGAATTCAGATAGCGTTAGGTATTTGATTATAAATAATAATGTAATTTCTTTTTGCTTATTTTATTGCATCGCTTGTCTGGAAGGCAAGAATATTTTCTAACCGATGGAAGAAACAGAAAGAATTCTTAATACTTTTAAAGAGCTTTTTTAAAAGTAATTAATTGAATTACTTGCAAGATTACTATAATACACGATAATCAGTTAATTAAATGTCGTGCAAGAGGGAATTTGAAACATTTTGATTTATTATATTTCGGTTAATTAAAATTCATAATTATTTATTGAGTTTTTAAAACCCTTATAATTTATTAAAAAGCGTTTCAAAGAGAGAAACTGCTTTAAGCTCCATTTAAATGGATGGTATTATTATTTTTTGGCTGAGTGCTCATACGTAGAAATTACTTGACATTTATCTAACTAAACGGGGTTAATACAAGAGGATAATGTGCCGCATAAACTTATGCAACGAAATGCCTATTATGTTTCTGGTTTCTAAATTGCTTTTTGTAACAACAAAAACATATAATATGTTAGAAAACCATATCCCCACTGTATACAGATATTCGAGTAGTAAAGTAAGAGAAACGAATTTAGAAAGAATTGAGAAATAGATTTTAGAGAATATTAAACGAACTTTTTGTAACAACAAAAACATATATGTTAGAAAACCATGTCTCCACTGTATACAGAGATTCGAGTAGTAAAGTAAGAGAAACGAATTTAGAACGAATTGAGAAATGGATTTTAGAGAATATTTAACGAACTTTTTGTAACAACAAAAACATATATGTTAGAAAACCATGTCTCCACTGTATACAGAGATTCGAGTAGTAAAGTAAGAGAAATTAATTTAGAACGAATTGAGAAATGGATTTTAGAGAATATTAAACGAACTTTTTGTAACAACAAAAACATATAATATGTTAGAAAACCATGTCTCCACTGTATACAGAGATTCGAGTAGTAAATTAAGAGAAACGAATTTAGAACGAATTGAGAAACGGATTTTAGAGAATATTAAACGAATTTAGATTTTGCATAAAATAGCCTGTGTAACTAAAAAAACAACTTTTTATAGTACATAACATAATGTAGTCTGAAAGATTCAGCTAACGTAATAAAGATGCTATAAAAATAATTTGAATTTCCAGGTACAAATAACGCCCAGAAATGTATTTACAATTGAATTAAAAAAACTATAATATTATTTTGTTTCCTTATGATATTTTTAGAAAAAATTATTGAAATATTTATAGATGATAATTATTCCTTAGATTTCTAAGAAATACAATTTCAGTGGTTTTCAGAAATTTCACCTATATTCTGATTTTATGATTTAGTGCCACCTTGAATATGAGAATATTAGAATACGCTACGCATTTTATACGTAACAATTTACTCAATGAATGTAAAACATTACAGATGCTGCTGTACCACTGACTAAAGTTAAAAAAATAATAATAGTCATGATATTTTTAGAGAAATTACAGTTACATTTATCGAAGGTAATTACTACTTAAATTTCTAAGAACTACGTTTTCAGATTTAAAATAAATATTAATATTGAAATATTGTAAACCCAGGTGAAATTCCAGTGAAAATTATTTTTCAAGTGACATAAATTGTTAAATTAAATAATATTAGTAATGATATTTTTAGTTAAATTGTTATATTTATAGAAGATAATTCCTGTTCAAATTTCTAAGAACTACATTTTCAGATTTTAAAGAAAAATTAATACTGAGAAATTGAAACTCAATATGAAATTCTAGGAGAAAATAATTTTAAAGTGGCATAAATTGTTAAATTAAATAATATTAGTAATGATATATTTAGAGAAATTACAGTTATACTAATAGATTATACTATGAATAGCAGTTTCAGATAAAAAAGAAAGTATCTTATTGAGATATTATTCTGCCAGAAAGTTAGAAGCGTAAGTCAAGGAAAAAATATTTTTGAAAAGAAATTAGATGTTAAATTAAATAATATTATTAATAGATATTTTTAGAAAAATTGGTAGTGATATTTAGAGAAATTACAGTTATGTTTTAATTAAATGATATAAGTAATAATATTTTCAGAGAGATGACATTTATATTTACAGAAGAATATTATTACATTAATTTCTCAGAACTACAATTTCAGTAATTGTCAGAAATTTTAGTTAAGGTCTGTTTCTATTAGTTAGGGTCACCTTGAATATGAGAATATTAGAATACTAAACCTTTAATGCTTAACTATTCACTCAGTGCATGTAAAATATTACAGTTGCTGGTATACAACTGTTAAATTAAAAAGAAATAAATTATGAAAAATTATTCTGAAAATAATATTCATAAATTTTATGGAAAGGTAGGGAAAAAACGTTTGTAAAATGTCTATGTATGCTCCTCTAGATTGGAAATAGCCATTTGAATCACTCTATATGTTTCTCAATAACCATATAAATAATGTTCTTTATTATCATGTTTTGAATGCATTGATTGAATACAGTTTTGATATCTCAATATTTCTTAATGGTAATAACTGGATTCTTTTCTTATTTGTAGTGAGGAAATTTTATAAGAGTATCAAGTGGACACAAGGATATACTTTATATGTTCTTCGTTTCTCATTATACCATCCCTCAACATGACAGTAGCATTAAAATTGTGTTAGTTGAAAAATATGATACATAGAAAAAAATTTAAAATAATTTATATTCTATTCTTGGCCTGATTTTTTTATGTAGCGTTTCAAAGCTGTATTGGATTTTACCGTTTTTCAGTTTTCATTCAGTCGTTAATTTCTACTGAATTCTTTGTTAATTTCCTTGTTGTGTTGCCGTGGAAAAAAGGTTTAAACTACTAAATTAAAATTTTTCAAAATTTATTAAGCGTAGATTTGAATTGTTTTTATTTCACCATGAAACTGTTTGAAAAAAATTATGTTTCACAAGTTATCTGAGATTGTGTTTACAAGTTATCTGAGATTGTCTTTCACAAGTTATCTGAGAATGTCGTACTAATATAATTTTGATGAAAATAACCGGGTTTCTCTTACAGCTCGAGAATATATCAATGAAGAACTAAAATTCATCGGAGTGACAAGAGAACATATGGCAGCTTATTTATGTTTAGCCAGCAATGAAGTCCCTCCAGCTATAAGCAGACGAATATATTTGGATGTTAAATGTAAGTAAATATTTCAGCAATGTAATTTAATTTGGAGCTGTTTTTATATTGTCTTACTTCTTATATAATATATATAAATAAATAAATAAATAAATAAATAAATATATTATATATATATATATATATATATATATATATATATATATATATTATATATATATATAATATATATATATATATATATATATATATATATATATATATATATCAGACGAGCAAAATAAGGTAATCTGATGAAATTTGGAAATATGAATCGTATCAGTAATTAAGGATCAATGCATACCAAAACATGCGTTCGAATACTCGTCGATTTACAATTTTCATGTTTCTCATTCTTTTAACAATGCAACATGAGTACCCTGATTTATTTTTACCCATAACTGAAAGGACATTTTAAAATGCAGATCAAGTGAACCTTCACTGTGTTTTCATAGAAGAGTAATTTCTACTGGAACGAAACTCAAAACAGTCAATTACTTGGCTGCCGATTAAGGAGCCAAGTAATTGACTGTTATATTTGGTAAATTGACTGTATATTTGGTAAATCTACCAGCTATGTCTGAAAAATATAAAAGATGAAATCTTTGAGCTTTAAATATTTTTCCCACTAGAAATTTACACTTAGTAATTCTATATACAGATTTTGACTCAGGATAGGGAACCGGACTTTTATCGACTCATCTAATGACTGACATTCTTCATTTTGAGCTACTCGAAGTTTTTAAGAAATCCGTACACCTTCAGGGTGGATTTTTCGAAATTTTTATTAAATTTTGTCTGTATATCTAATTTTTAATAATGCTTTAAGGCGATTCACGACCCTTAAGTCGAGGAAATAAGGCATATTTTCATACTTTTTGTCTCTTTGTAACTATTTCAATTTACTGTCAATTTTTCCAAATAATTTGTATATGATAAATTTATATATTTATTTTAATAAACAAATTTTCAACTCTCAAAATAATTTTAAATAATTTTTTTAAATGCTGTAGATATACCTTGTTTTTTAAGTATTTTTATTGTTTACTGGTTTGTTCGCAGAACTATGAAATTAATTTTACACTTAAATGTATAATTCCTGTTATATATTTTAAATAAATAATTCAAAATAAAATTCAACATAAAACATTCAACATTAAAATATTTTTTCAATATTTTTAAAATTTCTTAAAATACACTTAAAATTTCCTTAAATTTTTGCATTAATTTACCCCTGAAAAAATAACAAGATGTACAGTGATTGAAATAATTCTTATTCAGACGCAATAAAATAACATGATTATGCAGTGATAAAAATTTCATGAAATTATGTTTCATACTTTTTGAGATATCAGTTGCGGAATGATGCAAACTTACATTTTGAGAAAAATTAGTTTAAAATTTTTCTTACCATAAACTTGATCAGTAATTAAATATTTAGAATATCAATATCTCCGGAACTAAGCGGAACATTTTCATGCGGTTTGCTTTATTTTGTTCAGAAATGATCAGGCTTTAGCATATATTTTTTTCAAAATATCAAATGTTTTAAAGATTTAAGGGTAGTGACTCCCCTTAACTTACCGGTACTGTAAAATTAGAAATAAAAGTTTTGCTGCCCTCGTGACTTCACGAATGTTTACGGCACCTACGCAACACCTCTGCCATTTTTAATGTCGTATGTATTGTTTTTGGCTCTTGTGATTGCTTTTACCACCCTTTATATTTTGATGTTTTTCACCTTTTATTTATGACTTTACTTACCGGTAAGTTAAAGCTTGGAAAAGTGTATAAAGAATTTAGCTGTTACATTAAAATAATTTTTTCAATATGGGAAAACTGGAGAAGATTTGTGTAAATTTGACATTTCTGCGAAACATGATAACTGAAAAATAAACAAATGTGTTATCATTTTATAAACTGGAGAGTGAAGATAATAAATTTCTCTAGGGATTAGAGTATTTTCATAGGAATAGAGTATTTAGCTCTATTTCTAGGGAATAGAGTATTTTGATTGGAATCAACAGAATATTATAAGATATTATGTTTTATCTCAGAAGTTATAGCATTATAAGTCCTGACGTACAGAAAAATTGTTTAAAACTCATTGTTCTTTGCAATTCATACTAATGAAAACAAAAAACTAATTAATATACAATGATAAGCGTAGTCTATTCCCTTTATAAACATTTGAAGATAAACTTCAGGCATTCCATGCATAGATTTTTACTGTAAGATATTTTGTGTAAAGGGAAATGATAAAAAAAAATCAATTTGAGAAAAACCTGCTTTTGTATAAAAATTTATTTGACAACTGTTTTTTAAATTGCTGTTACCCGGCTTTTAATTAAGATAGAAACATTTTTCAAACAGAATTAGAAAGATAAAAGATTAGATAATTGATTTTTTGATCGAAAAGTCCGTTTCAAAGGTGTATGGATACCTCAATAGGTTTTAAATATATTCACCTTCTTTCCAGTCTTGATGTAGTTACTTCTCGTTTTAACTAAAATATATTTTTATTTTTACGAAAATACCTCATAGACAGAGAATTAAGACCACATAGACAGAGGCATAGATAGAGGCTTAAAAGATCTATTTAATTATTTAAATACTTAATTAATATCATATGAGATAATCAAATTAATAATCAATGAATTAAACAGCATTGTTATTAAAATCGCAAGGAAATTTAGATACTCAAGTCAAACCTTTTCAGCTATAGTTGCGATGTAATTTCCAAGCGGACTGCAAACATCAACTTTGATAAAGTACGTATGTATGAGATATAGCATTTAATTGTACCGACCAGAGGAGTAATCAGCTAATGGAACCATTTTACAATACTTAAAACTCTTAACTATTAAAGAAGGTAACATGCGCCAATTATTTAAAGATATAATGCGCATTAAAGAGGATGATTTTCTCTGTGCTAAAGGATGCCATTTTGATTGTAATCAACGTTTTATTTTAAACGCACAGTGTTTCTCATTATTATAACTTGAAGTCACACTTTTTCATGGCAAAAGGCTTCGTAATGCAATTAAAGAATAATGTATTAGAAAAATTTCGTTATAGATGTAAACCTTACAGCTGTCATAATTTCTTTGTCTATCACTTGTAAATAAGTACCTCCAATTTATATATGAAGATAGAATAAATACTCCATAAAATAATAAATAAATAATCTAGAATAAATACTCCTTATTTCTTCTAGAATGTGGAGTTGTGAAACAAACATTTTCATTTGTTTTACTGCTCCAGATTTATAAATTATAAAAAAAAATAAAGATCGTTTTCAAAGTTTGTTGTGAATACGTTATGAATATTTTGTGTTTATATATAAACATTTCAATAAACATTTTTAATCTTTTATTAAGGTATTCTATGCTTAAATGATATTTATATCATTTATATCATTATATGATTATATGATATTTATATCATTTGCTCATATCAGTATAAGAAATAAAAACTGTTTTTAAGCTTTAGGAGCAATTAATTAGTAAAAGCTAACAAATTTACACTTTTTTTATAAAAGATTCAACTTGCTATATTTTTAATGTAAGAAAATAGAAAAAGTTTACCTGTAAACGTGTGTATCTGTTAGATTTTATCTGACATTGTCAATTTCATTCAATCTACATTTCACTTTATCATCAATTCCTATTCTGAATATTGGATTATCTGTAAACTACATTACAGAAATGGACGTGCTGTTTGTAATCAAACATTTAACTATGGAAGTATGCTTGTCTTCATTTTCAATACGGTACTGCCTTTTATCTGAAAGCATTGTGCGATCGTCACATTTCTGTATCATATACTCAAAATTTAAAAAAAAATCTGCAACTAAATAATGAATAATAATAACTGCATGAATGATTTTATAACATTTTGCCTGTAATTAATCCTAGGACTTCCACTTTATAAATTATACATATTTAAAGTTTCAAGGTATTGAAAAGTTTAGGTTAAACCATACGGTAGATCTTGTTGAATGAATATGATATATATAAATAAATAAATAAATATATATATATATATATATATATATATATATATATATATATATATATTTATATAATGCAATAAGGAATGACTAAATCAGTTAAATAAGCTTTTTACAAAGTTAATCAAACATAAAAATGGGAGATATCTGCACTCTCCCTTAAACCCGTATCACACTGAAGAATTTGGTGAAACTTTAAGCTTTTCGTCAAGCATTTCTCCTCGCGGAGTGTCTGTGAAGGGTTGCTGGAGTTTGACAAACGGATTCGCAAACCGAAGCGGACGGGTTACCGTACCAATCCTGTTATCGACCATTAGGCTTTAGGCATAGCATACAAATTTCTTAGCGCATGTATTACGAATCGATTGCTCACTCGGACATAACCTATTCAAATCATGGCTCCATCCAATTTTATGAGCATATCATCTAAAAAAACGATATGTGCTAAAATAATTTGCCTTACAGCAGCATTAATTGCAAGAAGAAAAAAATCTGAAAGAAAAATTTGGACAAGGGAATGGTTAAAAAAAAGAAATAAACTAGGATGTTATGAGAATTTGATGAGGGAACTGGCACTTCAGGTAAGATATTTTCTTTCAAATTTTGCTAGAATTAATAAATTATTATAGAAATAATATTTATAGAATTATTATGCAGAATATTTGACCCTTCTTTAAGTCCCCTAAAAGAGGATTATTTCTTTTTCCCCCAACTGTTTGGTTTTAGTGAAATGTTTGAAAAGTTTGCTGTAATATCTTGCTCATAGAAATTTTCTATACATGAAATACAATTATGAAAAATTAAACATATCTTATTTTTTTAATACTAGGATACTGAAGGCTATAGAAGGTGGATTAGGGTGGATACAGCATCTTTTGAGTATTTGCTTGAAAAAGTATTACCTTTGATACAAAAAAGAAATACACAAATGAGACACAGTATTCCTCCTGGTGAACGTTTGGCACTCACTCTCAGATATTTAGCTACAGGTAAAGATATAGACTTTTTATAAACATTGCTTTTTTAAAAATCTTAATATTGATATTAAAGACTAGTACAAGATTATCATTATCATGATTTAATGAATATGATGGGCAGGACTGTAGAATATAAACACAGTCGCATACAATAAAGTATAAGTAGGATTAATTATTTTAGGTAGTATAAATACGGTCGATACTAACATACACATGTACTTTTACATATTCTAGTGTATTTCGGTTCTAATACTTTGATTTATATAATATATATTATGGCAATCTATTTTAATCAAATTTGTTGCTGATCGATAATTACCCCAGAAGTGACCAAGTTGGTCACACAAAATCTATAATCATGAAATTGACAAATGTATTTGCATTAAAATAAACATTTTATTATGTGGGTGCTTACTGTGCAAAAATTGAAAATATTATATTTGATAGTTAATTAATATAATATAGTAGACTCTCTTTAATTCGCAAGCACCTATAATCCACACATCATAACAGATGTAAACATTGAAATTTGATGTTAAGTTTCAATGCCAATCATTGACAATTCAATAGCTAGCATGTAAAAATATATATTGTGACATTTTTTTAAAAATCATTAATTGTATATTTAAATAAATTCAAATAAAATCATTGTACAATATTTATTATAATATTTCTGTTATTTTAATTTGTCATTAATTGTAAAAAAAAACTGTTGATTGGTTTTACTTACAATTTTCAAAACATAAACAATAGAATGACCTATAATCCACACTAGCATTGGTCCCAAGCTGTGTCGATTACAGAGAGCCTACTGTAATTAGATGTTAGATTTGGCATGTTAGGCACATTAGAAACTGATGTTTTATTGTTTATGTTTTCTGTACTATTCTGTTTTGAACAAAATTACTATGACAGATCTTTAGATGAAAAAATACACCTATGGATCATTAAAAGAGAATTGCTAAAATGTTTTTCTTTTAAGCATTACCCGTGTCTGATTCTTTACTGACAGTATTTATCTTTATTTTTCAGGTGAAACGTGGCAATCATTAAGTTTTCACTTTCGCATTGCTCAAAACACCATTTCTGGAATCTTGCCACTAGTATGCAAGGCAATTTTCATTGAAAGCAAGGCTGACTTCAATAGAATGTGGAACCTGTTCCATGGCAAGAGCAAATGTGCAATTTACATTGAATTTAATTTTTAATAAATGTACCTTGTTCAAAGTTAAGATTGAAAATTTTTTTGTTCTGTATAACTTGTAAATAATAACTACACTGGTTTCAATTATGAAAACAGCATACGAAAACTTAGTCTCAAAAGAGGGGTTAGAACGACCATTATTATTTTATGTTAGAACATAACTTTGCCAAGTACCAAAATAATTTGATTTCTTTTTTCTGTACCCATATAAATTGGGTTACCCATATGGATCTGATCTTTTGTGGTACAAATGGGAAGATTAGTTTCTAGCAACATTCTTAGCACAAAAAAGTGTGAAATAAAAAAAAATTCAGATAAATTACATTCAGATTTTAGTACAGCTCATATTCAAAATATTAGAATAATTACATTACATAAAATACTAACACAATATTAAAAAAATGGACATCTACGAAAAGGTTAACTCTCAGATATATCAATAAATTTTGGAATAGTATCATAAATAAATAAATGGAAAATAATTTCTTATTACTTTTTCTCAGTTATTATAATTTTTTGAATCTGAGCTGTATGCTACTGCTATATATTTTTCAAATGCCAAAATACCTATAAATACCAGTTATATGCAACATACCAGCTATTTGTAAAATTAAATTATGGTCAATGAAATCAATGAAATGAAACATGAAGTAAAAAATTTATTTAAAAAATTATTTATTATTATTAAAAAATTATTTATTATTCAAGTCTGCCATGCAATATTTATTGATAACACCTTGGATTTCAACTCTTGCCTTTTCTTTTAAGTTTACATCTTTTAAACTTTTAAATGTACATCTCAGATAATTAAAAAAGGCATCATCGACATTGTCTTTATCCTCATTTATAGATGCCATTAATTTCTTGACTTGCTCCAACGTGCTGGATATTTGCTTATCCACACTTTCCCCCCTTTTTTTTAGGGGGAATTAATGAAGTTTCCATCACTTTCCTTTTATTGGTCTGGGGCTATTCATTACTGCATTTCATTGACTGCAGTAACCGATTCTTGGGTAAATTCCCCAAATTCACTTTCTGTATCCTGTAAAAAATAGACATTAAAATGGAATATTGAAATGTAATAATAAATTAAAAAATGAGAGCTGTGATCAGGGTTCCAAAATATCAAAAATATCCGATATTTTGATATATATCCAATATTTTCAAAATTGTCAACTTATTGCTGATGATAAATATTTACAGATTTAATACAACTTAAACACCAATACATATTACACATTATATATAAACTAATATAAAACATTATTCTAATATAAAATAGTACTTAATTTTATATATATAATTATAAATAAATATTTTTTTTCTTTTTTTAAAGCACTCGTAACAAAATTTTAAGTTAAACATTTTTCTCTTTCAAAACACAAATTATAAAACTCTCAAATTTTAAGAATGTTTTATTTCTTTAACAAAACTTTAAACACAAAATGAAATTTATTTATTTTTGTTCAAAATTTAAACAAAAATGTAAGTGTTATTATTGTTGTTATTCAGTTGCATGTAAACTGAATGTTTACTATCATAAGTGATCCATAAGTTCGTAAATTTAGCTTACCATAAATACTAGTGTCAGTACAGTAAATCAATGCAACCACAATACTTAAAATCTTAGCATTAAAAATATCTCTTGCAATATTGAACAATAATGATAAAGCAGGGTAGACTATTAATGGCTTTCAATACAATTAACTTTGTTAAATAAGAAGTTATTACTACATGATTAAAAATTCTGATTGATTGTTTTCCGAATACAGAAAAAAAAATTGTAACATGTTTCAGTGCAATATCCTATGCACGAAGATTATTTCTGTTGACAAACATTGGCGAAGTTTGGCGATAAAAATGACAATTGATATGAATCCATATCAATGATCCGAAAAGTTCCGAAAGATCCACAATTAAATAGAATTATTTTGAAATTATATCAAACGTGGCAATACTATAAATAATTATTAAGTTGTTACGGATAAGAAATGTATAAAAGACATGCAAAATCTTACTTACCGCTAGTAAAAGAAGATTGGTAATGAGGCCATTTCTCACTCATTATCTCCCCTATCTCTTTACAAGTCAACCGCTTTAACGTCCTTTTCTTCTAATAGTAATGACTGTGGTTCCACAGATTTCACGAATTGTAACTTCGTCGATGAAATAATTTAAAATTTCGTCTTTAGTCCACGGATCCGTGTTGGCGGCCATATTTTATTCCTTGCTCGATCGCGAGTCACGTGAGCCAAAAACCTGCCCTGCTATTGGACAATTATGTGCAACAGAAGCTTTTCGTGAAACTTTTAACATGTAGAATGGGAAAAGTTGCAGTTAAAGATTCATAGAAAAACACTCTATCACACAGTATTTTAGTGCAACAGTTGCAGGTAAAACAGGTTTAGTGAAACAGTTGCGCTAAAAGCTTGTGCTAAATCTTTAGTGTGATACGGGCATTGGTTTACTTGTTTTTTGTTTAGATGCCAATTTTTAATGTTATCAATATTTAATTACTAATATTATTTTTTTAAACATACAATGTTATTTATAATAAATACATGTATTCTACCATTTTTACAATAAAAATATTTATTGCATATTAGAAAATTTTTAAAACTAACTGGCTGCATCAGATGATTTCGAAAGAAATATATTTAAAGATAAACTAATATATTAAAAATGGTAAAAATTATATTAAAGTTAAAGTAATTAATTGATCAAATTGTTAATCCTCTTTCACTGTTACTTATGAACAGCAAAAATTGATATACTACATTAAAAAAATATATGTGTGTGAAAATGCACTGAAGAATATCTTTATTACTTTAAAATGATTTGCCCCTTTTAATAATTACCTTAGGATTGTTTAATCTTACACTAATTTCAAGCAGAAAAGTAAAGAACTAAAAAAATGCCATTTCATTTAGCTCGCAAATGCCAGTCTTTTAACTGTGGAGACCATGAGATGTCAATGTTTTTTTCCGGCTAAAAGCTAGTTCAAATATTTGCTTTCCCATTCAAAGAACTAAATGACTCTGTGTGTGTAGCCAATTCACTGAACGGTCCCACCTTCTGAAAGTCATCACAGGCTAAGGACGGACTCAAGAGGTTAATTTAGGAACTCTTAACACTATATTAAATCTTTTTACCTCGAAGATTTCTAATTAAAGATGTAGAGTTTAGAGCACATATAACACTTCTCGGGTGTGTTTGTAGAAGTTGTTTGAGATGTCCAAAAATTGATTTTTACGGGTGTATTTTTACTTTCTTCGGTGGAATGATAGTTTAAGAGGATTTGCTAAAATATGAATTGTTATTTATATATTTAAGTTGCTAAGCCGATTCTGTCTGTGCCGATTTGAATGAGAAAACTACTAAATCAATTTACTTCCTTTTGGTTTTAAAAGAAAGATTTTAATATAGAAACGTGCAAAAATTGGTTTTTGTAACAGCAATTACTATTACCTAGTTATAATTTACAGTTAAAAATGGCTTTCTGTGCATGCTCAGTGACATGTTTAAATCTGGTTTTAGACACTCACTACGCACGAAGCCGCATAAACGCATTAATTTGTTTCTGTGCATGTTCAGTGACATGTTTAAACCTGTCTTTAGATACTTACTAAGCTGAAGGCCGCATAAACACGTTAATTACTATGTTTTTATTAACTATCTTTCTTGTTTGTGTGTTTGTCCAGTACAAATCTTGCAATCGATTTTTAACTAACTTCCCGACTAGCTAGACATTTGAAACTTTTAGAGTAGCTGAGAACACGATGACAATGCATTCTTTTAATACTTTTAGCCATCTTTAAGCAGAATTGAATCCCTTTTCAGTTAATTTTGTTGTTGGAAAATTTCTTATAATTGCTCTCTTTATTACGCATTTGATCATTTTCCTTCAAGTTAATGAGTTAATTCATCAAAATAAATTTTATAAAAGTTCTTATTAATACATACAATTGCCAAGTTTATATGATTCAACAGAAAACTTAAAAACGTAGTATATAAAAAGTCCTTTTTATCTTGTAATTATTTGTTTATTCCAAGGAATCTCTCTAGCTCTTTCTCTCTGCCATTTTTAATTTCAATTATATTTGTGATTTATAGAATTAAACCTGACGAAAATGTTTATTTCGTGCTGCTGATTAACCATATTTCCTTTTATTGGGTTCAATAGTAATTTTTTAAAGTGCACTTCTCTATTCTTAAATTACGATTTTCAACATATTTGTGTAGTAGCACATTTATTTACTATCCTCCCGTCATGTTTTGACGGGTATCAACTTATTTATTTAGAGTTTTAGTAATTTATTTAGAGACATATGACTAAAGAGAGTCCACTGGAAATGCACTCGATGTTTTAAGTATCACTAAATAAATGAATGTGTTGCATTTTAATTAGAACCTCTAGATAGGAAAATAATTGTATTTAAATGTATAATATTTATTTACTTAGCTTAAATAAAAGCACGAGAAATTGGAATTGAGAAAAATTAAAAATTAATGAGTCCATAAATTAGAACAGCAAACAAACAGAGCCTTAAGGTAAAAGAGCACATATTCCCTTGAGCTGCTGATTATTTCCATTAATTACTGTCATGATATCAGCTAAAACAATTTCATTAAATTTAGAGGAAAATTTTCTTAAATATTTTATTGGAGAAATATATATTGACAGATTAAAAGGCTATATTTAGGAAGATTAAAGAGAGCTTGATTAAATTTTACTGCTTCATATATACTGTAAATAAACAACTTCTAGAGTTTCTGATGTGTTATTTAAATTTGCTTTTCTATAAATTATTTCTTCAGGAGTATTTATGAAGACTATAAATGAATGCTTCTCCAGCAGGAATATCCTGTATGTCTAATTATGTAGAAAAATTTAGTGTAAATGTGCAGTAATATGGTTTAAAATACAATAAAATTCAAAATTAATAGAAAAAAAAAGAATGGAGATTATTTCGATGAAAATAAATGATTAAATCGTGAAGATTCAGTGACTTTCCAATAACTCTATTTTCTAGTATCAGGGATTGTCGTCCGTCACAGAATAACATCAACTACTATCAATAATTTAAACACTATTAATTGATGCATTACTGGTAGTCTTGTATAAAAATGCCCGAAAAGGAATTCCTTTATTAAATTAAGTGAATTATGGTATTAAGTATATTAGTGCCCCTAAGAAAGATGTCCATATATTGAACTGAAAAAATCAAGTAAATTTTACATGATTGTGTGAACTGCTATGATGTAAATTAATAATAATGTCACACTAAAATACATAGAATAGTGTAGGAATGTAGCTTATCAGTCACTGAGTATAATACTTATTAATTAACCTAACAACTAACTTTTCCGGTTTATTCGCGATCAGCTTCAAAATTACCTCATATAAAAATTAATTCATTTAGGTTTTGCAAAATGCATTGAAATTAATAAAACGTTTGAACTTATTTAACAATCGAGATGAAAACCCTACAGTAAAACATGAAAGCCAATTTAGCTTTTGTAAATCGATATACCTAATATTTTGCAATGCACTTAATCGGACAAGGCACCTTCAACCTAGAATTCTTTTAATCTTCAATTTTTAACACTATATAAGAATAATTAATATTGTTTTTTGCTATATTAAAGATCCGTAGAATTCAAAATAAGGATTTATTTGGCAGAACAATGCCTATTTTTCAAATTTCTTTTCAAAAATGCTAACATTTTTCAAAATGCTCAATACGCGTTCCCGATACTTCAAAAACCTTAATTTATCTTTATATAAGTTTACTATATACATGTAAACATAATTGTGCATTGAATTTTTTTTCTGTATGAATCTATATTCTTGATTATTTTTTTTAAATTCTGGTTGTTATATTTTCATGTTTTTACATTTTTTAAAATTTTATTTCACGTTTTATAAATTTGAAAAATATTTGTGGTTTCAAAGAACTATGCATATTTTTATGACGAACACTTCAATTAACTGTCCTGACAAATTTGATAGAAATCAGGAAAAAAAATTATGCTAATAGAGAATATTGAAAAATTCTAGCATTTTTGAAGAAGTTTTTGATAAACAACTCTTATTCTTCCACAAAATACTTATTTGTGACTTCAATATAGTAAAAAAAATATTAAATACACTCATGTTGTACGTAAAGTAAAATATTGGAAATTTAAGTAAACGAGGTTGTAGATCCCTTTCCCCCTTAACAAACAATAGGTGAGTAATCCATGAATAGGTAGTTTATTTTATAATTCTTGCAAGATAATGATTTAGATGTTGTTCAGGCGAGTAAATGTCTTTTCTTCGATGTTTTACGTTTCCTGTGTACAGCCAAATTTGCCCCACAACAAAAGTAGATTGAAACAGAACTTCATAAAAATCTTTTTGGAGTTAAGAACGACAACAGCACCCATGATCAGAACATCCAATCACGATTCCTGGTTGTTACAGAAAATCGATATATTTGTGCATGAATGTCGAGGACTTTTTTTTTTATAAGTGTGATAAATTGAATGTTAAAAAATCAGAATCTCGAAAAAACACGAAATATGAACAATAAAAATTCATCGTTTTGTCTGTAGGAGAAGCAGAAACCACTTAGTCATAGAGTGTCTTGCCTTGCGAAAAATGTAGGTATAGAACGTATGCTTAGACAAACTTCTTTGGCGACACTTTCGAAAACTGTCGAACGCTGAACTATATGAGATGTAAGTCAATATAGTAAGCGTTTGAAATTAATGAACAGAAACATAAGCCTCAGTTGAAAAAACAACATTAAAAACTATTTATTAGGAGGATTTGTATGTCCGCAATATTAATACGCATGGTTATTATTTTTAAAAAATCATGTAAATTAATGAACGGAAACATAAGCCTTAGTTAAAAAAAAACATTAAAAACCATTTATTTAGGGGGTTTGTATGTCCTAAATATTAATACTCATGGTAATTATTTTTAAAAATTCATATAAATTAATGAATGGAAACATAAGCCTCAGTTAAAAAAAATTTAAAATCATTTAATAGGGGGATTTGATTGTCCGAAATATTAATACAAATGGTTATAATTTTTTAAAATTCATGTGCATTGGAACTATAATCCCCTGTTTTGAACTGTATCTTTAGTTCAAATACTAATCAACAATTTATGTTTAGCACAAATAATAGTAAGAAAGTCGGCCATAGTAGCAAAATAAATTTTTTATAGAAATCTTTCAGATTAATTCACCCTCAACGTTACGGGAAGTTACGTTAGGGGATTTTTTAAAACGTAATTTTGTTAAAAATTTAACAAAATAAAACAATACTTTCTTAAATAAAGAACCTAAAAAAATGTATAATTTCTATGAGAACACGACTAAAGTGTTAGATGTAAAAAAGGATATTTTTTATCATGACTTCCGACACGCAAATCGAATTAAGTATATGTCTCATACAATTATAATTATTAAGATTATACCCATTCATGTTACAGACACACAATAAACGAATAAATCAGTCACAAAAAAGAATATTTAAGCGAAATTAAATGATAGCCATACGTATGAAATTATGTATTACATCATCAGCAATACTAACATTTTCATCTGTATGATTGCTCAAAATAACGAAAAATATTCATAATATTTGACTCCCAATAAGTTCAAAATCAATGATATTCGTGATTTTGAAACTGTAAACTGTCCTCTCAAATGCATTATCCCTCCTATCCACACAGCTATCAAGTGGCTTGCCACTAAAAAAGATAGGAATACTTAAACAAACATTTTCGTTATGTAACTACGCAAATGGCGTCGGATGCTACACTGCAAAATACATGAGTAATTATAGCCAGGTTTTTAAATTTACTGAATGAAATCCTAAGCGTATGTCAGAAATTACCAATATGAAAGTATGTATAAGTGGGATTTTTTAGTCCGATAAATTAATAAGCTTGGGGATTATTTTTAAAATTTCCTGAACTTTCAAACCAAACTCGATGTTTCCAAATTATATCCTTACTGTAAATATTGGTAAATAATTCTTGTTTGGATGGAACAAACAAATAAAGACAATTTTATTTCAAATACCCTCTTAAATAAAATTATATGTTAAATAAATACTTTTGAGGAATGCTCACTAAAAATTTCGGTTGTAATTAGGTAATCCAATTTTCCTTTAGTTTTAACAAATAAAATAACATTTTTCAGACAAAGAATCCAGAAATATAATTTCTACTTAGCCGGGACTGTAGCATTAGAGATAAAGAATGAACTATTCTTATCTTGAGTTGCGACATGTAAATCGTTGTTAGAGTATGCTACACTGGAAACATACATATTTCTCAGTATTTCAGTTTTAGCTACAAAACACGTTAAACTAAAAAATCTGTGGTAAACTAATAAACAATCGATTATTTAAGCGAAAATTAAACGAGAGCTATAAGGATTAAATGACATATTATATCGACAACGATATTAACAAATTCTGCTGTATAATAGCTTATAATATCAATACTCATACAATTCGACTCTCTATTAATTGTGAAATCAAGGTTTTCAGGGATTTCAACCTCGAAAACTGTGCTTTCAGATGATAGAGACCTATCCAGCAAACTATCGATTGCCTTGCTTAAAAAAATACTCTCTCTCTCTCCTCTCTCTGTATATATATATATATATATATATATATATATATATATATATATATATATATATATATATATATATATATAAAGGGAAACTTAAAAAGACATTTTCGTCCGGTAACATCGCGATTACCGTTGGACGCTCCACTTACGCTGTGTGTAACCATAATCATATTTTAAAATTTAACAGAAAAATTCCAAACTTCTGTCAGACGCACTCTTTATAAATTTATATATTATTTGAATTTGTTTTTCCAATAAATTAAAGAGGATGCGATCTATTTTTAAAAATTCCTGAACTTCGAAAAACACTCGATGAAAATATTGGCAAGCAATTCATATGGTGTTAGAAGAAACAGGAAAAACTTCTTTTAATTTTGTCCACAGCAGAAAAAAAAAATAAGTAATCCTTTAAAGTTTTATGAAAATTTAGGTGAATTTTTATTAACGCAACTTTAAATAATTCACTAAAGGAAATAATAAAGAAACCGAAAAATTTTTATCCCAAGATTTTTACTCTATTATAAGAAAATGATATTTTCTGGCCATGAAGTTATTCAAAAGTCTTTTTTTAAAGGTCTCGGAATATAAGATTGTTCACAATATTCCGAATAAATGTGTTAAACCCCCGATAAACTAAAAAAATCTGTCGCAAACGAATAAAATAAAAGTGTCTTATGCGGAAATTGAACCACAGTATTGTGGAATGAACCATATATTTTACCTGCTGCAATGCTAGCAATATCTTCTGTACATATTGGCTTGATATTTCAGAAAATACAAATAAAATTCTAGTAATAAAAATTAAAAATAAAATAATATTTCCGTTAGCTCTGAACCTTCAAACTACAGTCGAACCGCAATATATCGAACTTCCCTATATCGAAATTTTCTATATATCGAACTCTTAGCAAATCTCCATGTTCATTACATAGAAAAATTGTTTCTATATATCGAAAAAATCTCTATACATCGAAATTTTTTTCAAGACAAATTGGGAGATTTTATTCCAATTTAGAATAAAATCTCCCAATTTTTGGCATTTGAAACAATACGTCGTGGACTTAAATTGGCGGATAATGTCCCTGATGAAGTTTTTAGTGGACTGAATAAATACGAACATTTATTTGAACTTTCCGCAAAACTAACTGTTCAGCAAGATATTCGTAGTTTTTTTTTGAAGAATGTAACTGTGATCATTGTAACCACTGTCTGCGTTATTGTTTTTTTAAAGATATGTAGTAATCAATAAATCTTTCATATTAATTCATTTTTTAGTTATTAACTTTCATTTAATGGGATTCGCATATAAATTAGAAATGGAGTTTAGTATACGAAAATTAGCTTTAATTTTTTTTTAAGGAGAATTATGATAAGACTAAGCTCAATTCTATATATCGAAATTTCTATATATCGAATTTTTTTCGCGCATTTTGCTACTTTGATATATGGAGATTCGACTGTATTTTCTTCTAGTCTCGCTGCATATCCACTTAGTCATCGAGTGACTTGCCTGGAGAAATATAGGGATTTTTAAATAAAGATATTCGTTACATACTTAAGCAATCGCTTCGGACGTTACACTATATGAGATATGAGATATGCGTAATTAGTAATATTTTTAAATTCAATGATTAAAAACATAATATTATAGGGAAATGTGCTACTACAAAATTATATAACATTATTGGGGTTTCAATGTGCTTCAAATTAATAACGTTGGAATTATTTTAATGTACTTTTGACCCACACTCGACTGCTTGAAACTGTATTCATGTGAGTAAATAATGGTAAATTATTCTTGTTTAATATGAAGTCATGAACAGAAAAAAAAAGAGCAACTTAATATATTTTTGATTACCAACGCAAAATAACAATTTTATAAAGAAAAATATCTGAGTACTGCTTCATGAAAAATATAGGCGATTTTTAAATAATATTTTTCGAATATATTTTTTTCACAAATAAAATAATATTTTCCGGAATAAAGAAACGAACTTATATATTTCTCTGTGACACCAGTACCAAAAAAACATGATTAATATATCAAGATGGGTTCAACCATGTAAATCGAAGTTACAGTATACTCCTCTAGAAATAATGTTTTAAGGTATTCCGATAATTTCAAACGAATCACAGTAACAAAAAGTTATCAGTTGCATACCAAGAAAACAAAAGAAATTTTAAAGTGAAAATTAAACGACAGCAATGAGGATTAAAGTATATTTTATCAGTGGAGGAACTAAAAATTTGGGCTGAACGATGGCTAAAAGTATCAGAAAATTCACATAGAATTCGACTCTCCAAAAATTTAAAATTTAAAGTTTCGGTGGTTTGGAAACCACACATTTTTCTCTTTGATGCTCCCTAGGGATGTGAAGACGTAAAACTTCTTCGCAATGTGAGGATCTGACTTAAAGGTCTTTTGTTTCGAAAAGAGCTGAATGAGATGACTGCAGAAAAATTATAAACTCGTGTTACAAGAATTTAAATTTTGTTTGATTTATTCTCCAATTAAAATGAATTTTGGAGTTACAATGTAAAATTTTCTACGACAGGAAATTTTCAAGGATGAGAAATTATTTACTTGTTCATTGTTTTGCTGTATTTTTTACTGCACGCTCTAAACTAAACAAACAAAAATAAAAAAATATGTTCTATTTTTACCTTAAGTACCTGTAAATACCTGAAATAACATTCGTTTTACAAATTTTTAGCTCAAATGTTATTTACTTAAAAGAAAATTGTCTCTCTCTTTTTATGCATGCACACACTCACACACAGACAGATATATATATATATATATATATATATATATATATATATATATATATATATATATATATATATATATATATATATATATATATATATATATATATATATATATATATATATATATATATATATATATGTATGTATGAAAATTAAAGTCCCACATTCAAAAGGCTGCAAAAAAAGAACCACTGTTCAGAATGACTTGAAATGTTAACTGAATATACTGGAAGAAGGGGGAAACTATTTAGCATAATAAAAAAAAGTTCCAAAATGTATCAATAGATGGTTCTGTAAGCGGTTGAAACTTTTTTTTATTATGCCAAATCGTTTCCCTCTTCTTCCAGTATATTCAGTTCAAAATTGAAGTCATTCGGACCAGTAGTTCTTTTTTTGCAGCCTTTTGAAAGTGGGACTTTAATTATGGACAACGATTTGGCATAATAAAAAAAAGGTTTCAACCGCTTACAACACCATCTTTTGATACATTTTGGAACTTTTTTATTATGCCAAAATCGTTTCCTACTTCTTCCAATATATTCAGTTCAAATTTGAAGTCATTCTGATCATTGGTTCTTTTTTTGCAGACTTTTGAAAGTGAGACTTTAATTATGGATACCCTGTATATATATATATATATATATATATATATATATATATATATATATATATATATATATATATATATATATATTTATTTATTCCTTTGTTTATTTTTCTTTATCTTATGTAATAAATTTCCCACGTAGAATTTCTAAATGATTGAAATGTTAATTTGTATATATTTTAACGTTTCACTGAAAATTTTAAAAAGTTATTGCTGGCAATCGAAACTTGGAGTTCCTATTTAAATTGCTAACTATTTCATTTTTTAAAATTTTGTTGAAAAATACATTAGAAATAATTAGATCTTTTAATCAGTAAGTAGTTTTTCTAAACCTTCTTAGAACATTGCGTAGATATGAAACTTACTACGTAAACGTAATAGAAAATTTCTAACTGGCAAACTGTATTTGTATATATAGCGAAAGTTTCTAATTTTCTCAATCTGTTTTTTTTCGTCCTTAATTTTTTTCATAAAAGCTACATTACCGGGATATCAGATACGATAACGAAATCTATCGTAAAACTGACTTATCGTAGTTTATAATAAAAAAACACATTGTTTTAATTGTGTTGTAATAACCATACCAAATACATTTCAGTTCCACCCCTAATATGGATTCAAAATCAGCTTGTTGGTGCAAGAGAACACATTGATGTAAGCCTAGAATGTCAGACAGAGGGGCATCCTATTACAGATAACTACTGGCTCAGAGACGAAGAACCAGTGGTATCAAAAAGTTCAAGGTATCAAACTCATCTAGCAAGAAACTTCTACAAATCCTATATGAGACTTACCATCAGAAATCTGCAGCCAGAGGACTATGGTTTGTACCAATGCGTTGCGAAAAACTCTATTGGAGAAACGCAAGGGACAATTAAGTTATTCAGTAAGTTTATTTCTTTAATTTGCTGTTATCATTGACCTCGAAGTTTGTGTGCTGTAAAGTTTACTGTGTTCAATATTTCAGATATTATTTAATGTACTCTTTATGACTAGTTTTACCTTTGAGCACCACAGCCGCCCACATCTAGTAGTGGTTAACGTTACGAACTTCAACATAGTAAGCTCTGGTTCGAATCCTACTAAGGCATGGAAGCTTTTGTGTTGTTCCTGTATAGGAAGCAATGTTGGTTCAACTTTATAAAGCTCTCATAGTAAAGAAACCTACAAAATTGTGGTATGGTTGAGAAAATGCCATCAAGACAACTACCTGCTTAGTAACCTGAAGAAAAACTCTTTAAAGCAACGCTATATACCTTTCATTATTTCGATAACCCTTTGTGCTATCTATGCCCACTGTTTACATAATTTTTCTTCTTTCATATTAGAATTTAAATTGAATATTTTAAATAATATAGATATATTTTTAATTCTTCATGTTTCAAGTTAAATTTTAAGTTTGCCCAAAGCAGGAAATAACTCTAAATATCCAGATAATGTAATTAAAAATATATAATCAAGCAAATGCTTGCACCCTTAAATTGACATTTATTGTAAAACTTTAAAATAATATAACATTTTTATTACATAGCAAAAAAAAACAACCTCTAATTGCATCTTTGATAGCATGTGAAGGGCTTAAACGAGCGAATTATACAGTAGGGAGATCGAATTATAACAAAAAAGAATATTGTCATACTAATTAAAAAAATAAAGTTATGTAATAATACAAAATTCTATATATGTGAGTAAGTGTGCCCATTTTTTATTACATAGTTAAAGTTCTTAAAAACTCATTAAACTTGCCTTTAGATTTAATAGTTTAAATGGAAAATCTTACCTGAAATAACAAGCAAATATAAATGATATAAATCCATAAGAAAATTAACCTTGTTTGTACTTACCATAAATGATGATAATGCATTTTGCGTATAATGTATTTGATATCATAAAAAAAAAATATTTCTATCTTGGCTATGACGATTTCTCCCTACAAAAAATTATTTTCTCCTATTAAAGATCACCTACGACATTTTAAAAAGTAATTTCGTATTTTTTATTAAACCATTAATTATTTTATGAACAACGTAACAAATTCTACACTACAGTATATAAAAATATAGGCACTATAATTTTTATTGAGGTATTGACATTATTATTATTATTATTTTTACAGGACAGCATTTACCAACGCCAATACCTCCAAGGTCAGTAACCGACGGAAGAACAGTATTTCCAACCAGGAGAATAATAACAGGTTAATATATGCAAATGCTTTTGAAACTACCCTTTTAGAAAATATTATTAGTTATATTTTTATGTACAAGTAATTCTTGACAGTATGAGGAGATCCATAAATAATCAGGTGACTTAAAAAATTTAAAACTTTAAAGGGTAAATTTATCTAATTAATTTTTTATGTGTTGTAAGTATAAAGCGATAAATTCATTTTGATTTCAAACAACACACTTTGTCTGTAAATATGAGGTTTATTGTATTCAGTCCTATTGTTGTGGGGTAGGAATAAGATTTCTAAAACATTAGAAGATACATTTTCTCTTAATTTTCCTTTTAAACGGATGTGTGGAATATGAAGAAAATTAATCAAAGGCATTTTGAAGACATTTAGAAGTTATCAGGCGAAAGGCATTTTAAATGTCACAAATACAAATTTTTATAATAAATGTAAGGGATATGAAAATTTTTTCTTCTATGTTATTCTTTGACAAACAAATACGAATCATCCGAAACTGATTGAGGAACTGTACTTTCTCCAGACATTCAATATAAGTAGTTGAAAGTTATTCTAATTTGAAATGAATAAGTTGTTTGGTATTTCACTAATGTAATAAATGCATTTGGAAAAATCTACTTATATCAATTCATTGCGTTTAGTTACATGATATGAACAGCAGTAAGATATCTGTTTCTGTATAGTTCTATGAAATCAATCAAAATAGAATTCGTTTATAATATTAGTGTAGTTTATTTGAAAATTTTTCTCCTCAAAATCCTTCACATAGAAGCAGACTTAAAAATAACAATATAATCAATCTTTCAAATAACTTTGAAACCTTAAGAGAGAATAGGGTTGTAAGAATTTCTGTAGTAATATTTTAGAATGGAAATGTTATTTTTTTAAGACTTTTAAAGCAAATATTCCATTTAATTTACTGAGCAACATCATTAGTTGTTAACAGAAGATTATAATTACATGTGTTTCTCAAAAGGTAAAAATATTATGTGCAGGTATCATACAGTTAAATTAATTATTCGGAATTTAAAGAAAATTGCACTATTGGTATGATATATAGTATATATACACACGCACACACATATATCTATATATATAAAACATTTCCGCAACTGACTCACTGACATACAACGCACAGACCAAACCGCTGGACCTAAAGGGCTTAAATTTTGCATGGCGATTCTTCTTATGGTGTAGGGGTGCACTAAGAAAGATTTTTCAAAAATTCTTCTTAGATTTTTTTAAAATTAAATTTTTAATCTGTTTGCATTTAAAATAATAATATGAGGATTATAAAATTTATATCGCGAGAAAAATCATAAAAATTTCTTTAAAATTTTTTTTTTCGAATCTTTACCTCGATTTTCGGATTTTTGGTTAATTTTTAAAGATTAATTTTTAGAATTTAATTTATTAAATGCTGATCACGTGATTTCTTTTTCTGGCACTTTAAATAAATTTATCGTCCCGTGCATAAATACTAAATAGACAAAAAAAAAACATTTTTTTTCTTTCTAATGCAGCAGACGGTTGGATATAATCCAAAAAAAATAAATATTCCTTATGATTTTTTTAAAATATATATATATATATATATATATATTTTTTTTTTTACATCAATTGTATACATTGATCGTCGCATTTATTATAAATATATATATATATATATATATATATTTGGCATTAATTGCATACATTGACCGTTGTATTTTATTTGAATGTACTCCGTAGCGAATCGCGGGTTTTCAGCTAGTATATATATATATATATATATATGTATGTATGTAAATTAGGTAAATCATAACATTTACTTGCAACATTTTTGCTTAATAAGCAATTTTAATTACATTTATCTTACCTATAACTCTTTTTATTGACGTTGGCTTTATTTTAGAAGAGACAATAACTCTTTATATATGAAAAATAATTGGTTTAATGTGTATAAACAAATTATTCAAAATACACTATAATTTTGCTATAGAAACACAAAATACGTTGATTTATCATAATTTTGTTACATTTGTTGTTAATTAAGTCTTTTAAAGTATATATACGACCAAAGAAATTGAAAGAGAATATTTTTATGCTGCTTAAAATGTACATAAAATTTATACTTCCTGATTGTAAGAATATAAATGAGACAATTTCCGTATAATTAGTAAACAATGTATTTTTCATACGAATACTTGAGAACTTGAAAAATAAACGATAATATATTATTGAAATAGTGGAGTCTAACATTTCTTTCGAATAATTAACATTTGTCGGGAGCTATAAAAGTTTTTATATTTGATTACATTAAGTATAATTAATTATCAGTATTATTCTGTATAGGAATGGAAGAGGCTAAGAAAATTTTAGAAAGCTAGATTACAAAACAGTTTTTAACAAACCTGTCAGCAGCCTATATTGTGTAGTATTATGTGAAATTAGAACATGTAATAAAATAGACGATCGTATAGTGGCACTTTTTAAAGTTCTTAATGGGAGAAAACACATTCTTACACATGCCTGAGATAATTAGAAAAACAAACTCAGTTTGAATAAATAATATTAGCATTTAATATATCTTCTTCTTATTTAAAATTAATTTTATTGTCAGTTGCAATTTGCACAGAAACAACATAATAATTATCTACATACATTAAGAAAGTATTTGAACACATAATAAAACCTAGCTACATATACAAATTATTCTGTGCTCTCGCCTGATAAAATATATTACAAATTATTATTACTTACCACCACCTTCATTGGAGACTGATGATTATATCTCATTGTATTACTAAACTCAGTCGAAAAGCAGACCAGAAATCTCAGCAAACAAAAATGGCAACTAGGGCTGAAGAGCGAACAACCTCGAGCTGTGTCACAGTCACGGCTTTTTCTTCAACTGCTCAAAAAAACCGTTACAAACTTTCCAGCACCGAAAACGCAGAGGTCAGAAAATCTTCTAGAACAATTAACATCTTTCAGCGATATTATTGGTTAAAATATGGTTACTTGGACGTTTCTATGGAGGAACTATGTCCCCTTAATGGCCGAGAGGGTGGCAAGTAAATCTCCCTTCTTGTGCAAATGACCTTGTGTACTATCCGTACTGTTACAGGTCACACTTAATTGCCTACGAGAGGCACAAAACCTTATTCCAGGAAAACCGGTACGAAAAACCGCAGGAATGATTTTCAGCACATAGATAATGTAAGATTTACAAAATAAAATAAATACACTTATAAATGTGCATGGAACCGAATTAATGTTGTTTCGAAATTGTGTAATAATAAAATAGTATTTTTTTCTTTTTTTAGAGTTAAAACAGTATAATACTCAAAATAATTATAAAAGTCGAGTTCCATGTCACATGTAGGAATAAATAAATAAAATTTCGATTTAATATCAATCCGTAACTGTAAGAAAATATATTTCTCAAAAACTTGCCCCATTTCATTCGAAAATGCCAATATATAATGTAAATGAATAACACCTTTCTATAAAATGCATACCTCATAGACAATAGAGATTATCCAATGAATTGCCAGGTCAAATTCGCAGTGCGATAAGTGCTTAATAAATATCTGCTAATTAGATAGCCTTAACTTATTAAAATATTAATTTTAACTATAAGTGTTGTATTGCGTGTGCTAATTTCAACGATTTAATTGCTTATGGGACATTAAGGCTTCCGAGTTAATTGCCAGAAAATTTCAATCTACTTGTGTTGGGGAAAATGTGGTATGATTTTCTTGGAGAGCACATTTTTGGAATATTAGTTGAAATGCATGCTTGATAAAAATAGAAACTTTTACTGCCTGCGAATGATTTCGAACTTTGATACCTTCTGTACCAATTTGTTTTTACACACTATAATTACTAGTTTTCACCAAAACGGCATTTTTTTTAAATTTAAGAAATACGGGTAAGAAAAGAAAAAAACTAAATTCCCCCACCCAATCTTTAAAGTATATTATAGATATTATTTTAAAACACTTACGATATCTGCCTACGTTGAAATGGCTGTTTTGTTGCAAAATTTAAAATTTTTTTTTATTTCTCTATTTCAGAGGCCAAAATTCAAGATTCTAAAACTGCTTTACTTTTATTTGTACCATGATTGGATGAGAACTTACGGCCAATTTAAAAAACCTAAAGTTATATTAAAATTCCGAAAGGGGATTTTTAAATGCATTTTCCAGTAAACTCATTTTTCAGTTGCTTTTATAAACGAGAAAGCTAATAATTTAAAAAGCTTTTAATATTTCAATGAAATTTTAGAAACACAATTTTACGTATTGCTAACTGTTTTGAATTAAAAACTAAGCTATATGTGTTAATTTAATAATTCTACACATACCTGTATTTAAAAAAAAGTTAACTAAAAAAAATCAGTATTTTTTCCCTTTTTTTGGTATATTTCAATGATTTTTGGAAATATGGTAAAACATTTAGTTTAGAAAAAAGGTAAGTGTCACAGTAGTATATGAAGGCTTCATTTGAATAGTGGTCCAACTCCATTCTTGTTCATTTTGAGATACAGAGCCTTAAAGTCTAATGAGTGCTGAGAAATGACTGCTGAAGTCTGATTTGTAAAGCCATCTGTTGGCAGCATAAATAAGCTTGAGGTCTATCAGTTTAAAAATAAGATAGAAATGACTTGTATGAACAAGAAGGTGAGGCTAACTCATTTTTTTTTTTAAAGTGGAGTTGGATCACTATTCAAATAAAGCCTTCATATAGCATGAGGGAAATAAAAATATATTATATTGAGTTTAAGGGAGTGTAGATTCTCCGTCGTAAGCACCCAATTGTACTAAACATGTATGAAATAATCCCGCCTATTTTAAAATGTTATGAAATTTTTTATCAAAAATTATATTTGTTTTAAAGATTTTATATCACGTTTGAACGAATATATATATATATATATATATATATATATATATATATATATATATATATATATATATATATATATATATATATATAATCAGTACAGTATATTTTTATTAAAAATTTATAAAAATTCCGTATATTTTAAAATGTTATGATATTTTAACCAAAATTATATTTGTTTTAATGATTTTATATCACGTTTGAACCAGAAATATATGTATTTAATCAGTACTGTATATTTTTTACTAAAAATTTATAAGAATTCCCTATATTTTAAAATGTTATGAAATTTATACCAAAATTATATTCGTTTTCAGGATTTTATATCACATTTGAACTAAAAATATATGTATTTGATCAGTACTGTATAATTTTACTAAAAGTTCATAAAATTCCCTATAATTTAAAATGTTATGAAATTTTTACCAAAATTATATTTGTTTTCATGATTTTATATCATATTTGAACTAATAATATATGTATTTAATGAGTACTTTATAGTTTTACTAAAATTTTATAAAAATCCCCTTTATTTTAAATTTTTATGAAAATTTTGCTAAAATTATATTTGTTTTCATGATTTTATATCACATCTGAACTAAAAATATATGTATTTAATGAGTACTGTATAATTTTACTAAAATTTCATAAAAATCCCCTATATTATAAAATGTTATATTTTTTTACCAAAATTATATTTGTTTTCGTGATTTTATATTACGTATCAAATTACATTTCGTGATTTTATATTACGTACTAAAATATATGTATCTAATCAGTACTGTATATTTTTACTAACAATTTATAAAATTTCCGTATATTTTAAAATGTTATGAAAATTTTACCAAAATTGTATTTGTTTTCATGATTTTATATCACATTTGAACTAAAAATAAATGTATTTAATCAGTACTGTAAATTTTTACTAAAACTTTATAAAAATTCCCTATATTTTAAAATATTATGAATCTTTTACCAAAATGATATTTGTTTTCATGATTTTATATCACGTTTGAAACAAAAATATATGTATTTTATCAGAACTCTATATTTTTGAAAAAATGTGCTCCGAATGCAGGCAGATAACTTGGGGGATGATGGACATTTCAAAGGGATTTTTAGAATTTTTATTTTAGAGTTATGAAATTTTGCATATATATTCATGAAAGTATAACTATATTAAACACCTTATAAAATTTTATAATTATTGAAAGAAATATATATTTTAAAAATTTAAATTAATTTTTTGAAATGCACCGGTGATCCAATTTTTTACTTTCCCCCTTAATTTTGCATTTATATTGCTTAAAAATACATTTTGAACAGAATTATGTATTACTTTGTATTTTCGTGAATAGTCAATTTTTAGAAAACATTTTTACGCTTGTACTCTGAATTTTCGAGAAATTTTTGTACTTTTGTAAACATAAGTTAAACTTTGATAATCCAAATTATGTCGAAGCCTAAAATGGATACATAACTTTACTTTGATGTGTTAGAGGATTCTTTATTATAAATTTTTTAAAATGTCTTCGAAAAGTATGCCTCAAGGACCATTTTAATGACTTGCAATTCTGAAAACTACTCATTTTGAGAAAAAAGCCATTTAAAATATATTTATTTCACCTACCTTTAATACATTTCTAAATCCACCAGGTTTTCATTTTACTTTTCCCTACATGTTTTAAATTAATTTTATTCCAATATTTACAAATTATTTAAATATTAATGCACCAAAAAAAGAATAATTTTTCTTCCATTTTTGGTAATTTGAAAGTCCACCATCTCCTTAACATCTCATATTTGAAATAGGATCTCAGTAAAATTTTATCATACAGAGCAAGTACAGAATGTATTTTACAAGATCATAGCTAATCGGTTGATCCTCAATGAATGTACTGATATAAATATAATGAAATTCTACTATTTCCCTCCTTTGCATAGATTTTACAATTATTATTTTTTTAGATAATTTAAAATTTCCGTTGTTGTTTTAAACTGTACATGGTGTAAGATGTTTTTCTGGTGAGGTCTTTTTTGAATTCTAGAAACAGAAAATAGTTTTCATTCACAGTAGTGGGATAATAAGGTGATGGAGACAACTCCAGAAAGCTGTAACGTTTTGAAAGGAATTAACTTAAAGAGACTGTTGAGTGCGATCATTATCGAGATGAGTGACCCAGTTTCTACTTTCCTAATTTCAGACCTTTGCTTGAGTGCAGCCTCTTTTAATCACCTTAAAACACCTAAATTAATGACTTTCTTAATTTTTGTCCATTTATAATGAAATTCATAAAGGATGTGTTTAATCACAGAAAGGTACCAGAAATGGCTTTTTTTAATATATATTTTTACTATCGTATTCTTCACAACATGCCAAAATTATGCAGACATGCGTTCGGGAGTTTCGGTACGGTTTTACTTGATCTAATTTTTTGATTAAACCATTGCAGGTTCCTGAACCCCTGGCGATAATTTTCTTCAATATGTCATTTTCACTTCGTTAAATTGAATTCTTCCCAGTTTAAAAAAAAATAATCTTGCCATTTGAAATGGAGTTTAGTAACTATTTTGCACGATCCATAGTCATGTTCTTAATACTTTTATGAAATAAGCCTAAACATAAATGAGTTCGTATGGACAGATTAATTGATATTTTTACGTCTTTGCTTCAAATGTACATTTGTATGTTGTTATCACGCGTTATTTTTGATCCAGCATCGCTGTCATCATTGTTTGATTAAAAAGACCATTTTAAAATACGGAAATACGGAATACGGAATGAACACGATAAATAATATTTATTAAATGTTCCAATTAACATTTTTCCCAGTTTCAGTTGGTGTCTTTTTCAAGATAAAGAATTGATTTATATCTTCTGTTCTTTTAAAGTTCACATTCTTATTTTTAACAAGCAGATAATTAAAAATTATTTTATTGGTGGATAGTCAGAAATTTAATGCCATTTGTTATATATATATATATATATATATATATATATATATATATATATATATATATATATATATATATATATATATATATATATATATATATATATATATATATATATATATATATATATATATATATATACATATATATATATTTATATATATATATATATATATATATATATATATATATATATATATATATATATATATATATATATATATATATAAATTTATTAGTGCACGTTAAATCCTAAGAGAAATTCACTGAAGCAGTCTTTCTTTCAAGAAAATCAAATCAATAAATTTTGAATGCTCCAAAGTTATTTATTTTTTATGCAAAACAGAGTTAAGTTAGTTCTGCTATAGTTATTTTGTTACCTTTCTGTCCTTAATTCATAAGTAAAATAAATAGTTAAACAAATAATCTTTTTACATTTTTGAAAATTTTCATTAAAATCTAAATTCGCAAGTGACAGTGTTAATCAAACCTGAACGAACCTAATATGATATTTCACTACTGTATCATCAGTGTCATAAGAGCAAGAAGAAATGCCTATAATATCTTATTCTATGTGTCATTGTTCATTTCCCTTGTAATTCTATACGTCAGTACAACGCCTTAAGAGATATATGTTAGATTACTTATTATAAGGCACAGAAGAGATACGTGATAGTACAGTTATGTATCTCGTTCGCTTCATAGACTGGTATTTGACATAAGTATTTTGAATTGGAAATGTTTGCAAAATTATAAAAGAATATTCACTTCAAAATTATGAAACTCATGTTTTTATATCCTAAAAAATCCAAATTGTTTTCAATACATGCTAATCTATATTGTAGATGCAGTAGAATTCCATAGAATCCTGCTGATTGACGGTTTGGGGTCATGCTGTTTATATATTGCAAGCATTAGTATATGTTTGTGAATTCCCAGTTTTGTTTAGCTAAGATCTTTCATTCATTTCAATTTCAGTCACCACTAATAAAATGATATTGATAACTGACACAGAAAGCCTGCTATTTTGTTACCTTTACTTCTTACTTCCTATTTTTAAAAAAGTAAAATAAATATTCTTTTTTTAAATTATCAAATTTATAATTATAAGCTGAATTGACAAATTGCAATCTTTCAATGAAACATAACCCAACCTATTATGATAATTCCCTATAGTATCCTCAGTGTTATAAGAGTTAGGGCGAATGCCTCCAATATCTTATTCTATGCGTCATTGTTCCATTCCTCTATCATTCTATGCGTCAGTATAACTCCCTAAGAGATACATGTTAGATTACTTCCTATAATGCTCAGAAATGATACATGATAGCACAATTACGTAACTCTTTCGCTTCTTCATAGACGTTCATAAATCGTTCAGTATTTGGTACACGTAATAGGCATTTGAAATAGGAAATGCTTAAAAAATTATTAAAGAATACTAACTGTAAAATTATAGAACTTATATTTTTATTTCTGATAGAAAAAAAAATCCAAATTCTTTACGCAGAGGCTAATAATTGTTGATTGATTATGAAATAGCCCACCATACTGTATGGCTGCGAGTGCTGGGCAATGACTAAATTTAATGAAAATAAACTATTGATCTTCGAGCGCAAAATATTAAGAAAAATATTTGGTGCAATTTGCGAAAATGGTGTTTGGAGATCAATGTTTAATCATGAAATCTACATGAAATCTACAAATTCAGACAAACTGACATTGTCAAGGTCATAAAAATTCACAGGATTCGATGGTTGGGTCATTTATACAGGACTGAAGACACAAATCCAATAAAACAATCTCATATTTACCAAATCTATGGGAGCTAGAAAGCGAGGAAGGCCACCAAGTAGGTGGCTTGATGCCGTTGAGAATGATATAAAAACTATATATAGGGGGGACTGGAGGAATATTGCCTTAGATAGAGCCAGATGGCGTAAACTTATTGGGACGGCCTTGGCCAGCAGTAGGCTGTAGTGCCCTAGAAGAAGAAGAAGATTGTGAAATAGATTTCCATACAGTCCTTTTGATCAATGGCTAGAAGTCTTGCTGTTTGTATATGATTGGATGTATTAGCATATGTTTGTAAATTCCCAGTTTTGTTTACCTAACATCTTTTATCCAATTCAATTTCAGTCACCACTGATAAAAAGCTTTTGATAACTTGTAAGGTATACATAAGATTCGATTCACAAGAATCGAACTTTTGAGTGAATGAATTAAAGAAGCTGCTTGAGATATGCTAATTTCGGCATACGCGCTTGGTATAAATACCAAGGAGCTTGATTAATTAGAGATAAGGTTGTTAATGTTGATAGATAAACAGCTCCAGGTGTTAACCGGCGCTTGTGCTTAGCAGGCCCAAAGTTTACGTAGCAAAACTGCTGGTTTGACTCTCTAGGTTGTGAGTGTGGCAAAGTGTATTTTTATTGAATGCTAATATATATTCCGTACAAGTAGTACGTATGCTTATTGCTGTAAAAGCAAATTCTATATGTGCAACGAATTCAATAAACATTGTTTCATGTATAAAACTGTGTTTGTATCAAATTCATTTAGACTGCCACTTCAAATTATATATACACCCAAGTGCGGGTAGAAGTGAGCTATACTCTACAAACTGACATTGAAAGACTGCAATTTTGTTACCTTTCAGTTCTTATTTCCTAATTTAAGAAAAGTAAAATGAATATCCTTTCTAAAATTATGAAATTTATTTTTAATTAAAAGCTAATTTGGTAAATGGCAGTTGTTGAATGAAATCAGACCCAACCTACTTGTACCCAATATACTTGATTCATTACTGTATCTTCAGTATTCTAAGAGTAAGGGCGAATGCCTCTAATATCTTATTCTACATTTCCTTGTTGGATTCAAATGTAATTCCATGCGTCCCCACAACCCCTTAACCCTTTCAGGGGCAACAACCTCCATCGTTTGCACGGTGCAGATTTTTCCCCCGATTTTTTTTTAACTTAAAGAATCTAGAAAATTTTGCAATAAAAGGTTACAAAATGTTTTTACTTTTTTAAACTGATAACAGATGGCAGTACTAGTCATATTTCTGCTCATGTATTTGGAATACATTGAATCCAAGTGTAAAAAAGACTAGATTTAGGCTTTTGCATTGTGAAAACGGTGTCCCTCAAAGGGTTAATGCATATATTCTAGATTACTTGTCATGATACACAGAAATGATACATGATAGCATGGTCACGTAACTTTTTCGCTTCGTAGACTGGTATTTGGCATACGTGAGAAATACCTAAAAATGGAGATATTTGCAAAAGTCTATAACCGTACTCATTGCTAACTTATAAAACTCATTCTTCATTTTCTACAAAAAAAAGAGTTCATATTGTTGTTGTTACTAATCCTATCTGATCTAGCCGATGGACTAGACCATATCCATAAGACCAAGAACATTTAAAAAATCCAAGATAAGGAGGGGACTCTGCGTCAAATGCTCCTTTTCAAGCCCCAAGCAAGAAAGAAAATGGTTAGTGGTGAAATGATTGATGTTACATTTTTTACAAATGGGGAAGATCGTATTGCTTTGATCAAATTTAAGGCACTTCAGGTGACCACTTAGGAGTCTTGACAAAGCAGTCTGCTGAACACGATTGTCCACAAAAGCCATAGCTCCTCCCGGCCGTCTGCCACAATATCAATCATGTGTTGGAGGAGAACGCCATGAAATGACGATGACAGATTTAACTCTTAAGCAGATCTCCAAAAAAGGTTAAAGTGTTAGAGGTCAAATCCATTGTTGTTCCCTCCTTAGGGGATTTTGTTGTTCCCCTTTGCTCAAATTGTTTACACAGATGCCAATCTACGTTGTGGATGAGGTAAATTTCTATGAAATCCTGCTAAGCAACACTTGAGAGTTCTGATGTTACTATATGATTCGTTTTGTTTATCTAAGTTCTTTTATCTATTAGTATCAGTCACCGCTGATTAAAAGGGTAGTGATAACTGACATAGAAAGACCTTCTACTTTCTGTTTATTTCCTGATTTAAAACAGTAAATGTTCTTTTTGAATTTATAAAAATTTTCATTAAAATCTTAATTACAAGCGGCAGTCTTTCAATGAAATCTGACCCAACCTATTATGATAATTCACTACCGTATCCTCAGTGTTATAGCAAGAACAAACACCTCTAATATCTTATTCTACAAGCCATTGTTGAGGTCCCCTGTAATTTCATGCATCTCTATAATCCTTAAGAGATATACGTTAGATTACTTGTCATAATGCGTAGAAATGATACATAGTAGTACAGTTATGTAACTTGTTCGCTTTCAAAGACTGATATTTGACATACATGAGAAATATTTGAAACTGGATATGTTTCGAAATTCTAAAGGAGTACTTACTGCGAAATCAGAAAATTCTTATTTTTAGTTCCTAAAAAAATGGATTTTCTTTTTAAATGCAGATACCAATCTACGTTGTGGAGGAGGTATATTTAAATACAATCCTGCTTATTGACGTTTCGAAGTTTTGATACTTATATATGATTTGATGTATAAATATGTTTTTATTGATAACCTATTTTGTTTATCTGAAGTCTTTCATTCATTTTAGTTTCAGTTACCACTGATAAAAAGGTATTGATAACCGACATAGAAAGACTAGAAAATATTAATTCACCAGGCAATCAACAGAAATTTGGAGATGGAAGAGGTATATTTTACTAATTTTATATAAAATTAATGTTTCATTTTCAATTATATGTGAAAATTTTTGAAATATACTCAAGAATAAACTATTATTTTATCGAGTCCAATAATAAAAAAATTACACGTAATGAATCACAAAATTCTGTAAAAGTTTGTAAACTTTTCCATATAACTACAGTCAAATACATTAATGTTAGCGATATGACTTGTCATACATTAATGTAGACATACATTAATGTAGCGATATGATACTAAAAGCGATATGATCATAAAAGTATTAAAGTTTTATTTAATGAATATTTAATTCTTTTATGTAGGGTTAAAAGGAATTGAAAGTAATTTTAATTGCTATAACATAAAGTAAAATATATGAAATAAATGTAATTGCTATAATAATTAGGTATACCGCTAAATATATATATATATATATATATATATATATATATATATATATATATATATATATATATATATATATATATATATATATATATATATATATATATATATATATATATATATATATATATGTATGTATGTATATATAACTATCCCAAAGTTAAAAGTATGAAAAAGACTTGTTAGCTAAGGAAGTATCATTAAAATTAACACAATTATACAGTTTTACAAACATTTTATCGTATTTGCATGTTATCCTATTTTGATAATTATTTTGAAATAAAGTTTTTTTGTCATGCACTACATTTCAATTTAATTATTGCGTATACTTACACACACACACACACACACATATATATATATATATATATATATATATATATATATATATATATATATATATATATTTATTTATTTATTTATTTATTTCATTTCCCCTCAACTGTAGAATTTGTCATCCGTTATTTTCAATAAAAATTCTCAATCTATTATACAAAGTATAAATATTATTAAGAATACTGTAAAATTTATTGGGATTAGAGATGACATATTTTGAACTATTCATGATAAATAATTGAAAAGTAAGCTTTCTTTCTACGAAAACAACTCTATTTTTACGTTTTTTCTATTATAACTTGTTTAGTGTTTAGTTATAAAGCATTTTCATTATTTTATTTGTAAATTTAGAGCTATATTTCCTAATTATCATTGTTTATTGATGTAAATCATATTTCTATAGAAGCAAACGATACTACTTAACTGTATTTATGATTCACGTGTGTTTTAAATCTTTAATGTAAATTAAAGATGTCTCTATCCTACACAGAATTCATTGCTGAAATGAACTTATTCATATGCATCTATTCATTTTGTGGAATTTAAGACATCGCAAATATCCAACAACTTAATTAACTGTTGATGAATATTTTTTATGCAGTCATATTTTATAAAGTTTAATCTTTTGTGAGTGAACTGTTCTTTGATAGTTGTTTCATAATTTTCATTTTTAATTTTAGAGTTTAATAAAGTAAATATTCGCTTTTCATTTCAGTTGTTTCAGACGTGGAGAGTACAGCAATAAGAACTAGTAATAACGATCCATGTATTACTTTTGTCTACAGTGTGTACTTAATGTGGATATATATTTTCAAGAATTGTCGGTAACATCCGCTTCAAACCCGATCTTCCTTTATTTTCCGTAAGGAAAGTGAAAAAGACTGATGCCCAAGAACTTTTAGACAGCAGCGGACAACTACATCATTCAGGAGGAATGTGAATCATATCGTGCAGCCAAGTGCTATAGTTTTCTTTTTGATTAGCAGCAGTATTTTCATTAAGGGTATGCTATATTTCAAAGAGAAAATCTAATAGCACCTATAAGCCAGTTGTTCAAAAGACTTGGAAGCAGAGAGGACATTAGCTGGACGAAAGTTCCGATAAAGTATCAAAACTAAAAACCTCCTTGAAATCATGTATATCAGAGTCTCGCAAACAAAAAAAAAGTATAACAATCTTGTGCCAAAACTGTTCCGACGCTTCGTACTTTAGAACTATTTATTATATGCTTACACTTTCTGTGCACCATGCAATTAAATTATTTGTCAATATTTATATATACAAGCCAAAGTTCCAGGATCTTAAATAACAAAACTGTCTTTGCTAGATGATGTGTTCTTATTTGTAAATAATTCAACAACTAGGTGCTCAATATGAACATACTCCAATTAATAAGCATCATTATATGACGCTTTTATGACCAAATAATTACAGTATTTTTTTTTTAGCCTGAGACTATGTTTCATTGCTTCAAATCTTTATTTTTTTTCTTTTCTCTGTTAGTGAAATAATAGATTTTGAATATTTTATGCACTGTGTACTTAAATATATTTAACACTGTTTCTTTATTTAAGACTTTTCATGTATTATAATGATGAGTTGTAATAAACTGGTATTTTTACTAGTTTAAATATATAATGCCATAAATGATGTAATTTTCTGGGTTTTTATTTGTATAAAAAAGAATTACAGATATTTATATATTTTATAATTTATTTGTACTATATTTATCAGAATATTTATCTGTTGAGCCTTATTACATTATAACTCCCATAGAATATATACTTTTAAGATAATAAATGATGTGAATTCCTACAAAATAAAATAAAGTTGAACCTACTTTCTATACATTTTCTTACGTGTTGGTAGATACTTAATGCATACTACTTTCCGTGGACAATAAATGATTACGAGAAAATGAAATTATATCATGAGAAATGAAAGTTCAAATGCAATTTATAACGAAGCTTCGATTCTGATTCCTGCAACGAAACCTTGTGTCTAAGCCGGATATGGGCACGTTAAAGCCGGAAAGTGCTTCTTTGAGGCCCGTGGGTGTGAAAGGTACTATCACGTTGAGGCCGATAACAACTAAATTCAGTACGAAACTCATCATTGAAAATAGAAGACCAGTGACTCGAGATTAAATTAAAGTCATTTATTGGACCACTAGACTATGTATATTATAATTACAAATGTGCATCAATAGTTTTCGAGATATACGCTCTACAATTACTAGTAGTGAGGGCTAGTCTCATGACTAAGTACACAGATAAATCTCCGGAGCAAGAACCCTCGCATCTCGTACAGTCTCACTAGGAGATAATCATTTCTCAGTCTCTGGGTCGGTCTCTCTGTCTTGCATCCGTCGGAGCCGCACTTTTATTCTCGTCACTTCTAGAACCATCGAGGACCTTCTATCAAGAAATTCCCACTATGAGCTTGTGATTTTTCTGCCTGTTTCGTGAACTTTTAATTACTCGCCGGAAAGCCAACCCTCTGTTCGACATTAGGGGACTTCCGCTGTCCGGAAGTACCATAGTGTTCCAGATTAGGGGAGAGGAACATAGTGACCGTAATTGCTTCCGTCGGGATGTTAATCTGAAACATTACACAGACAACACCACATACACATCTATATAAATAAATAAATAAATAAATAATTAAAAAAAAATAAATAAATATATATATATATATATATATATATATATACAGGGTGTCCCAGTTAAATGTTTCAGAACTTCTAAGAGGTGTAGGGTGCATCCTAACGACTCCAAATCATATAGGAATATGGGGTCGGAATTCCTTTCCTGAAGCGGTGATGCACACAGAAAACCATAAAGAAAGAGACTGTAAGTGAATAATCATTTTAATAATAAATGTACAAAACCGAAAGGTACACCGGTTAAAGTAAGTGTTCGAAGTTTTTTCCACCGACTACAATGCAGACCTCACATCTCCGGAGCATGGAATTCCGCACATTCTGAAATAATCCAGGCTCATCTCGAATTTCTCCGGCAGGTACTGAGATCCTTGCTACCAGCTCCTCACCATTGTCAACGGGGGTGTCATAAAACTGTGTTTTCATATGTCCCCATAAATAAAAATTCGTATAATTAGCCATTTTACTAACTCTGAGTCCTTGTGCGAAATCCCGATTCCCTGCACTAAAGCTCAGAACTTTCCCGCAACGCCATCTACCGCTGCAGGAAAGCATTTCTGACCCCACATTGCTATATGATTTCGAGCCCGTCAGGATGCACCCTACCCCTCGTAGAAGTTCTGAAACGTTTAACTGGATAATCCATTCACGATAAAATCCATTCAAGATACCATAGTACAATCCCCCCAGATGTCACGAAAATTTAGGTGGAAACTGGCTAAATCGGAAAACCGACCCTTGTGGTGCCATTATAAATTGGAGCCGTATCCCTCAGCTCGCAAACCTTCATAGACCTGAACTTGGATGCATTCTGACCAGGGGGCATAAGCAACAACAACAACAGAAAAACAACCAAAAAAAATTTAAGTAAAAATAAGAATATAAGATAATCTACTGCAAAATCAAATAACATCGTATATTTTAATGAATGATAATAATAATGATATAATTAATACACTTGGAAAATCATATTAAAAACCATTTGAAAAAATTTGGAATAGTATTAAGTCAATTTAATGAAGATATTTCGTTCCGTGAAGACATGTAAAGGAGGTTATCCGTTTTAAAAATAGTAAACGTGTCCCGAATATTGGTTCATAATTCCTGAATTATAATTTATTTTGCAATAAACATTAAAACAACGAGAATAGGTAGTTCCATTAAAAGACTTACGTTTAAAGGGCTGAAGAATTGCTAAACTTAAGTGTCATCTTTTATTACTATTAACCCCTTAACGACCGCATTATTTCCAAGAAAACGGTAATAAAAGTGCCTATTTTTTCCGGAGGATTCCATTTATTTCTTGATCTGCCACATCTAGTGTAAAAAAAAAAATAATCCCCAATTACATTATAAATAGACTGGTGCTGCCATCTGGTATGTAAAATAAGAAATAAAAAACTTTCAGGGTAAATGAAGTGGATTGTTTTAATTTTTTTGGTGCGTTGCTTTTAAACACTCCAGCCTGGAAATATCACGGGCACGAGAAATAGAAGGCGAAATCTCACCCCGCAATTTTCACGGGAGCGAGAAGGAAGGGGTTAATCGCATTTAAATCCATTTATTTTACCTATAAAATAATATGAGTATAAAATAAAATTTTATCTATAAAATAATATGTGTATAAAATATTTTACCTATAAAATAATATGCTTCAAATAATATGAATAACAGTATCTGAGACGAATCAATGTATTTTACGTATAAATAGCAATCTATTAGAAACCACAATTCATGCTGCCTGAGGTATCGTACAAACAGCATAAGTAAAGCTTGGTTGGTTGAGAACATTACGATGTTATTTTCCTAACACGTGTACTAAATTACTTGTAACCTACTGCCTTTGGCTGATTGAAAACGGTTCCGTATATTCACGGGAATTGTGAAATACAGATTATCTAACTATCGTTCCAAAGACAAGTGCTCTTTCCTTTTGGTTACCATATAAAATCAAAATTTCATATATATATATATATATATATATGTATTTCAAACCCTAAAACACAGAAATAGAGTAGTTTTCTGGAAAGACATTGTTTTCTGGCAAACCAGGCTTCCATTTGTGATCACACGGCTGTATCATGCTGAAGAGTATCCTATGCCGTGTGGCATTCAATAATACATCGGCTATTATGAGGAGGCCTAAAGAGCATTAAAACTGAATAATATCTGCAATATATATGTATCATTGACAGCTATCTGTCTAATGTGTACACATTAGGCTACGAGTATATAGCTTAACTTGATCAGAAGAATTGCTTAGAATATTTGTTTTGAAAAGTGTTTCAATAAATATCATAATAAATCTGTGGAATTGTTAGATTTAGAGGCTTTGAAACTACACAGCGAATCAGACGAGTAGATTTTCAATGCATAAGGTATAGTTATCAGCGGAGTTTGATTTAGCCTTCATTTGTAGAGAACTGTAACAGAAGTATCATTTATGAATAATTATTTAATTAAATACATTAGTATGATAGTTTGGTTTGGTAACCATCCAGTCTTGTACTCTAATTGCAACACATTGTCACTATCGGATATTACAGTAGATAGATACTTATCAGTGTTAAAATATTTAACAACTTTTTCAAACATTAAAACATATATCAGTCGGTAATAGTCAAAATTTTGTATGTCAGTAAGTGAAGTGACCTAAGTCAAAAGCGTTTTACTGAAAAAAACTACAAAAAAATCCACTATAAATTAAACAAATTATAATTCATAATAATTATTATAATATTGAAATAATAATTATTTGCAATTCGACTATAATTTGAGCATGGAGATTTCATTTTTGCCCTTAAATAAAAAAAAGTTGAAAATATGACTGACGCCACTTTGTCTTTCACCGCCTCATATATATCTATATGGTTATATCTATGTATCTATCTATCTATCTATCTATATATATATGCAGAAGTTTATATTTTTCTTCAGAGAGCCTGAGACAGAGAAAAAACATATTAGAGGGATCTGAAATATCATTGCTCCGACAGACATCTGTGATATGCATTTCCTATGAGTTTAAATACAATTATTTATCCACAAAATCGAAGGAAATATTGGCATGAATGTGGGGACAAACTATGGAATATCTTTCCATATGCATCCTATGAAAATAACTATCACGTTTTGATTATACGAGTGAAACATGTTACGTTTTTGTCTATGTTTGTATGTCTCATGTAAACTGTGCAATATCCTGAATTGATCGTTGCTCGTTTACACACTGAAAAATATACAATATTCAGTTTAAGATGCTAAACATAGATATAAATTATTCTACAGAGCATGTCTTAAAATGCATTGTTTATAACGTAGTAATAAATCGTAAAAATATAGCTCCATTTCTTCTTAAAAGAGAATGTAAAAATATATTGAATATCCTACTAATGTTTCAAATTATGTAGTTATTCTAAAGGAAGTATTTACTAAAGATGAATGTTCAAAATTTAGATTTTAAAGAGGATACCCTTTATTAAGAAAAGTAAACTTCAATTCTTAAAGAGATACTTTTCCTACATCTTATTTATATCTTTCATCTTTTGTGCTTCCTTTAATTAAAGAAATGCAAAGATCTTTTATTTTTCAAATAAATAGGATTTCAAAAGGACTTTTGAACATCTTTCTTGAAGCTTATTACAGAAAAGAATGTATATCCGGAGTAGCATTTTTTGCCTGAATGTAACGAATTTCCTTCGAAAAATGAAAGTTAAAATTTGTAATTTTTTAGTACAGTGCAATGTGCTTTGATTACTTTGGCTTATCTGAATATGTTCCAGTTTTCATTAGTGTTTATTCAGTGCCCTTGTTTTCTATATCGATGATTGCTTAAGTACGACATTCATTATGTAATCTTCAAGGAAATGAATAGATGTAAACACTAATGAAGGTTACAAAACAATTTTTTTTTACAGAAAAAGTTTGGTACAAAAGATATCGTTTCCAAGGAGAATAAAAAATACAGAAATTAGGAATATATATTTCATTTTTCATACGGCTAGGTATTTGAATACCAGTTTTGATGATTACAAGGAATTTGTTTTTGATATATTTTTAGTGCGTAGGAGTAGCCAGGAGTGGCAAAGAAAATTTCATATATAGACTAATAATATATCATCTTCTTTTGAACCACTATAATGAATAATATTTTTCCCCAATTTAGTCTTTCCTCAAACTATATATGGCTGATTGCACGTGGGTGCTCTACATGCTACATAAAAAATTACAGTGCCTACGTCCATTACAGGAGAATGAATAGTAAAAACGAAAAAAAAGAACAGCATCTTACCACAGTTATACAAAGATAGATTTTTCTTTCCATCTAGCTATCCCTAACATATTCGTTCTAGTGATATTTATATTTTCTAATGAACGAATCTAAGTTTTATTTTATTTTTAAATGCCGTGTCTATCCTAATTGCAAACTTATGGCTCGAATGCTGTCAAGTACTGTCCGAAATTTACGTTTGTGATACTTTGCCTCTTTGTGGTCTAACCAGGAGTAACTTATTACAGGATTGCGATAAGAAATATTTATTCTCTTTCATGCAATTAAGCTTATTGTCTGAGTTAATAAGTTTTTCATTACGTGAGGACCGTTAGAAAGAATCGAAATCTGTCGGTAATAAGCCCAAGTACAATTTTCGACAATATCTAAATGATTAAGATTATTTAAAAAAAAGTAATCTTGTAGTGCCTTTCAAAGAAAAATATTTATAATAGTTATAAATCTATGCCTCTCTTATAAATTTTCTAATTCAGGATATAAATTTAAAGTTTACAGTACAAAATATATCTAATTATTTCAGTTGTTCTTACATTTCCACAAATATTGAACGCCTAATAAAATTTCCACTTTATTTATTTTTTTTTTGCGAGCGTGTAGTAGTATTGGACACCTGCCAGTCATAAATGTATCATCGGTCGAAGGTAGAGCGTTTAGGATTGATTTTGTTTTATTGAGCCCAGGGCTTTCAAAGAATATGCTTCAGTTTCAAGTGTTTCAGTTGTGCTGTCCCTCTAGTTTGAGAGTTTTTAATTTTTCTGCCCTATTTTCCTCAGATTCATATTTTATAGTAGTTTTGACCATAGAACGTCTGATAGAATCCAAGTTTTTATATTTGGCTTCTATAAGCTGTTACATTTTTTTTCGAATACATTTCAGCATGGATGTGCCTTGCCTTAATTGCCTTATGCTTCAATTTCTGGTGTTTCAGTTGTGCAGTCCTTCTAGTTTGACAGTTTTTTATTTTTCTGCCCCGTTTTCCTCAGAATCATATTTTATAGTAGTTTTGACCACGGAACGGCTGATAGAAGACACGTTTTTATATTTGGCTTCTATCAGCCGTTACATTTTTTTCGAATACATTTCTACATGGATGTGGCTTGCCTTAATTGATTGTTATTACTTTAATAATTGTGTAAATTCTAGTCAAATTTCAATTTGTATGTAAAAATCCCATAACTTTTGATGATGGATGAAAATTAACATTCAGTAGACTGAATGTTGAGCGATTTTCTTATTGTATAATCATATGTGATGTTGCACCCCATATCGTAAATTGCTGTCAATGCCTATAAAAGTAAATTGTGATTGTGTTGAGTCCAATTTAGAGGAATAAAATCTTGTAGGATACAAAGTTTTTGCCCCGGTTAGCTTTGGAGAAATTCGTTGATTCAAACTCAATATACTGGATGTGTAGAGGATATTAGAGAGGCTGTGGAAACAACCCAAAAAGGGTCCGTCTGCCGTTCTTTTAGAATCTGCTGTTCGGTACTGTATTACGTTTTAGTTTCTAACCAGTTATTTATAAGGTCGCCTTTCCTCTAGAATACCTATAAATTTATTTTATTATGTTTGTCTTCCGGACTCACTAGAGAAAATGAGGTACAGAGAAATGCTTTTTATGGTGCTTAGGAGAAACGTAGTACAAGATGTGAAAGTATATTCTCTTATGTAAAAGATTGACTGGCTTTTGCGAAAGTCAGGATAGGGCTGATTTAGACAGCAAAGTTAGGGGATGTTTAGCTGAGGAATTTAAAATAAAAGTTATAAGTCTTATCTTCAAGAATGTTAGTTGCATCGATCAAGTTAACAGTAAGTATTGTTTCTAATGGAAAGCCGTCGGTGAAATAATTTTTCCAGATTCATTTTACTTCGGCCTCTTTTACCGTCTTATTACTGAAATACCTCATTTCTTCGACAAAGATAAAATGACAGGATTAATATGAACTCAACAGCTCCAAACTTTTCCCACTTGAGTATTAATGTAAGACTAGGTGGCCAGTGCTAAAATTTTGCATGCGAATAAAATACGATAATTTTTCTAGCGAGGTTGCTGGTTTGCAGTAGGTTGAAAGATTAGCCGATTCATTTGTAGACATTGCTTATTTGTCAAATAACAATGATGCGTAAGGATAATACAAAACTAATTACAAAACACCTTTGAACACACTGTTGGAGTTGAAGCGTAGCACAAATAGGGGAACATGATATGTGTATACGACAAAACACCTTTGTAGTAATCCTAAAAATTAAGTAGGACACTAACTCGTGGTAAATGATATTTACTTTACAGAATATCTTTGTGTAAACTATTTGACAGTGCCGTATCCAGGGATAGAACTCTAAAGCCAAAAGTCAATAAAGCAAATCTTTACATCTCTCGATCATATTTTCCCATAGAGTTTACATAAATTTGCCAATCCATCACGCACCAACCTTTACCCTAATCTCATTTTTTTAGACTTGCAGATCTACATGGTAAGACCTTTATTTTGATTATCCTTTAATTAAGAGACAAATTAGAGGTTTTTCCTTGATAGCTTGGTAGATTTTTGTCGTATGAAATTCAATTGGATACACATAATTGAATAAATAAAATTAAATACTAAAAAGGCATACCAAAGATATATATTACTAATAAAATGTTCTTCATGGGGTGAGAAAATAGATTTTAGTTCAAACAAATTGTTTTTCCAAGCAAAAATAATAATGTACACCTACGTGGATGATGCCAAGAAAGAAACTTACTACAGTATTCACAGAATGATAATAAACGCAGACAAAATTTAAAATTTCAGTATGCAATGAAAAAAAAGCGATCTCGTTCACGCTATCTAACGGAATAAAAAAAATTATAATGCTTATAATTCTATTTTTAAACGAACAATACAGTGTGTAATTCTAAATTAACAATTCGCCAAAAGCGGAATACTTAATCTTTAAAATGGTACCTGATTTATCGATTTTGGTTAAGTATGAAGGGAGAAAAGGGGATCGTCAGAAAAAAATTATCTGCTAGAAGTAATATATATGGTATTACAACCCCTTTCGTAAGTGTTGTGTCTAACACTGAGATAGTAGTCAGTTTTTTTTTCATTTCCCGGAAAAAAAATTATTTAACTGGGGAATTTTTTTAATGCCAGTTTTACCGTAACATGATGAACCAGATCTCATATGTGCATACCAATGATACAGTTCTAGTTACTTTCTGTTGAGTACATTTGTCAAGTGTCTGATGTATGGTTGCTGTTCACGAGCAGTTCGCCTTTATAGAAAAAAACATTAAAGGAATTATTGCTGAAATCCAGTACACAAGTTCAAGGGTTTCAGATGTATAATCTAAGGTAGTTCATAGAATAGTCAGACTGAGTTTTAATTTTAAATACTGAAAGGAACTTGTATAAGCTGCAAAATGATAATTTTTCACTTTATTGGGAAGCAGTTAATTTAGTCCATATATTAGAAGTTTAAATACTTTCAATTTTATAATTTTTGAAAAATTTTTTTCGTTTAGCATGAAGTAGGTTTTAAAATTGAAACAAAAACTCTGAAGATAAAATTTCTTATTTCAGAAATATTTATTTGTTTAAGTAGTTGCTATTTGTTTTAAAATTATATAATTCTTATCAGTTTTAAATATACTAATAAAATGAAGGCCAATGACTTGAATATTACCGAAACTTGATCACTAAGATATCTGAACAATAATAAAAACAAATTTGTAGTGCAATCTACAACCAATGGTCTTTCAAATATTACTAAAATATCATTGACTAGAAATCAATTGTTATTTAGTTTTATTTGTATATTTACTGATTAGGGAGAAAAAATAGAGAACACAATCTTCAATAAAATAATTTTATAGCAGTTTTTATGGTTTAACTCAGTACATTTCGACTTCTTCTTCCTTTGAGTGGAAAAATAAATTAAAGAGACACGAAAATTAAAGATTCCTTACAGCCCAGTCTCTTCGATAGTTTAGCAAATATTTGGGAGAATGTTTGCAGAAAAAACAGTATAACTTCCTCCGTATTTAAGATTGTTATGAACAATTTGAATGTTCTTTACGATTTAATTATTGTTGTATGTTGCCCTTTACAGTTAGTTTGAATTTGTTCTCTGCATGGAGTAAAAGTATTATTAACAGATAAATTTTATAGGATATATATATATATATATATATATATATATATATATATATATATATATATATATATATATATATATATATATATATATATATATATATACATATAAATGCTGAATCTTTTAGAAACAGCTTATAAACGTTTCAATTTAATGAAAGCGATTTCAACAGAGGTCTCTCATATTTTTATAAAATAAACAAAAATTCACATAGAGTTTAGAGATATTAATGTTATTAATTTACATCCAATATGTATTGGTAAAACTGATTTTGTCGCAAATTTTTATGTTAAGCATACAGCCGACAATTTTCATTAATATGTGAATATTTATAGCATAGATTCGATGTTGCTGAGTTATAAATTTCATCATCCTACAATATCAAATTTGATAATCGATCTCCTTCAAAGAATAATACGTAAACTTACGAATAATTATATTATAGCACTATATTTTGCTTCAAGTCTATACTGGACATACATGTGTTAAGAAGGAAACTATTTGGACATTTAAAATACACACATACCTCGCTTTACGGCCTAGATACGTTCCGGAAAAGTTGTCCGTAAAGCGAAAATCCGTATAACGAATCAATTATTTTGATACAAAACCATACAAATTTAATTGGATCTTTTCCAATTTTTCATAAATAATATAGTTTTAGTTCATAAAGCATTTTATTATTTTATTTCTTATAAAAATGCTTACATAAAAATAAAAGTACAAAATAATGTAATAATGAACAGGAATTCAAAAGAATAAACATATAAGCAAAAAATAAACGAAATCATATGCACATATGTATACATATAATAAAAAAACAAAATAAAATGTTTAAAAAAATGTTTTAATGTGATGACGAACATTAACATGAAAAATCACTAAACTATAATATACTGCCATCATCACTTTCCGCTGTTGTGGCCGTATAACGAAAGATTGTGGGCCGTAAATCGAAAAAGTGCCGTAATTAAAAAAGGCCATTATAGCGAAATTCCGTGTAAAGAGGGGCCGTATAGTGAGGTATAGGTGTAGTTCTATTTAACACTAGAAAGACGGGAGTTTTTTCTTACTTAAAAGACTGAACACCGAGATTTTGATGGTTAAAACTAAAATCAAGAATATAAAATATTTAATTTTCTTTTAAATATGGTTAAATACTTTAAATTGTAAACTATTTCATACCAATATATAATAAATTAGTATACATTTAGATATATTTTTATGCAGATATGTCGAGCTGACAACCTGGTATGGTTTATCAGTAAAAATATAATCATGGTTTGTGCAGTTCTTCTTGATCAACACAAATATTTCAGTTATTTGCAAAAGGGAGAAGAGACGAAAAGTAACTAACATTTTTCCGGTATTATTTTAAAGATTTCTGCCTGTGTTCTATATTGCGTCAAATTGACGGCTTTCAGTCTTAATAAGTATATACACATTTTCTACCCCTCTTTTCTATCGAATATAATTTTGTAAATGTGTGTGCATACTTCACTTCAAACTAGAAAGAATCATAAAATTTCAGAAGCCTGAGGACATAAATGCAGACATAGCGTTCAATAGTACGTCCAAAACCGTCAAAATGACGGAAGCCGTCTTTCTAGCGTCAAAAATTTAAAATGTGAAAAAGGAGATTTAAAATGTGTACAAAGAGATTTTTATCGATTTTTTCATTGAAAAACACCGCATTTTAAGAATACCTAAACTATTAGAAAAAGTAGAAGTTAAAAAAAATGTACATAAAATCCACTTCAATGCCTTGTGAACTTTAAACGCAGAATTTAAATGTTCACTCTCTTTTTACTTTGAAGAAGAAAACATATCTTTGAACAACATTTATTGTTGTTGTTGTTGTTTCTTATGTCCCAAGTCTGGAACGTAGTTTCAGACCAGGTCCATATAGGCTGAAGTGTGTAGCTCCGGTTTGAATAGCACCACAAGGGTCGGAGTCCATCTTAGCTAGTTACCCCCTTAATTTTGACCGAGCACCCCAAGCCTGCGACATCTGGGGAATCGTACCCTCTCCTGCCGTCTCTGACCTACATAGAAGGACTTTCCGGTCTACGGATTTAACGTGCCCATATCTTGTCTAGACACGAAGATATTTAATGGCACGCTCCGGGATTCGATCCAAGCACCCCCAGCACCGAAAGCTATCACGTTACCACAAGGCTACCTCAAGACCAAATAATATTTACTTAATTAACACTAGAAGCGCCAGACTTTCTCCCTAACTACAGAATCTGTAGAAGTGCGAACGGCAGTCAAATTGACTGCTCAATGAATTTAATGCATATCTTAAATTGCAAATGTTTTATGTAACTTTAAAATACTTTTTATTATTTTTAATTATATCTTTTAAGAACTTCTTTAATAAACAACGGTTGATTTTAAAAATTAATTGTTTATATAAATTTTAACTTACCTATAATAAAACACATTTTATTGCTTTTCGCAATTTTAACACAACAAAACTTTTTCAACGCTCGAATTGCATTTTCCACATACATAATATAAACATTTTTTACACACATCACTTGTTTTATTGTTGTTACAATGTCCAATTCGGCACTGACGTCTTTTCTTTGAGAGTCTAATGCTAGTGTTGGAAATTTCCTGGGGCAATCTTGAGCTTGTTTTCTTCTTCAAATGAAGCTGTCTTAACTCCTCCGCTATTTGAAATAAGAAGCTATGTCTTGAAATATTTTTATCAATTAATTCTCTGTAAATAACATAGGCATTTGGTCCTGCCAAATCCAGCACTTTATAAAAAAACATGCACTGGCCATCTACATGAAGCAGACCGCACGGAATATATACGCGGCATCTGGTCAACGATATCAACTCCACATTTGGTTTTGTTGTAGAACTCGACTGTCTCTGGAAGTTTCTTCTTATCATGTGATTCTACATTTACATTTGGATGCAAGGTACTTAGTAGCAAGACATTTGTATTCTTTCTACCTTGATAAACCGTCATTGTAGTTTCTCTTCTTTAGTATAACGGTTTCATATAGTTCGATTTTTGATTTCCTTACTTCATGCGGAATTTCTTTTCGATGTCTTCTTCTGTGCCCACAAAACTTGTATTTTTCCTTTCAAGTCTTTTAACCAATGATAGCAAGGAAAAATAGTTGTCCGCAGTTACATTTCTACCTGTATTCAGATAAGGACTTATAAGACGCATTACTACATTTTCAGGAAGGCTTTCAGCTTCATCCCTTGATTTATCTTTTCCAAGATATGGAAAAGCATTGCACATAAACTTCGAGTTTACATCAATTAGCATCAAAATTTTATACCAAATTTGTCGGGTTTATTCGGCATAAACTCCATAAATTTACACCTGGCTTTGGATGGAAATAACTGTTCATTCACAACAAGGTTTTCTCCTGGCCTATATGAACTAGCACAGTTCTCTATAAATTTATTCCAAACGTCAGAATACAGAGCAAACTTATCAATTTCTAAACGCTGAGTCCTAATTGACTTCAAATCAAACCTTAGGTTTTCCTTTAAATCTCGAAAACGATTGTGAGACATTGTTTCTCGAAAAAAAGGAGGACTCCATGTATTATTCCATACCAGAGGGTTGCTTGTGCGTGCTTTCTTCAGAATCACTAGAATTGCTTTTTGCTTCAAAGTTTTGGGGAGGCTCGTAATCCATATCATCATCAATACTATGTTCTTCAACTTCAGATTCATTTTCAAATAAATCCTGTAAAAGTTGTACAATATCCTCTAGGATAAGATAGAACGGTCATCGAGTAGCCATTATATAGTGCACTTGAAAGATTGAAGTACCACAAAAAGATAAGCTGACTCAACTACTGCAAACTATGGACTGTTATATTTCTCTAAAGAGGGGTAGACGGTAGAGAGGGGGTAGGGGGGAAGTATTTCCTGTTGTAAAGAATCAGTGAATGAAAGGAATGTGTAGGCGAAATATTTTGCCAAGAAAAGTTGTTTTCCTCGAGAGAAAACAAGATGAATATATCCAATTTTACAAGCAGTCAATTTGACTGCTCTTGGCGCTTGTAGGTATAACTACAAATAACTTTGTTAATTTTAGTTTCATTCGATTAATATTTGATACCAATAATTTTTGAGGATTTTTAGGAAAACTAAAAAATTGTGAGTTCCTAAGATAGCGGGTTTTAATAAAAATCCAAGCTGAAAATCGAAAACAGTCAAAATGAATGCTCTGACGCTCCTAGTGTTAAAGTGAAAGTCTGGGTCTTCAATATGGAACCGAATCTCTTCAATGCACCAACAATAATTTTATATACCTGCATGTGGGCATTCACAATAAATCATTAGTGTTGTCAACTACTCATTGATGCAATAAGAGTAATAATGGTTTGTTCACACTGAGCGTAAAGAGTAAAAAAATTTAACCAATCACAGTGCTCAATTCATTGACAACGGGATGCATCAAACCAACAATCTTTGAGACAACGTGGGAACGCAACGCAATGATTCGGATGCAATGGGAGCAGTTCTTCATTATATCCATTTTTATAACTGGTTGGTTTCTAGAGCACTAATGCCATATTTTCCAACATTTAAACAGACTGTATATGCAGTTTAAAATAATATTCATGTATCAAATATACCGTAAAATCTCGACTATAATACGCCCCGAGTATAATACGCATGCTTGATTTTCGGCGAAATTTTCGGAAAAAATTAAAATTCTACTATAATACGCACTCATAACTTTTCAATACTTTATTGAAGAATCGCACAAATATTTATTAGCAGAAATAAAATTTATAATAAAAAGAAGACGATACTAACGAAAACATTAATTTCAGTAGAGAAAAAATTTAAATTTTTATTCAAAACAAACCATACAGTCAAATTATCAGTCTTAATCACTTTCACTAGAATACAGCTCCTCTATTGTTGTTGCGTCCATGTCATAATTATTCGTGCCGTCGTAATGTATATCACCGTTATCATCTTCATTTGATGACAACTTCCCATCCTCCCATAATATGACGTTCTCGCTGTCGTCTCACGTTTAACAATTGATAATTTTCCTGCTGCTGTATAGGACCGTCTTGAAGAAAATTTGAGGAAAATAAATACAATAAGATAATAATTGTTGCACTTGCAATAACCGGGAACTATCACCATTTCAAGGGACCTGTTATTAAATGAACGCGTGAGCGATACGAACTGCAACTTCCGTTTGTTTAAAAGGAATATCTGCATAGTAAACAGGTGGATAAATCACGGAGTGCGGATGCGCACGCACCCGTGTTGCAACAGTGTCTTACAGCTGGTGTACGTTCGTTATCCAGTGTTTAAAACTACGTTTTCTTTTGTACGCGAGTATAATACGCACCCTCATTTTTGTGACTAAAATGTGAAAAAAAAGTGCGTATTATACTCGAGATTTTACGGTACACACAACAACTGATGTTCACGGAAATTAGGATGTAAAAGCTAAAACATACAGAAAATTCCCAAAGCATTCCCGATTTTGATTAAAATATTATGCTGTTAAAGAAAAATTTTATTTCATTCGTAAGTCAGTTTAAGTTCATTATTACATACTAAAAAACAAATTGTTAAATTAAAAAAAAGTTAAAATGAATATATAAATGCTTACCAAAGTTATATCATTACAATATTTCGGTTTAAGAAATTTATTAGAAACTAATGAAAATAAATGTTTTAAGAAAATTATTAAATATTCAGTACGTCAGTTTCTTCAAACATCACTATTAATTTTTAACTCTGTACCTGTTTAATAAGTCGAAATCTTAGAAAATACCAAAATATTTTTTTTCAGAGACATATGCGTTGGTATCTGTGTTTGTAACTGAATTAATTACACGTGTTAAAACTGATAAATCTTTATTAAATTAAAGATAGCTCATTTTACAATCTCATGGTGGCGTAGTGGTTAAAGGCTTGAAGCTGCCACACCACAGGTCGAGGGTTTGATCCTGCGTCTGGGCATGGTCGACTCAGCCATTCATCTCTTGAATGGATCAATAAAATGAGGACCAAGCATGCTTGGGAACTAACTCTGGAGGTCCCGCGTCAGATTGACCACCTGACCGAGACATATCCTGTATGGCACCCCAAGCCCACGGTCAAGAAAGCGAAGATGGGCACCATCGACCTTGGTCCCCGCGGACCGTTGTGCCATGAGTTTAGTTTAGCTCTTTTTTTCAGAATCTTTCTCACTTGTGTTAATTATATCAAGTGAAAATTTCTGAGTAATTATAATGAAATTATGTAACATGGGTTAAGCACCAGGTCCAACTTTTTTACTGTCACACTTCATAAGCTCCTTTTTTAAGAAATGCCAAAATAGCAGTCTGTAAGAATAACAGCTTGTTATCAGAAATACAATTGGACAGTTCAGGCGGATTCACTTAAAGTTAATAGTTTTCTTAGTAAGGCAATATAGTATTTATTTAAACCAGTATGTATCAAAATTGTAACTTAACATACAAAACTATTTTTAAAATGTTTCAATTATAACAATTTTTAACATTAACTAATACTTACGTTGTTACGGCAACCACATTTAATTATTATATGCTTCTTCAATTGCTAGTATGGTTGAAGCATTTCAATTAAAAACAAATCGAGGATTACGGTAATATAAAAGTCACCATCAAGGGCACACATGCATAAATTTCCAACTGCTCTCTTGGATGCATCAGTAATGGTACATAATTATTAACAGTCTGGTATAGTATTGATTAGATGTTATTGAATACACCATTAATCAAAAATATTAATAATAACATGGTATAATACTGATTAGACGTTATTGATTGCACCATTAATCATAAATTTTAATAAATTACTTCAAAATATGATAAATTTGTTATTTTGGTGTGACCAGGAGATGGGTGTCTTTTCGAAATTTCTTAAGAGAAATAATGAATTTCATTTCTGATAAAGTGATCCTGGGAATATCTAGCTACTCTAAAGTAGTTTATTTGTTCTGGATATGGAATTTTAAATTTTTCATTAAAAATAAGTGATAGTGTCACAAATGTACGAATACTATCATATACATAGTTTTGAAACATATCTTCAAAGTTTGATTATGTTCTTGTTGAAGTAATTTAAACACATAAAATCATAATGTTTCTGCTCTGTAGAGATAGATCCGAGTGTGGTCGATACTACCATAAGGTCCTATCGGCTTATTATCTCTCGATACTGTAAAATTAATTGAATAAATTGCAAATAATTGGAGGTTGATAATAAACAGAGATCCAGAAGTGATCTGATAATCAGGCCACTAGAACTCCAAGTGAAGAATATTGTCAACTTCATAGGATGTCTCAAATGTTTCTTTCGAAAACTGTTTCTCCCCATGGTTTTTCAGGTCCCATTTAGGTACTAAAGTAAAAGTGGGGATTTTAAACTCTTCAGGTTAAAGGCAAAGTTTGCCCCTAAAAGCTTAAAATTTTGATGAAAATGTTTGAAAAAAAAATACTTTCACTTCTTATAAAGTTATAAGGGTGGGGTTTTAGAATACTGAATAAAGTTATGCCTTGTGATAAGGTTATACTTATACTCTTCCAGAAGGATTAACTCTTGAAATGAAAACTTAGAAGTGAATCCATCTTTCCTTGAGTTAGTCCACTGCCCAAACTGCAGGAAGTAGTTTTTTTATCCGCGGTCCCTTTTGTTTGCCCACTATAGACTTAGTAACATTGCGTAATTGTGTAGCAACAAAAATATGTTAGCTAAATATCTAAATCTACTGAATGGCCATGAATTCCAATAAACTCAGTTTTTTTGTACGTGAAAACGATGGAAGCACAAATGTAAGAACAAAACCATTCGATGTAGCATATCCACAATGCCTTGAGCTTTCAGTCCTGAAAATCCTCGGAGAGACTGTCATGATCTATGGATCTTTGTTTTGATATTACAAGTATAAATAATATTAGATTGAAATAAAATGTCTGGTCAGACTTTGCCATAAATTCCTTCGTCCCTGATATGGATACTAAATTACTGCATGTACGGATTCATAGATCTAAATTTATGATGATAGATTATAAGAGACAACACAACATATACTAATCGGGATAGAGAGAATTTTTGTTTAGGTCCAAAGCTGCTCATCCTGTGAATACATGTACATTCATTGACTCCCCAATCTATCGTTTAATTTTATTTTGAACACATGAATCTCCGTCAACAATGGAAGTAAACGTTGTCTTCAACCGGTACACACCGGGGAGTACACACTTGGTTATCGAGCCGAAATACTGCGTAATTATTGTTGTTAACTCGGTATTATCACAATTTCATTATCTCGTTTAACATGATTCATGGGGTTTCTTGACGTCAAAATAGATTTTTAAAACACAGATGATCTCTTCATACGCATATAGAATAGATGAGAAAATTATGACCCTCAAATACAGAAGCTGTCAATTTGAATAATTGAGGTTATACGTAATGAACTTAAATTCCATGAAACCAGCTTCTAATTTTGCTATCAGAGTATTTTACCTCTTTGTATTTCTTGATTTTTTACTGATTTTCGGTGGGAATCTATTATGTTTCCACTGAAACGTTTTCTCAACAATTTAAATTTAAAACTTTATTTTTGATAATAATCACTTATGTGAAAGGACACACATTGTCTCTAACCGGTGGAGAGTACACACTTGGTTATCGAGCCGAAGTATTGTGCAATTATTGTTGTTAACACGGTATCATCACAATTTCATTATCTCGTTTAACAAGATTCATGGGGTTTCTAAAAGTCAGAATAATTTTTTAAAACACAGATTATCTCTTTATACGTATATAGCAAAGATGAGAAAATGATGATCCTAAAATACAGAAGCTCTCAATTTGAATAACTGAGGTTATACGTAACGAACGTAAATTCCATGAAACCAGTTTCTAATTTTGCTATCAGAGTATTTCTTACTTTTTTACAGATGATCGGTAGGGATCTACTATGTTTCCGTAGAAACGTTTTCTTAACACTTTTTTGATTTAAAAAAATTTTGATAATATTTACTTATGTGAAAGGATTTCACTAAGACAATTCTAACAACTTCATGTTTTCTTCAATACATCGTACTTTAAATAAACGTACATTTTAAAATACATATTCTATGACAGTTGCTTTCTTTAATGCTCCTTACTATTTCTTTTTCAGGAAAGATACACTCTATAAGGTTTTTGAAATATTTTTGGAATTTATTTTCATGTTACATTACGTAAAAAGTATCTCCATTTTGAAACTACGCTTCAAAAGATACATTTTTAACGTTTCGAAATCTAAAAAAAACTTCTTTAATGTATTCAATAAATATGTTTCACTTTTTGAAAGGAAAGATGATAAATGAGAGAAATTATAATTATTTTTTCATTTAACGGTATTAGGAAGTGAAAATATTTTCTGTACTTCAAGTTTGGCAGAATATTTATTTAATTAGAATAGTTATTTTTATCTTTTTTGCATGCATGGTCGTTATTCTTCATTTGATTCATATCAGGTTACAGTCAAATGAATAGTGTTTATTAATTTCTCAATTATTTTAAGGAATAAAATTATGTAATTATAGGAAAGGAATATTGTTATTTTCAGTACAACAAAAATGTGAAAATGATTAAGATTATTAATTTTTTTCCGAAAAATGTTAATTACGTTATCTAATTATTTATCTTTTATTCTAATCGTGATTATTAAAATGCAAATTATTTATATCTAATTAATAATTTCCTACGTAGTTACCCTTTTTTATTAAGAAAAGTAAATTTGAAACAAGCATAATTATCCCGATTTCGAATAATTGCATTGATTGTATTTGTGGGGAAATGCTTCAGTGATTTATCATATATATCTAAGATTTATCTTGTAATTAATGATAAAAATAACTGAATTAATATGCGTACGGGTTGGAAAATAACTTCAATTTCATTCAACTAAATCATATACGTAGTAATCAAGGTAATAAGATCTTTTAGTTGAGATGATGTTCTGTATGAATTAACGTATTCAAATAAAAAAAATATGTATTTCCTTGATACATAGAATTCGGAAATGAAGACATTGCGTTCTATCTGTTGTTGATCTCGGAAAAATAAATTAATTATTGTCCAATATTAGTCATAGTAGATACACAGCTATAATCATGATATAGCTCTATATCTACTATTATAAATCTACATAAAAAAATGAGTACGTTAGCCATATTCGTTATTTAAAGGATATGTAGGAGTTTCATTTTTTATTTCTTGGGGGGGGGGGAGAGGGGTTATAGCTAAATAGTTTGCTTAATCCAAATTCCTTAAAAAATAAGAAAGTTAATGATTTTCGAAGAATGTTACATTTAAATTTTGATAATTTAATTTATGCCATTCGTGTAAATTTTCTTTTGTTACAATCGATTTTGTTAAAGTTTTCCTAATCTTGTATTTCCGTCAGAACTTCGAGCAGGTGACCTCCCATGTGGTGAGTGTAATTAATTTGTACTTAATTCAAGAAGACAACAAACGTTTACAAAATCTAAGCTACAACTTTGAACCTGTGACTAGATGGTGATATGCAGTATATAATCATATCCGCATTTACAGCTGTTAGTTGTGTGCTTTATCATACGTGGTAGCTGAGTAAACTACCCATTGATGTGCAAGGAAGTTGTTATGTTATCTAATGTTAATCTGGTGAATAAACACTCTATTACTAAACTTCGCATTTTGAGATTATTGTATTGTGATTGTGAATTTACAAATAAATATAACATTTGGGGGCCTAAAGAGATATTTTTTACAAGTTTGTTTAACACACACTAAAACGGAAGGCATATCTAGTTATCACAAAGTTAATTTTTTTCATTAAAAAATATTTTGAATTATATCTTAACATATTTATATATTTTATGTAACAGACTATCTCTGACATATTTTTACCATGAATTTTTTATCTAGGAATTGATTTTATTTGTTCCTATTAATTTCTCTAGGATGTTACATTCATAATGTTACCGGCATTCTCTGCCATTGAAATTTTCAGCAGCATACCAAGAAATTTAGATCCTGTAGACTATTATACTTCTGCGACCCAAAATAAATTAGATCCCTACCAAACGACGGGATCATAAATATCCAAACTGTTTAACTTATTTACTTTAGAAATAAAGCGGAAATTTGATTAAAAATTTATTATCAATTATAGAAAGTGTATCAACACAAGTTAATTAGAACTTCACACCTTTCTAATGCAACATACGAATAGTTTTTATCGCGGAATCTACGAAGTTCACCTGAAAAGGAGAATTAAAATCATTATCAATTACTTAAAAGTACCTTTGGTTAGTCAATGACTAACAGTAAAAGGGGAATCATGTTTTTCCTCTCATTAATCAAATAAAAATGGATTATTAAATTCATATATATTTTAGTGTCAAAATAAGGATGTTCAACATTAAAATACTTTATTTTTTTAGTTATTCTCTCAAATTTCAATTAATTATATTAACTGCTTAAAAAGGATGTTCTGCTGATAGAGGATAAATCTGTACTTTGGGAAATGGTGGATAAATATTAATTATGTTGAAACTTTGCATATATATATATATATATATATATATATTTAAGGATAATTGCAAAAATCATGGTCGTGTATAATTTCTGTACAATTCTGTACACTTTGTCTCTATGACAAAAGGAGATATTAACTCAGTGAACTATCAACTCTTATCAAATACTTGTTACTCCCTGAATTTTCATAAATGGATTTGGAATTTATTTTAAAGTGAGATACAGAGCGAACAAAAGTGATAAAATATTACCAAACCCTCCCAGGTATAACATATATCTAAACACAACTAATACTTTCTTTACAGACCAAAATCATTTAACTATATATTTTATACCTTAAATTTATATAACCTTTTTTACTTTAGAAATATCTTCTAATCATATTCCAAAGGAAGTATTCATTTTGTTCTCTAATGAGATATTGATGATAATTATTGTCACACACTACAAATAAAATTAAACTACATGATTAATTACGTAAAACACAAAATAATTCTAGAAAATAGGGGTTGAAAATACTTGCTACATATATTAACATTTGCATCAAGATTATAAACAAATTTATAAGCTAATTTCTATTTAAATTATAAATGCGAGTTATACGTAGAATATTACAGATTGCAGCTTATAAGTCTGTTTGATATCATTGCCAATGTTTAATTCTGATAAACTATCTCTTTAAAATCTAATTATATGAATGTTTTATAATAAAGTTAAAACGACTTGAATGACGTAAAATAGGAAAAAAATATACTCAACTGAATATTTGACGATATGATTTTGAACTGATCCACTGCATTACTTATTCCTGCATAAATATTCAGTAATTACATAAATATTCATATATTTAAAAAGTCGCCACCCTTGTAGTATAGTGGTTAGAGTTCTGAGCTGCCTTGCAGTGAGCTATGATTAAAATCCCGAAAAATGCTAGGTCTTTTCAATCTCGCCCCTCTCATAGGGACAATGCAGACTTATTTAAGTGGTGCTTCCATACTAAAGTAGCCAGCAAGTCTTCCTGGGACACTGTCAGAGATGAGTTCCTGAAGCATAAAAAGAACAAATAAATAAGCATTTTTAATAAATTTAAAAACACTAATTGTAATTTTTTAATTAAAATTTGCTGTCATCTATTCAAGACTTCATTTGAAAATTATTTTTGCATTCTTATGACGGATAGGAAACTTGTGGGTAGCAAATGCGTAATGATCAATTCGTAAATTTGCTGTGGAGCTGAAGAAGTTATCATTACTTGCTTTGCATTCTCGGATTAATTTCGATGTTCCGTAATGGAACGTTAATGAGATAACGTTCTATAACAAGACTATGATGGAATGCAGGAATTTCACATCCAGGCGGCATACTTCGTTTAGCCTTGCAGATAACATGATAGAGCACCTCGGTTTCATACAAAATATTCGTCGCATTCACCTACTGAAAACGTACGTTCTTTGCCATTTTGGAAATAGTTTTGCAATAGTACGTGAAATGTTCTGAGAATATTGTGTATATATATATATACATGTGTGTGTGTGTGTTTGTTTGTTTACATTTTTTAAATTCATTTTTCTTATTCCAGTAGTGGATTCCAAAATATGTCAGTACTATAACTGACACTGCTGATCGAAATATAAATATGTTATTTAGTGTATATTAGATACTGTCATTTCTTTTCTGCCAACAGAGTTGTGCAATAGGCCTAAAAAAGATCATAAGATGACATACTAATCACACACTAATCACCTTTTCACTACTTAGATTTTATGTAACTCTTGAATAGAAACTTACAGGAAACTTGTGAAAAAAATTGCAGGTAATCAGCACTTGTTTAATTCCTCTATAAATTGCAGCAATCTTATTTAAAATTTATTGTGGAATTAAAGAAGGGTCGATTACGTGAGTCTTGAACTTCTGTTTAGCTACCAGAAATGGAAAATCGATCATTCCTTTATCTTTTGTGCACATGGAATATACCTTCAACAGTTATACTCAAATTGCTTGGTATAAACTGCTTATCTTCTTTTCAGTATGATTTTGGGACATCATTTTTAAAGGAATTTTCCTCTAACATTTTTATCAGTATGTGAGGGTGTGAAAACTCATCACAAGCCCCTTAACACATTCTGAAAAGGGTCGAAGTTCCTTGAAAGCTGACATTACTTATAAATTTCACCACCAGGTGAGAAATGGAAAATAGAACAATTTTGCCATTTTCCCTGAAAGATACATTGTACTATTATGCCTTAAAGATCGCATCACCACCACTTTTTTATCTCTTTATTTTTTCTCTATTATACCAATTTCAGGGATTTGAGGCTCGAAAAATTTGAGGCGTGTGGTTTCAAGCTTTTGATTTAACACTTTTCCTGATGTGCTCATAGTACATTCCTGGAAGATTTTACTCTCAAGCCCTTAAATGTTTAAACACGCATTCATTAACATATTAGATAAAAATTGGAGAGATTTCTCTGTTATACAAAGTGCAAGGATTTGAGGTTCGTAAAATCTGAGGCGTTTGGTTTCAAACTTTTGATTTAACTCAGTTTTCATGATTTATTCATAACAGATTCTTGTAAGAATTAACTTTTAAGCCTGTAAATGTTTAAACATGTTAATTAAAGTATTAGATAAAAATTGGAGAGATTTCTCGATTATACGAAATGCAAGGATTTGAGATTCGTAAAATTTGAGGCATTTGGTGTCAAGCTTTTGATTTAACACTTTTCATGATATATTCATAACACATTCCTGGACGATTTAAATCTCAATCCTTAACATGTTTAAACATGAATTCATTAACATATTAGATAGCAATTGGAGAGATTTCCCTGTTATTCGAAGTGCAAGGATTTGAGATTCGTAAAATTTGAGGCATTTGGTGTCAAGCTTTTTATTTAACACTTTTCATGATATATTTATAACACATTCCTGGAAGATTTAACTCTCAATACCTAACATGTTTACACATGCATTCATTAAAATATTAGATAGAAATTGGAGATATTTCTCTATTATACGAAGTGCAAGGATTTGAGGTTCGTAAAATCTGAGGCGTTTGGTTTCAAGCTTTTATTTAATGGAGTTATAGAGAAAATAGCTTCACTTCTACCCAGACTTGGGTGTATATAATTTGAAGTGGCACTCTATTTGAATTTGAAACAAACACAGTTTATAAATGAAACAATGTTTATTGAATTCGTTGCACATATATAATTGGCTTTTACAGCAATAAGCATACGTACTACTTGTACGGAATATATATATTTTCATTCAATAGAAATACACATTTCGAATACTCACAAACAGTAAGTCAAACCAGCAGTACTGCCACGTAAACTTCGGGCCCCCTAAGCTCTAGTTCAGGATAGTGCTGGAGCTGCATACCTCGTAGCTCCCTATCGCTTATCTATGAACTTTAACAATCTTCTTCAACTCTAACCACCTTTTCAACCTTAACAACTTTTTTCATTAATGACGCTGCATGCTATTTATACTAAGCGAGTATGCCGAAATTAGCATATCCCAAGCAGCTTCTTTAATTCATTCACTCAAAAGTTCGATTCTTGTGAATCGAATCTTGTGTATACCTTACAGAGTTTTCATGATGTATTCCTTGCAGATTTTTGAAAATTTAATTTTTAAGCCCTTAAATGTTTAAACACACATTCGTTAAAATATTAGATGAAAATTGGAGAGATTGTGAAAAAAGGGTAGAATTAATTTGGGAACAAATAAGCGGTAAAAGATTGCAGTTACACTAAGTTTTCAAGCTAGAAAAAGAACATTTCTTGTTGCGTAAATTGTCATGTCTATTATATAAGGGAGTAACTATATAAATTTATACTATTTTACCCTTTATCGTGTACAATGCTTCATTTAAAACATAAGCATTATATCTAATTTATTATTTATGTAACATATGATTGTCAAATTATGCTAGTAGAGTTTCCATTCATTGATATGGGGATTTAGAATTTAGCAGAGGTAAACTGTAATGTATTGGATGAACACCTTCGCAGTTTAATATAGAGGAAGAAATATTTTAAGTTACCATCCACTTGGTGTAGTGGTTAGCGTTCTCAGCCGGCACGTGGGCTTGGATTCAAATCCCGAATAATGCTTCGTCGTTTTCCTGTCGTTGTCTCCATAGGGAGCAACGCTGGCTCACCTATATTGTGCTCCCATAATAAAGTATCCGGCAAATCGTGGTGATCAACAAACGGAGAATGTCTGACGAAAAAGTGACTCCGTATTAGATAAAAAATATTTGAGTTAAGCTTTAAAGAATCATTGTATGGTATACTAAAACAGCCGGAATTTTTTTTTCATTTGAAGCATAATTTCATTTTTAGTCATTGTAAATTTATTTTGCGTTATTTATTAAATACGAAAAAAGTGTTTTCTGATATCATGAGTTGCGGGCAAAATTTTTCTCCTAATTAAAAAATAATTGATTTGTCGGTTAGTTTTTAAAAATGCACTTTTTAATTGAAGCAATTTACCAAAATGAATAAAAAAAGGATTGGGGGGAAAACGTATGTATTAATATTTTTGCGAAATCAATCTCATCTAAAATTTAAATTGCTTTTAAAAGCTTATTTTAATAGGCGTAAAGAGTCGTTTTTAAAACACTTTCATTTAAATTATTTTTTTTTGTTAATTTTGCAATTAAGAAAAAACATAGACTTCTTTTAATGTATCAATTATTAAAATAAGTTAATCATTGAAAATAGCTTCTAAATAAGTAAAGCAGTTTTTTGTTCGTAGAGATATCACGTTCTTCCAATTAGTACAAATATTCTAATTGTCATTTCTCCTCTAGTGACTTACGAATTTCATATTTCGAAATATCCAGTTCAGTTTCGAAATATAAAAGCTGTTTTATTTTAGTAAATGTTTTGCGATTTTTTCTTTTCTTTGATCATGATCTTTTAAGTTTCTTTTACAAAGAAAAAGCTTCTGCGAGTGGCATATTTAATGATGAATAAATTTCTTATGATCTTATGATTAATGATAAAAATGGAACTAAAATGTATGAATCTTTGCGAATTCATTCATTCAGTCTGTTAGAAAAAAAATATGTGTATAAAAATTCCTATCGTACGCAAATACGAATTAAATTTTTTTTCATTTAATTTAAAATTTTTTATTAAGCACATATTGCTTGTTTATTTTAAAATCTGAGTCCTTTGGATTTTGTGAGAGTACGGACCGATTATATAAATCTTTTCACTCAATGCTAGAAACTTTCTTGTATTTCGCTCTCATTTTATTAAATTCAAACCAAATACTATACTATGTTGCCAGTACTTACTAAATCGCCAACTAGCAGTCATAGACGTAACGCTGGGGGGGGGGGAACTTAGCTTGAAATGAATTAAAACGTTAGTAGAAGTTCAGTTAAAATCGGAAAATTGTATAAAAATTTTAAGAAAGTTCTCCTTTCACCCTTTTTTAAACAGTTAAACTGAAGATTCCGATTATGTCTTTAGACTTAACATAGTTTTTAACAATGATATGATTCATAAAAAAAATTCGATACTATATTTTTTTCTCATTTTATTTATATCATATTTATTTTTCTCATTGTATAACTTCTGAATACTACTCAAACATCAATTCTATTGCTATTCAATTTAAAAAAACCATAATATTTCATATTTTAAGAACCGTCCGGCAGTCAATGCGCTGAGGAGGGCCTAAATAAATTCAATTCGTGCCCACCCATCCCAAAAGTTAGAAGCACGCTACGCCTATGCTAGCAGTTGCTAATAAATTTACATCTAACTATCTATATACATGCAGTAAGCTGCTCTTTTAAATCACCCTTATTCGACGACCACCGCTCTAAGCGGTCATAATTTGTTCAGAACCGATTAAAAACTCTATAGAACCAATGTTACTCTTACTCACATTCGACATTCCCCTGACTTCTCAGACAACGGAGAACATAAATAACACTAAATTTGCTGAAACCCCCATCTAATGAAAATTCTCTGAAATTCTTTGAAAACTTCCCATCCAGATTCCCAGAAGTGACCATTTAATTGCAGATTCTTTTCAAAGAAAAACCCGTTGAAACGAAAAGAAACGATACATATGTAAAATGCTTTGTGTCCTAACACCTGAAAATGGGCAGTCCCCTGGAATAATGGATGGTGAGGTCCACCGAGTTCTTGGAAGTTTGTGGTCAGATTCTCTTCATCCAGCCTAGTGTGGTATATTGCTTTATTTTGTGATTTCTGATCGTAGATCATATAGCAGATATGGAATTGAAACGGCTGGCAAAAATTCATATTTTGTCCCTTGAAGTCAGCGTGAAAGTCATTAACACTCACAAGAATAGGTTTTTTTTTCAATCTTCGCAAACTGTCTGCAAAGTATGGTTGTGTGAAAACCCAAATTAACCAGATTTTAATTAATTCTGATAAATTTCTGAAGGAATATGAAGAAAATAAGGTTTGAGGTAATAAACGATAGAGAGAAGAAAAATTTTCGAACATAAATGCCCACACATTGAGTAGTTTTAATGTGCTCACGTCAAAGAGCTGCCTATATGAAGACAGTTGACCCCCCCAAAAAAATAAATCCCTTGATATCTTAAAAATTGTTGGGTACCTCAGGGATTGGCAAAATTGGTCTCGATCCACGAAAGACATCTCGTTTTGTTCTGTTTCTGCCGAAAGCATCGCCGTAAGCGATAAAAGCTAGCAGAAATTGGAAGGGCAGATGCGCACATTTTGTAAAAGACTACGATCTCAAAGACCATAGTGTTTAAGCTAATCCGCTGACTAAGTATATACACAAAGACGGTTATACTGATTCTTTAATCACAAAAGAATGGAAAGGAGATTATACTTTTTTTGATAAAAGAGCGTGCAGATTTTTCGATTACAAAGATGCCCCTTGAAACACCCCGTGAAAATATTTCTAACTATGACCACATCAATACTATTTTTTTTGTAATTTTGAAAAGTATTTAGTTAATACTTACATTAATATATACCTTCAATTATTAGATTATCTAATACGTACAAAAAATATGAAAATATATTTTAAATATTGTCTAGACGGTTTTCTTTGATGTGTCCTGATTCGATCGGATATTCATAAATAATAAATTATATGCATGAAATAATTTACTTTTGATATTTTGTCTCTATATATTTTTATCGTAACAGGTTAAAAATATGCGAAATCTAATATTATTCTCTTGTACAATGTCTTTTATTCTGTTTCCTTTCATGTCAAAAAAAGTTACCGCTTGGAGATTATTGAGTAAAATGGTGTGGAAGTCAAAGAGACTCAATTATATGTACATTTACTTTTGAATAAAAAAGCATTAGAAACGATGAATATCCTTGTTAAAGATGAAAATATCAAATATTAAGTTCGCTAAGTAGATCATATACACAGATCAATGATGGTTTACTTACGAATCTAAGTAATTCAGTTTAATTGTACAGAAGTTTAAGCAAAATTTTCTTAATTTCGGATAAATCACTGTCAGAAGACTCCAGTAAATCAAAAGATTTATTTTCCTGTTTTGAATATATATATTTTATCTATACAGTTGAAGACAGTTGGGGACTGCCTACGTTCGGAGCACTTTTTTTTAAAAAAATACCTTATTGATTAAATACATGCATTTTTATTTAAAATGTAATATGAAATGATGGAAATATATATAATTTTTCCTAAATTTGCATACAGTTTCAAGAAATAGGCAAATTTGTATAAAAATTAAGCTAAATTTAACACTTATGCTAGAAGCTCTACACTCAGTTCAAATGAATATATTTCAATTTCCTTGATACTGTATGCTACTATTACACTTACCTGTGAAAGAAACTAAAAGTTTTGTGATATTACTAAAATTCACTGAAATATGCCAAATTTCGTATAACAATTCAGAATTATTCCAAAAAAAATCTTGTTTTTTTAGTACAAATACCTGTAAAATGATCAAATCTATACATAGAGCTTCGAATGCAGTTCTAAGCATAGTACTAAATGTAAAAAACATTGCAGAAAAATTTCATTAAAATATCTTTAACACTTTTTGAGTTATGAAATTTATCGTAGAAGCAAAACACTGAAAAATCAGTTTTTCACAAAATGCATTTAAAGTTTATACTTTAAAAAAAAACTATGTTATATTGATTTGTCAAAGTTAAAATTCTCCACATTTATAAGTCGAGCCCTCCTTTATTTCATGATTTGACAATTTTTCTATTTTAGCAGCTTTTCTTTTTTTTCTGGCTATTTTTACACTTGGTAATAAGCGACGTTTTGAGGCAAATTTGTATAAAAATCAAGCTAAATTTAACACTTATGCTAGAAGCTCTGCACTCAGTTCAAATGAATATATTTCAATTTCCTTGATACTGTATGCTACTATTACACTTACCTGTGAAAGGAAAAAAAAGTTTTGTGATATTACTGAAATTCACTGAAATATGCCAAAATTTGTATAACAATGCAGAATATTCCAAAAAAATCTTGTTTTTTGAGTACAAATACCTGTAAAATGATCAAATCTACACATAGAGCCTAGAACATATTTTTAAGCATAGTACTAAATGTGAAAAACATTGCAGAAAAATTGCATTAAAATATTTTTAACACTTTTTGAGATATGAACTTTATCGTAGAAGCAAAACACTGAAAAATCAATTTTTCACAAAACGCATTTAAACTTTTTACTTAAAAAAAAAAAAAACTATGTTATATTTATGTGTCAAAGTTAAAATTCTCCACATTTATAAGTCAAGCCCTCCTTCATTTCATGATTTGACAATTTTGCTTTTTTAGCAGCTCTTCTTTTTTTTTCTGGCTATTTTTGCACTAGGTAATTAGCGACGTTTTGAGTTTATGATTCGCTCATTGTCGATACCCAAGTAATTATGGACCATCTCCTTTTCTATGGATAATCCTAAATTTTCAAAAACAGGTAGTAGTCCTAAATAGCCAGAATTGAACAACAAAACTGCAATATGAGCTCCTAACAACATAGTCTGCAGTCCAACAAAAGTTTCTTTTGGCAAAATTGTCCATATCATGTTGTTGAAACTCTCATTGTTATTTTGAGTCATACCATGTAAGCATTTTGAGAGGAGTGCTTGATCACATAGACTCATGTAAGTTGCTTTTATAGTGTTTATGATGGAGTCTGGAAGGCCAGGAGATTTATCAAAAATCTGTTGACCAGCATGCATTGCTCTCTGATACTTGCACCAACTATTTGGCCCTACTGGGCACTGTCCATGCATTTTATTTTTATTGTTCGAGCAACAGTGGAAAAATGCTGCTATGACAGCAGACTGCATATTTTGTAGATCTCCTGTATTGCTACCAATCGCTATACCATAATAATTCTGGAGTTTATCTATAAACTTATCAGTTAATTTTCCTTTACCTCCCAGCCCTTTCTTGTTCTTTAATTTTCGTAAACGACTGCCAACTCTTTTTTGAACGTAACCAATGCACTCCAATTTTGTAACGGTATTCTTACCATAAATGTCTTTCACGCTCATATAAGCTTTAGAATCCCCGTCGCCATAGTATTCGGTGTACTGCAGTCCTCGATTTTTCACAGATCTTTCAAATATGCGATATGCACCCACTACCTCCATACTTGCTGCTGATCCTTTGTGATTCGAGCATATGTGATTTTTATTTGTTTCAATCACTTCATTAATTTGGTCACAAACTCGACAATACTGAGACATGACCTCCAAGTCTAAAACTTTTCCTGTTATAATAGATATGGCTGACACAGAACCATTTAGGGATGTGTGGCCACGCCGCTGCCAGGTAACGTCTAAGGACACACCACAAGAAATGCTTTTCTTCAGATCCAGAACTTCTCTCGAAGCTTCATTCATGTTATTTTCAGATGCAGCACATACAGCTTCCAGCAGTTGAACTTCATGTCTTCTAAATGCTGCTTTAGAAATAAATGGCAAGTTTAGAGTGAACAACAGTTTTTTTCCAGCTGTATAACCCTTTCCAATAAGTCTTAAACCAAGCACTAAGAAAGAATTTATAGTGTTTTTTTTGTTGTTCTTGGGAGATGAAGAAAAACCGTTTCTATATCCACACTTGCAAACCAAGCAAAAGTTTGAGCAAATTCCAAATTTTGTTTCTTCTATCAGCTGCAAGCCAGTTTCAAAACACAGTGGGCAACAGAGCATGGAAAACTAGCGTAGCGATATCGAATAGTCTGTTTCCTTTCAGACCATTATCTTCATAAACAGTCAACTGTTCCATACCTGAAGGAATTTTTAATTTAGATGAGCTGGCAGTTATCACTTCATCACCATCAACTCGCTTCGAATTCGTATAACGATTACCATGAAAAGATCTTTTTTTAGATTTTTTAGATCTTACTTTAGGCATTTTGAAATAAAGTAATCGAAATAAACAAGTTTAAAAAGAATTTAAATACAAAAGCAGTGAAGATCAATGTAAAATATAATCAAAAATGAAGCGTAGAATAAAGCGTCGAACAAGCATGAAAGAATGTAAACAAGCATTGCTAAATCGCCGTTGTTGCCATTTTATGAAAAACAAAGTGAGAAAAAACTGTTGCCAGGTGCAAATAAATGAATCCAGATTTTAAAATTATAAGATTTATTGATAATTGAATATAAATAGAGTACAAAAACGCTAAAAAACGGTGTTGTTTACATATCTGCTGGCCCTTTAAATGCTACTTCCGGTTTTGAAAATATCACTTCCGGTTTACTAAATTGGCTATAACTTCTGTTCTAATTATCATAAAAACAAAATTAAGACGGTTTTGGATTCCCAAAAGAATGCCCTATAACATAAAATAATAATAAAAATTTCGACATTTTGACCAAAAATCGGCATTCTAACGTAGGCAGTCCCCTTAACAATATATCTGCATCTCTGAATGTACGAAATTTAAACTCTGCTCAATAAATAGGATTCAATATATTCATGTGTGAAATATCTGTTTAAATAATAATTTAAAATTATATGCATAGCACTACCAGTATAATTTTACTTTCTTGTCAACAGCTCGATATTGAGTTGCATAACAGCATCATTAAATATTTGAAAAGTGTTATAACTATCCATGTTAATATATTTAATGTTTATTTAAATCTAAACGCATTACATAAATATCCACTGCATTCACATATTTTGCAGATATCAAATATGTTTCGGACAGAGAATTTTTTGACAAACGGCTGCTGTGTAGTACGTACTATCATGAAATGGAGCGAAGCAATTCTATGCATTGTTTGGAAATAAAAATTAAACGTAATAATCTAGGATATTTTGTAAATAAGATAGTATAAATAATAATTTACGTGTTAGTGTCTGTTTATTAAACAAAATGCACTTATTTTCTTCGAAAATACTCGATTTTTCTTTACGAATGTATCATACTTTCATAATAACCCATTATAGTTCCTTTTCACCTGCTAAACACTTTTCCTGACGTGTTTCTTTCAGTTTTCTTTAAGAACCCATCCTTAACTATCACGATACAATATTATTTAATATCTACACTTTAAAAAATCGGTTAAGACCATATGGGCTGGTTAATAAACATATCAAAGTTCAAATTGAAAAATTTCAATGAGGTTTCAAACAGTTATTAAAATCTTTAAGAGTTCATCGTTAACTATCAGTATACAATATTATTGTGAGATTTATAGATTTAGTGGACTGTAAATGATTTTAAAAGATTTATTTTGACTTAAAACAAAATAATTACAATACTTGCACATTTAATAGAACACACTTGCGATTAATAGAATATAAGGAATGGATCAACGTCCTGTAGCAGGCTGCTACTACAGGACGGAACAATTATTTAATACCTACACTTTAAAAAAATTGTTAATACCATATGGGCTAGTTGTTAAACATACCGAAGTTCAAGTAATAAAACTTCCGCCTGGTTTCAACCATATATTAAAAATCCTTAAGAGCTCATCCTTAAGTATGAGTATACTATATTATCTCGTATCTACACTTTAATAAATTGGTTAAGTACCAGGAGACCACGCAAACAATTCTCAGAATTCAAAGGCCTGTGCTCGTGATCATAAATTCATATCCTGCAGTGAAAGCAGCATTCTTATGCAAAAGAGTAATGAAGATGTATATGCGTGTACAATAGCTAAGTTTTCTCTGTTCGTAGCCTTCTGTTAAAATTGAGAAAATTTTCGAAAGTCAATAAATCATTTCAAAAGGATTTGTTAAAAGACAACTTACAATATCCCTAGAGATATTCGTTGAGAGATTCTACACACTTTCACAGTCAGTTAGGTTTCTTTAAAATCCAGGGGCATAAGATTTTCACTTATTTAACTTTTCTATGATTCGAAACAAATTGTTCTTCTGAAATGTAGAACTTTATCAAGAAAGTTCTTCGCTGAAAATAGTACAGGGAAAGTTATTTTCATTTTATTAAACAAACTTGAACTAATTTTACAAGAAAGTTTTTGCGAAGAACTGTCAGATGTTAGAAATTCATGGTGTCGGTATAACGTATTTTCATAAAAAGTAATTTTAAATTTTTAAAGAGGTTTCAAGTCCTTTAAAGAATTTGAATGTTTACGGCTTTCACACAGAATATTTTTGATGCACTTGAAATATGAATTATATGATTTTGATTTTTTTCCCAAAATTCAAATTATGCAATACGTTATAAGTCAATAAAAAGGGCCTGTGCACATACTATATTGGTATGCAATATAATACGTTAAAAAAAAAGACAATGTGTTTCATTTTTTCTGTCTTAAAACAAACCTGACCACCTTGGAAGCATTTCATTATCAATGAAGTACCTTTTAGTTGTTACATTCTAATGGTTTACCTTATATTGAAACACTACTTGTTTTTGTGTGTTGATCTCACAAACTAATGCAAAAGGATACAGTATTATAAAAATCTCAAGTGTTATTATCCTCAAAATGATCTAGTAAATTGGAGAATAATGATTTATTAAATGCTGTTTGGAACTGTTGTGTACTTTTTCCTTCGTGATTAACTGCTATTTCTTGAATATAAGGCTTTCTGGAGCATATTTTTCTTCTACACAACATAAAATATGGTTCTACACTTAATATAATGAATCTTTTCTATGATGAAATAATAACGTATTAGGGGTTTGCAGGATGGGTCCTGCAGTCTTTTTAAGGTTTATATTCTCAAATTTGGCATCGTATTTGAGAAAAAAAACTTTGTGTTTTAAGGAAAATAATGAATAGAATTTCGAAGGCATTACAAATTTTTATTTGAAGTGGAAAAATTCTTGTGCAAAAAGGTAGACTCATATTATATGGGCACTCTTTACGTCCAAGACATTATTCCATATTTCTAATTTTAAAGAATTAGGTATACATTTAAGTGTTAAAAATGATAATTAGAGTTAGCCCTCATTCATCCATTTCAGTATGTAAGAATTTTATAGACATATATTACGTTTAATTTATTTATTATAGTGGGCATAATAATATGTAGCGATCATGTGAGTTATGTGTTTAAAACTTTTGTCTTCTTGTGATTAATTCTTTCCAACGCCATTTAAATTATATCTAATACTACAGGTACCTTGTATTAAACAAGATTTGGTATAATTTAAATACTGTTTCAAACAATTTGATTGGATTATTTCATTCTAAGCATTAACAGAAATGATGCTTTTGATAATGCTCGTATGATAAAGACAGGATTCTTTGTTAAGATAGTTAAAAATTTTGTTGTAAAGCCGGCACATATATATAATATTCAGTCAGAAAGTTGCAAGTATTCTTGTTCGTTCAAGTAATGACATGGAATTTTAAAGTGCATTGCAGGTAAATATTAACCTAACAATTTGAATTAAATATTTTGTGTTTTCCAAAATGTGTTTTCCAAATCTCAAACTATAAGAAACATTTTTTTTTTCTTCCTTCGAAATTAACTTAGCAAAGTTCTGTCTAAAAAGAATGTTTGTAATTAAAAATGCGCCTAGGATTATATCTCGAGTGTTTAAGATAAATAAACACACACACACACACACACACATATATATATATATATATATATATATATATATATATATACAGAGAGAGAGAGAGAGAGAGAGAGAGATCCTCAATTACATTTTTAAAACTCGCCTAACGTCTTCATCCTTTTACTAAAATATTTTTCTTCAGTAAAACTATTTTCTCCATGTAATAAAATATTACTATTGATGTTGTTATCTTCTACACAATTTTTTTATTTGGATAATAACTTCAAACACTTCTGAAATCATATATTTCCAAAAATTGTATATGTTACAGAATTTCAGTATCCCTGGCACCAGCTACTTATCATTATGAACAAATTACGGCGTAATCCATTAGAGGTAATCATCTAAAATGCACTTTCTTTTATTTGATATTTTTATATGCTTGAAAAGTCATTTTTCTTCTTGTAATGAAAGAAAAATCTCGATTAAATTTCAGGCATATCTTTAAAAGTATCATGGTTAATAGATTTTAGTATAATGAAATTACAACATGTGTACAAATTCGGCTTTATTATTAAAATGTTTCTCACTCATAAATACTAGTCAAAATTATTAAATCAGAGGTACCTAATATGAAATAACTGAGATTCTGACAATTGACTGTGTATAAATATGAGATTATGAACATAAAGTATAGGAAATTTTATTTAATAACTTTTTTAGAGTAAAAAGTTTCGCAGAAATTTATTTTGTAGAATATAATTTTATTTCATATTTTCAAATGGTTTATTCTGCTTTGGTTCATCGTAAACTTAATATCCTAAAAGTTATTTCTGTAGAGTCTAAACGGATGTATAAAATGAGTTTAGAGTGATTCCAAACAGTTCATCTGTTGTTTAACAATAGGTACTGATACGTAAGATTTTTCCCAAAATCTGCCTAATATGTAATTAAACTTGCTGTTTCATGAATTAATTTTTCTATTTCGGCTTTCATTATTCGCCACTTCAACGAGCCAAATTCCCTTAGTAAACTCGAAATTTTATATTACCGAAATAAAAGCTAATATACGAAAAACATTAAAAATGTAACGACAGTGTTTTTACGTGGATAAGTTGTTTAATTTTGAAAACATATGTATACTTGCAAACTACCTAAGAATTCTTCCTGAACCTATATGCAAAGTTAACCCCTGTAATGAAAACTTTTGTAAGTTAAAAGTATATTTTCTTCAAGGTATATAGGAGACCAGTCAAAAAAAATTGCTGAGGTCCTCAATTTTTTGAAAAGGATATCGGAAAAGTTATTTTCCACTTCAGAGAGTAGGAGTAAGTAATGCGATTCCAGGCCATATGTAAATGGTAACGGGCCATTATTTAGATTGCGGATTATGTCGATATCAAATATTAGACATACAAAACCGAATACGATAATCAAAGTACGGTATAGAAAGCTGTTATACTGATTAAAAATTCAAGCAGTTATTGGTCACTTTTGGTATTTATATATATACATATTTTTGGGAAATTATTATCTTTAAAGGACTTTCCATATCTTTAGATAAAAGGAACTAGTAACAGTTTTCCCCGTTGGTTCATTATAATTAATCATAATTTATTTCCTATAGATGACATTAGGGCCCTAAAACTGACATGCTCGCAATGGAATTTTTCATTTCTTGAACCAAAGACTCAAAGAGTTTTTTTTTTAATGTTTAAGGATTAAAACAAAGATTGATTTCACGTTGAGTCTCAATCCATATATGCTTTGCTCTTGTGGTACCAACCGATTTATTGCCCATAATTGATTATTTGACTCTTTTGGGTTCATCTGTCAGAGACTAGACATTATCTTTGCAACGACTCTCTATGCCCCTACGAATATCTTAAAAACGTGTCAACGTAAAAGAAATCTTAAAAACGTGTCAACGTAAAAACGTGTCAACGTGTATAATAATAATAATAATAATAATAATAATAAAATAAATTAATAACAAAACGGATATCTGCCTTATCTGCCTTTCACAGGCAATCTTCATTATATACTACAATAGAAATCTCACTTCGGTCGTATCATTACTAATCATCACAACTGACATCAAACGATTGCTGATTAGTGGAACAGCTTCAAGTGAAAATTCGTCTTTCAAAAATTCCTTAACAATTGCAGGACACAAAGAACTTTCCTTGCGGCTTCGTACGCTACTGTAAGGGCCTGTTCACATAGGAGTCCGTTGCGTTGCGTTAAGGAAAAGATGATGTTGAAACGAAAAAAACCAATCATATGCCTCCAAACGATTAGCAATGAAATTTTTAACCCCCACGATTGGTTTATTTTCGTCTCAACTTCATCTTTTCCTTAACGCAACGCAACGGACTCCTATGTGAACAGGCCGTAACAGTTTTGTTCAAACACGCACAAAATTTGGTAGATACTCCTCGCTTAAGTTTTAAACCAATTCACATGTCAGAAATGAGAGTGAACTCTGTGCCATCTGCTAGAAAGAATAAATTAGACACTCGCTACCTGAGCTATGTGTATACTTCAAAAGTAAATGTTTAAAAAAATGATGTTTTTTGTAAATGCTTTTATTTTAGAGAGACGTCATTTTCATAATTTTTATCACGCTTCTTAAAGTAAACCGAATCATGCAACAAAACTTTTTTTTAAATCCATAGTTTTTAACTGGGCCAAACACATTGTCACTACAATCAATGAATCAAATTACTACATACTCAGCAGGCTTTCTGTTGAAACTTATAGGTTCCTCAATGTATAGGTATCAGACCAACTTCAGACCAAATAAAATATCGGCGACCAACTTTCAGACAATCAAGAATTGGTCGCCGAGCGATTGTGACAGAATGGGCTTCTGGACTACGTCTAAGCTTGTCCGGGTACAAGGGGTTTAGAATAAAAACAAGGTTTGTGCAAACTACTTTAAAGCAAATTTGGCTGTCTCAGGACAAGATGTCTGCAACGATCACCCTTTTTTCCTCGACAGAACTTTAATTTTACACGTTAATGCCATTTATAGCTATAGAAAATGGACTTATTAATGGTTTTACCAAAACCAACAAACTCAATAACACTGAAAATGAAGAATGCAGCTAAAACACCAAATTGCTTCAAGAATTCTCCAAAACGGAGAATAATTTTTTAAGATTATCTGTGGTGAGAATACAGTAGGGATACATCTTAAATGTAGCAGAAAATATTTATAAATATAATCTGGAAAAGCATGTTACTGAACATTTTGAAGAAAATGATATTCAATACTGAAAAAATTACTGAAGAGAGAAAATAAAATATTATCGCTCACATTTAGTTTCGAAATAACTGGAAGAGATAATTGAAGTGCGTCATTTAACATACAAAAACATCGGTGGAAATTGGTGGAACAGAAGGAAGAAAAGAAAAAAAACATGATTTGAATTCTTTCGTGAGTAGTAAAGGAAGAAATATCAAACCGTATGAAAGGAAATCATGTAAGCTAATATTTCAAATATATAGATACTTTTAAGTCAGTAGAGAATTTTTTTAAACACAATAATATTTGAAAGATTGGTTCGAATGATTATTTTAAGGTGTAATTAGAGTACATATACCACAGATTCATTTGCGCATTGACCGAAACGCTTATTTGTCGAAAGACTCGTTTGGTGCCTACTTGAATGAAAGACAACTATTGGTAATATTTCTCATTTCTTCAGCACTTTAATCATTGACTTGAAGTGTTATTTTACGAATGACTCGTTCCGCTGTTTACGAGTAATTGGCTAGGTAATTATTGTTATTGGGTTGAATAATTATTTATCACATGATTCATTTGAGGTGAACACGAGTAATTGAATAGGATGATTATTTCTGAGATGATTTTCTGGACTTGAACTCGAATGTTTTGGCGGGTGATTATTCCTCTGATTATTCTCTTTTAAAGTACACATGAAATTTGCTAGGATGTGGGAATGAAATAAATAGTGTGTGTGTATTCATTTAAAATGATTTAACATTCTGTTACTGACCCATCAAGAAAATGCAATTAAGATATTTCATAAAATCATGTTATATATATATATATATATATATATATATACTGATTGCGTCATAAATTCGTGCAAAGTTCAAATATTCTTAATAAAAGAAGTAATGTTCGGAAAAATTATCTGTTTGTGCCAATAGGATCAGAGGGACATTGGATTTTTTTTTCTATGTAAGAAAAAATATTTCCAAAAGTAACCGAAAGAGGGCGCTCACGTGTCATACTGAGATGTTTTATGCAAATCAGGCTATCAATAAAACAAATGGCTGGAAATGGATCCGGCTTCGAATGACGGATGTTATGTCAAGACGTTCCTTTAGGAATCTGTCACTGGAGACCGAGTGATAAGTCGCGGTTGTAAGGTTCATTGGCCCTCACGATCACCAGACTTGATACCAGCAGATTTTTGGTTGTGGGGATACTTAATGTCTCGTTTGTACCGAAACTCCAAAAAACATTTGGTGGAGCTGAAAAATGCCATTGGACAGAAAGTCTCTGCCATCGATGGCGATATGCTGCACTCCTCTGTAATGGCCGTAGTGATGCGCCGAGCATTCCTATTACCTTGTTCTGGTGGTAATGTTCAGCATCTGTTACTTTAAAATAAATGCAGTTTCATGTTACTGTGATCTGTTTTATTTTATATTTGTGTCTGCCTGATTTGCATAAACGTCTCAGTATGACGTGTGAGCGCCCTCTTTCGGTTACTTCTGGAAATATTCTTTTTGACATGGAAAAAAATCCAATGTCCCTCTGATCCTATTGGCACAAACAGAAAATTTTTCCGAGCATAATTTCTTTTATTACGAATTTTTGAACTTTGCACGAATGTATGACGCTCCCGGTATATATATATATATATATATATATATATATATATATATATATATATATATATATATATATATATATATATATATATATTTATTTATATATATATATATATATATATATATATATATATATATATATATATATATATATATATATATATATATATATATATATATATATGTGGGTGTGACTGGTTCGGAAACCACACGTCTTACTTAAAAACGCTAAAAACTCATTTATTAAAAAAGAACGATGATATGATGTAGTATCTACAGATGAAGAAACTTGCGATAAAACTGGATAGTCGGCTCCACAGCACTTAACTCTGCTGCTTATCCACGCGCACCCTGCTTTCCACTGCACGTGTATCTCCTTCACGAGATCTCAAGGTCACTCCGTTCTTCTGCGAGTCGAACGCACCGTTTCTCATCTACCAGCAAGTGAGCGATTGCCTGAGTGTGAATCGAACTGCCGGTCTTTTATACGAGTACCCGGGAAACGTCTGTTTGCGTCACACTCGAAGGTGTTCGCCTTCTTCTATTCGCACAGCGTGGTGTCAGAAGGGGGATTCGGCTCGCTTCAAGTGTGTGTGTGTGTGTATTCATTTATTTAAAAGTTTAATTGTTAAAAACGCGTGTGCAATTAATAATCCTTTGTAAAAAACATTCAATTGCAAATCATTTATTTACAGGAACCATTCATTTATATCTATTACCAATCAAACTAATCCGTTTGAATACATTTCTGTGATGTCATAAAAAAGGAAGAAATACATATGTTATTACGTTCTTGCTATATGTACAAAATTAAAGCGCAGTATATCAACGCAGTATATCATTTTTACTTAATTACAACATGTCACAAATATTTAGTATTACTTTTAAAGAAAATTATGTTTTAATATTTGAAAACCATTATAATAATAACATTTACATTTTAGAAATGTTCTTTTTGAAATGCACTACATTGTTAAAGAAGAAAAACATTAGCTTAGTTATAAATATTTTATGTACCCAATCTTCTATCAGCTTACATTTTTTCTACTTTGAATCTGAATATATATATATATATATATATATATATATATATATATATATATATATATATATATATATATATACGTATGTATATGCTTAGGAGGTTGAAAAGCACTGGGAGAAAAGGAATGAATTGAAAATGATTGAAAGTTAAATTGGAAGAGTTATAGTTTTAATAGACAGATTGTTTTCATGTGTTGAATTTTTATTTTTATTCTTTATATGAAGTTTGCATTTGAAAGATGTCGCAATTCGGGAATTAATATCTTGGTGAGTAGATATCGACGGTCAACAAATGTGCGACAGTTCTTTTGTGAAAATTTTTTATAGAGTATAGACTTAAAAGTGATGCTCTCTCACTTCCAAATAATATCGAAAATGATTTCAATATATTGAAAACTTTCGTTGTGAACTTACGTATTTTATAATAAGTTACAGGACCCCTAACTGATTCAGTCCTTCGTTTACCAAAATATTTCGAAACACTATATTTCATTACTATACGTTAGACGTTATACAGGTTTAGTTTATTACCACACGAGTGTAGGATTTTATATGATATTCTTTCTCTGGGTGCAATAATACAGGGTGATCGTAAACTATGTCGACAAAAAAAGAGGGGAGATAGTATTTATTAAGACAATCGGTATTTTTAAGAAAACCTAGGGCAGCATTCTCCTCAGTCTGTCAGAAAAGCGTTCAGTTCAGCGTCCAAGTTGATCTTTCATCACTAGAAAAAAAAATGAGAATAAACCAAATTATAAGTTGCAGAATCCTACTCAGATCATATAAAGACCCCTCTACTACACTTCGTAAACACTAGAAGAGATTTTCAGTGAACAACTGGGCAGGTATCGTTGATGATTGGCTGGTGGTACCGTATGTCTTGCCAGAACGTCTCACCGGCGCAGCGTATCTTGTCTTCATCCAGCAAGAACTTCCTGGTGCCTTCCAAGTTCTTCCGCTCACCACACATAGGGACATGTGGTTCATGCATCGTGGAGCCCCACCGCACTTTAGCATCACGGTCCACCATTTCCTGAATGTCAAATATCGTGAACGGTGGATTGGACGTGAGGGCCCTACGGCCTGGCCTCCACACTCACCGGACATAAATCTATTACACTTCATTGGGGGACACGTGAAATCATTGGTGTACACGAGACACCTATGGACTCAGTTGAAGATCTTGTTGCGAGAACCGTTGTTGCAGCAGAAAAGATTAACACGACACCAGGAGTGTATGTGAGGGTGGGACAGTCTCCTATTCGTGGGTGACAATTCACTCACTCCTTTCAACAACGTCATAACTCAAAAATCGGCGAATTTTAGTCATGCTTGTTTTCAGAATGCCCTGAAATAGTAGTATATCCCTGCAAGATCGTCATATCTCACTGCTTAATATTTAGCCGCTAGAGAGCGGAAATAAAAATTTATTTTCAATACATTTCAATGTATTTTTAAACTTTCAAATCACTCTCCTGAAAAATCTTGTTTTTTGAGATATGACGTTGTTGAAAGGAGTGAGCGAATTGTGCAGCGATGTGATTGGACGCCATTATGAGCATTTATTTTTGATTCTTTCTCTGATCTAAATGGGATTGTGCATCTTACAATTAGGTTTATTCTCATTTTTTTGCAGTGACGAAAATTCAACTTGGACACTGAATTTTACGCTTTTCTGATAGACTGTGGGGAATGCGACGCTAGGTTCCATTGAAAATATTGTTCGTCTAGATGAGCACTATAGCCCCTCTTATTTTTTCGACAAATGAGACAATCAGACATACTGCTTCCCAGCTTGATAATGAAGTATATTAATGAGCTGTTAAATAGGTGTCATTCTGAATTTCTATTGTGCATTTTAGGAAGTGCGTTCACTCAATAGAACATTTCTTTGCAAAGCGTTATTCAACCTCTACTATGAGCGCTACTAGAGACGAAAACCAGAATGCGATGATGAAACTTAGTGGCGTTAGAACTAGTTTTGGCACTTTAAAAGAAGGATTGTGTTTTGAGACGAATAACACGTGAAATCGTCAGACTGATACTACTTGAAGAAGACGGATTAATGTCGAGGGCCGTCGGTGCTAATTAAGCATAGCAGAGAGACAGAAATTTATAATTACATTGCTTGCCCTGTATCTGAACGTTGGTTGCTGAAAAACGGTTGGTTTTGCTGATGTTTACTTATTTGATGGAAGATAACGCGTAACGATGGGATCATCTGATATGAATCTAGTGTAGCCTCGAGAGATAGCTTAAGATGTAAAATGTTTTATAGCTCATTCTCAATAGTGCGTTCAAGTAGAATAATAAATACAATTTATTACTTTGATACAATAAATTTCATTTTCTTAGAGAAACTTAAAATAAGACATATTCCGCAAAACATGTTCGAAACATTGTTTATTTCATTGATTGGTTAAAATTCTAATAATCCTCTGCAATTACTCAAAAGATAAACAGCAATACTCAGGTGGGAGGGAATTTATTCTTAATTTCACGCATACACCATTTTTTATAGAATAAATCATACGACATTTATAAAAGTTATCTCCCCCAGGAAATCTAGTAATACATTACCCATGTAAGTAAATCTAGTATAAAAGTACCTGATATTCGAAGAAAAGGGAAAAAAATGTGCGCTTAAGTTCATAGTTATTGCACATTTTCAAATATTAAACGTTAATCATCAGAGAATCAAGCCTTATACTTCTTATTAACATTTCAGTCTTTTGAAAAAGGAATTATTTTACCTGGAAAAGACCAGATCAAACGTCAGCCAATTTCCCAACCTTTACGAGAAATATATATCTCCTGGTGTAGAACAAAGAGCAGAATCCCTCTTTCTTTCCGGAATCTTTCCCTGAAATTTTAAAATGTAAATTACACAAAGAAACGAAACACAAAGAAGGAAACTACCTTATTCACTTTCTTGAAATATTTATTTGAATAAATTATTAATGTGTCTCATTTTATCAAAGCACATTCTCTTTGATGAGCTTCAAATAAAATATGTAAAATCGTTTTCTTGGCTACAAATTACACCGGAAGCTAGAAAGGGAAGCTATTTCTTTTCAAGTTAGAGTCTGGCGGCGTTGAAACTATGCTTTGGAAGCTATGTATTTTCATTATATTGACATTTATTTTAATTCGTGAGCTGCGTTTCGTAACGAAATTGGTAAATTTCCTTGATGGCTTTTAGTCTACAAATTCAAACAGATAAGAGGAAAAAAATAGTTTTCGAACAGCTGTTATTATATTATAAACAGTACTTGAAAAGTAATTGAATCCTTAGAGATACAAGAATTAAAAAAATCTGTAAATGGAATTCAAAGAACTTTCCTAACTAGAAGTATAAAGGCTAAAAATATGACATTTAAAAAAATGCAAGACATTAAGATAGAAATTTATACAATCAGGATTTTTAAAAAAGGTGTTAAACATCATTCAGGATAAATATATATATATATATATATGTACAGTGGCTCCCAAAAGTGTTCGTACACTTACGATTTTCAATGAAATAGGGGTCTATCCCCTAATTAAAATGAATATTTCAGAATGGGTATTTAATAATCATATCTATAATCTATTCTTAAAAAAATGGCATGAAATATTTTAAAAACATAGTAAAACTTTATTTTTAAGAAACCAATAATCAAAAAGTAACAAAAACTTTATAACACAAAAGTCATCGTATACTTGTAAAATATTTCTACATATTAGTAAATATTCTAGTTTTTTGTTAAATTAATATTTAGTAGGATATCCTTTAGCATCCATAACAGCTTTTAAACGTCTGGGAATAGATTGCACTAGTTCTTTTGTAATTTCTACATCAATGTTCATCCATTCTTCGATCATAATTGTTTTTAGTTCTATTTTCGTGTGAATGTCGAGTTTTCGGAATTGAACCTCCAGTTCTCTCCAATATGTTCTATTGGGTTTGAATCTGGCTATTGAGGTGGTGTTTTCAAAACTCGTGGACAATTATAGAGACAACAGAAGTGAACGTTGAGAAGCCGTGTGCTTAGGATCATTATCTTGATAAAAAACATAGTTGTTTCCAATACCCAAATTTTGGACTGATAATTTTATATTGTCTCTTGTTGTTGTTGTTGTTGTAGCCCCTTGACCGACATGTAACGTCAGGTCAAGTCCCGAAGGCTATGGGCGATGAAGGTGCGGCTCCGGTTTTTAATAGCACCGCAAGGGTCGGAGTCCGACTTGGCTAAATGACCGGTCCCGTAATTTTGAACCGAGCCAAGTGACGCGACCGGAACACTTGACCCCGCACCTCCAGAGGTAAATTTGAGAACATGGAGGACATTGTAGCCATGCCCTATTTTACGTGCCCCAGCCACCATTAGTGAACACGGCGGTAGATTTGCAGCGACGAGCCTCGAACCAGGGAAGTTCAGATCACTGGCCCGCTGCTCTTGCAAACCGGGCTACCGCGCCCGCATATTGTCTCTTAAAATATTTATATAAACATCATGATTCATTATGCCATCAATAAATACCAAATTACCCAGTCCTGATGCTGACATGCACCCCCACACAAGGACACCTCCACCACCATGCTTAACTGTTCCTACTAAGTTTTTGGGATTAAGTTCCTCATTTAATCTTCTCCATACAATTATACGACCATTGGAACCAAAAATGTTAAACTGGCTTTCATCGGCAAAAAAGACATTATTCCAATACGTTTGGAGCTTATTTATCATTGATAGTGCGAAGGAAAGCCTAAGCTTTCTATTTTTCTCACTCACAAAAAAATTTCTACGGGCAGAACGCCCATGTAATTCAGCTGCTCAGAGAACTCATCGAACAGTTTCAGGTGAAATTGAAGTAGAAAATGTTTCATTAAATTCTGCAGAAACTTTTACAGCATCCAAACGGGATTTTTCACAAATTTTCTAATTCTAAATCTCTGATCACGTTTTGTCAACTTTGCCGGACGTCCTTTTCTTACCTTGTTTTCCATCCGATTTTCTTCTTTAAAGCGTTTTATCACATACTACACAGTAGAATGGTATAAATTAAGTAATTTAGAAATATTCCGAACTGATTTACAACTACTATGATGACAAATATCCAATATTCGAATGGTGTTTGTGGTATCTTAACGACTACGAGCTATTTTTAAATAATATATAGAATATTACTCAGTAGGCAATCAAAAATCAAAGCCAAACGATATTTTAAATGCCACCACAATTCAAAAACTAAAATTAAGCTCCAGACGATAATTTTAATTATGAACTTTTTCAGACAATGTTTCAGTGTACGATGACTTTTAGGAGATAAAGATATTATTACTTTTTGATTACTGGATCCTTAAAAATAAAGTTCTACTATGTTTTCAAAATAGTTCATGTAGTTTTTTTAAGAATAGATTATAGATCTTGTTATTAAATACCCATTCTAAAATATTCATTTTAATTATGGATAGACCCCTATTTCATTGAAAATCATAAGTGTACGAACAATTTTGGGAGCCACTGTATATACAGAGGCTGTTCACACATTTTTTAGACGATGTTATATTGTATTCACAAAACTAAATTACATAAAATTCTTGTGTTTCAAATGTTCTGTTTGACATCCCTTATTCTGAACTATCTTTCGACACCGCAATTTCCAGGATAATAATGCCTTTTAAAGTGTCAGAAGAGGTATTCTATCCCATTCCTCCTGAACAGCTTTCCAGAGTCCTGTAAGGGTTTTGGGACGACGTTTGGATAATGCAGATTTTAAAAGTCCGAAAGCACAAAAATCCATAGGTGATACATCGGGAGATTTAGTAGGGATATCAGTGAAGGGTATGGCCTTGATACCAGTTTTTTGTTCCATTTCTTTTAGAAAATTTACAGTGGAATTTGATTTGTGACTGCTAGCTTTGTCCTGATGGAGTATCACAGATTGATGGCACTGTGGGTAAAGCGATGGTATTTCATTCAGAAAAAATTGGCGAAATAATATGTTCCTGATAGTATTTGGAGTTAATCTTGACATTTTTTCCACTCTCTTTATTTTTAACTTGCCATTATAAGAAAAACCAGCAACAATCAGGAATCCCTTAGAAAAACTTTCTTTCGATTCTTTGAACCATGTACTTAAATTTTTTTCTCCCCTTTTATGATAATAAATGGCTCTTTTTTTGTTGCAATCATTTAAATACAACCATGATTCATCTATTGTGACAATTGTTTTCCATTTTTCTTTGGATAAGTGTTTCTCATATAGAATTCTGCAGCGTGTCCTGCGTTCAGCGATATGATATGGAAGACGATGCACATTGCGTTTTTTCGCTTTCTTAAGATTTAAATCAACTTTTATCATTTTGTTTACAGTGGACACAGAGCATTTTAATGATTTTGTAACTGTCCTTTGACTAGGGGGATTTTCTTTTAACATTAAACAACGTACCTTTGCAATAGTCGAAGATGTCCGTTTTTTCCTTGAATACTTGTTTGGAATTTTTGTCCCACTCGAGGCTCCAATTTGACGTTTTTTTCCTTTCTTGTTGACGATATTACCTATCGACGCATTAAATATCACAAAACCATGACTCTCACATCGTTTTTGGATAACGGAGTATGCATATTTCTCTTCGGAAAGAGCATAAATGTAGCCTTCGATTTTGACTTTTAAAAACATAGTACAATTGCAATTATTTCTTTTGTAGCAAACGATTTTTTATTACCGCTTACCAAAATCGTCTAAAAAATGTGCGAACAGCCTATATATATATATATATATATATATATATATATATATATATATATATATATATATATATATATATATATATATATATATATATATATATATATATATATATATATATATATATATATATAGTATATATATATATATATATATATATATATATATATATATATATATATATATATATATATATATATATATATATATATATACACACAAGAGCCAAAACATTATGACCACCCCTACATTTTGCAATGAATTCGCCTGGATGACGTGGAAGGCACGTGATCAGGTGGAAGTGGTATTTAACTGCTGCTGGAGAGTCTGGAGAATCATTCTTTCACTTCCTTCTGTGTGTGATGGGAAAGGCTGAGGATCTAAGCGATTTTGATAGAGGGCAGAATGTAATGGCTCGAAGGCTCGGAACAAGTATTTCCGAAACTTCACGACTCGTGGGTTGTTCGCGACCTACAGTTGTTAGTACTTATGCAAAGTGGAGGAATTACGGTGAAACCAGCAGTAGACGACATGGTGTTGGACGTCCACACGCTATCAAAGAAAAAGGTCGTCGGAGACTGTCTCGCATGGTGAAGCAAAACCGGAGCCAGACAGTGACTCAGCTGACAGCCCAATACAATGCAGAGCCAAGTAGAATAGTATCGCAGCACACTGTTCAGCGGACACTGTTGGATATGGGGCTACGCAGCAAACGTCCCACTCGTGTGCCTTTGCTGACCAAGCGTCATCGCCAACTGCGCCTGCGATGGGCCCGGGAACATCGCGACTGATCCATGGATCAGTGGGAGAGAGTTGCCTGGTCATATGAATCACGGTTTGTCATTCATCACGCCGATGGCCGTGTCAGGATACGCCGTCTTCCAGGTGAACTGTTGCTCCCTCAATCTACAGTAGGTCATACACAGGCCGGTGGTGGCGGTATTATGCTTTGGGGGACGTACTCTTGGGCGTCTCTGGGACCCGTGTTTGTGGTAGAGCAGACCATGAATGCTACAGGGTATCTGAACATCATTGCGGACCAGTTGCACCCTTACATGGCCTCTGTTTTTCCAGCTGGAAATGGAATGTTCCAACAGGACAACACCCGTGTCACAACGCTAAAATTGTGTTGGAGTGGTTCCAGGAACATGATGCTGAATTCCAGTTAATGTCCTGGCCACCTAACTCACCGGATCTCAATCCGATAGAACACATTTGGGATGTCATGGGACGGCAGCTCAGAGTTCAAAGACCACCAATTCGCAATATCTCGGATTAGCGTGACCGTTGCTTAAACATCTGGTACAATCTGTATCCGGTCATGTACCAAGGACTTGTGGCATCCATGCCAAGGCGGGTTGAAGCTGTGTTGCGCGCCACAGGTGGGCCAATTCGTTATTGACAGGTGGTCATAATGTTTTGGCTCTTGAGTGTATATATATATATATATATATATATATATATATATATATATATATATTACAAAAGATCAAAATATGTTTATGAAAAAAGAATAAAGAAAAAAGAAAAATTGTGGAGCAATGTCCAAAAATGGCCAGACATGGGTTGCGACCTGTCTTACCCCGGTTGAACTAGTTTCAAATGTCAGGCAAACACTCCCGGTAGCGAGGACATCGCACAACCATACATACTACTCAATTGGAATACAAATGAAACAAAATAGAGAAAGAACACTGGAAATTACATATATAATAGCCGTTGTCTCTGTATAACATTTCCGGGCTTTACTCATCTTTCAATTGAAGCCCTCAGTAAACAAACAGCCGGTTAGGCTTAATTTCAATTTCAGATATTGATTAGAATTTTTTCTTACCTAAAATCTAATATCTTCTTCATCAAATCAAGTTTGTTCAGCCTAATTTTCTATAAACCATTCAGAACTAAAAAAAATTGGATGTTTTTCGCTGTATATTTAACAGTTTTAAAAATCTGTTTACTTTTGCGATGAATTCTGAAAGTAAACAAACTTGAATGTGAATGAATCAAATAGCTCAATTATTCATAGCTGTAAAAACTTGGATGCCAGTCTACTACTCCAATCTCATGAAAAACTAAAGAAATAAAAAATAATGAAAGGGTTTGCTTTTACAAGGTGTGGATTAAATGCAATATATTGTTAGATAATTCGGGATATTTTTTAACTTTCATATACTTTTTCCATTATGACGTCATTATTAGTATTATGACGTCAAAATGACGGGTTACCTTCTAGTATAATATAATACAGCTAGTTTTTGAAAATATGAATCAACACAACTAAAACATACACTATTACCAACCCTCTTTTACAATCCACAATAGACACCAATCACATTTCCAAAAAATGATACATCATCCTCCCTGATGTTAGTAATATACGAAAGATGTTAAATCGCAGTAACTATAAGTCTGTTAAATTCGATTGATGTCATATCAAAGTACCCTCGAGTTATCCGTTTTACAAAATTCATTGGGTATCCGTATGAATTAGCCAGTGTTATAAATCTAAACAATTGTTCCCTTAAATCTACTTCCCTTGAGTAAAGGTATATAAATCGATTAAATTGATTTATTATTATATTTCGAAATATAGAAACATGTAGACATGAGTTCCAATTAGTCATCTTGTGCGTTTGGAAACCAAAATCATCGGGTTTGTCGTGTAAATAGTGTACAATGCCTCCATTAACTAACTTAAGATTTAAATCAAGGAAGTCAATGCTTCCATCATTACGTGTCTGATTTTTAATCAAAGATAGTACACTATGATAAAAACTGAAGTCAATACTATGAATTTTATTCCTTGATATCCAAATTAAATCATCCACGTATCTAAACAACATCGTGTCCCTTTGAATATTATATATTTTTTCATAATGGTATAAATATATATTAGATAATATAGTAGAGCATGATCCACCATGAATACATTTTCTCGGTCTGTAAAGATTATTGCCGTTATATACATATGTCTCATTCAGTACCAGATTTAATAGATTCCTATATTGAGCTATACCTACAAATTGTTGCAATTCATAACGCTTATATGCTATCATCATAACCTGCATTAAATCCGCCAAATCTATGGACTGAAACAAATCCTCAAAATCATATGTACACATATCCATCACATTATCTATTCCCTTAAAATATTTAACTAATTCACGACTATTTTCTATCATGAAAGTTCCATCTTTCTTTATTTTTATGTATATATGTTTTAGTACATTTAATAACCTGTTGTTAGCATATTCCAGGTATGAACCACATCCCACTGTTACAGGTCTAAATTTAACAGGATCTTTGTGTAGTTTCGGTATAAGTATCAAATAAGGAAATTTAAATTTAGTAATAGAATATCCCAATCTCTTATAAATACCTTTAAATCGTTTCTCTATAACATACGTTTGAATATTAATTAATTCATACTGGTTAATGTCATTGTAAGTACTTTTAAATGTTTTGATATAGAACTCACGACAGGTAAACGCATAGTTTGATACCACTTTGTCTAGATAACTTATAGCAAACTGATCTTGTAATTTTTTTAATGGAACATTTCACCCCCATATCTTTAAATGTTCGATAGTCTAGCAATTCCTCTTTTATCTCAAGGTTATACAAGATCTTCTTGAAATCCCCCATAACCAAACTGCACCATTCCTCGAATGCTATTATAGGGAAGCTATTATCTATTGCACAGTTGTATATAAATGCTCTTATGTCTTTCTTGAAAATGTCAAGTATTTTACGCGTGTTATCTACCATTGGTAAACGAAATTTTGTTCCCATTGCCAAATATTTTCTTAATTCATTATTATTTACAATATCTAAATCCCCGGTCACCACATGATTATGATCTTTGTCAATGAATTCCGGGTATTGATTACAAACACATTGTACATGTGATTTCTCCAAACAGCGTGCTATTTTATTATAATTGAATATAGACCGTCCAATTGGAACATTGTATTTATACTCAACATTATACGACATTTACACAATCCCCCCAAACACCGCAATTGTTTGTTACATGTTTTTAAATAAGAAAAACGTGCTTATAAACGACGAACATTGTACAAAAACGCAATAGAATAGAATGTACTGCAATAAATTTGTTTTATTAAGCGTAATGTACAACATTTACCTTGGAGAACAGACTTGAAGATGCCGATGGAAGAAGAGCAAAAAGGTTGAACTGAAAAATTAAATCTTATTCGTTGATTTTTGATATTTTCGCCCCACTTTCCTGACTTTCTCTTTTATTACCAGCTTCTCTCTTAAATTAAACGAGTGAGACACGGAACCTTTGTCGATTGTTGCATCGTTCACTGTGGCTGTAATGTCCAGATTGTTCTTTTTGAGAATCCGAAGAATGTTTTCTCAGAATCCAATCTTCCAGTTTAAGACTGGATAGTAGTCTCAAAATAATATTATACAATTGTATAATAATTGTACATAAATCTAGTAAATAGTATATGCTC